>OU342741.1:348348760-348948760 GCA_910589775.1 Avena eriantha
GTCATTGGATATGTGTTCTTTTCAGGAACCATAGCTAGAGTCATTGCATGTGTGTTCTTCTCACAAACCACAGCTAGAGTCATTGCATGTCTATTCTTCTCACAAACCACACATGGATCCACCAGTGTCATTGCATGTGTGTTCTTCTCACAAACCACACCCAGTGTCATTGCATGTTTGTTCTTCTCACAAACCACACATGGATCCACCAGTGTCACTTGATGTGTTTTATTTCCATGAACCACACCCAGAGTCATTGCATGTCTGTTATTTTCAAAAACAACACATATGGATCCACCAGTGTCATTGGATTGTGTGTTCTTTTCATGAACCACAGCTAGAGTCATTGGATGTGTGTTCTTTTTATGAACCATAGCTAGAGTCATTGGATGTGTGTTCTTTTCATGAACCACAGCTAGAATTATTGCATGTGTGTTCTTCCCACAAACCACACATGGACCCACTAGTGTCATTGCATGTGTTTTGTTTTCATGAACCACACCCAGTGTCATTGCATGTGTGTTCTTTCCACAAACCACACATGGATCCACCGGTGTCATTGCATGTGTGTTCTTTTCACAAACCACACATGGATCCACCAATGCCATTGCATGTGTGTTCTTTCCACAAACCACATGGATCAACCAATGTCATTGCATGTGTGTTCTTGTCACAAACCACATGGATCAACCCCAATGGCATTGCATGTGTGTTTTTGTCACAAACCACATATCGATCAACTAATGGCATTGCATGTGTGTTCCCGTCATGAACCACATATGGATCCACCAGTGTTCATTGGATGTGTGTTCTTTCCACAAACCACATATGTATCCACTAGAGTAATTGCATGTGTGTTCTTTCCACAAGCCACATAGGGATCAAGCAATGGCATTGCATGTGTGTTATTTTCAAAAACCGCACATGGATCAACAATTGGCATTGCATGTGTGTTCTTTTCGCAAACCACATATGGATCAACCAAGGGCATTGCATGTGTGTTCTTTTCACAAACCACATATGGATCAACTAATGGCATTGCATGTGTGTTTTTGTCACAAACCACATATGGATCAACCAATGTCATTGCATGTGTGTTCATGTCATGAACCACATATGGATCCACTAGTGTTCATTGCATTTGTGTTCTTTCCACAAACCACACATGTATCCACTAGAGTAATTGCATGTGTGTTCTTTTCACAAACCACACATGGATCAAGCAATGGCATTGCATGTGTGTTCTTTTCACAAACCACATATGGATCAACCAATGCCATTGCATGTGTGTTCGTGTCATGAACCACACATGGATCCACCAATGGCATTGCATGTGTGTTCTTTCCATAAACCACACATAGATCAACCAATGGCATTGCATGTGTGTTCTTTTCATGAACCCACATATGGATCAACCAATGTCATTGCATGTGTGTTCTTTCCGAAAACCACATATGGATCCACCAGAGTCATTGCATGTCTGTTTTTTCCACATACCACATGTGGACCCACCAGAGTCATTGCATGTGTGTTCTTATACTAAAACCAGCACTAGAGTCATTGCATGTGTGTTCTTATACTAAAACCAGCACTAGAGTCATTGCATGTGTGTTCTTCTCACAAACCACACATGGATCTACCAGAGTCATTGCATGCGTGTTCTTTCCACAAACCACACATGGATCCACCAATGTCATTGCATGTGTATTTTTTCCACAAACCACACATGGATCAACAAATGTCATTGCATGTGTGTTCCTTTCACAAACCACATATGGACCCACCAGAGTCATTGCATGTGTGTTCCTTTCACAAACCACATATGCATCAACCAATGTCATTGCATGTGTATTCTTTTCATGAACCACATATGGATCCGCTAGAGCCATTGCATTTGTGTTCTTTTCACAAACCACATATGGACCCACTAGAGTCATTGCATGTGTGTTCTTATACTAAAACTAGCACTAGAGTCATTGCATATGTGTTCTTTTCACAAACCACACATGAATCCACCAGAGTCATTGCATGTGTGTTCTTTCCACAAACCACACATGGATCCACCAGAGTCATTGCATGTGTGTTCTTTTCACAAAGAACATATGTATAAGCAAATGTCATCGCATGTGTGTTCTTTCCACAAACCACATATGGATCAACCAATGTCATTTCATGTGTGTTCTTTCCACAAACCACATATGAACCACACCTAGTGTCATTGCATGTCTGTTCTTTTCCACAAACCACATATGGATCCACTGGTGTCAGTGGATGTGTGTTCTTTTCATGAACCATAGCTAGAGACATTGCATGTGTGTTCTTCCCACAAACCACACATGGATCCACCAGTGTAATTGGATGTGTTTTCTTTTCATGAACCACACCCAGTGTCATTGCATGTGCGTTCTTCCCACAAACCACACATGGATCCACAAGTTCCATTGCATGTGTGTTCTTTTCACAAACCACGCATGGATCAGCCAATGCCATTGCATGTGTGTTCTTTCCACAAACCACATGGATCAACTAATGTCATTGCATGTGTGTTCTTGCCACAAACCACATGGATCAACCCTAATGGCATTGCATGTGTGTTTTTCTCACAAACCACATATGGATCAACCAATGTCATTGCATGTGTGTTCCTGTCATGAACCACATATGGATCCACCGGTGTTCATTGCATGTGTGTTCTTTCCACAAACCACATATGTATCCACTAGAGTAATTGCATGTGTGTTCTTTCCACAAGCCACATATGGATCAAACAATGGCATTTCATGTGTGTTATTTTCAAAAACCGCACATGGATCAACAAATGGCATTGCATGTGTGCTCTTTTCGCAAACCACATATGGATCAACCAATGGCATTGCATGTGTGTTCTTTTCACAAACCACATATGGATCAACCAATGGCATTGCATGTGTGTTTTTGTCACAAACCACATATGGATCAACCAATGTCATTCCATGTGTGTTCCTGTCATGAACCACATATGGATCCACTAGTGTTCATTGCATTTGTGTTCTTTCCACAAACCACACATGTATCCACTAGAGTAATTGCATGTGTGTTCTTTTCACAAACCACACATGGATCAAGCAATGGCATTGCATGTGTGTTCTTTTCACAAACCACATATGGATCAACCAATGCCATTGCATGTGTGTTCGTGTCATGAACCACACATGGATCCGCCAATGGCATTGCATGTGTGTTCTTCTCACAAATCCCACATGGATCATCCAATGGCATTGCATGTGTTTTCTTTTCATGAATCCACATATGGATCAACCAATGTCATTGCATGTGTGTTCTTTCCGAAAACCACATATGGATCAACCAGAGTCATTGCATGTCTGTTTTTCCCACATACCACATGTGGACCCAACAGAGTCATTGCATGTTTGTTCTTATACTAAAACCAGCACTAGAGTCATTGCATGTGTGTTATTTTCACAAACCACACATGGATCTACCAGAGTCATTGCATGCGTGTTCTTTCGACAAACCACACATGGATCCACCAATGTCATTGCATGTGTATTTTTTCCAAAAACCACACATGGATCAACAAATGTCATTGCATGTGTGTTCCTTTCACAAACAACATATGGACCCACCAGAGTCATTGCATGTGTGTTCCTTTCACAAACCACATATGGATCAACCAATGTCATTGCATGTGTGTTCTTTTCATGAACCACATATGGATCCGCTAGAGTCATTGCATGTGTGTTCTTTTCACAAACCACATATGGACCCACTAGAGTCATTGCATGTGTGTTCTTATACTAAAACTAGCACTAGAGTCATTGCATATGTGTTCTTTTGACAAACCACACATGGATCCACCAAAGTCATTGCATGTGTGTTCTTTCCACAAACCACACATGGATCCACCAGAGTCATTGCATGTGTGTTCTTTTCACAAACAACATATGGATAAGCAAATGTCATTGCATGTGTGTTCTTTCTACAAACCACATATGGATCAACCAATGTCATTGCATGTGTGTTCTTTCAACAAACCACATATGAACCACACCTAGTGTCATTGCATGTATGTTCTTTTCCACAAACCACATATGGGTCCACTAGTGTCAGTGGATGTGTGTTCTTTTCATGAACCATAGCTAGAGTCATTGCATGTGTGTTCTTCCCACAAACCACACATGGATCCACAAGTGTCATTGGATGTGTTTTCTTTTCATGAACCACACCCAATGTCATTGCATGTGTGTTCTTCCCACAAACCACACATGGATCCACCAGTGTCATTGTATGTGCGTTCTTTTCACAAACCACACATGGATCAACCAATCCCATTTCATGTGTGTTCTTTCCACAAACCACATGGATCAACCAATGCCATTGCATGTGTGTTCTTGTGAAAAACCATATGGATCAACCCCAATGGCATTGCATGTGTGTTTTTTTCACAAACCACATATGGATCAACCAATGTCATTGCATTTGTGTTCCTGTCATGAACCACATATGGATCCACCAGTGTTCATTGCATGTGTGTTATTTCCACAAACCACATATGTATCCACTAGAGTAATTGCATGTGTGTTCTTTTCACAAACCACATATCACCACTGTCATTGCATGTGTGTTGTTCTCATAAACCACATATGGATCCTAACCTTAGGAGAGCCGTAACGTTAGCCCCCCAATGGTGGCCGTTAGACCGAGTCTTCTAGAAGGCACGCCCTAACACAGTTGTTCTGCTTGATGATTGTTACATACCGTTCGATCGGGGTGCTTGGACGATTGGGATGGTCTTCGTGAGAGCGATCCGCGAGTAGGCTGTTCTATGGCATGATTGGCCACGCTTGCTGCCCACTTGCTCTGGACAAACTGGCAACACCGGGAGCTCCCCTGTTGCGAGTGTCACGACTCACGAGTTCAGTGGGCCATATCCCAGTGTCACGTCCCCATTACTTCTCTTCCTCCCCATAATTCTCTTCCTTCCCCTCGAAGGCACTTTCCCCACTTCACTCCCATCCTGCCGTAGCCGCAAGCCGATGGTTCCTCCATCCCAATCCCCTCTCCGACAGCCACCCCCCTCCCCTCTCGCCATGGGTTCAAGGGGAGAAGGCGAGGAAATGTGTCCTGACGATAGGGACGGTGATTTCGATGTGAGTCGTCTCATCTCTATCTCTATCATATGTGGCCAGTTATCTATTTTTTGAGCTAGATCTACTATGTTTACTCATGCACATATGATGTGTTAGGCCAACCAGACGATGTATGACTCCAACTATCACGGTTTAGCGGATGAAGACAGTCCTTTGCTATGTAAACATGGATATGTGTCTGCTAAATTTGTAGCGTTCGAAGGACGAAACGCAGGCAGGAGGTTTCTACGGTGTCAAGGACATCTTGCAATGATGCAAGGCGGAAGTTGCGGTGTTGTCAAATGGGTAGATCCAGAGTGGCCCAAAGCGATGCAGAAAACGATGGACAAACTATGGGAAATGACTGTTGAGTTGAAAGAATCCGTATTCAACTCACGTCTTGACAGTGTTGAGATGAAGCTATGGGAACCAGATGACACGACCAAGCTTAACCGAGATCTCAGGAGGGTGCAAGACAGGGTTAGCAAAGTTGAGAAGGAGAGGGACATGGCGTTGACCATGAAGGCTAAATCAGAGCAAGAACTGACTCAAGCAATGAATGATCTTTACCAGGCCAAAGTCCTACAGTTCACAACTACAAGTATTGACAAATGCATGAGGAAAAATGTAGAGAAATAATTGAAGCTATGCAAGGAAGATGCTAAAAAGAAGGAGCAGACGATTCGATCCTTGCTCTCGCAGGAAGATGCGCATCAGACTAAGATTAGGAAGATCAAGGAGATGTGTGATAACTAGTTCTATTTAGCTTGAGCTTTGTGCCTTTTTAAGTTGTAATAGTTGTACTTGTTGACCTAGCGGTCTGAACTAGTGGTCCCAGAGTCCTGGGAGGAAAAAATTGGTCGCCCGTTAATCTGTCTTAACCCTGCATTACTTCCTTTTGTCTGATCATGGTGGTATTCTAACATTGGTGGTTTGTTTAAACGTAATCTACGTGGATTGTGCCGCATGAAAATGGCACAACCACAATCCGGTTACTAGAGATCCGGGAGATCCGGGAGCTTCGCCAGATGCAGGGGATGCAGGAGCAGGGAGACGGTGAGATATACGGGCTCAAGATTAGGCTAGAAAGTGGTACCGATTTCCTCCTCATCTAGGCATTAGCGGTTGCCATTGTTATTTATGTTGCCATGTCGTTGTGTGCAGTAGCTGAATAAAGTTGCTGCTTCGTGGAGTGTACCAGCTTAAATGATTTATTTCTGTGCCACTTACATTCCGTCCTATTTAGAGACATCCTGCCCCTCAGCAATCATGAAACCGGTGCTGCGTGTTTTTAGATAGTAGTGGCACAATCACAATTTCAGACTCAACTACTGACTCGGGCGTTTCCAAACCCTAAGTCATGGTACATTTTACTCAAAGAACGTGGGTAGATTGTTTCACCCAACAAAGTTCCACACATAGAGCTCCAGAATTTAACCGAAGTACATATATATGTTCAAGTTCAACACATT
The DNA here is from genome assembly GCA_910589775.1 of Avena eriantha. Lineage (NCBI taxonomy): Eukaryota > Viridiplantae > Streptophyta > Magnoliopsida > Poales > Poaceae > Avena > Avena eriantha. Next base: position 348,355,362 of record OU342741.1, read on the forward strand.
ACTATGCATCTTCATTGCCAGCAGCCTTCTTCGGCAGCCTGGGTACCAAGCCTTCACGTCCACTAGCTTCTTCATTTCATGCCTTCTTCCTCTTTCTCGGTGCCTATTTTCTTAGCTTCATGTACTCTACATCGCCGGGACAATGGGCACCAGAATCGTGTCCAGCATCATCTTTCCACTCGTTTTTAATTTCTTCGGGCAGCAAAATGATTGACCCGGCAGTCATGTTTCTAACCTTGCGGCGCTTCCTGTCAAAGAAACAAGACTGTTGCATAACTGTCCAATATCTACAGAGTAAATAAAACAAAAATTACAATTCAGCACAAACATGCAAACCCTAAGAGACTTTTGCTTACCAGGAGCTAACTGGGTTCGAGCAACCACCCTGTCCAAGAATAGAAGGGTGACTCCCAGTTACAGCAGCTTCCACATCCAATACTCACAATTCAGCTCAAACATGCAAGCTGAAGCATATCTTTTCATCAACCCAGTTAGCTGACTGTCACACGTTAGAGGAACCATGATGCCACGTTCATCCATGAAGCTAAACTTTGTAGTCTGCTTCGGCCATAATTCATCATGATTACGCAGAGCAACAACCATACCAGATATAGTGCAGATCTGTGCAGGCGCTTCTTCCATCATGATACAATGGTGTACATACCACTTTCTCTTAGAGTCGTAGCTAAAGAGGACTGCCGTAACCAGGTAAGGGTGGTCCACGGAGATCCCACTTGATAGAAAACTATGGAAAAAATATGTTTGTCAGCGTTGGGCTAACAAACAATTTTAGGTTCAGTAGCCAGCTAGTAGTTATAATTAGTGCGCATAGCAAAGACAAGGGTAGCTCACCCGCTTGTAGCCAAAACTTCTTCTTCCTTGGTAGTAGGATCTGCCATCCTCCGAGCTGCTCGGCTCGTCGGCGGCGGAGGCGCGCTAGAGCCTCGCAACGGCGGCTACGGCATGTGCCATTGTAGCTTGGGATCAGCGACTGGGCGTAGCAACTTGGCACCGGAAGTCAAATGTCCAAAGGGATCGTCCTGCCTGGAGGGTGGATTCCGACGCCGCCGGTGCTAGGGGAAAGGTGGGAATGGATTTGTGAAATTGTTCAACGCATCCAATCCACTTAGTTCCTGGATTTTCCTAAGAGGTTGCCGCGTTGGCGCTCGCGTCACGGACAGATGACCAACATGAGGGTCCCGACCGTCTACTTCATGGGGCAGTTTCACGGAATGTTTGAATTTGGCAGGGGTGAGATGAGTTTGCATCGAAATGGCCCCTCTCGGTATTTGGCGGCCCAACATTTTGAAACGCGGCAATTTCAGGCAACTTAGGTACCGCGGTGCACTCGCCCGGGAACTTTGGTACCACAGACGAACAGGCCCCAAGGCTGGAGGCCACAAAGGCTGTATTCTTCGGGTCCGTAGGGTGGACCTGAATTTATTTCATGTCCTTTGTGGTGTTGAAAGATAGGTCGGGTAGAGCCCGTGCTTCAGGCAGAAGGTCCATGAAGTCGAGATTTTTAACTATGCAAACTCTCCTTCCATTCTGAAGGACTCGGAGATTTTGTTGAATTTGCGGTCGTAGTTGTTAAAGCAGGCAAAGCTTCCCTTCACCATTATGATTTTGTTAGGTGTTGGCATCTTCACCATGAGGTATGTGTAATGTGGCACCACCATAAATCATGAGAAACCTACGCATCCCAGGATCACGTGGTACTGTGATGGCGACTCCATGACCTCGAACTCGAGTTTTTGTCGCCTGAAGTTATCCCTTGTCCCGAAAACAACATCAAGGTAGATCTTGCCTAAGGGGATTTTGGCTTTTCCCAGGACTATGTCGTGGAAAGATGTTTCTTTTCATGCCAAATTCATCAAGGAACAGTTCATTGCTTGCAGGGTCTTGGCATAGATGAGGTTCATGTTGCTCCCTACATCCATGAGAACCTTGCTTATGTCGAACCCACCGATTTGGGCCTCTACTATCAGCGCCGAATGACCCAAACGTGGGACCCAAAGCGGATGATCGGCTCTTCTGAACGTAATCTCCTGCTATGACTAGTGGAGATATTCGGGTGTTGGTGGTGTGCCAAAACTGCCATGTTAACTTGTGGGTGATTAGCTTCTGAATTTTGTTGAATGGACGTCCCTTTTGGATCATTGACATTGCTCCCCTAGACCTCAGATACTCATCACCTTGGTTCCTGTTCACAGCGGGTTGTTGTTGGCCCGCCGAAGGTGGCCCTGGCGATGGTGGCGGTGCGGTGAGTGCTTGGGTCCATGGTGCACTGGTGTATCCATGGTTTGCTGCTTCGGCCACCCTAGCGCTACAAGCTTTTTGCAAGTCCAAGAAAGTGCAAAAATCTTTCATGAGGTTATTTGAATGCCTTTGTCCTTCTGAGTCGATGTAATAGTGCATCTGACATGGCCCCTCAAGCATCTGCATGGGAGACATTGTAGGCTCCCGCGCCCTTGGCCTATATTGTTGATTTATCCTGCTGCCTCTAGCATTATCTTAGTTGCCCCGATATCCGCCACTGTGATTCTCGTTTCTTTGGTTGTCCTTGTTGACGAAACCGACAACGACGTAGCTTGGTCTACCATATCCGTTGTAGGTGCACCTCCTCCTATTATCATTATTATGCCTTTCGCGGTCTTCCTCGGGTGAGCGTCCTCGCTTGTTATTTACTATGTCTTTGTCATTAGCCCAGCGATTGGCGATATCCATCAGCTGGGAAATTGTTTCGGCTTGACCTAACCCAATTCCTCAAGAAATACTTTCCGGCGCAGGCTGTCATTGAAGGCAGCGATTTCCCTTTCATCAGAGATACTCTTGGCTGAGTTCTTGATGATTTCCTACCTCTGGATAAATGCTCGTATTGGTCCCTATGTTTTTGCTTGTAGGCTCATAGTTCCTCAATGGATGCGGGTCGCTTGAACATATACTTGAAGTATCGAATGAACTTGTCTTCTAGGTCACTCTGGCTACTAACATATTCATTGGGTAGATGCCTGAGCCATGACCATGCGGTGCCACTTAGGTGTAGCTGTAGACTTTGCATAGTGGTGGACTTTGAGCCACATTGGAGTTTAAAGATTTGTAGGTAATCATACAACCATTCTTCAGGCTCCTAGAGGCCATCATACTTTTGGTGATCATGCGGGATTTTGAAATTCTTGGGCACCGGAGTTCTGCAAAGTCCGATGGGTAAAGAAGCTGGCCCCACAAGGTTCACGCTCGTCCTTGCTATCTGAATATCTTTGGTTGTTATGCTCCTCCCTTGGTTTATCAAACCTTCGCTGCATAATGTTGTTCCTAGCGTCTTGCTCACGTGAGGAGTGTGTGAAGCGCACATGATGTGGCGAGCCGGACCTCTGGGTGTTTCCCATGTGCCAAGGGCTGCTGTGATGGTGTGGTGATTTGTCAGGTTGTTGGACAACTTCTTGTTCCCCTTGTGTGAGTGAGGCTCCTACAATGCCGACACCCATGAGAGCGGAGCGATGGATGGCTACCCGTGGATCGTTGTCCACTGGCTGAGCAACTTGAGCTATTTTGGCTTTGATATTCCCCGTTGAATCTACCAACATAAATGATAGGTCCAGGTCTCAGGCCAGCTCGCGTCTTTCGGCTTCAGGTATGCGCTGCATCCACGAGGTGATTCTCCTTGGTTGCGGTCCTCTAGTGATGCTGCAGGAACCATGTGTGGAACTTAGATGTGCATGTCGAAGACTTGATTCACCTGCTAGCCTTTTCCTTTTGTCGAGTTGCGTCTGCATCTTGAGCAAATCCCTTCTTTTATTGTGGAGAAGATATTGGTAGGCCATCAATTCTTCACGCGTGGCATCTCCCATCATTGGTACTGCACCCAAAATAGTGTCTTTTTCCTTCTGCCATATTGCTGGTGCCATGCGAAGTTTGAGTGGCACGCCATCGCGTGATATTTCCCCTCCTTGCACGATATGATTGCCTGCGGGTGCTTCTTCCCTATTCTCGCGGTGTCCTACATTGTCATCCGAGAAAATATCATTGGGATAAAGGATTGGGGTTGGAGTCTTGCAATGTCGATGGTTCTTCTCCATCGATCATGCATACTTGGTGACTCTCCATGTACATGCGGTTGTCGTCACTATCAGATCTATAAGAGACATTATCTTGGAAACCGGTGAAATCCCACAGGTTTTGTTCTAGGTATGTTTTGGCCTTCCTGATTCCGAAGTCAACGCTTTCTTCAGATTCATCGAGGACGTCGTTTGATGGGTTTGAGCCATGTGGTAGCATTGACTGAGAGTCTAACCCAAACAAGACGTTGTTGTATAGATCGGCTAGATCCATGGAGTTTTCGTGGCTTTTTGACGTTAATTGGTTGAGATACAACTTTTCCAGTGGAGCCGACAGAGGATGCAGGTGTTGTCGTGGGCGCTGCAGTTATGGCCGACGGGCCCGAATAGATCGGGTAGAAAGGTAGAGGTTCTCAGTTTCTCCGATGCAGAAGTGGAAGCTCCCGATCATGAGATATGTCTCCTGGTCGAAGTCGAAGCAGGCCGGGAGAGGGGTGGACGGGCGTGGATCAAGATTGATGGGATCATAGTAGATCTCACTGACCTCGTTCATCGGGTTGTTACTTGGTGAAGAGGGATCCGCCAAATCCATGGCTCTAGCGCTCAGATTTCCCACAAACGACACCAATTGACGAGGGGTAACCTCGGCAATGCCCATGATTATGGACTTAGGGTTTCATGGAAAAGAGAGAGCTAATGTTTTCTTTGGATGATCGGACAAACAAGGAAGTCTTGTAAAATAAATGTTAGTTTAATTCCACATTCTATCAAGCCAAAATTGTATTAGTTTTGAAACTGCCTATTCACCCCCTAGGCGACATATTTATCCTTTCAATTGGTATCAGAGCAAAAGTCTCTCCATGTTTAGGCTTCACCACCTAGAGTGTAAAGATGTCGACTAGTAGTATAGTGCACAATGACACAATTATCGTTGATGGCACACATTATATTTTGTGGAGAAATCGCTTGCTTTGTAATCTTTGGACCATGTGTCCAAATATAGAGCGATTTCTAGATGTAGGCTTTTCTCCTCCGATAGATCCTAAAAATCTATCTTTAGAGGATGTGGAAAATTTACATCTTGAAGCTCAAGTATCTAATGAGCTTATTTTCTCCTTGAGACCCACAATTTATTTGTTCTTGACGATTGTAAAGCGCTAGTCGTCTCATGAGATTTGGACCATACTTAAATAAATATTTGGTGGGTCTATTCCTCATAGGGTCGGTGGTATCTCCGAGGAGCTCTCTTCTCCTTCACATCATGAAGAGCTCCAAGTCCTCGGTTCCTTCCACTTCACCTACATGTGACAAGTCACAAGGTAATGTCATGGTGAGTGGAGAAATCATATGTGATGATGGTAGTGTTTCTCTTTACACCAATGATTCATGTTCTATAAATGCTAATGGTGTAGAGATTTGGACTTAAGCACTTCTTGCAATAATAATTCAATATCTCCTTGTGTTCACTACTACAGATTTGGCTATCAGTGGTGCACCATTTTTGCTACCTGTGGCGCATGGGTCGTGCCCACTGTCGTCACGCCACTGATATTTTTTATCCGTGGCATATGTCGACATGCGCCACAGATATTCTAAATATCAGTGGCGCATGTGGGTATGGTGCACCACGGATACTTTTTTCGAAATTCAAAAAAAAGCAGGATATGAAAATTATCTGTGGCGCATGTTGGTATGGTGCGCCATAGATAAAATTTTCAAAATTCAAAAAAACTAGATCTGGTCATAGCCGCGCCGGTGTTGCCCTCGCCTCACCGTGGCCACCACCGCATGGAGGTGCGGGAGGTCGTGGTCATGTCGATGTTGGTCGTGGAGTGGCTATAGGACGGTGCCGGCATTGGTCGGGGAGGATCTTGAGGGCGGCACCGGCGTTGTTTGGGGAGGATCTCGAGGGCGGTGTCGTCGGGGGTCGGGGAGGGGCTCTAGGACGTCACGGTGACCGGAGAGAGGAGAAGTACTAGGTGGAGGAGAGGGGGAGGATAGGAGGAGAAGGGGAAGAAGAGAAGAAGGGGAAGGAGAGTAGAAGGATAGAGGAAGGAGAAGGAGAAGGTGAGGAGAGGAGGAGGAGAAGGGAATGGGAGGACGAGGAGAAGAGGAGAAGGGGAGAGGAAGAAGAGAGGAGAGGAAGAAGAGAGGAGAAGGAGAAGGGAATGGGAGGAGGAGGAGGAGAAGAGGAGTAGGGAAGGAGGAGAAGAAGAAGGGAGGGGAGGGACGCCCCTAGAATTTGAAAAGGGGTCATGCTTATCCGTGGCGCACCATAATAGGGTGCGCCACAGATAAGGCGGCTAATTTTTTTTGTCCTGCAGGAAAGTCTTCTTTTTGCTGTAACTTTTTATTCTTTTTGAATTTTAAAATTCTAAAAAATAAGAAATGATCAAAGGTGGTTGCGAGCGGATGTAGAATTTTATTCTCGTAATTTTGATATATTATAGATATTTTTCCGACATCGTATGCAAAAGTTATGCAGTTTTACCATGACATTGCCTTTTGCAAAAAAAAGTTGAAATTTATGTTTGTTAATTTTCCTTCAAAATTGACCACATTACCTACCTACATGTTAAAGGATTTTAAAATTTGAAGTGTTTTTCATTTTCTTTTATTTTTTGCAAGACTAAAAAGACGATCCAAGGGGGTGAGTAGAAATTTTGGATGGTGCCTGACTTATCTATGGCGCATGTGTCTACGGTGCTCCACAGATAACGCAACTATCTATGGCGCACTACCTCTACATGCGCCACGGATATGTCAGGGACCATCCAAAAGTGGCAGATGTGGATGCCCAGACTTATTTGCAGCGCACCTAGTGCCCATGCGCCCCAGATATTGTCGTTATCTGTGGCACATCTTTACCACGTGTGCCACTGGTCTTTTACCTATGCCGCACCATCCTTGCCATGCGCCACTGAACATCAATCCATGGATAAGCAAATCTATAGTAGTGAATGGATCGAGAGAAGATTGAACTAACTGTAGAGGAGATTGAAGCAAATGCAGAGGGGATTGAACCAAATGTACATCAGACTGAAGTAATTGATTCACTAGACGCAGAGGAGAATGAAGTAATTGAACGAGAGGAGATTGAAGCAATGGATTCATTGCAGATTGAACCAATGGATTGAGAGGATATTGAACCAAATGTACATCAAACTGAAGAAATTGATTCATTGGATGTATAGAATGAAGTAATTGGACGAGAGGATATTGAAGCAAAGCATTCATTGTAGATTGAACCAATGGATTGAGAGGATATTGAACCAAATGAATATCAGACTGAAGTAATTGATTCATTGAATGCAAAGAATGAATTAATTAGACGAGAGGAGATTGAAGCAATGCATTCATTGTAGATTGAACCAATGGATCAAGAGGAGATTGAAGAAAATATATAGGGGATTGAAGCAAAAGCAGAGGCTATGTACAAAAAGTGGTTGTCGATCCTTCTCAGGAAGGATTATGGAGTTGAACCCACTACTGATCATCGGTTGGTCATCATGTCGGCACCTCCACCACCACAACCCGAATAGAATAAGAACAAAACGAAGAAGCTGATTGTGGACTCCAAGAATGTTCCAGCTAGGGATCAACCGGAACAAGGTGGTGAACCCAGCGAAAAACACTAGGAGCAAGAAAAAATATTTGAATTTGAACTATTAATTTGAATTTGTATGATGAATTTGAACAATTGACAATGTTTGTATTCAATTCGAACTAGTGTGACGCTCCCAACTTTGTATGTTGAATAATCCCATAATGTATGTGCTATTGCAAGTTTTCTATGGTCATCCACCTAGTTGCTTAGCACTGCTCAGTTTTGCCCTTGACGGATGGTCAGCATATGGGATTCAGCTAGTTCATGGCTTAAACCATAGCAAACGTTGACCAATTGATCCGAAATTTTGCACAGACGTGTATCTTGGATTCATCCACCATATGATGTTGGAAATTTTGGATTTACTTTTAATCAGCCACATTTTTCATTTTCTAAGTGACTAACTTCAAAAAAATAGTTTTAGGGTTAGTTTCATTCAAAAAAAATCAATACATACTAGAACCTTCGCATGGAGTCTTGTTATGTTACCTACAACCTAGCATAAATAAGAAGGGAAAAGAAAATATAGAGAAATGTAGTTTTACCAAAACCACTTCTTAGTCCCTTCTTAGAATGAGCCATTAGCTATGAATATGCATGGCTTTCTACTCAATCCACCTCCAACATAACCCATCCCAAAACATACTTTGTCTAAATGAGGCCAAGTTTGGAACACTTGTGCATCTTTGAATTGCAAACAATATAATGCTTGCCAAGATGGATTAATTGTTAAAATAACATACTTTCCATTTTTTATGCCAAAATCTTGAATTTCCCTTACTCATTTTTTATTTTGGTGCCCTTGTTTTACTTAGTTCTACTCAGCTTTTCCCTTTGGCCAAACTTCTCCTCACTTTCCCCTCTCTCATGTCTCAAACCCTCACAATATCTCAACTTGTGCTCACTTTGGCTGCGCTCTAATTGGTCGAGATGTATGTCACATGGATCTTGGTCAACCACCGTTCGATACATCATGATCCGATGGGCTGGACATCTCTCTCCCCCGATGGACGCACCTACCCTGTATGGAGAGGAGATCCCGACGAATTGGATGTATCTCTCTCCCTTTCTCTATCGCATGTACCTACCAACCCTGCCAGTCACATCTTTCTCCCCTCCTATCGACGTACGATGGCACGGATCTACGCGCAGTGGTCCAAACGTCATGCGGCGACACGGACCTAAGCGTGGCGGTCCAAACGCCGTGCGGAGGCACGGATCTAAGCGTGGAGGTAGGAACAGCGTGCGGCGGTGCATGGTGTGCAGTGACACAGACCTAAGTAAGGTGGTCCGAACGGCGTGCATTGGCGCGGATCTAAGTGTGGCGGTCCGAACGGTGTCGTGGTGTGGAACACAACAGTGCCATCGGGGATGGCATGAAGGGGAAAATTATGATGCTATCGGTGGCTACTCGCAACGGGTTGGGCACAGATACTTCAAACACAGCGATGTACCCAGGTTCAGAGCCATCTAGATGAGGTAAAACTCCTACTCCTGCATGGATCTACTATATGGGGAGCAAACGCTTGGTACAAGTGCTCCTTGAGCTGTTTCCCTAGCTGCTATGGAGATCTAGAGGAAGATGAACTACTAAACTTGTGGAATCTAGAGAACTCGTAACTTGTAATTGTCTACCTAGAACCCTAGCACTACCTGATGGGTTCGTAGCATGTAAAACAAAAAATTTCTACCGCAAGAACGAACAAAACCCAGATCTAATCTAGATAAAAGCCAAGATCTAATCTATTAGACATGAGCAACGAGATAGATAGGAACTAACCCTCGTAGATCCGAAAGCGTTAACGAGATTAGATCTCGTGGTTGATGTAGTCGATCACTTGCCGATCTCAAGATCGTGTGGACGATCCTTCCGGCGTCGCGTTCCGGCAGCGCTTCCGCCGTCGGTCAAGTAGACGATCCTTCCGGCGCCGCGTTTCGGCAGCGCTTCCGTAGTCGGTCACACGTGCGGAGTCGAAGCAGACCTTCCTCTTCCCGATCCAGCGAGCAGCGGAGGTAGTAGATCTTCTCCACGGAATCCCAGCAGCACGACGGCGTGGTGGTGGTGGTGGAGTAGAGAATTCTGCAGGGCTTCGCCTATGCCTGTGCAGAAGAAAGGTGGAGGAGAGAGGCGGCAGAGATTGGGAGTTATGAGAGCCAGGGAGGAGGGGGCGCCCCTGCCCTTCTATTTAAGGGGGGAGGGCGCCTTGGGGAGGGGGAATCCTACAAGGACTCCCCTCCTCTAGGCCGGCGGATTGGGGAGTGGGGGGAGGAGTCCTCCTCCCCCACGACTCCTAGTCTTGACCCACCAGGACTCCTTGATCCCTATCTTGATTTTCAAGCAAACTCCAAGATATCTTCTAGAACCTTCCGGAACATTCTGAAACCTTCTAGAATCCTCATACAAACACTCCGGAACATTTCCTAACTCAGAAAATGATTCCCTATATATGAATCTTATTCTCCGGACCATTCCGGATCTCCTCGTGATGTCCCGAATCCAATCCGAGACTCCGAACAACATTCGGTCTCCAACGCATATTCCATATCTACTTAAAACAACTTCGAACCTTAAGTGTGTCACCCTACGGTTCGTGAATATGTAGACATGATAGAGACACATCTCCTATCAATAACCATCAGCGGGATTTGGAGATCCATAATGGCTCCCACATACTCAACGATGACTTCGCGATCGATTGAACCACTTACATACGAAACTAATTCCCTTTGTCTCGCGATACTATACTTATCCGAGGTTTGATCGTCGGTATCTCCATACCTAGTTCTACCTCGTTGCTGATAAGTACTCTTTACTCGTTCCGTGATATGTCATCCCTTGTGACCTAGTCACATGCTTGCAAGCTAACTAGATGACATTCCACCGAGAGGGCCCAGAGCATATGTATCCGTCATATGGATGGACAAATCCCAATCTTGGTTCATGCGCTTCAACACATACTTTCAAAATATCCAATGACACTTTTATAACCACCCAGTTACGAAGCGGCGTTTGATGTCATCAAAGTATCCATCCGGTGATGGTGATTAACATAACCTCATGGTTGAAGGAATAGGTTACTATGTATTTGAAAGCTTACAGCAATACGAACTTAATGACTTGATCTTATGCTACACTTACTGTGGGTGTGTGTCCATCACATCATTCTCCTAATGATATAACCTTGTTATTAATCACATCCAATGTCCATGATCAGGAAACCATGATCATCAATTAATCAACAAGCTAGTTCAACAAGAGGCTTACTAGGGACTCTTATATGTTTACAAAACACACATGTATTAGTGTTTCCTAATAATAAAATTATAGCATGGGATGTAAACATTCATCATAAACACAAAGATGTAATAATAATCACTTTTATTATTGCCTCTTGGGCATATCTCCAACACTACTCCCCTTATATACTGGTTGGGAGAGGTAGGTTACAATGTGGGCTCTAGGGTTTACTATTTGGGCTTTGGGTTTACAAAGCGGGTCGGCTGGCTGAGCCCAGCTGGTGGGTCAGGACCCGGTCAAGCCTTCAGTACAAGTGGGGCAGCGATGCAGCGTCCCAGCACCGTTGATTTGGGCGTCACCCAGTGCTTTACTCATCAGCTTGGCGCTTTACTCGTCAACTTCCATCCTTGGCGCTTTGGAACCTTTGTCTTCTAGCGCCATTAGGGCGGCGCGTCGGCCTGTCCAATCAGGAGTGCGCTCAGCAAGGAGCTTCACCTCCCGTATGTTTGGCCAATGGATCTGAGGCGGTCGGGTAGAAGTGGCCACCCAGCCAGCTCTTTTGGACACCCGTCTAGATGGGTCAGCCAAGGAATCTTGGGGGCGGACCGGCTGAAGCGGTCCACCCGGTTGTGGTTCTTCGTCTTGCGGCCAACCGGCCAGGCCTTCCTAGAGCCAGCCAGTTGAGCCTGGCTTTCCCTACCCGGGGGTCATCCCCCCGACACTAGTCCCCGAGCGCGTTGGGACTTCGCCTTGTGGAGAAATTCTTGCGTGCTCATTGGCTGAGTTGAAATGATTGTCGATAAAGAGCTGGTCACAAGATTGTCTTGTAGCACTTGTCTAGTAGTGCTTGTCGTTTTCTGGCTTGAGATGCTTGTTGTTCCCCGGCTGGAGTTTACCGGCTACAGAATTGGTGGCCCACCCACAGGGTATGAGTGGCGATTGAATCTACCGGTTGTCGCAACCGGTGGGGGAGATGGATCGCCTGGTTGATGACATCAGTGCTTGCGCTGGCCACGCCTGCCACTTTTGGTGCATGTCGTGTCAATTTGACCCCTTGGCCTGCCATGGCAGGTTTTTGGTAACTGCGCACACGCCTTCATCATAGCGGTTTCTCGAGGTTCATGCGCGCGCTTCGCCTTCGTAGTAACACCTACTGGATCTTCTGTGGGAGTTGTGCTAGCGCACGTGATCCGTAACTGGAACATCATGGAGGGAGCGGAGCGGTTGCCGGCGACGTGGCGGGAGGGAGCGCGAGGGGGGCGCTTGCTCTTCTTTGATAAATAGGTGCGTGAGGGAGGGGGCCTTCCCCACTTCATCTTCCTCCTGCGCCTATTGCTGCTTCCCCTTGTGCTCTTGCTCTTTGTGCTCATGCTCTTCGCACTCTGCTTTCTACGCCTCCACCTCTTGGTTGTCGGTGCCGCCTCTCCTCCGCCATGACAATGGGACCACGATTTTCTAGCACGACCACCACGCCCGACAGGATGCTGCTTGAGCATGTCGGTGGCAGGTGTGGCTCTTACATCACCGACGAACTCGTCCAGAAGTACCAGTGGGGGAAATTCATCCCGTCGGAGTGCTTGGTGAAGCATCGTGTCGCGCCGGAGGGGGAGCGGGTGCCTAACCCCCAGCTCGGGGAGGCCGTCGTCTTCCTTGCCCACTTCGCTCGCGGATTTGGCCTACCTCTGGACAGGTTCATCCTCGAGCTCCTTGTGTCATTTGACCTTCAGCTCCACCACCTGGGGGCCAACGCCATTGCGCAGCTATCGCACCATGCGGCCTGCTGCAAGGCCTTCCTAGGGGTTTACCCGGACGCGGTGAACTTCTTTAAGTTTTTCAACTTCAAGGTCCAAGTGGTGGGGAAGGGCGGCCACCTAACGGAGATCGGCTGTTGCACCATCTACCTGTGGCTGTCGTCGGCGATGCTGCGGTTGGAGATGCCCGACACCGTCAAGCTTTGGCAGCGCTCGTAATTTTACGTGCGCAATGTCTCTGACACGACCTCAACAAGGTGTTGGTCTTCACCAATGTCCCCTCCACCTGGAATGCGTGGAGCATCCAGAACTTGGGTGCCCAAGCCGACATGGAGCGGATGGCCACCCACGTGACGATGCTGGTGGAGAAGGAGCGGCTCACTACCCAGGACATCCTATTGTCCTGTATGACGAGCCGCGTGCTTCCGCTGCAGCAGCGGTTGCACAAGATGTGCCACCTATCTGGCTCCCTGGACCCCACGCGGATGTCCCGATTGGAGGTACCATACGGGGCCCTTCGAGAGTGGCTTGCAACTATCTCGAAGGAGACGCTGGCGGAGGACTGGACCTTCTCCTGCTGGCCGTACCACTACAGTCGGCTGTTGCCGAAGGTTAGCTCCTTTTCTTCTTCTCCAGGTGAATTTTTCCCCAAGGATCTTCTCATGTTTCTTATTATCCCCCTGTTGAGTAGCTCTTTACGGCACAGTTAGCGGAGGACGGCATGGGGGACGACGAGCTTCCCTCCTTCTCGGCTGATTTCAAGCCACAGAAGTACCCTCCCCAGGAGCCGGACGCTTCCCCACCTGGGCCGACGAGGTCTCTGGGTTCCCACCTAGTGAGGATTGATACGTTGCAAACGTATCTATAATTTTTGATGTTCCATGCTTGGTTTATATCTACTTTGTTATGTTTTGTCCACACTTTGGAGTACTTTTTATACACTTTCTTAGACTAACCTATTAACAAGATGCCATAGTGCCAGCTACATGTTTTCTGCTATTTTTGGTTCCAGGAAAGTCAGAAAATGAATATTCTCGGAATTGGACGGGATAAAAGCCAAATTCAGTATTTCACCGAGGGGGACACAGAGCCAGAATACGAGACGGAGAGGGTCCAGGGGCCGCCAACACCACCTGGTCGCGCGGCCAGGCCTGGCCCGCGCCAGGGGGTGGTGCGGCCACCTAGGGCACCCCCTCGGCCTCCCCTTTCACCTATAAGATGCCTCCGATACAGAAACCCTAAGTACCCGATCAAAATTCCACGAAAGAGTCTGTAGCCACTGTCATCTCCATCCCTAGATCGAGAGGGATATGAAGCTCTTCCCGGCACCCTGCCAGAGGGGAGAATTCACCCTGGAGGCCTTCTTCATCACCATGCCTGCCCCTGGTGTGATGCGTGAGTAGTTCATCCCTAGACTATGGGTCCATGTAGTAGCTAGATGGTTGGTTCTTCTCCTTTGTGCTACCATGTCTAGATCTTGTGAGCTCCGTTCATGATCAAGATCATCTATTTGTAATCTACATGTTGTGTTTGCGGGGATCCGATGGATATTGAGATGCTATTTCAGATTGATTATTGACTCTATCATGTCTTTGTTATTTGTGATCTTGCATGCTCTCCATTGTTAGTAGATATCTTGGCCGAGTAAATGCTAGTAACTCCAAGAGGGAGTATTTATGCTCGATAGTGGGTTCATGCCTCTAGTAATCTGGGGAAGTGACAGAAATCTCTAAGGTACTAGATGTGTTGTTGGTACTAGGGAGAAAACAACAATCCTTTGTACATAGAACAATCATATTGTTTACTTTACACACAATGCGTAATGCGATTATCTGTTGCTTACAACTTAATACTGGAGGGGGTTCGCATTGATGGCCTGAAGGTGGATTATTAGTCATAGATGCAGTTGGATTACGATCTATGTATAATGTTGTAATTCCCAATCAAATCTCATAGGAGTCAAGATGATTAGTATATGCATGTATGCTTTCTCGATGTTTGTCAATTTCCCCGCTGTAATTTGTTCACCCAACATGTCATCTATGTTAAGGAGAATCACCACTAGTGAACTATGGACCCCGGTCCTTTCTTTTACCATCAATCTACAACTTTTTTCTGTTTTCTATTTACTTTCTATAAGTTTTTACTTTCTTCCACACAATATGTTTAATCCTTTGTTTTCAGCAAAACCGGTGAGATGGACAACCTCACTGTAAGTTGGGGGCAAAGTTATGTGGTTGTGTTGTGCAGGATTCCAAGTTGGAAACAACACCTTGGAGGTTTTTCCTTGCTCCTACTAGTTCGATAACCTTGGTTTCATAACTGAGGGAAAACTTGCTGATGTGCTCATCATACCTTCCTCTTGGGGTTCCCCAACGAGCTCAACGTGTTGAGCCGATCATCAAGGATGTGTTTCTTGTTTTTGTCTGTGTTCTTCTTCTTTAGCCTTATTCTTGACGCCCTGCATGTACCCTGGAGCAGCCACACACGGCGTGGACGCGGACCCGGCTGAGGTCGCCGCCTCGCGGGCTAGGGGGAAGCGGGCCGCCTTGGCCAGCACCGCCCTAGCCGGTAAGGGCTCGAAGAGGGCCTGCCGACCGAGGGTTGTGGCCGCCGCACCAAGCATTGTCGGGTACGTGCCCTTGCTCCTTTTTCTATCTGTGGCTGATTGCTTGTCCTTTACTTATCATGCCCTTTTCATGCATGTAGTGAGGCGATGTCCTTGGCCGGCTCTGCAACCATCGCCACCACGTCCACCCTTCCCCTAGCTGGGGTTGAAGGGCCTGCTGCACTGGCTGCAACCTACATTGTCGCGCCGACTGAGGCTGTTGCGGAAGCGGTGGAGCTAGTGATGCCGGCTACACCCGTGACCTTGCACCAGGCCTCTGCCGCCTCTAAGCTTGCTGAGGTCTTGTTGCTGGGCGAGGTGGAATGGACGATCCTCCCCTTCAGCTAATGGAAGGGATGGAGCTGGCCTCTGGACAGGCTCAGACAGGTTCTGCCGCCTATCAGGTGGAGGAGCCCGTGAAGGCGCCATCGGAAGCTTCTGCGTAGCCGGCTGCCAGAGACAGTAGTCGGGAGGTGGCTTCTGGCTCTGGCGGCGCAGGTGCTGGGGCCCTAGAGACATCGCGTGCGGCTTCCGGCAGCGACGACAACCTCCAGATTACCGGCTAGAAGGCGGCTCTGATTGTGCCGCTACCAGAATCTGTCCTCGCGCAGCTGTCCGAGTCGGTGCCCATTGCCCTTGGCCAGGCCCGCCACCTTGTCGATATGATGAAGAAGGGGCTTGGTGAGGCCAAGGCGCTAGGGGGCTCCCTTGAAGTAAGTATCTCCGTGCTGCTTTCACTGCCCTTCTTTTCTACTGTCCTCTTTGTACTCTTTTTCACTACGTCTTTTTTGCAGAAAGCCTTTGCTAAAGCCGCCAAGACCTCACAAGACCTAGGGCGTAATATTTCTTGCTCTGCCTTGTCCTCCTAGTTATGCGAATTTTCGCATTTCTTGTTAACCATTAGGTACCCTCCTGTAGCTCTGCTAGCGGACAGGGACCGGGAGGTGGAGAGGCTGAAGGCGGAGGTGAGCCATCTGGAGGAATCCAACTAGGCTCGCCAAACCCGGATTGGCGAGCTGGTGGATCACTAGAAGTGGATGGAGGTCAAGGCCAGCCAAGCCAAGAAGTTCGCCGACACCCGGACTGAAGCGCTCAAGAATCTTGAGAAGCTCTACGCCCAGCAGGAGGAGACACTAAAGGTTGCTCAGGCCCGGGAGAAGGCAGCTCTGGGGAAGCTGTGCCAGAGTGCCGAGATAATCGTTTTTAGTGACTCCTTCCCAACCAAACTTGCGCCTCGCTTGTTGCAGCCGGTACGTAACAGCTGCTTCTTTTTCGGGTGCAGCTCAGTATCGTGGGGTGATCGATCAGGCTCTGGCACGCATCCCCGAGGCAGACGCCAAACGCGATCTCCATCCCGTGGAGCTGGTGCTGGTCATCTGTGAGGAGGCAAAACAGCTGCACGACGCTTCCCTCGAAGTTTATGACTATGTCTGGCCCTACACCGACCATCCGGTTATGATGGCCGCCTTGGGTGAGAAGCTCTCCGCGGATCCCAACCTAGTGGACGTGGCACGGGACTGGGTGGCGCGTGGCGGCCCAGAGATGGTGCTGGCGCCGCCGAAGTCTTGGTACCCAGATGTGGACCTTCTGAGTCTCTCTAGAGGGTTTTGATAGGGTACTAGCTATGACCAGTTGATGAGTGCATATTGGCATCATGTTTTACATTATTATTTTACGTTGTAGATGTAGGATCTTCGTATTTTATGGTACTCACGCGCACATTTTATGTCTGTTTTCACCAGGATCAGGACAGATGATGGATCCAATTGATACAATTCTTGGAGCAGTTGTACTGTGGAGAAAAGGAGTCAAAAACAACGTAAATAGCTTATTTGGGAAATATTAATAATATAGAAGAAAACCAGAAGCGAATAAGGGAGGCAGAGGGTCCAACGATCAACTATACGACCGGAGCAACTTTTCCGGCCGTATAGCTCCGGCCGTATAGTTGGCGCCGCCTCCGCCTCGTCAAATAGTTTCACCCCGTGTGATGACCCACAAGTATAGGGGGTGTATGGCAGTATTTTCGATAAGTAAGAGTGTTGAACCCAACGAGGAGCATAAGGTGCTGGCTAGTGGTATGGATTAGGAATTCTCGGAAAATACTTAGCAAATGGATTTTTAGGGGTTTTTGATAAAGCAAGTAAATAAAGTACGAGTAAATAAAAGACAATAGAAATAAATGAAGCAAGTGGCCCAATCCTTTATGCAGCAAAGGACAAGCCGGTTGTATTACTTAAAATGACCAAACGTTCTCGAGGACACATGGGAAGACAGTCAAGTGCTTTCGCTTCATATAGTTGATTAATCTTCTTTAGCTTGCTAAGTGTTGTGTGGGTGAACATGTGCTAATGTACCGACCTTCCTAGGACTAATACATACTTGTGATTATACCCCTTGCAAACATCCGTAAGTACAAGAAAGTAATTAAGGTAGAAACCTAACCATGGCTTTAAACTCTAAGACCCTTACGTCCCTTGTGCAATGGTTTCCTAACGGGGGTTCAGGTTTCTGTCACTCCGGCAACTCCTACAATTAGTAGCCAAATACACAATGCATTCCCCTAGGCCCATATAGGTGAAGTGTCATGTAGTCGACGTTCACATGACACCACTAGAAGAAGTACACCACAACTTAAATATCAAACTATTGAATCTTTCTCAACACAACTCCACTACTAACAACATGACTTCTCCCATGTCCTCAAGAACAAAGCGAACTACTCACAAGACATCATATGGATCATGATCAGAGATGGAATAATGATGTATAATAATCTGAACATAAACAATAATTCAACGGTTCACTCAATAGCATCAACTACAAAGAGTAATCAACACCGGGAAAGTTTCCCCTAAGAACTATGCAAGATTCAACCCAATTGTTACAGCAATATGGAGATGGTGATGATGGTGCTGATGGTGATGATGGTGGTGATGATGGTGATGATGATCCCGATGAAGTCCAGCTTGATGGTGGTGTTGATGGCGACAATCTCCCCTCTCCGGGAAGGAATTCCCCCAGTAGAAATCTGTCTACCGGAGAGATCTTTCTCTCTTGGTGTTTTCCGCCCCGCGGAGGTGGCGGAATCTTTTTGTGGTCACTCCCCGAGTATTAGGGTTTCGAGAGGATTATATACGCTAGAGGGGCAAGCTAGAGGTGGGCCAGGCGGCCACACCACCTGGTGGCGCGGCCTAGGCTTGCCCGCGCCAGGGGTGGTGTGGGCCCCCTGTGGCCCATCTCCACTCCTCCTTCTGGCTTCCTTCGTCTTCTGGAAAAATAGGATTTTCCGTATATTTTCCCGGATTTTCTGATCTTCGCGAATTTTTCCTCCAAACAGCACCTTTTCCACCAGAATCCTGACTGTAGCGGTCCATGCTCCAAAAGTCATCAACCATGCAAAAACAAGTGAAATTACATAAGTATCATCTCTTAATATGAAATATATCAATGAATAGCAGTAAATTATCATATAGAATAGTGATGCAAAATGGACGTATCAACTCCCCCCAAGCTTAGACTTCACTTGTCCCCAAGCGAAACTGAGCTCAATAAACATGGCCTCGGGTTTATGGAGTGAAGAGTCGATAAAAGAATATGGACAAGAAGCATCACATTCATCAATACATAGATCATAATAGAAGACAACTCAGTATTATATAACTTAACTTGCAAAAAGTAAAGGAAACACAATAAAGATACATAAAGTAGATCATGATTGGTAAAGGCAAACTTAGCTCTTGGTCGAAGAATAGTTGATAAATTGCTGGAGTTCACAAATAACTGCTTTTCAATGATAGCTTTCAAAGTAGTAAACACCAAGATAAGAGCAATGTGCAAAACAAGGAACATAAGAAACATGATTGAATAAATCATCATATGAATGAGTGAAACACAACAACTCAAAATACTTGCTGAGATAGAAAGGAATAGGTTTACTGACTCAACTAAAAAGTAAAACAAAGGCCCTTCACAGAGGGAAGCAGGGATTTCAAGTTTCATAAAGAGCTCCCAAAAATTATGGTACTTATTAGCTTTCAGCTCTCATTGCCCTTATCATAGGCATCTTTAGGTGATTAAGGTTAAAGTGACACAACTAAGATGATGTGCTTGACAAGTTATAAGTTGAAATCTCATGCCCCTTACTTACGAGTATCGAACCTCATGCTACTCAACTCTAGTCACAAGTAAGCTCTTGTCATTGTAAATACATATGTATCATAGAGAACCGCCAACAGGGTACCCCTTGCCCAAGATACAGGAGCTATCCCATAATCAAAATGACAAGGCAATCAGACAATGAGCATCTCAGCGATCCTTTTATTTGCTATTTGCATAGGTTTTTATTGAAGATGCTTCATAGAATGCTCACTATAGTTATGCTGCAAGTTTCCACCTTGATTAGGCATGGCTTAGGCTAGCGGCCCAGGCGTTTCTCTAACACACATATAAACTCCATGATCTTACAAGCTCCCCTTTTATTTCACACTGTCGGGATCCATAGGCAAAAGAATCATGATATCAACTAGGTACAAAGTACCAGTGAAATGTTGAAAGTGTTCCCCATGATACATGGTTCTGCTAACTTCAACTTATAAAGCGCAAGCATATACGCAACAAAGACGGACCCAATGGTTCAAGTTTATTAAGTGCAAGAAAATAAAGTGTGCCATCAAGGTCGTGAGAGCTTTAATCACTAATTTACACATAACAAGTTTAATTTGGAAGGTAGATACAAACAAGAATTTACTTGGAATAGCAATAATGCTAATAGGTAGGTATGGTGGACACAAATGGCATAGGTTTTGGTTTAAGGATTGGATGCACAAGAATAATTCCCTCTCAGTACAGGTTTTTGGCTAGCAAGGCTAGGTAGCAAGTATAAGAGTTGAAGGAAACAAACAAACATACAAGTGATAAAGACAAACATGCAATCTTCCTTGGAAGCACAAAAGATCTTAACTATAGAATACTAAACTTATGAGCAAATCAAGAAAGAAAGATGATGAAATTATATTTCTTTAGAGTACTTTTATCTTTTTCATTCAACTCTCAAAAATAGTGTTGCTACTGACCGAGCCAGGTTTGCCAAAATCAACTAAATTAACTCAATGATCCCAGAGTGATACCAATACTAACAACAATATCAATCATATAACCATGAATTGAAAACTAATATAAGATATGCAAAAGAGTAAATGATAGAACTTCTCATTAATATTCCATAACGGCAACTCACACCAAGGGATACATATCTAACGAGAGAGGGGACACTTCCATAATGCAAACCATCCTACATGATAACTTCTCTATTCATGATATGACTCTACTAAAAAGGTAAAAAAATAGAAGATAGTGATGCGATACTGCGGCACTCCCCCAAGCTTGGAACAAACCAAGGGGATGCCAAACCTGATGATGAACTACTCCTTTGGTGGTGGTTGTATCCTCTCATCATCGTCCGACTTCCAGGTTAAGGGCTTCCCATCAACAAAGGACATTGTGGTCTCCAGCATCCTGAAACTTCTCGCAGCACTTATGCGTTTAAACCTAACCTCATACTCACAGTTTTGATTTTGAACGTCGTAGAGTTGTGCTTGCAGTTCGTTGATTGTTTGGCAGAGTGAGAGGACTTCATCCTTGAGCTCAGAAGTATCCTCTTGGTGCTTGGCAATGAGTTCGGAACAAATCTTATGGATGATATCCACTTCGTGTTCCGCCATCTTCTTGTACCTAAAGACTTCTTGATCCAGTGCTTCCATCATGTCCTCCAGACTTCCTTCACCTTTAGGGCCTTGAACCTCTCTTATCCGGACCTCCCTGTCTTCAAGCAATAACTCCTTGGGATGAATCTTCAACTCTCTCATGTATGGGTTGATGATATCCTCTAAAAAATCTTCCTTGGTTGATCCAGAGGAAGACATTGTGGGTCCAAATCTGGGACTCTACCTGACAGAAATAGATCGAAACGAAAACATGACGAAAACACGATATACGAACCTCGGGGGATCCGGGGGATTATATATTACGAAGTTTCATAACAAAAGGAAGGTACTGTGAGAAAATGGGTCAGAGACGGAGTCCGGAGTGGCCACACCACCTGGTGGCGCGGCCAGGGGTGGGCGCACGCCACAGGGTGGTGTGAGCCACCCTGGCTCCGTTTCCGTCCCTCTTTCGCTTCATAACTTTCCTTATTGGCAAAAAACTACAAAAATATAACTGGACAGATCTTCCGTGGAACTTTTCTTACCAGAACTATTACCTATTTAAAAACCGAGTCTACATGTCTCTAAATTTGGTCCTTGATAAATTTTTCCGGAGTTATAACTTGAAAGGCATCAACATCTTCATTGTAAGAATCTCCATCAATATAGTGCTTAAGTCGCTGCCCATTCACTACTTGTGTAGTGTTATCTTTTAATGAAGAAATCTTTATTGCTACTGAGCGGTACACTTCTTCAATAATGAAAGGTCCTTCCCATTTTGACAGTAGTTTTCCTGCAAAAAATCTGAGACGAGACCTATACAATAGAACCTTCTCACCAACATGGAATTCTCTCTTAAGCATTCGCTTGTCATGCCATCTTTTAACTTTTTCCTTAAAAATCCTAGCATTCTCATATGCTTCACTCCTCCATTCATCTAAAGAACTTAAGGCAAATAATATTTTTTCACCAGCAAGCTTACAATCTCTATTGAGTTCTTTAACTGCCCAGTAAGCTTTGTGTTCTAATTCTAAAGGTAGGTGACAAGCTTTCCCATAAACCATTCTATAAGGAGACATCCCCATATGGTTTTTGTAGGCAGTCCTGTAAGCCCATAAAGCATCATTCAACTTTTTAACCCAGTTTTTTCTAGTCTTTTGCAAGAAGGATTTAATTTCTCTATTTGACAACTCTACTTGCCCACTAGTTTGGGGGTGATAAGCTGAAGCAATTCTATGATTAACATCATATTTAGCAAGGGTCTTTCTAAAACCACCATGAATGAAATGAGAACCTCCATCAGTCATGAGATACCTAGGCACTCCAAACCTAGGAAAGATAACATCCTTAAGCATTTTTAGAGAAGTCTTCCCGTCAGCACTCTTCGTAGGAATGGCTTCTACCCACTTAGTAACATAATCAACGGCAACAAGAATATGAGTATAACCTTTTGAGGGAGGAAAAAGACCCATAAAGTCAAATCCCCAGCAATCAAAGGGTTCAATAACTAGAGAGTAGTTCATAGGCACTTCATTGCGTCTAGAAATATTACCAACACGTTGACATTCATCACAAGATAAAACAAATTTTCTTGCATCTTTAAAAAGGGTAGGCCAGTAGAAACCTGATTGTAGCACCTTTTGCGTAGTTCTATCTCCTACATGATGTGCTCCATAAGCACTACCATGACATTTATGCAATATCTCCTTTTGTTCATATTCTGGAACACATCTTCGCATAATACCATCCACTCCTTCTTTATATAAGTGTGGGTCATCCCAAAAATAATGCCTCAAATCATAAAAGAACTTTCTTCTTTGTTGGGCTGTAAAAGTTGGAGGCAAATACTTGGAGACAATAAAGTTAGCATAATCAGCGTACCAAGGGCTCCCTCGCGAGCTTACCCCTACCGCATCCAATTGTTCATTTGGGAAACTATCATTAATAGGCATAGGGTCAAAAGAGATGTTTTCCAATCAAGATAAATTATCAGCTACAGGGTTTTCAGCACATTTCCTATCTACAATATGTAGATCAAACTCTTGTAAAAGCAGCACCCATCTAATAAGCCTAGGCTTAGCGTCCTTCTTCTTCATAAGGTACTTAATAGCAGCATGATCAGTATGAATGGTGACTTTTGAGTCCACAATATAAGGTCTAAACTTATCACAATGTAAGGAATTCTTTTTCAGTAGTTGCATAATTCCTTTGAGTAGCATCAAGAGTCTTACTAGCATAATGAATAATGTTCAACTTTTTATCAATACGTTGCCCAAGGACAGCACCTACAGCAAAATCACTAGCATCACACATTATTTCAAAGGGTAAGCTCAAATAAGGTGGTTGAACAATAGGAGTTGTAGTCAAAGCCTTCTTAAGAGTTTCAAAAGATTCCTTACAATCATCATCAAAAACAAAGGGTACATCTTTTTGAAGAAGATTAGTAAGGGGTTTTGATATCTTAGAGAAATCTTTAATAAACCTTCTATAGAAACCAGCATGACCAAGGATACTACGAATACAATTTATGTCTCTTGGGCAGGGAATTTTCTCAATTGCCTTGACTTTAGCTCTATCCACTTCTATGCCTCTTTCGGAAACCTTATGCCCAAGGACAATCCCTTCATTAACCATGAAGTGGCATTTCTCCCAATTAAGAACAAGATTAGTTTCTTCACACCTCTGCAAAACTTTATCAAGGTTGTGTAGACAATTATCGAAAGAAGTTCCATAGACAGAGAAGTCATCCATGAACACTTCCACAATTTCCTCACAAAAACCATGAAAGATAGCAGACATACATCTTTGAAAAGTAGCTGGAGCATTACATAAACCAAAAGGCATACGTCTATAAGCGTAGGTTCCGTAAGGGCATGTAAAGGTAGTTTTTTCTTGATCTTGTTATTTAATAGCAATTTTAGAAAACCCAGAGTATCCATCAAGAAAACAAAAATGAGTCTTTTTAGACAACCTTTCTAACATTTGATCAATAAAAGGAAGTGGGTAATGATCTTTCTTAGTATCTTTGTTAACCTTTCTGAAATCGATACAATCCTATAGCCTACTACTCTTCTTTGGGGAATAAGCTCATCATTATCATTAGGCACAACAGTAATACCTCCCTTTTTAGGGACACAATGAACAGGATGAACCCATTCACTATCAGCAATAGGGTAAATAATACCAGCATCAAGGAGTTTCAATACCTCATTTCTTACCACTTCCTTCATCTTAGGATTTAAACATCGTTGGTGCTACACCACTGGCTTTGCATCTGGTTCTATATTGATAGCATGCTGACATATAGTAGGAGAAATCCCTTTTAAATCATCTAGGGTATAACCCATAGCCCCTCGGTGTTTCTTCAGTACCTCCAATAACCTTTCTTCTTCCTTCCCTAAAAGTTTAGAGCTAATAATAATAGGATATATCTTATTATCATCAATGTAAGCATATTTAAGATCATCAGGTAAGGGTTTTAGATCGAAGACTGGATCCTTTTTAGGTGGCAATGTGGTACCCAAGTCTTCTACAGGAAAGTTATGCTTAAGCATCTTAGGCTGATTACGGAGAATCTCATCAATCTCATTCCTTTCTTCCATGAAGATTTCACTTTCATGATCTTCCATAAATTGCTGTAAAGCATTGTTAGGAGCAAGAGAAATATAAGCAAGTTGTTCAACTCTAAAATCCTCATTATGGGTTTCCTCTTCATAAGGTTCTTTAGTAAATTTCGAAAAATTAAACTCATAAGATTCCCCATCAAACTTAGTCAAGATTTTCTCCCTTTTGCAATCTATAATAGCTCCACAAGTACTCAAGAAAGGTCTACCAAAAATGATAGGATAAGTTTTACTAGCAGCTGAACCAAGTACTAGAAAATCAGCAGGATACTTAATCTTACCACAAAGAACTTCCACATCCCGTACAATACCAATTGGAGAGATGGTCTCTCTATTAGCAAGGTGAATAACCACATCAATCTCTTCCAATTCGCAGGGATTGATTTCATGCATAATTTCGCTGTAAAGCTCATAAGGAATAGCACTGGAACTTGCACCAATATCACATAAACCATAATAGCAATTGTCACCAATTCTAACAGAAAGCACAGGGACACTAGCTTTTTTAGTTCTATTAGGATCTGAAACAATATTAGAAGCATCCTAACAAAAGACTATGTGTCCATCTTCTACGCTTTTAGTGACAAGGTCTTTCACAATTGCTACAACAGGTTCAATGTTTATTTGTTCATCAGGTTTTACAGTTCTCTTTGCACTTTTAGTGATTACACTAGTTATCATAGGATGGTCCTTTACCTTATCCGGGAAGGGTTTATCGATATAAAGTTCAGGTAAGATGTGATCAATAGTGTAAAACTCAGTACTCCCAACAGGAACATAGTTAACAATATCTTTATAAGGCGAATGGTACTTGCTCCATCCCCTTTTGGGGATTTCAATATAAGAAGCAAAAGCCTTAAAGCAATTTGTAATAACTTGTAAATCAAGACCATAAGTATTATTAATATTTCGAAAGTCATCAGTTCCCATAAAAGATTCAATGCATTCATAATCATAATTTATACCTGACTTTCTACCTTTGTCATTCTCCCATGCTTCAGCATTGTCTTGAGTATGGTCCAGGAGCTCCCATTTAGCTTCTTCTTCCATGCGAGTGAATGATCCAGCACAAGAAGCATCCAATAAATCCTTGTCATGTAGAGGGAGCCTTGCATAAAAGTTATTGATAATGATATTATTGGGGAGCTCATGAATGGGACATTTGAGCATTAATAACTTCAATCACCCCCAAGCTTGAGTTGTACTCTCTCCATCAAGAGGCCAAAAGTTGTATATTTGATTCTGATCTTTATGAATCTCACTAGGAGGATAAAACTTTGAATAAAAGAGAGGCACTATTTCCTCTCATTCAAGAGCTTGACCATTCTTCGGTAGCTTATACCATTCCTCAGCTCTTCCTTTCAGTGATAATGAGAATAACTTCTTCTTAACTTGATCTGTGGTAATACCTGCACACTTGAACAACCCGCATAATTCGTGTATAAAGAGAAAATGATCACCGGGATGGACAGTTCCATCCCCAACATAGTAGTTATCCATAACACGATCAATAATTCTTGTAGGTATTTTAAAAGCATCATTCTCAGCAGGTGGTGGTTCATCTACTACCTTAGCAGTGGCAGTAGCATTACCAAATAAGAAACTTAGCGAATTATCCATAATGAAAATAAAGCAATTAATAGAACTAAACAATACTCATAGTAGAAGTTTCCTTTACTAGTTCCACTCTCCAATAGTGCTTCACTCCCCGGCAACGGTGCCAGAAAATAGTCTTGATGACCCACAAGTATAGGGGGTGTATCGCAGTATTTTCGATAAGTAAGAGTGTCAAACCCAACGAGGAGCAGGAGGTGCTGGCTAGTGGTATGGATCAGGAATTCTCTGCAAATACTTAGCAAACGGATTTTTAGGGGTTTTTGATAAAGCAAGTAAATAAGGTACGAGTAAATAAAAGACAGTATGAATAAATGCAGCAAGTGGCCCAATCCTTTATGCAGCAAAGGACAAGCCAGTTGTATTACTTAAAGTGACCAAACATTCTTGAGGACACATGGGAAGATTGTCAAGTGCTTTTGCTTCATATAGTTGATTAATCTTCTTTAGCTTGCTAAGTGTTGTGTGGTTGAACCTGTGCTAATGTACCGACCTTCTTAGGACTAATACATACTTGTGATTATACCCCTTGCAAACATCCGTAAGTACAAAAAGTAATTAAGGTAGAAACCTAACCACAGCTTTAAACTCTAAGACCCTTACGTCCCTTATGCAATGGTTTCCTAACAGGGGTTTAGGTTTCTGTCACTCCGGCAAACCCTACGATTAGTAGCCAAATACACAATGCATTCCACTAGGCCCATATACGTGAAGTGTCATGTAGTCGATGTTCACATGACACCACTAGAAGAAGTACACCACAACTTAAATATCAAACTATTGAATCTTTCTCAACACAACTCCACTACTAACAACATGACTTCTCCCATGTCCTCAAGAAAAAAAAGAACTACTCACAAGACATCATATGGATCATGATCAGAGATGGAATAATGATGTATAACAATCTGAACATAAACAATAATTGAACGGTTCACTCAATAGCATCAACTACAAAGAGTAATCAACACCGAGAAAGTTTCCCCTAAGAACTATGCAAGATTCAACCCAATTGTTACAGCAATATGGAGATGGTGATGATGGTGCTGATGGTGATGATGGTGCTGATGATGGTGATGATGATCCCGATGAAGTCCAGCTTTATGGTGGTGTTGATGGCGATGATCTCCCCTCTATGGGAAGGAATTCCCCCGGCAGAAATCTGTCTGCGAGAGAGATCTTTCTCTCTCGGTGTTTTCCGCCCCGTAGAGGCTGCAAAATCTTTCTGTGGTCACTCCCCGATTATTAGGGTTTCGGGAGGATTATATACGCCAGAGGGGAGAGCTAGTGGTGGGCTAGGGTGGCCACACCACCTGGTGGTGCGGCCTAGGCTTGCCCGCGCCAGGGGGTGGTGTGGGCCCCTTATGGCCCATCTCCACTCCTCCTTCTGGCTTCCTTCGTCTTCTGGGAAAATAGGATTTTCCATATATTTTCCCGGATTTTCTGATCTTGCGAATTTTGCCTCCAAACAGCACCTTTTCCATCAGAATCATGACTGCAGCGGTCCATGCTCCAAAGGTCATAAACCATGCAAAAACAAGTGAATTACATAAGTATCATCTCTTAATATGAAATATATCAATGAATAACAGTAAATTATGATATAGAATAGTGATGCAAAATGGACGTATCACCGTGCAATTGGTTTGAGGAGACGACATATAGAACACCTAGAAATCACGAAAACCTCACCTCCGGAAGGTATCTAGAGGGGGAACTCATCCGCCAAGGATCCATCTTCGCCCTATGCAGATCCAAGAGGGTAAGGCATCGATCTTCATCAACCACCACTGCATCACCACCATCTCCATCCATCCCATCTACATCTTGTCTAAATCTTGCTATAATTCCCATACCCATTGTGGATTTATACAAGTACTATTCATCTAAGATTGTTTCCATTACCATTGCTATGATGTTGATTGCCTCCATGTCTGAGTAGATCTCTAGTTCTTGAGGAGTTGGAGAAACCCTAGCATATGACTGAGATGAGATAGAGATTATTATGTTGTACATCATTATGTGTATGTGTTAATTGTCTTCATCTTGATATTGGGAGTTGTGCACCTCCTTAATATTTCCTCTTATGGGGACTCGATGAAGGGGATTACTTGTTGGTAGACGGAGGGATGATATCACTTACTGTGACTATAAAGCCATTGTCATTCTTTATGTACTAACTTGGGGAATCAAGGAGAACTCATCAAGCCATGTCCATGCCACGGGAGAAATCCCTTAATAGCGCAGTAACGCAATGGTTGTTGGTTACTGTCTGTTGTGGTTATGAGGACAATGTGTATAGCGGTTGCTGGCAAATCGTCCATATATGGAGCTTCTTCCACATACATACACATTATGAGAATATTCGTTATAATACTCTTGATTACTTAGTCTAAATTGCTAGCGGTGTATCCACTATTTCTTGAGAATGCCTTTTCTCTATTGTAGTTCCAAAGTTCTATTACACACGCGATTCTTACTTTCTGCATTAAGTTTTCCTTTACTTTAAATTACATTGTTCAACCAAAACCCAAAAACAACTCTACTTATCTTTCATCTTAAAGTTATTTCTTATGTACTTCATTTAGTTATAGTTAAAAGCATTTTAGTCTTTTGCCTACTGCTCCCTGTGGGATCGATATCTTTATTTCAAAACTAGCTACAAACGATTTGTGCACTTGCAGTCATCAAGCTATTTTCTGGGGCTGTTGCCGGGGAGCTTAGCGCTATAAGTCACTTTACTTTTCGTTATTTACTTTCGTTGTACTAATTTTTACTTGAGTTGTAGGACCACAACAATGGACAATACTCAACATTTAAACCAGCTTGAGGTAGTAAGGAAAATGGGTTCGCCCATGGATGCTTTTATATCTGTCAACAAAAGCATAAATCCGGATGGAGTCGAGATCCATCCATTATTATTTGAATTACTACATTCTAAAAAAATGCAGAAACCAATGAAGAAAGTCCATATGGACACTTCCAATTCTTTGAAGACATTCTCAGTTCCTTTATTATTGATGACTGTAATCTTGATATGGTTAAAATCCAGTTGTTTAGACAAACTCTCTCTAATAATGTTTGCAACTAGTACAGATCTTTTTGTACAGAAGCACCAAGGACTTGGGAGGAATTGACAGCCAAGTTCCTAGCAAAATATTATTCTGAAAGCAAAGCTCACAGATTGAGAGGTATTATTATCAGTTTCAAAAATAATCCTAGTGAGGGCTTATATGAAGGATATCTAAGGTATAAAACCTACTTAGATAATTGCCCCCATCATCGTTTGCCTAATTGGTTAATCACCCATACATTTTATGGAGGGCTAAATATTGAAAATAGGGTGAATCTAGACACTGCTTCAAATGTCAGTTTTCTATCTTATACCTATGACGAGGCTTGGAATCTAGTAATATAAATGAGAGAAGCAACTGAAAATTTTAAAGATAAGGAAAATATTACAAATAGTTTTTCTGAATATGCTTGCATTAATGATTTCCTTGCAGATGAGAGGACAGATACAATGATTAAAACCCTCGGTATTGATTCTTACTCAGTGAAGGAAATTATTGAGAATTATGCAGGGCATTTGCAGGTACCTATAGAATGGGAACCTCATAAACCCCTCAAAGAAAAGAAGGGTGCAAGAGCATTAATGGAAGAGTTCTCCTCGATACCTATAGAGGGGATTTTTTTAAAAAGACAAAGAGAGGAAGAACAAATATAGAAGAGACCGAAGAAACTAGAAAGGAATTCCAAAGCTACAAATATAAATAATGTTATAATAAAAGATCTTATGGAAGCACGAATAGTGGAAGATAAAGTGGTTATGTTAGACCGTGAAACCTCGGAATTCATCCAAGTTAAGGTTCGAGGTAACGAAACTTCAAAACCTATGACTCCTATATATTGTGGAGAAACTTTCTTATATGGAATTTGCAAACCAATTTCCACCATAATTATTATGCCGTCATCACTTTATGAAGAAATTCGCTACAACTTGAATAATCCAGATGTTGAACAGATAGACACTACTATTAAATTGTCTAATAGAACCAATATAAAACTGGAAGGGGTAATCAAAAATATCTATGTCTTTATTGTCTCACTCATGTATCCCCTTGATTTTCATATTATTGATATTCCTTGAGATTCGTTTTGTCCTATTATTTTAGACAGGCCTTTTATTTCCATCACCAAAGCTCGAGTAGATAATCAGAAGGAAACTATTTAACTGAAGTTTGGAGAAGAGGAAATGGCATTCCACTTCGCCAAACTAAAGAAGAGGCTATATGAAGTGGAGGATATCAAAGAAGAAAAGACGATTACCGAGCTAGCGGCAATCATTTCAGTACTCCATAAGATGAATTAGAAAGGAGCTTGATTAATTGGGAAGAAACACTAGATGATGAGAAGAAAGAAGACATGGATGATTACCTTGATTCAATTCTGGAAGCACAAAATCCACATGATTATGAAGAATTGGTAAGAACGGGAGATGAAGAACCTCCACCGATAGAATTGAAAAAACTTCTAAACAATATGAGGTATGAGTTTTTAGATAATGAAAATAAATGTCCTATTATTAGCAAGAATCTATCAGAAAATGAAACGAATAAACTCATCTCAGTTTTGGTTAAGCATCGTGAAGCCTTTGGATATACATTGAGTGATATTAAAGGAATAGATCCATCTACTATAACACATAAGATTACCATGCTTGATGATGCTGAACCCATAGTAGATACGCAAAGAAGGCTTAATACTAGGATGAAGGAAGTAGTAAGAAAAGAAGTTATATGCTTACTTGATGTTGGCATAATATATCCTATTTCTGACAGTAAGTGGGTTAGCCCAGCTCATTGTATACCAAGCCGAGGTGGTCTTGATGCTGCTATGAATGAGGAAGGTGAGCTAGTTCCTATGAGGCTGATTATAGGGTATCGTATGTGCATTGATTTTAGGAAACTAAAGCGTGAGACACAAAAGAATCATAAACCTATACCATTCATGGATAAAATTCTAGAAAGACTTAGTAATAATTCTTACTTTTATTTTCTTGATGCTTATTCTGGATATTCTCAAATTTCCATACAGTCGGAAGATCAAGAGAAAACAACTTTCACTTGTCCTTATGGCACATATGCTTATAGATTAATTCCATTTGGCTTATTTAATATAGCATCAACTTTTTAGAATTGTGTTCTAAAGATCTTTGATGATTTTGTTGAGAAGAATATGGAAGTCCTAACAAACGATTTTGTTATTTGTGGAACAACTTTTGATAATTGCCTCTACAATCTGACCAAAGTTTTGTAGAGATGTAGGCAATCAAACTTCGTTTTGAATTAGGAGCAATGTCGTTTCATGGAAAGAGAAGGTAAAGTTTTTGGGCACAAAGTTTCGGAGAAGGGAATAGAAATGGATAAAACTAATATAAATGCTATAGAAAATCTCCCAATACCTCAGGACGTTAAAAACTTAAAAATGTTTCTGGGACATGCAGGATTTTATAAGCAGTTTATAAAAGATTTTGCTAAACTAGTTATGCCCCTTACCAATTTTCTTGATAAAGAAACTCCATTCTATTTATACCATGACTTCATTGTAGCTTTTGAGAACCTTAAGGATAAACTAGTTTCGGCACCTATCATGCAATCTCCAAAGTGGGATGAACATTTTTAGATTATGTGTGATGCTAGTGATTATGCTTTAGGGGCCGTGTTGGGACAGCAAGATGGAAAGAATTTAAATGTTATTTATTACACTAGTAGACCTCTTAATAAGATTCAGAAACATTATGCTACTATAGAAAACGAGTTTCTAGATATCATTTTTGCTTGCGACAAATTTAGATCTTACATAATTAATTCTAAGGTAATAACTCATACGGATCACCAAGCTTTGCATCACCTCCTTGTGAAAAAGGATGCTAAGCCCAGGTTAATTAGGTGGGTTTTATTACTACAAGAATACGATTTGCAAATAGTAGATAGGAGGGGTAAGGATAATCCGGTAGCAGATCATCTCTCTAGGATGGAGGGAATAATTAATGACCCCATACCTATTAATGAATCATTTCCGGGAGAATATTTAGCGAAGGTAGAAATTGTTGATCCATGGTATGTAGATTATGCTAACTATCTAGCAACAATTTTTTTACCTCCCAACATGTCAAGAAATCAAAGAATGAAATTCTTTAATGATCTTAAATGTTACTTTTGGGATGATCCGTATCTATATCGTCATGGACTTGACGGAATGATTCGGAAGTTTGTTCCTAATCATGAAATGAATGCGATATTGAAGGCTTGTCATGACATTCCATATGGAGGGCATCATGCAGGTAAAAGAACTGCCGCAAAGGTACTTCAATCCGGATTCTATTGGCCAACCTTGCTCAAGGATGCACATAGGTATGTGGAATACTATGATGCTTGTCGAATAAGAGGTAATATAGGTAGGAGACAAGAAATGGCGATGAATTATAGTCTAATAATTAAACCCTTTGATGTACGGGGAATGGATTACATGGGACCATTTACAGAGTCAAATGGTTATACTCATATTCTTGTTGTTGTTGAATATGTTACTAAGTGGGTTGAAGGTATCCCAACAAATCATGCAGATGCAGCTACCTTAGTGCAGATGATCAAGAATGTCATATTTCCCAGGTTTGGAGTTCCTAGATTTTTAATTACTGGCGTTGGTTCTCATTTTATGAAAGGGGCTTTTGATGACCCACAAGTATAGGGGGTGTATCGCAGTATCTTCGAGGGAAGTGAAACCCAATTTATTGATTCGACCCAAGGGGAGCCAAAGAATATTTATAAGCCTTAACAACTGAGTTGTCAATTCAGCTGCACCTGGAAACAATCTTGCTAACAGCAGTTTATCAGTAGCAACAGTTTTGTAGTAGGAATAGTAAAGTAGCGGCAGTAGTAAAGTAAAGACAACAGTAACAATAGTAGTAAACAGTAGGATTCGAGTGCGGTAGGCATAGGGATGGATAGACGGGCGTTGCATGGACAAGACAACTCACATAGCAATCAGAACATAGGGCAATTGCAGATAAATAAGATAAAGCATCCAAGTACTAGATAATCCTAGGCATGTGTTCCATATATAGTCATACATGCTCGCAATGAGAACTTGCACAACATCTTTTGTCCTGCCAGCCTGTTTGCAGCGGGGCCTCAAGGGAACTACTGGCAATTAAGGTGCTCCTTTTAATAGAGCACCGGAGCAAAGCATTAACACTCCGTGAACACATGTGATCCTCACATCAAAGCCATTCCCTCCGGTTATCCCAATTTCTATCACTTCGGGGCCATTGGTTCTGGACAACAACGTGTGTATACAACTTGCAGGTAAGACCATAAACAATACTATCATAATGAATCAATAACATGTTCAGATCTGAAATCATGGCACTCGGGCCCTAGTGACAAGCATTAAGCACAACAAGTCACAACAAAGTCATAAAGCACTAATAAAAGATAATAGGCACCATGCCCTAACAATCCGATGCCGTTACATGAATGATCTCATCCAATCCCTAACATCCCCATAGCCTACAGCGGGGGATTACTCACTCATAGATGGGGGAAACATGGATGGTCGATGGAGAAGCGATGGTGATGATGATTATGATGATCTCCTCCAATTCCCTCGTCCCGGCAGGGTGCCAGAATGGAGTTTCTGGTGCTATTTCGTGGAATCTGGTGGTGGTGGCAGAGCGGAACTCCTTCTGGAAAAACGTCGAACCCCCCTGAGTTTTTAGGTTAGAAGGCAACTTATAGGCACAGAGGGAGACCGAGGGGGTGCCTGGGCTGGCCACACCACCCCCTGGCATGGTCAGGCCTGGCCCGTGCGGCTAGGTGGTGTGGTGGCCCCCTGGCTCCTCTCCGTCTCGTATTCTGGCTCCAGATGACTTCCGCTAAAATAGTCACTTTGGCTTTTGCCCCGTCCAATTCTGAGAATATTCATTTTCTCACTTTCCTGGAACCAAAAACAGCAGAAAACAGGTAGCTGGCAATGTGGCTCTTGTTAATAGGTTAACCCAAGAAATCATATGAAATGTACTCCAAAGTGTGGACAAAACACAAGAAGGTGGATAAAACCAAGCATGGAACACCAAAAATTATAGATACATTTGCAACGTATCAGCTTTCAGGAAAATCATCAGCAAGTATGGAGTAACTCACCGTGTTGCTTCACCATATCATCCCCAAACAAGTGGTCAAGTGGAACTCTCAATAGAGAACTGAAGACCATACTCGAGAAGATGGTGGACAAATCAAGAAAATATTGGTCATACAAGTTAAATGACACTCTATGGGAATACCGTACTGCGTTTAAAAATCCAATGGGTATGACACCTTATAAGATGGTGTACGGTAAGGCATGCCATTTACCATTAGAACTAGAACACCAAGCTTTTGGGCAATCAAGAATCTAAATTATGATCTCAAAGCGGCAGGGGAAAAGCGTTTATTAGATATGCATGATTTAGATGAGTTTAGAAGTGAAGCCTATGAGAATGCTAGGTTGTTTAAGGAAAAGATTAAAAGATGGCATGATAGAAAAATAGAGAATAAAACTTTTAAAAGTAGAGACAAAGTGTTGCTCTACAATTCTCGTCTTAAGTTATTTCCAGGAAAACTCAGATCGAAGTGCGAAGGTCCATGATGGCCCAAAATATATCGAGCTCATTGGGGAACCCCAAGCAGAAGGTATGATGAGCACAGTAGCAAGTTTTCCCTCAGTATGAAACAAAGGTTTAATCGAACCAATAGGAGCAAGGAAACACCCCAAAGGTGTAGCTAGATGAGCCTTGGCAGGGCGCACTACCGGTGCTAGTAGCAATGTGGAGACCTACACAGCACAACCACAGAACTCTGTCCCCAACTAGCGATGAGGTTGTCAATCTCACCGGTTTTGCTGAAAACAAAGGATTAAACGTATCAAGTGGAAGAAAGTAATAGTTTGCAGAAAGTAAACACAAAGCAGTAAAAAGTTGATTGTAGATTGATGGTAAAAGAAAGGACCGGGGTCCATAGTTCAGTAGAGGTGGCTCTCCTTAAGATAGATGACATGTTGGGTGAATAAATTACAGCGGGGAAATTGACAAACATCGAGAAAGCAATCATGCATATACTACTCATCTTGACTCCTGTGAGACTTGATTGGGCATTACAACATTATACATAGACCGTAATCCAACTGCATCTATGACTAATAATCCACCTTCAGGTTATCATCCGAACCCCCTCCAGTATTAAGTTGCAAGCAACAGATAATTGCATTACGCATTGCGTGTAAAGTAAACAATACAATTGTTATATGGACAAAGGATTGTTGTTTTCTCCCTAGTAGTAACATCACATCTAGTACCTTAGAGATTTCTGTCACTTCCCCAGATTACTAGAGGCATGAACCCACTATCGAGCATAAATACTAACTCTTGGAGTTGCTAGCATCTACTTGGCCAAGATAGCTACTAACAACGGAAAGCATGCAAGATCACAAATAACAAAGACATGATATAATCAATAATCAATCTGAAATAGCATCTCAATATCCATCGGATCGCCACAAACACAACATGTAGGATTACAAATAGATGATCTTGATCATGAATGGAGCTCACAAGATCTAAACATGATAGCACAAAGGAGGATAACCAGCCATCTAGCAACTACATGGAACCGTTGTCCAGATATGAACTACTCACGCATCACATCGGAGGCTTGCATGATGATGAAGAAGGCCTCCAGGGTGAATTCTCCCCTTCGACGGGGTGCCGGGAAGAGCTTCCGATCCCTCCCGATCTAGGGATGGAGATGATGGCGGCTACAGACTCTTTCGTGGAATTGATCAGGTCCTTAGGGTTTCCGTATCAGAGGCAATATATAGGCGGAAGGAGAGGCCGAGGGGGTGCCTGGGGCGGCCAGACCACCCCCTGGCGTGGGCCAGGCCTGGCCGCGCGGCCAGGTGGTGTGGCCGGCCCCAGCCCCTCTCCATCTCGTATTCTGGCTCTAGGTGTCCCTCGGTGAAAAACTAACTTTGGCTTTTGTCCCGTCCAATTCCGAGAATATTCATTTTCTGACTTTCCTAGAACCAAAAACAGCAGAAATCAGGAAGCTCGCACTGTGGCTCTTGTTAATAGGTTAGTCCAAGAAATCATATGAAAAGTACTCCAAAGTGTGGACAAAACACAAGAAAGTAGATAAAACCAAGCATGGAACATCAAAAATTATGGATACATTTGCGACGTATCAACATCCCCAAGCTTAACTCCTGCTCGTCCTCCAGTAGGTAAGTGATAAAAAGAAAGAAATTTTTTTGAGGTGACATTCACCATCATAAACTTGATAAAAGTATTTGTAAAGCATTCATAGCTGGGATCATAGTACTTCAATCATAATATGAAAGACAAAGTTCTAACAATAAGGCAAAGCAACTATGTTGCAACATGAAAAGTCAAAAACAAAAGATTCATGAATAACAATGCTTTGCAAGACGTTTGTTTGTTTCACATAAAGAAAACATAGCATAGTAGTATTCAGCTTGTCCCACATAGAGTAGCAAATATAAATGCATAGGACACCTTCAAAGTTCATAAGAGTGACTAGATACAAATAGTTTAAAACAAGCAATATCAAAGCTATGCATCAATCAACAAGTCTTGGGACAATGCACATAGAACTAAGAATGGCCACTATGCTCACAGGTGCATAAAGATAGAAGGTGGAGACTCAACATAAAAGTAAAAGAAGGGACTTCATAGAAGGAAGTAGGGATTCAAGTCTCATAAAGAGCTTCCAAAAATTATGGTACTTAATAGCTTTCAGCTCTCATTGCCCCTATCATAAGCATCTTGAAGGTGATTGAGGTTAAAGTGACACAACTAAGAGGATATGCTTGACAAGTTATAAACCGAAATCTCATGCCCCTTACTTACAAAGACCGGGTCTCATGCTACTCAACTTTAGTCACGAGTAAGCTCTTGTCATTGTAAGTACATATGTATCATAAAGAACCGCCAACGGGGTACCCCTTGAACATGATACAGGAGCTATCCCATAATCAAAATGACAAGGCAAGCAGACAATGAGCATCTCAGTGATCTTTTTATTTGCTATTTGCATAGGTTTTTATTGAGGATGCTTCATACAGTGCTCATTATGGTGATGCTGCAAGTTTCCACCATGATTAGGCATGGCTTAGGCTAGCGGCCCAGTCGTTTCTCTAACACACATACAAACGACATGATCTTACAATTTCCACTTTTATTTCACACCGTCGGGATCCATAAGCAAAAGAACTTGATATCAACGGGGTACAAAGTACAAGTGCAATGTTGAAAGCGTTCACCATGATACAAGGTTCTGCTAATTTCCACTTATAAAGCGCAAGCATATACGCAACAAAGTAGGACCCAGTGGTTCAAGTTTATTCAGTGCAAGAGAAGTAAAGTGTGCCATCAAGTTTGTGAGAGCTTTAATCATTAGTTTTCTCATAACAAGTTTAATTTGGAAGGTAGATAAAAACATGAATATACTTGGAATAGCATATGCTAGTAGGTAGGTATGGTGGACTCTTTGGAATAACTTGGTTTAAGGAGTTGGATGCATGAGTGGAACTCATACTTGTTTACGGAGGCTAGCAAAAGACTGGGAGTGACAAACTAAGAGAGAAATAATGGCCATAATCATGCAGAGCGACAAAACATCATTGATCAAAGTATAAAGTGATACTACAAGTTGAAAACTAAAGGATCATAAAGGCTTATGGTGACTTGGGATAGTCATAACATGGTGTGAGCATGTGCCAAGTCAACCCAAATAAAGCATCAAGGGAGAATACCACAATACTATGCTTTAATATGCTAAAACAACGCATGATCCTTCCAAGGCACATTAAGAAATCTCAATTGTTTATAACAAGTCATGCTACAGCAAAGAATACTAAGCATAAAGACAAAATAATATCAAGCATGGCATGAAAAAGCATAGGCCACAGTCAAAAACAAGCTCTCTTTACCACTTAAGCATGAACTTTCCTACTCTTTTCCAATCCAAACCAAACTATTTGAAAACCTATGTAATGAAAGAGGGGGTCTAACCAATTTATTCAGCAAACTAAGAAAACAAAGCAAATGAAAAACCAAAACTAAAACAAAAAAGAAGACGCTACAAGAACAACACAACTGTGCATGAAACAATAAAAATGAAGTGTTTGGAAGAAACCTGGGATTTTTATTGAAGAAGAGGGGGATGCCTTGGGCATCCCCAAGCTTTGACTCTTGTACTTCTTGGATATTTCTTGGTATGACACGCATGGCATCCCCAAGCTTGAGCTTTAGTCCATCCTTCATCTCATTACTCATTCCTTCCATACACCTGAAATTTTTTCCTTCATACAAAACTTCACACAATCTTTATTAGCAACATTAGTGCACTCAAGATAATAAGTCTTTAGGTTCAGTTCTAACACCAATAAAACTTCCATTAAAGCACTAGATACTGTAGCACTTCCCTCAAAAAGCTCAATTCCCCAAAAGAACTCAAAAAGGAACCAACAAGAAGCAAATGCAGAAAATGGCAGAAATCTGTCAAAATAGACCAGCAGGTAAAGACGAATTTTTTCGAAGACCTTATGTTGCTCCAATCAAAAAGTGTTGAACTAACGAAAGTTAGATAACCACCTGGGGCAGAAGCACAAAAATTCATGCCTCAAAAGGACGTACAGATATTTTACACGAATGTATACGGTGAATCACAGAAATCTATTTCGGGACAGCAACTTTCCCAATCGTTAGTTCTCTCTCATTAGAGGTTACTCTTGGCACAAAAAGAAAAAAGAAAAAGGATAAGGAGCGGTTATTATAGAGGTAATAACTTCCAAGACTCATCTAAAACTTTTGGGTTATCTCCCAATAATTACTTTTCATTAACGCCTTTAAGTTAGGCATAAGAAGCAAGAAAAATAATCAAGTGTTCTCAAATGAAGAAGCATTAAGAGAAAATTTTGTTTTCATATGAGAGGCAAAAGAAATCTTCTCTATCTTCTTAGGGAAGTGCTCAATACCTTTCTTGAGTGGTAGTTGATATTTAGTGGTGCCTTCCTTCATATCAATAATGGCACCAACAGTTCTAAAAAAGATCTTCCCAAAGTAATAGGACAAGAAGCATTGCATTCAACATCCAAAACATAGAAATCAACGGGGACATAGGGATTGTTAACCATAATAAGAACATCATTAAGACTCCCCATGAGTTTCTTTTTAGCATTATCATCAAGTGGAACAGTCAAATAACAATCTTCAAGTGGTGGTAAATCAAGCATATCATAAATCCTTCTAGGCATAATAGAAACATTACTATCAAGATCACATAAAACTTTGAAATCAAAATCATTCACTTTCATATTAATGATGGGTTCACAACCATCTTCTTGTTTTATAGGAATAGAAGCTTTATGTTTCATGTTTTCTTCTTTAATCTTTATGAGAGCATAAGTAATATGTTTTGTAAAGGCCATGTTCATAGCACTAGCATTAGGACTTTTAGCAAGCTTTTGTAGGAACTTAATAACTTCAGAGATATTGCAACCATCAAGATCAAAATCATAATTATCATCTAAGGTAATAGAGCTATTACTAGCTTCAACATTAGTGGTAGTGATAGTAGAAACACTAATGTTTCTAGCAATTTCATCTTCTCTCTCCCACTTAGCATGCAATTCAGCTAATAGTCTAACATTTTCATCAATTCTAACTTGTATGGCATTAGCAGTAGCAAAGGGATTCTCAATAGTTTTAGGTTTAGCAGCCATTTTTTTCAAAGAAGATTGAGCTTCGGCCAATGATGTTATATTTCTTTCAGCATTAGAGAGTTTCTCTTCAATAGTTTTATTAAAAGAAGTTTGTTTACTAATAAAGTCTTTAAGCATAACTTCAATTTCAGAAGGAGCACTCCTATTGTTGTTGTAGGAATTTTCATAAGCATTACCATTGTTGGGAGGATATGACTTATAATTGTTGTTACCAAAATTATTCATGTAGGCATTGTTGCTAAAATTGTTGTTTCTTATAAAGTTCACATCAACTTGCTCTTCTTGAGCAACCAAATAGGATAAGGGAACATTATTTGGATCAATATGGGCTTTCCCATTAACAAGCATAAACATAATAACATCAATCTTATCACTCAAGGAGGAGGTTTCCTCAACAGAATTTACCTTCTTACCTTGTGGAGCTCTCTCAGTATGCCATTCAGAATAGTTAACCATCATATTATCTAGAAGCTTTGTTGCGGCACCCAAAGTAATGGTCATAAAGGTACCTCCAGCAGCAGAATCCAATAGATTTCTTGAAGAATAGTTCAATCCTGCATAAAAGGTTTAGATAATCATCCAAGCAGTCAGTCCATGAGTGGAACAATTCTTTACCAAAGATTTCATTCTTTCCCAAGCTTGAGCAACATGTTCATTATCAAATTGTTTAAACTTCATTATTTCACTTCTCATAGATATAATCTTAGCAGGAGGATAGTATTTTCCAATGAAAGCATCTTTGCATTTAGTCCCAGAATCAATATTATTCCTAGTCAAGGAATTCAACCATCCTTTAGCTTTTCCTCTCAAAGAGAAAGAAAACAATTTAAGCTTAATAATATCTCCATCTACATCCTTATGCTTTTGCATCTCACAAAGTTCAACAAAGTTATTTAGATGGGCAGCAGCATCTTCATTACCAATACCAGAAAATTGTTCTCTCCTAACAAGATTGAGTAAAGCAGGTTTTATTTCAAAGAAAGTAGCTTCAGGAACAGGTGGAGCAATAGGTGTGCTCATAAAATCATTGTTGGTTGTGCTAGTGAAGTCACGCAACTTAGTGTTTTCAAGAGTAGTCATTTTTGTGTGTTTTTAATAAAGACACCAAACTTGTAAAACTAATTTTGTGTGTGTTTTTGATAAAGAAACAAGAAAACTAAGCAAGAAAATAAACGAAGCAAAACAAAAACAACAAAGTAAAGAGATTGGTTATGAGGGACTCCCCTTGTGAAAATGTCCTTGACTCCGCGACAACAGCGCCAGAAAAATAGATTGATGGCCCAAAATATATCGAGCTCGTTGGGGCACCCCAAGAGGAAGGTATGATGAGCACAGTAGCAAGTTTTCCCTCAGTATGAAACCAAGGTTTAATCGAACCAGTAGGATCAAGGAAACACCCCAAAGGTGTAGCTAGCTGAGCCTTGGCAGGGCGCACTACTAGTGCTAGTAGCAACATGGAGACCTGCACAACTCAACCACAGAACTTTGTCCCCAACTTGCGATGAGGTTGTCAATCTCACCGGTTTTGCTGAAAACAAAGGATTAAACATATCGAGTGGAAGAAAGTAATAGTTTGCAGAAAGTAAACACAAAGCAGTAAACAGTTCATTGTAGATTAATGGTAAAATAAAGGACAGGGGTGCATAGTTCACTAGAGGTGGCTCTCCTTAAGATATATAACATGTTGGGTGAACAAATTACAGCGAGGCAATTGACAAACATCGAGAAAGCATACAAGCATATACTACTCATCTTGACTCCTTTGAGATTCGATTGGGCATTGCAACATTATACATAGACCGCCATCCAACTGCATCTATGACTAATAATCCACCTTCAGGTTATCATCCGAACCCTCGCCAGTATTAAGTTGCAAGCAACGGATAATTGCATTATGAATTGTGTGTAAAGTAAACAATATGGTTGTTACATGAACAAAGGATTGTTGTTTTATCCCAAGTAGCAATAGCACATCTAATACCTTAGAGATTTTTGTCACTTCCCCAGATTACCAGAAGCATGAACCCACTATCGAGCATAAATACTAACTCTTAGAGTTGCTACCATTTACTTGGCCAAGATAGCTACTAACAACGGAAAGCATGCAAGATCACAAATAACAAAGACATGATAGAATCAATAATCAATCTAAAATAGCATCTCAATATCCATCGGATCCCCGCAAACACAACATCAAGAATTACAAATAGATGATCTTGATCATGAACGAAGCTCACAAGATCTAAACATGATAGCACAAAGGAGGATAACCAGCCATCTAGCTACTACATGGACCCATAGTCCAGAGATGAACTACTCACGCATCACACCGGAGGCTTGCATGATGATGAAGAAGGCCTCTAGGGTGAATTCCCCTCTCCGCAGGGTGTCGGGAAGAGCTTCAGATCCCTCCCGATCTAGGGATGGAGATGACGGCGGCTACAGACTCTTTCGTGGAATTTTGATTGGGTCCTTAGAGTTTCCATATCAGAGGCAATATATAGGTTGAAGGAGAGGTCGAGGGGGTGCCTGGGGCGGCCAGACCACCCCCTGGTGCGGGCCAGGCCTGGCCACGCGGCCAGGTGGTGTGGCCGGGCCCTAGCCCCTCTCCGTCTCGTATTATGGCTCCAGGTGTCCCTCGGTGAAAATCTGACTTTGAATTTTGTCCCTTCCAATTCCGAGAATATTCATTTTCTGACTTTCTTGGAACCAAAAACAGCAGAAAACAGGCAGCTGGCACTGTGGCTCTTGTCAATAGGTTAGTCCAAGAAATCATATGAAAAGTACTCCAAAG
The DNA here is from genome assembly GCA_910589775.1 of Avena eriantha. NCBI lineage: Eukaryota > Viridiplantae > Streptophyta > Magnoliopsida > Poales > Poaceae > Avena > Avena eriantha. Next base: position 348,398,202 of record OU342741.1, read on the forward strand.
TGTGGACAAAACACAAGAAAGTAGATAAAACCAAGCATTGAACATCAAAAATTATGGATACGTTTGCAACGTATCAGTCCATATGTAGTTGAAGAAGCCTATTCGTCGGGAGCAGTGAAGCTCCAAGGAAAAACACCCTCTCTTGCATGGGTGATAAATGGACAACGCTTGAAGCATTATTGGGTAAAAGACGATATAAGTGCAATCACTATAGAGTTGAGCACCCCCGAAGAAGTGATAAAGCGAAGATATACGAAGAATGGCAATTACAAGAAGAATAGACTCAAGACGGAATGAGTGGTACGATGGTCAAGCTATTAACTATAAAAGAGCGCTTCATGGGAGGCAACCCATGTGAAATAAAGGTTGAGTAAGTTTTTAAATTTTCAGCTAAAGTCTAGTTTGAGTATTGTTTTTAATGAGAATGATTCATGCTCTAGCAAAGAAGAAGGAAGATTGATGATGCCAAAATTGGTCGAAAGTCTAAGCTGATATTTCTCTTTCAAAACTCTATATTTCGTTAAGTTTCAGATTAATAAAGAATACTTGTAGAAGCAGAAAATTTTTGGTGGACATAGAAGGTTTAATGACCAACTATACAGCGGGAATAAAAATTCAAGCCGTATAGTGTTGCGACGTCAATGCTTCCATCCACAAAAGGTACTGAGAGTTTACCGACCAACTATATGCCCAGAATTAAAAATTCTGCTCATATAGTTGCGGCCGTATAGTTGTCAACACCTTTGACAAAATAATTTCTGGAGTACTGAGAGTTTAACGACCAACAATACGGCCGGAATTAAAAATTCCGCCCGTATAGTCGTGGTCGTATAGTTGTCGACCCTTCTCCAAAAAAATCATCCAGGATACAGAGAGTTTAACGACCAACTATACGGCCGGAATTAAAGATTCCTCCTGTATAGTTGCAGTCGTATAGTTAGGTTCCGCCGTAGATCTAATCTATAGTCGGTTCACAACTATATGGCGGGAACTATACGGGATGCCCCCGTATAGTTGCTCGTTACGCAAGGCGGCTAGGGTTTTTTACCCCTCCTTTTAAAGCTAATCGCATCTAACCTTTTTCATTAAGTTTTCATAGAGCCACAGCCTCCAGCCTCGAAAGATCTTCGTCATCCCTATACAGGCCCCTTTAACAACATCCGTGCAGTGAAGCCATGAAGCCCTTCCACGCCAACAATATCTAGAAGAATAAAGAAGAGAAGCCCATGAAGAGGATCGAGGAAGCAGAACCAAAAGGATCGTCGTCATCGTCCGGCCCGGAGATCAAGCCTCTTCCAAATTGGGGGGACATGTTCCCGCAAAGGATGGAGATGATGAGACAAGCTGAGCAAGGAAGGAACAAGGATGAGTACCTCCCTAATCCTTATCGTTACAACATAGGATCCTATTATAAACCTCCTCTTGGTCCATCACCTCCTAAACCTAAGAAGGTGCGGCAAGATGAGATTCATGATAAGATTTGTGAGTTAGAAAAGGCTTCTAAGGCATCCGTTGAAACAATTGGAGAAGGGATTGACTCCTACTAGATGATGAGCAAAGACCTTGAGAAGAAGGTTGATGCAATCGATGGTAGAGTTGGTTTCCTGATTAAAATTGTCTTTGAGTTAACAGATGAGAAGAAATTCCTCAAGAGGAAAATGTTGAAGCTCCAATACGACATGACCAAGCTCAGCATTCGCTTTGAAAGCATAGTTAAAGTGGGCAATGTAAAAGAAGAAGGTGACGCTGTATCTACCCAAGAGGAGGAATAGGTACCCACAAGGAGTTAATTGATCCCGACTAGCTTGATTCCAAGCTTGGAGAGATCTTTAAAGACCTTGTAATCTTTCTTATAAGTTTTATATTACAAGTTTTTGCATTAGTTCAAACTAGAAATAAGGTTTACATCATTAGAATTACCTTCAGGAATAGTCAATCCCTTTTATGAAATTCCGAATTTATTATATATGGAGAAATATTGAGTTTGAGTTTGCTTTAATGATATATGAATGGCTTGAGTATGATCTTACTTGCATTTGATGATGGAAATAGGAGTCTTCCACACCATTGGTATTAATGGAACACATGAAGATAATTTGATCAACATGCTGTAAGTCTATGGTTTGATTTACAAAGAGAAATTATCTATACAATTAAGTTGAAAAGGAAACCTTGAACAAAGGAAAATGAAAGTGCTACCAAAATAGAGTGAGAACAAGTCGCAGTAGAATCTCCAAGTCACAAGAATGCTTCATATACAGTTGGAATTTGATAATTGAGATTGTTGAACTTTGAATTCCTACATAAGGTGGAATATATGGCTAGCTACTTTGCATAACACTTAAATACAAAAGTGTGAGCATATATGCAAAATAAAAAGAAAAGAAATAAGAAAAGAGCAAGTGTGCAAAGAGTAAATAGGCATATACCACTGTATTGTAGTATGACAAAGAGACACTTTTGAGATTTTGAATCCCAAGTGAATACATTGATCCTAAAACACTTGGGACTACCTCGTTAACTCATTCGGTTGAACCGGATACTTTTACATTATGTCGAGATTCATCTTTTATGAACTGTTGATAACTAAGGTGTCGAAGCCTGCTAATACTATTCAGATAGTTCGAGTAAGGTACTATTCACGAACTTGTTCTTATGTATCATATATGATAAAAACATGCTGCAATTGTCTCATTTATTTTATCGACTCAGCTTCATGAATATGAGGATCACATCCATTAAGCTAAAACCTGCTCGGGACGAGCAAGAGTCTAAGCTTGGGGAAGTTGATGAGTGCATATTTGCATCATGTTTTACGTTATTATTTTACATTGTAGATGTAGGATCTTGGTATTTTACGTCGCTCGCTCGCACATTTTATGTCTAATTTCACCAGGATCAGGACAGATGATGGATCCAATGGATACAATTCTTGGAGGAGTTGTACTGTGGAGAAAAAGAGTCAAAAACAACGTAAATCGCTTATTTGGGAAATATTAATAATACCAGAAGAAAACCAGAAGCGAACAAGGGAGGCAGAGGGTCTAACGACCAACTATACGACCAGAGCAACTTTTCTAGCCGTATAGCTCCGGCCGTATAGTTGGCATCGCCTCGCCTCGTCAAATAGTTTCACCTCGTGCAATTGGATTGAGGAGACGACATACAGAACACCCAGAAATCGTGAAAACCTCACCTTTGGAAGGCATCTGGAGGGGGAACTCATCCGCCAGGGATCCATCTTCACCGTGCACAGATCCGGGAGGCTAAGGCATCATTCTTCATCAACCACCACTGCATCACCACCATCTCCATCCATCCCACCTACACCTTGCCTAAATCTTGTTGTAATTCCCGTACCCATTGTGGATTTATACAAGTACTATTCATCTATGATTATTTCCATTGACATTGCTATGATGTTGATTGCCTCCATGTCTGAGTAGATCTCTAGTCTTGGGGAGATGGAGAAACCCTAGCATATGACTGAGATGAGATAGAGATTATTATGGTATACATCATTATGTGTATGTGTTAATTGTCTTCATCTTGATATTGGGGTTGTGCACCTCCTTAATATTTGCCTCTCATGGGGACTCGATGAAGGGGATTACTTATTGGTAGACGGAGGGATGATCGCACTTACTGTGACTATAAAGCTGTTGTCATTCTTTACATACTAACTTGGGGAATCAAGGAGAACTCATCAAGCCATGATGCCACGGGACAAATTCCTTAATAGCATGGTAACGCGATGGTTGTCGGTTACTGTCTGCTGTGGTTATGAGGATGATGTGTGCAGCGGTTGCTGGCAAATCGTCCATATATGGAGCTCCTCCCACATACATACACATTATAAGAATATTCATTATAATACTCTCGATTACTTAGTCTAAATTGCTAGCGGTGTATCCACTATTCCCTGAGAACGCCTTTTCCCTATTGTAGTTCCACAGTTCTATTACACACGTGATTCTTACTTTCTACATTAAGTTTTGCTTTACTTTAAATTACCTTGTTCAACCAAATACCCAAAAATAACTCCACTTATCTTGCATCTTAAAGTTATTTCTTAAGTACTTGTTTAGTTATAGGCTAAATCATTTTAGTCTTTTGCCTACTACTCCTTGTGGGATCGATATCTTTATTTCGAAACTAACTACAAACGATCTGTGCACTTGCAGTCATCACCATCTTCACGCTGAAGTTCCTGACATCCGCTCCTGTAGTGTCAAGATTGGGAGCTTTGTCCAGCTGGATTGGGACTTCAGCGATCTGGCCGGCATAGAGGGGTACCACTTCAGTCTCTAGCAGATGCCAACGCTCTGGCTATGGCAGCCTCTGCCTCTACCGACATCGCCTCCAATAGCCATACCTCAGCTAATGCCTCTGGTCCCTCTGCGGACCCTCAAGCCTTGTCCCAGGATGCCAGGAGTATTTGTACTTATTGAAAACTTGTCCTTTCGTCTGTTGGTGTGAACAATTTTCTTTTTCTTTGTATTGAACTCTGTTGGGAGCTTCATCTCCCTTTGGTGATGTTATCGTGCGCATTTGGTTGCACTTGCTATTTGCTTGGTTTGCACTTGTTATGTGCATCTTTCTATGTCGGGGTGTGCGAGCGCACCCACAGGGTGTAGTCCCCGAGGTTTAGGCCGTCTGGAGAATTCAGCCGGGCCGAAGCTTTTTTGTATTGTTGCTAGTTGGAGGTTTCTATGTGGGGGCACGTAAGCGCACCTAGAGGGTGTAGTCCTCGAGGTTCGGGCCGGCTGGAGAATTCAGCCGGGTGGAAGCTCCTGTGTCTGTTCTCCTGTCGTCTAGGAGGCGATTAGCATCCGGCTCTAGTACTTTCGCTCATGCAAAGATGAAACACAGGTAATGGTTTATGCGTTAGATATGCATAGGATAAATATAGTCTACAGGTGTTCGTTTGGTTGAAAACTTTGTTGTTTCACACGAAACTGATAACTTAGTCCTTTTCTTAGTGAGCATTGGCCATTCGAGCTGTGCCCTTGCTAGCCATTAGCCAGAATCGAAGGGTTGGCTTAGTTGGCGTACTGCACAATACTTCGGATTTTGGCTATCGACCTCGAGTGAGCAAGCGCAACCGGAACGTCCAGATGTTTTTATTTTCCATAGGACTTTTCCTGTATGAGTCTTCAAGTCTACTGCTCTTGCTGTTCTGTCATCTGACTTGCGGTATGTAGCCGAAATCGAAGAGGAAACTCTTAGAGCCGCATACAGTACTTCGCCATTTGGAATGCACGGTGGTCTAGGCCATCCGGCAAGTCCCTAGGAGGAACTGTCAAATCCGAGGTTAGAAATAATGCAGCCAAAAAACATCAAATTACACAACAGCGAATGCCGAATTATTACGGAGTCCCCGAGACTATGTCGAGGCTCCTCAACTTTTTCATTACATAAAATTAAGATACATGCGCCCTTTACTTAGGTGTAGAATGGGCGAAGCAAGTTCGCGTTCCACGGGCGCTCTGTTTCTTCGCCAGAGCGATCGATCTTGTTTTTTGCCGGCTGGTGGGCGTCGATGAGGTAGTATGAGTTGTTTTGTAACACTCTGCTGATGATGAATGGACCCTCCCAAGCTAGAGACAGCTTGTGCATCCCATTGGTGTCTTGTACCAGCCGCAGGACTAGATCGCCCTCGTAGAATGAGACTTTGCGGATCCGGCTAGCGTGGTAACAACGCAGGTTCTGTTGGTAGATGGCAGACCTCGACAAGGCCAGATCTCGCGCCTCTTTGAGGAGATCGACAATGTCCTCATGTGCTTCCTTGGCCTGTTGCTCAGTGTATAGCAGCTTGCGGGGTGCGTCAAACTCGATGTCAGTTGGCAGGACCGCCTCTGCTCTGTAGACGAGGAAGAATGATGTGTAGCCGGTGGAGCGGTTTGGTGTGGTGCGCAGGCTCCACAGCACAGCCCACAGTTCTTCTATCTAGCATCCGGGGGATCTCATCAGTGGCTCGATCAGTTGTGGCTTTATTCCGGCTAGGACCAGACCATTTGCTTGCTCGCACTGCCCATTGGACTAGGGGTGCGCAATGTAGGCTAGGTCTAGGCGGATCATAGAAACATGCGAAGGCCCCTTTGGCGAAGTTTGTGTCGTTGTCAGTGATGATGTTGTTGGGGTTGCCAAAGTGCGTGATGATGTCGGTGAAGAACTTGACCACTATCGGCCAATCCATCTTCTTAATTCGATTTGCCTCAATCCACTTGGTGAACTTGTCCACGGCCATCAGCAGGTGCATCATGCCAGATCGCAGTTTTGAAGGGGCCTACCATGTCCAAGCCCCAAACGGCAAATGGCCAGGTGATGGGGATTGTCTTGAGTGCCGCTGACGGAGTGTGTTTCTGCTGGGAAAATCACTGGCATCCGTTACATGCCTTTACCAGCTGCTCGGCATCTTCCAGCGCCATCATCTAGTAGAAACCATGGTGGAATGCCTTTTCCACTATGGCTCGTGATGATGCGTGGTGACCGCACTCACATTTGTGAATGTCTACCACTAGCTGGATTCCTTCTTCCTAGCTCACGCAATGCTGGAAGATTCCTCCAACACTGCGCTTGTACAACTCGGTGTTGATTATGGTGTACGCGCTTGCCCTACGTTTTATTTCCCTTGCATCAACCTCTTCATCAGGCAGCTCCCCTTTAGCTAGGAAGTTCATGAATTTCTTGCCCCATGAAGGTGTCTCCCGGATGGCACACACGATCTCCATGATCATATTGACTTCCTCGCTCCCGGCCGGCTCAGGCTCGTCGGGTGGCCTACCGGGTGGAAGGATGGAGCCGGCAGTCGCCGGGCTACTGGAGCCATCCAGGAGTGTCGCGACCTTCGACCCAGCAGTCCCCGGGATGCAGGCGGCAGTTCTCGAGTGTGGCGTGGTAGTCCCTGGGTGTGGCATGGCAGTCCTCGGGGCCTTGGCTGTAGCTTCAGGCTGCTTGGAGCCAGCAGTCCCTGGGTCCGCGTGCAGCATGATGGAGTCAGATTCCGGAGATGGCATGATGGAGGGCTTGCGCAGATGCTCGAGGCCGACCCCGGGCAGAATTGCTGCTCTTGTTGACCCGACGCGGGCGAGTGCATCCGTGGCTTCATTGTTCGCTCGAGGCACATGGTGGAACTCACATCCTTCGAAATAGGTGCATAGCTGCTGCACGAAGAAGCGGTATAGTGCCATGTTTGTGTCCTTGGCATCCCAATTGCCTTCTTGCTGCACCACCAGGTCTGAATCGCCAAAGCATAGGATGCGCCTGATGCCTATTTCTTTTGCCATCTTTAGGACCTGGACGAGTGCTTCGTACTCGACGACGTTGTTGGATGCACGGAAGTGGATTTGCAACACGTATTCTGGACGAACTCCTTTTGGAGAGGTGATGACGACTCTGGCTCTGAGTCCTCCGTACATCTTGGAGTCGTCAAAGTGTAGCTTCCAGTGCGTGGAGTCGGGGCATGGAGGCAGTTCTGCGTCTCCGCCTAGTCAACAAGGACATCTGATAGTGCTTGGGACATGATTGTCGTTCTTGGCTCACATCGGATCTAGTGTGTGGCGAGCTCTATTGCCCACTTCGCCACCTGGTTGGTGGCGTCTCTGTTGCCGATGATCTCCGACAGGGGGTCTAGCGCCACTACCCGAATGGAGTGCTCTTGGAAGTAGTGCTTCAGTTTCTTGGTGGCCATGTATACGCCATACACCAGCTTCTGGTAGTGAGGGTAGTTCTACTTTGATAGCGAGAGTACCTCACTCAGGTAGTATACTGGGTGATGGACCGGTTGCGCCTTTCCTTCTTATGGCCTTTTAACCACCAAGACGATGTTGATGACTCGGTTGGTAGCTGCGATGTACATTAGCATTGGCTCTTTTGCAGAGGGGATGCCAGTATTGGCAGAGAGGATAACATGCGCTTGAGGTTGTGGAAGGCCTCATCTGCCTGCACCGTCTAGACGAACTTGTCTGTTTTCTTCATGAGATGGTACAGGGGAAGTGCCTTCTCGCCCATCCGACTAACGAACCGGCTGAGGGAGGCTAGGCATCCGGTGAACTTATGCACGTCGCGTAGGTTCTGTGGCAGCTGCATGCGCTCGATTGCACCAATCTTCTCCGGGTTGGCCTCGATTCCACGTTCTAAGACGAGGAAACCGAGGAGCTGGCCGGCTGGGATGCCGAACATGCACTTCTCTGGGTTTAGCTTCATCTGGAAATGGTGGAGGTTAGCAAATGTTTCCTTCAGGTCTTCGAGGAGTGTCGGCCTCTCCTTTGTCTTGACCACCACATCATCGATGTAGGCGTGCACATTTCTGCCGATCAGCAATTGGAGGCACTTCTGCATGCAACGCTGGTACGTGGCACCTTCATTTTTTAGTCCAAATGGCATGGTGGTGTAGTAGTAAGCCCCATACGGGGTGATGAATGTTTTATTTATTTGATCAGCGGGTTCAGCCGGATCTGGTGGTAGCCGGAGTACGCGTCCAGAAACGACAACAGTTTGCAGTTGGCCATTGAGTCGATCACTTGAACTATCCTTGGCAGGGCGAATGGATCCTTGGGGCATGCCTTGTTGAGGCTGGTGTAGCCAACACACATGCGCCAAGTTTTTTTCTTTTTCAGCACCAGCACTGGATTTGCCAGCCATTCCAGGTGGAAAAACCTCCATGATGAACCCGGCTGCTCGTGAGTTCTTCACCAATGGTTCTTCTCTTCTCTTCGGCGAAGCAGCGTAGTGATTGCTTGACCGGTTTTGCAACTGGGCTGACATGTAAAGAGTGCTCAGCGAGCTCCCTTGGAACACCAGGCATGTCCTAGGGGGACCATGCGAAGATATCCTAATTCTCATGCAGGAAGTCGACGAGCGTGCTTTCCTATTTGTTGTCAAGGCCATCTCCGACCAGGACGAACTTGTTCGGCTTGGCCTCATTGAGCAGGATCTTCTTGGTGCCCTTTGATGGATTGAACTGCGCCTCTCCGGCTGGCTTTGGCTCGCCAGCCGGCATGTCTGCCTGTAGAGCCACCACGTTCTGCATGATGATGTGCTTCTCTTCTACAATGATCATGGCCTCGGCTATCTTGGAGTTGTCAGTGGCGCACTCTACCGACCGCTTGTAGTCGCCAATGATGGTAATTACTCCCTTTGTCCCGGGGAGCTTCATCTTGAGGTATGCGTAGTGTGGCACCTCCATAAACTTGGTGAGCGCTAGGCATCCCAGGATGGTGTGGTAAGCACTACAGAGGTTGACCACCTCGAACCAGATAGGCTCGCGGCAGAAGTTTTCCTCTGTGCCAAAGATGACGTCTGGCCGGATCCTGCCGATGGGGGAATGCGATGGACCCGGAATGGCTCTATAGAAGGAGGTACTGGATGGCTCTAGCTAGGATTCGCTGATGCAGAGCCGGTCCAGAGAGATACGGTATAGGAGGTTGATGCTGCTTCCTCCATCGACAAGGATGCCAGAGAACCTGCACGAGTGCTTCTTGGAGATGATAATGGGGTCCAGGACCATGGCGTATGTGCCCGGATGCGGCAGCACGTCCGGCCGGTCCTTCCGGCTCCACATGACCTCTTGCTCAGACCAGTTTAGGTACTGAGGGAAAAGGGGAACGATTGCATTCACCTCCACCTCGCGGCACCTTTTGCTGTGCTTGGTCTCCGGCTCAGTGGTGAAGATGTGGTAGTTCCCCACCTAGCGAGGAGAATCTCCTCCATCCTCGTCCTGGCAGTTTGGGCACTCGCGGTTGTCCGGCTAGCGGACGCGGGGTGGTAGTGGTAGCCCACAAACCTCTGTCATCTTATTTTTCCAGGTGCACTGGTGAGTTGTATATGTAGCCGGCTTGTTTCCGGTGCTATGGAACTTGCACGAGCCATCAAGCATCGATTCGATGGTGTACTTGGGCCGAGGTGGCCGATCATTAGGCTCTACCTTCGGCTACCGCCTGTAGTCGGGTCCTCTTGGATGGCTGCCACCTGCCTAGAACCATATTGGTTATCCTTCTAGTCGTCCTTCCTCTTGCTGTGGCGATTGTCCTGCCGCCTGGAGTTGTGATTGTTTCCTTCCGGTTGGCAACGGTCCGTGGCGACCTCCATGATGATCTGCCCCTAGTCGTCCAGCCATATGGATCTTTTCATTGTCGCGTCCGCGGTGGCGTACTTGTTCACGATCTCCATGCTCTAGGCCATGGTGGTGGGCTCCATATGGTGGAGCTTATGCTTAAGCATGGTGCCGTCTTTGCAGCCGTTGATGAAGAAGTCAACTGCTTGGTTCTCACGCACCCCCTCACAGGAGTTGTGCATGCTTGTCCACCAGGTGATGTAGGAGCGGTATGTCTCGTCTTTGACCAGGACGCAAAGAGCGAGCTTGCTAGGATGACCTAGGCGCATGTAGGTGTCGGTGAAGTTGCGGACGAACGCCTGCTCGAAGTCAATCGAAGCGTTGATGCTATTGTCAGGGAGACTGTTGAGCCATGTCATGGCTGAGTCGAGGAGCATGAGGGGGATGTAGCGCACGGCTACCCGGCAGTTGCCGTTTGCGATGCCCACCACGGTGGTGTAGCCCACCAGCCAGTCCTCCGGCTTGACCGCGCCGTTGTACTTTGGCGTGTCCCTTGGGAGCAAAAATCCCTTTGGAAATGGTTCGTTCCGGATGCGCGGTCCGAAACATTTTGGGTCAGCCGAGTTTTCCTCCTCCAGCCCTCGTGACTACATCAAGAGGTCGATGCGTACGCACGCATCACGCGTTTTTGGCTCGAGCGAGCCAGGCCGCCCCGAAAGGCGGGACTTGGGTGGCTTGTTGGTTCTTCTGTCTTCGTCAGCCGGATCGCAGTTTCTGCTAGTGACAGCTGCAGCTTTGCATGGATTTTGCCCAAGGACGGCTAATCCGCCACGCGGATGGCTGTTCTGCTTTGTAGCGTTTGGAGAGGAGGCCTTGCTGCCACCTGTAGCCGGATCACCCATCCGATGAGGTTGTTGGCTCTTGCTGTTCCCTCCAAGGCTTGCGGCTGCCTTGGCCTGCTGCTTGTTGGCCATAGTGACTAGGAGCTAAACGTGCGCTGATGACCCACAAGTATAGGGGGTGTATCGTAGTATTTTCGAGGTAAGTGAAACCCAATTTATTGATTCGACACAAGGGGAGCCAAAGAATATTTATAAGCCTTAACAACTGAGTTGTCAATTCAGCTGCACCTGGAAACAATCTTGCTCACAGCAGTTTATCAGTAGCAACAGTTGTGTAATAGCAATATCAAAGTAATAACAGTAGTAAAAGTAAAGACAGTAGTAACAATTGTAGTAAATAGTAGGATTAAAGTGCGGTGGGCATAGGGATGGATGGACGGGCGTTGCATGGACAATACAATTCATATAGCAATCAAGACATAGGGCATTTGAAGATAAATAAGATAAAGCATCCAAGTACTAGATAATCATAGGCATGCGTTCCATATATTGTCATACGTGCTCGCAGTGAGAACTTGCACAACATCTTTTGTCCTGCCAGCCCGTTTGCAGCGGGCCTCAAGGGAACTATTGGCAATTAAGGTGCTCTTTTTAATAGAGCACCGGAGCAAAGCATTAACACTCTGTGAACACATGTGATCCTCACATCAAAGCCATCCCCTCCGGTTATCCCGATTATTGTCACTTTGGGGCCTTTGGTTCCGGATAACAATATGTGTATACAACTTGCAGGTAAGATCACAAACAATACTATCATAATGAATCAATAACATGTTCAGATCTGAAATCATGGCACTCGGGCCCTAGTGACAAGCATTAAGCATAACAAGTTGCAACAAAGTCAAAAAGCACTAATAATGGAGACTAGGCACCATGCCCTAACAATCTGATGCCATTACATGAACGATCTCATCCAATCCCTACCATCCCCATAGCCTACAGCGGGGGATTACTCACTCATGGATGGTGGAATCATGGATGGTTGATGGAGAAGCGATGGTGATGATGATGGTGATGATCTCCTCCAATTCCCTATCCTGGCAGGATGCCAGAACGGAGTTTCTGGTTCTGATTCGCAGAATCTGGTGGTGGCGGCGTAGCGGAACTCTCTCTCGAAAAACATCGAACCCCACTGGGTTTTTAGGTCAGGAGGCATCTTATAGGCAAAGAGGGAGGCCGAGGGGGTGACTGAGGCGGCCACACCACCCCCAGGCGCGGCCTAGGCTGGCCTACGCGGCCAGGTGGTGTGGGCCCCTCGTGGCCCTCCTCCATCTCGTCTTCTGGCTCCATGAGTCTTTTGGTGAAATAGGATTTTTGGCATATTTTCCAGGATTTTTCCTGATAGTTGATTTTCTGCACAAAAACTAGACACCGAGGTAATTCTACTAAAAACAGCGTCAGTCCGTGTTAATTGTATCCAAATCACACAAGTTTAGAGGAGAAACAATAGCAAAAGTGTTCAGGAGAGTAGATATATTTTGGACGTATCACGCGCCTGCTGGCGACGTAGCTTGTCACCCTCCAGGTGGCTAAGATCAGCGGCGGCTGCTTCTATGGCCCTCATGTTCTTGGTCGGAGTAATGTAAACCGGCTGAGCCGCGTGGACGCGCGAGTCAGCAGCACAGTCCAGCTTCGAGCCCAAGTTACGGCCCTGGGGCGGAGCCTGTCTGCTTGCTTCGGGTAAGCCGGTGAAGCCGTGCGCAGTGTTGTACTCGTGCATGGTTGGATCCAGGTAGCGCTGGTGGGCGGCGACCTTACTGGCTTCCTCCAGGAGGTTCTAGTGTGTGGCTTCCAGCGCAGCAGCTGCTGCTGGCTCCACCTTAGGGGCGATGGGGATGCGGAGGTTCTAGATGGAGGCCACCAAGCGGTGTGCATCTTGCTCGCGTGGAGCGGCATCGTTGGCGCCTGCGTCTCGCTCCAGAGGCGAGCGGTGGCCTTCGCCCGCACCAGCGATCATAACCTCGATGCTACCACTAGCGAGGCATGGAGCGGAGAAGCTAGGTGGTGCACCGGAGATGGTGACGACCCCGCGAGGGAAATCCTCGGTGATGGTGGCGATGTAGACGCGATGCTCGCCGAAGCTCATGATGGAGCCACCGCCTGGGAAGCTTTCCCCCTTGAAGCAGGATGTGTTGTCGAGGATGCAATTGAAGGAGCCGAAAGTGAGGACGGGGCCAGAGGCAACTCGCTCACCAACGACGAGCGGAAGTCCCATGCGAAATATGACCCGAGCCGAAGCGTTGTGCCCCACGGTGGGCGCCAACTGTCGTGGTTTGGAACACTGCAGTGCCATCAGGGATGGCATGAAGGGGACAATCAGGATGCTATCGCTGGCTACTCGCAATGGGTTGGGCACATATACTGCAAACATAGTGATGTACCCAGGTTCGGAGCCCTCTGGATGAGGTAAAACTCCTACTCTTGCATGGATCTACTATATGGGGAGCAAACGCTCGGTACAAGCGCTCCTTGAGCTGTTTCCCTAGCTGCTATGGAGAGCTAGAGGAAGATGAACTACTGAACTTGTGGAATCTAGAGAACTCATAACTTGAAATTGTCTACCTAGACCCTAGCATTACCCCCCTATATACTGGTTGGGAGAGGTAGGTTACAATGTGGGCTCTAGGGTTTACAGTTTGGGCTTTGGGTTTACAAAGCGGGACGGCTGGCCGGCCTAGCCGGTGGGCCAGGACCCGGTCAAGCCTTCAGTACAGGTGGGGTCAGCGATGCAGCGTCCCGGAACCGTTTCTTTGGGCATCACACGCTGCTTTACTCATCAGCTTGGCACTTTACTCGTCAGCCGGAGCTTTACTCGTTAGCTTCCAGCCTTGGCGCTTTGGCACCTTCGTCTTGTAGCACCGTCAGGGCGGCGCGCCAGCCTGTCCAGTCAGGGGTGTGCTTAGCAAGGAACGTCACCCTCATACCTTTGGCCAATGGATCCGAGGTGGTCGGGTAGAGGTGGCCACCTAGACGGCTCTTCTGGACACCCGGCTAGACGGGCTAGTCGGGGAATCTTGAGGGCGGACTGGCTAAAGCAGTCCACCCCATTGTGGTTCTTCGTCTTGCCGCCAACCGGCCAGGCCTTCCTAGAGCCGGCCAGTTGAGCCTGGTCTGGCCTACCCAGGGGTCACCGCCCCCCCCCCCCCCGACAAACGGCGTGCGACGGCATGGACCTAAGTGTGGCGATCCAAATGGCATGCCACAGCACAGATCTAAGCATGGTGGTCCGAACGGCATGTGGCGGTGAGGATCTAAGTGTATGAAATTTCTATAAATGTCTCACTTCTGTTAACCTTCTTAGATCCATTGATGATGAAATACACCAGGACGGTGGCAGTGCTGATAGTGGTCATCAATGCCACGATGATTGAAGCCATCATCATCAACATCGCTGCAACGGTGCAGATCCAGCCCTCTGACCTTGCACCTATGATATGAGACCACCATGTGAACATTGCTATGGAGGATCGGCATCACCAGCCGTAGCCTTGCCGGTCCTCTCTGGCCTTGAGTCATCCGTCCTCATTCACGAAGACTCGTGGCACAACCTAAGTCCACTGGTGAAGTTATCTAACCTTCTTACCAGCCAAAGGCCTCGTGAACCAAAGTTGTGGGAGGTAGGCGGAGACTGTGGCTGGCATGTGGAGGTGCACTTCGACGATCAAGGCCGAATGTACCTCGCAGCCAACTGGGAGCAGTTTGTCCGTGCGCATGGCCTGCAACAAGTCCACTTCTTGGAGTGCACATACGGCTGGGGCGGCGAGCTCACCGTCAACAGCGCGAACGGCGCCACAAGTAGTAGTTTTTAGGATCCCAATTTTTTATGTTTCAATTTAAAATTGGGACAAATGTTTCTCATTAAGGCGGTGAAGGAACCTGATATCAAGTCAATTACTAAATCGTTACAAGAATGCAAAATTTAATCGCAGGGAACCAAAACTCCATGACTTAAGTAATATATGAGCCCAAGTTAAAAAAATAGGATAAATTTGATTGAAATATGAATTATTTGAATCAAAATTGATATGTATTTGAGCCATGAGGCCGGTGGAGATGCTCTAGAGCTCATTCATAAGTAGTAGTACCTACTTTTATACTCTCTAGTGGGCTTGTATAAATTTGATCGAAATATGTATGATTTGAATCAAAATTGATATGTATTTGAGCTGTGAGGCTGGTGGAGATGCTCTAAAGCTAATTCATAAGTAGTAGTGCTCGCTTTCACACTCTCCAGTGGGCTTGTCTGGTAGCATCAACATTTTCTCAATTACATTGAGCTTATCCATGGATCTAAGAACTTGAAGGCCAAGAAATACACCGAAATTCAATGGTGTCCAAATTACAGCACAAGGTTCGGGCTCTGATTTGTGAGGAGGACAATGGGGCCGAGCACGTTCGGTCGGGTATCGAATCTCACCCCTGAAGGAATTGTTGTCCTAGCTCTGCACCATGGCCACGACCGCAAGTCGCCGCTCTAGAGAAGAAGAATGCAGCGCCAAGAAGAGCGAGGAATGGATGTGGGCGCCAACGCTGCAAGTCAAAAACGGACAGGAGGGGGCCAACTTGACGTTATGTTGAATTCATGTCGAAAAATACCCTCTAGGCATTTGGCACACAAACTATGGGTACCTCGATCCAATGGCAAGCAACTCAGACCCCATGATTCCTTCGCACGACAACTTTGGGACCGCAAATTGATTAAATTAGCATGAACTCACAACCATCCATTGAATAACAATTCTACTCTCTATATTATCTAATCTATTCAAATAATCATTAAAGGTGCCACCTTTACCACAATGACATACTGTAACTACTAGAATAGGGATGATAACTACTAAAACTGTCCACATGAATCTACTATTCTCCTCTCCTTTCACTTGAAGTTCAGGTTTTAGATTTTCTATAGCCGCAAGTGTCAACTTCTCCTTGAGAATAAGCTCCGAATTCTTCTTTTCTTCCTCGACGGTATGCTTTAGATCGAATCTCAACAGGTTTTAATATGCCAATTCATCACCTAAATTGGTCACCATATCCTCCAAATCCATCCTCTAGCTACACCATTGGGTTATTCATCTTGGTATGCAATGTACCATGGATCATCGGCCTGCCTAGCACACTTTAACAATCCCTAAAAAAACCAATTGAAATCACTCTGACAGACCATGGCAGCACATCAAATTCAATGGTAGTACAAAGAGCAGGAGCTACCTGCACTTCCGACATTGTCGGAGAAGGAGAATGTGGCCACGACATGATCAAATCCCCACACTTCGCCAGTGCGATCTCGAGGAAATTAGGGGACCCGAATCGATTAGGGTGGGCAGTCCAGGAGCAAAGGTCTTACCAAGCACTGCTAGTAATTGCTATGACCGTTCGCCGGGCTACAGTTGCAGAACAAAATCCCGGCCGTCATGGGCAGCGGTCCTGCTTGCGGTGGGTTCTGCCTCAACATACAATGCATGCGGATGAAACAAGTGTTAGAGCGTGGTTGAGGTGCAGCGCCCCAGTCCGTCCAACACCTCCGGAGGACGGAACCGACGATGTGACGAGGCGCCGGCTATGGCTGCTCTGTCCGCCGGTGGGATAGGAGCTGCTTGGGGCTAGGGGCTGAGAGCGGATGAGAGAGACCTGCCCGTGCGTGTCATAAATGACCCCACCTGTCAATGCTTAAGGAGAGGTTTCTCCGGCCCCACATCACGGACCCATCGTTCATTGGTTGTGGCGGCCCCACAGAGTGGTCCCATTTTGCATTGGTTGCACTAGTCGTACAATCAGGAAATAAAGCGGCTCACACATTAGCAAGAGTTAGATGTCTGGTACGACATGAATCATGGCCCCACCCGTCAGCACGTAATGGTTGATGCCAACAACTCCGTGTGTACCAACTCGTTGGGACTCCAAGTGCAGAGTGTTGTAGCAAGCGGCTTTTCCCCACGAGGGTAACTCGAGGGTTTATATCAAACTCTTAGGGAATCAGCTTAGAGGTTTATTCTTCTTCTCCTCTTCTTTTTTGAACATGGGTGATGGCTCAGTATTGATGTATAGCTCGTTGGGAACCCCAAGAGGAAGGTATGATGAGCACAGCAGCAAGTTTCCCTCAGTTATGAAACCAAGGTTTAATCGAACCAGTAGGAGCAAGGAAACACCCCAAAGGTGTTGCTAGCTGAGCCTTGGCAGGGCTCACTACCGGTACTAGTAGCAACATGGAGACCTGCACAACACAACCACAGAACTTTGTCCCCAACTTGCGATGAGGTTGTCAATCTCACCGTGTTTTGCTGAAAACAAAGGATTAAACGTATCGAATGGAAAGAAGTAATAGTTTGTAGAAAGTAAACACAAAGCACTAACATTTTATAGATTGTATGTAAAAGAAAAGGACCGGGATCCATAGTTCACTAGAGGTGGCTCTCCTTAAGATAGATAACATGCTGGGTGAACAAATTACAGTGGGGAAATTGACAAACATCGAGAAAGCAATACATGCATATACTAATCATCTTGACTCCTTTAAGACTTCATTGGGCATTACAACATTATACATAGACCGCCATCCAACTGCATCTATGACTAATAATCCACCTTCAGGTTATCATCCGAACCCCCTCCAGTATTAAGTTGCAAGCAACAGATTATTGCTTTACAAATTTCGTGTAAAGTAAACAATACGATTGTTCTATGAACAAAGGATTGTTGTTTTATCCCTAGTAGCAACAGCACATCTAGTACCTTAGAGATTTTTGTCACTTCCCTAGATTACCAGAGGCATCAACCCACTATCGAGCATAAATACTAACTCTTGGAGTTGCTAGCATCTACTTGGCCAAGATAGCTACTAACAACTGAAAGCATGCAAGATCACAAATAACAAAGACATGATAGAATCAATAATCAATCTGAAATAGCATCTCAATATCCATCGGATCCCCACAAACACAACATGCAGAATTACAAATAGATGATCTTGATCATGAACGGATCTCACAAGATCTAGACATGAAAGCACAAAGGAGGAGAACAAGCCATCTAGCTACTACATGGATCTGTAGTCCAAGGATGAACTACTCACGCATCACACCGGAGGCTTGCATGGTGATAAAGAAGGCCTCCAGGGTGAATTCCCCTCTCCGGTAGGGTGTCGGGAAGAGCTTCAGATCCCTCCCGATCTAAGGATGGAGATGATGGCGGCTACAGACTCTTTCGTGGATTTTTGATTGGGTACTTAGGGTTTTTGTCCTGAGGGCATCTTATAGGCGAAAGGGGAGGCCGAGGGGGTGCCGGAGGCGGCCAGACCACCCCCTGGCCCGGGCCATGCTGGGCCGCGCGGCCAGGTGTGGTGGTGACCCCTGGCCCCTCTCCGTCTCGTACTCTGGCATCTGATCACTTCCGGAAAAATAGGCACTTTGGCTTTTGTCCCGTCCAATTCCGAGAATATTCATTTTCTGACTTTCCTGGAACCAAAAACAGAAAAAAAACAGGTAGATGGCACTTTGGCTCTTGTTAATAGGTTAGTCCAAGAAATCATATGAAAAGTACTCCAAAGTGTGGACAAAACACAAGAAAGTGGATAAAACCAAGCATGGAACATCAAAAATTATAGATACATTTGTAATGTAGCAACATCCCCAAGCTTAACTCTTGCTCGTCCTCGAGTAGGTAAGTGATAAAAAGAAAGAATAATTTTTGAGGTGACATGCACCATCATAAACTTGATCAAAGTATTTGTAAAACATTGATAACTGGGATCATAGTACTTCAATCATAACATGAAAGACAAAGTTCTAGCAATAAGCAAAGAAACTATGATGCAACATGAAAAGGCACAAACAAAAGATTCATGAATAACAGTGCTTTGCAAGACGTTTGTTTGTTTCACATAAAGAAAACATAGCATAAAAGTATTCAGCTTGTCCCTCAATAGAGTAGCAAATATAAATGCATAGGACACCTTCAAAGTTCATAAGAGTGACTAGATACAATAGTTTCAAACAAGCAATAACAAGTTATGCATCAATCAACTAGTCTTGGGACAATGCACATAGAACTAAGAATGGCCACTATGCTCTCAAAGTAGGTGGATAAAGTTAGAAGGTGGAGACTCAATATAATGGTGGAAGAAAGGCCTTTTGTAAAAAGGAAGTAGGGATTCAAGTCGCATAAAGAGCTTCCAAAAATTATGGTACTTATAGCTTTCAGCTCTCATTGCCCCTATCATAAGCATCTTTAAGGTGATTAAGGTTAAAGTGACACAAGTAAGAGGATATGCTTGACAAGTTATAAACCAAAATCTCATGCCCCTTACTTACGAAGACCGATCCTCATGCTACTCAAATTTATTCATGACTAAGCTCTTGTCATTGTAAGTACATGTGTATAATAAAGAACCGCCAACGGGGTACCCCTTGCACATGATACATGAGCTATACCATAATCAAAATGATAAGGCAAGCAGACAATGAGCATCTCAACGATCTTTTTATTTACTATTTGCATAGGTTTTTACTAAGGATGCTTCATAGAGTGCTCATTATGGTGATGCTGCAAGTTTCCACCATGATTAGGCATGGCTTAGGCTACCGGCCCAAGTGTTTCTCTAACACACATACAAACTCCATGATCTTACAAGTTCCACTTTTATTTCACACCGTCGGGATCCATAAGCAAAAAAACATGATATCAACGGGGTACAAAGTACAAGTGCAATGTTGAAAGTGTTCCCCATGATACATGTTTCTGCTAATTTCAACTTATAAAGCACAAGCATATATGCAACAAAGAAGGACCCAATGGTTCAAGTTTATTAGATGCAAAAAAGTAAAGTGTGCCATCAAGTTCTTGAGAGCTTTAATCACTAGTTTTCTCATAACAAGTTTAATTCGGAAGGTAAACAATAGCATGAATATACTTGGAATAGCATAAGTTAGTAGGTAGGCATGGTGGACTCTTTGGAATAACTTGGTTTAGGGAGTTGGATGCATGAATGGAACTCATACTTGGTTGTGGAGGCTAGCAAAAGACTGGGAGCGACAAACTAAGAGAGCAATAATGGCCATAATCATGCAAAGCGACAAAACATCATTGATCAAAGCATAAAGTGATACTACAAGTTGAAAACTAAAGGATCATAAAGGCTATGGTGACTTGAGATAGTCATAAAATGGTGTGAGCATGTGCCAAGTCAACCCAAATAAAGCATCAAAGGAGAATACCACTATACTATGCTTTAATATGCTAAAACAACGCATGATTCATCCAAGGCACATTAAGCAATCTCAGTTGTTTATAACAAGTCATGCTGCAGCAAAGAATATTAAGCATAAAGCCAAAACAATATCAACTATGGCATGACAAAGCATAGGCCACAGTCAAAAACAAGCTCTTTCTACCACATAAGCATGAACTTTCCTACTCTTTTCCAAACCAAACCAAACTATTTGCAAGCCAAAGTATGAAAGAGGGGGTCCAACCAATTTATCCAGAAAACTAAGAAAACCAAGCAAACAAAAAACCAAAACGAAAACGAAAAAGAAGACGCTCCAAGAACAACACAACTGTGCATGAAACAATAAAAAATGAACCGTTTGGAAGCAACCTGAGATTTTTATTGATGAAGAAGGGGATGCCTTGGGCATCCCCAAGCTTTGACGCTTGTACTTCTTGGATATTTCTTGGGGTGACACGCGTGGCATCCCCAAGCTTGAGCTTTAGTCAATCCTTCATCTCATTACTCATTCCTTCCATACACCTGAAATTTTTCCTTTATACAAAACTTCACACAATCTTTATTAGCAACATTAGTGCACTCAAGATAAAAGGTCTTAAGGTTCAGTTCCAACACCAAATAAACTTCCATTAGAACACTATCTACTGTAGCACTTCCCTCAAAAAGCTCAATTCCCCAAAAGAACTCAAAAAGGAACCAACAAGAAGCAAATGCAGAAAATGGCAGAAATCTATCAAAACAAACCAGCAGATAAATACGAATTTTTTCGAAGACCTTATGTTGCTCAAATAAAAAAGTGTTGAACTAACGAAAGTTAGATAACAACATGGGTAAGAAGCAAAAACATTCACGCCTCAAAAATACGTTCATAGATTGTACACGAATTTGTACGGTGAAGCACAGAAATCTGTTTCGGGACAGCAACTTTCCCAATCATTACTTCTCTCTCATTAGAGGTTACTCTTGGCACAAAAAGCAAATAAAAAGGATAAGGAGCGGTTATTACTGAAGTAATAACTTCCAATACTCATCTAAAAAATTTGGGTTATCTCCCAATAAGTACTTTTCTTTAACGCCTTTAAGTTTGGCATGATAGTTTGAGAAGATGCTCACATAAGAAATATGAATTGAAGTAGAAGAGAGCATCAAAAAGCAAATTCAAAATATATTTTAGTCTAACCCACTTCCTATGCATTGGAACCTTGTAAGAAAATAAATCAAAGAAGCACATAGTAGCAAGAATGCGTAGACAAAACAAGAGCAAATTCAAAACTTTCAACACATAGAGAGGTGTTTCAATACCATGAAAACTTCTACAACCATATTTTCCTCTCTCATAATAATTTTCAGTAGCCTCATGAATAAACTCAACAATATAACTATCACATAAAGCATGCTTTTCATGATCTACACAAACTAGAGATTTATTATAAACATTTTCAAAAGAATCCTCAGGAACATGACATTCGTGCTCCTTTGGTAAGCATGGGGGACAATCAAATAATGTAAGGGGTAAAGAGTTACTCTCATTAGATGGTAGGGATGAGTAGATCCATTCTTCCTCCTCTTGATCATCACTCTCCTCCTCTTTTTCATCCAATGAGCTTCCAGTTTCAGCAATTTCTTCTTCCATAGGCTCCTGCAAGGCATTAGTCTCTTCCATTGGTGGAGAGCATCTATTAATATATTCAAGAATATAGCCATTTTCTACCTTGTAATTATCAAAGAAAAATTTAAGTATATCATCAACCTCATATTTATATGGTGAATCATCAGTATTTTCAAGCATACTAGCAAGTTCAAAAGCACCCTTCCAAGCAATAAATTCTTCAATTTGTTCCACATCATAAAAGTCATAATTCCCTTTAACATAAGAAGATATGGTAACATTATCATTATACTCACATTGAAAAGGGAGGTGTTTATACCTCCTACAGCAACAAGATTTATCAAAGCAATAAGTAACATTATAAGTAGAGCACACGTTTCTAGCAATGATATTCAATTTATCAATGTGTTCCCATAAGTGTTTCCCTTTTTGTGACAAGCGGTGTTCCTTATAATAATATTTTTGTTCTTCCATGAACCCACCTTGCCAATAAGATTCAGTTTCAAAGAAACCAACCATTGATAGAAAGCATGATAAAGCAAGACAATAACAAACCAATGAAAATAATAACTATAGTAGGAACTAATTTTTTAGTGTTTTTGATAAAGAAACAAGCAAACAAAACAAAAGAGACTAAGCAAAACCAAAACAACAAACTAAAGAGATTGGTTATGAGGGACTCCCCTTGTGAAGATGTCCTTGACTCCCCGGCAATGGCTCCAGAAAAATGCTTGATGGCTCAGTGTTGATGTAGAGCTCGTTGGGAACCCCAAGAGGAAGGTATGATGAGCACAACAACAAGTTTCCCTCAGTTATGAAACCAAGGTTTAATCGAACCAGTAGGAGCAAGGAAACACCCCAAAGGTGTTGCTAGCTGAGCCTTGGCAGGGCGCACTACCGGTACTAGTAGCAACGTGGAGACCTTCACAACACAATCACAGAACTCTGTCCCGAACTTGCGATGAGGTTGTCAATCTCACCGTGTTTTGCTGAAAACAAAGGATTAAACGTATCGAATGGAAAGAAGTAATAGTTTGCAAAAAGTAAACACAAAGCAGTAACAGTTTATAGATTGTATGTAAAAGAAAAGGACCGGGATCCATAGTTACTAGAGGTGGCTCTCCTTAAGATAGATAACATGCTGGGTGAACAAATTACAGCGGGGCAATTGACAAACATCGAGAAAGCAATACATGCATATATTAATCATCTTGACTCCTTTGAGACTTGATTGGGCATTACAACATTATACATAGACCGCCATCCAACTGCATCTATGACTAATAATCCACCTTCAGGTCATCATCCGAACCCCCTCCAGTATTAAGTTGCAAGCAACAGATTATTGATTTACGAATTGCGTGTAAAGTAAACAATATGATTGTTCTATGAACAAAGGATTGTTGTTTTCTCCCTAGTAGCAACAGCACATCTAGTACCTTAGACATTTATGTCACTTCCCCAGATTACCAAAGACATGAACCCACTATCGAGCATAAATACTAACTCTTGGAGTTGCTAGCATCTACTTGGCCAAGATAGCTACTAACAACTGAAAGCATGCAAGATCACAAATAACAAAGACATGATAGAATCAGTAATCAATCTGAAATAGCATCTCAATATCCATCGGATCCCCACAAACACAGCATGCAGAATTACAAATAGATGATCTTGATCATAAACGGATCTCACAAGATCTAGACATGAAAGCACAAAGGAGGAGAACCAGCCATCTAGCTACTACATGGATCCATAGTCCAAGGATGAACTACTCACGCATCAAACCGGAGGCTTGCATGGTGATGAAGAAGGCCTCCAGGGTGAATTCCCCTCTCCGGCAGGGTGCCGGGAAGAGCTTCAGATCCCTCCCGATCTAGGGATGGAGATGATGACGGATACAGACTCTTTCGTGGATTTTTGATCGGGTACTTAGGGTTTTCATCCCGAGGGCATCTTATAGGCGGAAGGGGAGGCCGAGGGGGTGCTGGAGGCGGCCAGACCACCCCCTGGCACGGGCCAGGCTAGACCGCGCGGCCAGGTGGTGTGGTGTCCCCTGGCCCCTCTTCGTCTCGTACTCTGGCATCTGATGACTTCCGGAAAATAGGCACTTTGGCTTTTGTCCCGTCCAATTCCGAGAATATTCATTTTCTGACTTTCCGGGAACCAAAAACAGCAGAAAACAGGCAGCTGGCACTGTGGCTCTTGTTAATAGGTTAGTCCAAGAAATCATATGAAAAGTACTCCAAAGTGTGGACAAAACACAAGAAAGTGGATAAAACCAAGCATGGAACATCAAAAATTATAGATACATTTGCAATGTATCAAAGGGGAAGGACCCGGAAGGGTCTAGAGCTGCCATTAAATGGTGGGTACAAATACAAGCATGGTCCTCAAGACAAAGGAAATTACATCCAAGCCCTGGATCTTTACATAAAGGACCTCAAAACTAAAAGGAAAAGTGCAATCAGGTCCTTCTCCACCAGACACGACAATGTGCTCAATGCCACGGCCGACAACACTGACGCCGGGGATGAAACCACTTGGCGATGATGCATCGAAGGATGCCATGACGGAGACACGGAGAGGCCTCCACAGCAGGAGGTTGAATAAGAAGTGGCTCACCGAAAACCACCGCACGGAGTGGTCTCTTTGACTAAGGATAGCAGCAACACCAAATTATTGTTGCTTGGGATCTCCGCCAGATGCAGCAACATTTCCCCACCGGAGAGGAACAAGACCACCTGCCTCCTTTCCCACACCTTGGCCATCTCCATGATGGATGCAAAGAACAGAAAGTCAAGCAAGCTGAGGCATCTCCTCATCGGAGCCACAATCCTTCCACCGCTTCTATAGGCTGTCTATGCTGCCATCGAGATCCAGTCTACTGCCACAAGCCGGAGGAGGAAGCTAGAGGATGCAGTAGTAGACGCTCATCAGGACCTTATTTGAGAGGTGTACAGGGGCCTCCAGCATCGCCACCACTGCCTCTCGCCTTGAGAGGACCGTAGCGAGGGGAGGAATGCCCACATCAAGCTGGTTGTGGTCCACCAGATCCAGACCAAAGCACCCCAGGCAAGCCTTATTGGGAGGGATGTGAGCGCTTCTCCCGTCCATGCGCAGCGCCACTTGCCACCGACGAGGAGTTGTAGAGCAGGGGCGGCACAGGATGCGAAAGAGCTGGTTGCTGGAGCTCCCCGTCCTACCCTCAGACACCATAAAAGCACAACGCCACCAGGGGCAAACACCTACAACTACTAGAATTAGCCTAGATCTACTGTCGTACATCGAGGTGGGACCCTCACCCAATCACGCCGCTGACGGTCGCCGGAGAGGATGGGGAGAGGGGCATAGTGGCCCATCACAAGAAGGGACCAGGGGATGGGGGAGGAAGTTGCCTCTCGATTCGTGCGGTTCAACACGTACTTGCCTCTACTGGAGAGTCCTTGATGTTGGGTTTCAAGCAACCTACAAAGCAAAGATTTGTCTTGTGTCCCCAACTCCACCGTGTAATTGTCAAGCACAAGGTTTCGTATTAGTAATATAAAATATCAAAATAAAGTAAATTAAAGTAAAACGAATAAAATCTAGGCAAGCAAGACAATAGCAATAAAAGATAGTTGTTTTTGGGTTTTGTGTGTGTGCAAGTGAAGAAAGTATTTTTGTATTTTTGAAATAATAATTTTCAAAAAATATAAAGTGTGATACTGGTGTTGGAACTGTGTTTCTAATGGTTTAAAATGGACCGGGGTTCATGGGTTCACTTGTCTACTCTCTTTTTGGGGTACATGATATGAATCTATCAATACATCTTACACATAATATGTTCCAATCTCATATATCAAATCATAGAATAAAGTTCCACCACATAGGAATTACATATATGACCATAACCATGACAACCAGGAGGTGGGCTTGGAAGCAGCCATCCTTTGAAGAAAGCGTAATAGCTCACTGGTCTAGCTCCATGGCACCAAAAATGTCTCAGGGCTCAAGTGATTCACCGAAGCGACGAGACCTTGAAAGTTTTCAAGTGTCAGTAGCGGGACGTTCTGTCAATCGGGGAAGGTTTTTGGTGGAGACAATGGGGTCGGTCCATGGATTTTCCTTCCTTTTGCTACATTTTGCTCAAAAGCTCAAAAGCGCTATTTGATGAGCCTGCGTAGTATTAGGTAGTTGGTCGGGTAAAGGCCGACCAAGCCAATGATGCTTAGCTGGTCTTTTTGGATGATCAGCCATCATCTGGGGAGGTCCGTTTAGTATCCCAAAACTGCTTAGCAACAGTTAGACAAGTGGGTAATGTTGGGGTGAACCAAAAAAGTTTGGGTAGAGCCGGATCTAAGTGTTGGCTAGGCAAACGACCTGTAATAAGAGGGGTAGTTATGAACCCTGTGGACCACCCCCATGGGGGCGGTGAAGGGAAAGCCCCCATTGGTAGAAAAAACCTACAACCCCTTAGGGTTACCCTGCGCTTGGTATTTCCGATACTTTCCTCGTTTTGTTGAAATCATGTTGTAATCGGATAGTTATGGTCAATTGGTTTGGCTAGAATAGTTTCACGTATCTCGAATGGGACTCGGGTAATTTGGTTTCTAGTTTCTACTGCATCTTGCAAAGTAAATGGAAGTTTCTAGCGTTTTGCTCGCTTTATTTTTCTATTTTTTTTTTGCTGCGAACATAGGTCGGTTTTACGACTTATTCTCAACGAAAAAAGTGCTCTCTGAACCGAACTTGAAAGTTGTTTTCCATCCGACGCCTTGCACTCCTATGAATTATTGATTTCTCTAGCTATAGCTTTGGACACCACAAAGTATATGGCGTGTGTTGCAAAATTCTTTCTTTTTCTTTAAATAATTCTGCCTTCCTTAAAATATCATAAACAGTTCTTGTCGGTTGAGCACCCTTTTCAAGGAAATAGAGAATAGCTGGAACATTTAAACAAGTTTGATTTTTTATCGGATCATAAAAACCCACTTTTCGAAGATCTCTTCCCTCTGTTCGAGATCGAACATCAATTGCAACGATTCGATAGACAGCTTATTGGGATAGATGTAGATAAACAACGCCCCCCCCCCCTAGAAACGTATAGGAGGTTTTCTCCTCATACGGCTCGAGAAAATGATTCGAATTTCTGTCTATAATAATAGAAATAAGACTATTACGTGCATTAATTTCCTTACAGAAAAAACAAATTTCCGCAACTCTCCTTTTCAGGCTTGGATTGGTTTTTTGATGCAGTAGAGAAGCCGTTTCCTTTGAACTTGGTCCATCTTTTTAAGCAGATATGAATTCCCGATGTGATTGTTATGGGCATACCGCTATTTATACGACCGTCTGATCGATTCCTTTCATTGGTTATGGGATCCAGTAGAATCGCAAAAATGCGGGAAAAATCAGCTAAATCAACAAGAAAAGTTCCCTAACCCCGGGATTTTAGTTGCAAAAGGAGCATTTTATATAAAAGAAGCAAAAAAAGCAACGAGGAACTTTTCTTTCTTTTTTGATTTTGGATTGGAAGGGTATGTTCTAAAAAAAAGAAAGGCAGAGGTAAATACTTCGAAGAGGCGGCTCGGTAGGGATGGAATGGTCAATCGTCAAGTCAAGGATGACTTCTTTATTGGCGAAACGATGGGGGAGAGAAAGCACGCCAGTCATTCTCTGAGCCGACTCATTATCTGTTATATATGACAGGCTAATTAAGTCCTTAAATTTAAGAAACCTTACTTCCTTACACAAAACTGTTATGTTGTTATGCTGCTCATGCAATCAAAACTGAGAATAGAAGAAAAAGAGTTCCCTCGGGACCCATCCTCTTCTCCTTCGCTTGTGTGACTATCATGAGAAGAATTTCATTCCAAGAAGTCAAATAACAAGAAAAAGAAACGAGGTCAAGATCTGTTGTTACCAGTACCGACGAAATGGAGAAAGTGTCCTCCGGGAACGCAATCTACTACATTAGTTGGTGTAGCCAAAGAAGAGGATATCCCTTTTTTGTTTTTAACCCATTGGTCTTCAGACCAGACCCATACCATAGCTACAAACACTTTAGAGTCGGAGGAGACTGGCCAGATCACCTTCTTGAGGCTCTCTGGGCTTATCGGACGTCAATCTGTATAGCCACTGGTCAAACACCCTTCTCCTTAGTCGTTGGCATGGACGCGATTCTTCCTAGTGAACTCGACGATTCCTTCCATGCGCGTTCTGCTTGACGACGATATGACTGATAATTAGAAGCAAGAGGCTCTGCTCTCGAAACTTGACCTCCTCGATCGATGGGAGAAAAAAAAGGTTACAAGCGGCAGAGCACGCACAAGTGAGATAGTACATGTCCCTGTACCAGTCTGTGCTTTTTGTGATCTTCCCTTGCCAACTCTGTGAGATGATCACGTTGAAATGGAAAAGGGTCGAGGAAAGGGAATATCGGTCCTGTGAGTAACCAGGACTGCTCCTTCTAGAAAGCGCCAATTCCGCTTGTCATAATCCAGTTCATTTGATTGTGCGTCGGCCCTCTTCTCTTCGATAGGCACTTGAACTCAGGATGTAGAAGCATCGGATTAATGGGAGTACATTATGTTTCTGCTTCATGAATATGATATTTTTTGGACATTTCTAATAATAGCAAGCCTTATTCCTATTTTGGCATTTTGGATGTCGATGGCCCAAGGTAGAGCACTCAATGGGCTAGGGTGGCCCCCATTTCGCTTTACCAACCCCAGGGAAACTCCGAATACAGGTCGTCATCCTTAGTACAGACAGACTGATTGGGTGCTAAGATCCAAAGTCGAGAGGGAAACAGCCCAGATCGTACGCTAAGGTCCCTAAGCAATCACTTAGTGGAAAAGGAAGTGATCAACCGATGACAACCAGGAGGTGGGCTTGGAAGCAGCCATCAGCACAATAGCATTGAGATCATCTGTAATCCAGTAGGTGACTTTCTTGTAACCTTCAACCACAGTAGTAGGGTTCAAGAACCTTCCATGTGGCTCAAGGATGAGAAAAGGTTACGAAGCCTTAGAGAGCTTCTAGGCAAGGAAAGGAAGGGAAGCTAGGTCCCTAAGGGCAATCACTCAGAGAACAAATCAAACTATTCAATTCAAAGAACTAACAGCTGTAGTCCCAAGGAACGAATTGGTTGAGGCACTCTCACTCAGATAGGCTTTTTCCCTAGCTTGAGGAAGAAAGAAAAGCAGCTCCACTGGCTTTGCTTGGTGGGCTAGGAATGCCAGACTTATCAATTTGTCCGTTGGGGCAACACAGCACATGACTAGTTTGCTCAAGGACCACACCTCTCGAGAGCAGGATGCCGGCCGAGATGGAGCGCCAACCTAGACTTTCCTTGGGCTTGCCTTGCCCCAACATCTAAATAAAGGGCGGGCGCCGAAAAGGAAGCAGTGACGCCTTTTCGATGAAAGCTTAGCTCGGTAGGCGCAGCTTACTCATCACATTCGTTTATTACACACAGTTCGAGTCACTTGTTGACTCACGATTACAACTGTTAAAAGTTTCAAATGTCCTCTTTTTTGCAAGAGACCTCGTCTACCTACCTTATGACATTTATGAAAAACGTTGTATTAAGGGGTTTCTATCAGTTAGTAACAAAGCTGGCAGTATCCTTGAATTCAGGGGTCAGCTACGGGAGGTATGTCTCCATGTGTGCCGACTCAATTCTGCGTTTCCCCACCCCCACTACTGCCCTTTAAAAAAATCCTGCTTTGGTGGGCTTCCCCCAAGAACAATGGGGCGTCTGCCTAAGCACCGGCGGAGTGGTGCCAGAGCTCTAAAGTTCATATGGTACTAGATCTATGAAAAAGATAGAGAGATCAAGATACTGCCAAAACCCATAGTCTAAAGGTGGACTACTCCCTCTTCGTCATGGTAATGATGGTGGAGACGTTGGAGAAGGTAGAGATACCTCCGGTGGTAGATCCGGTGCAGTTACCCCCTCTAATCTTTGTTGGTTCTGGCTCTATTTTGGTGTTCTAGTGTTTCTGCGGTGCCTCCTCTAGGAACTTCCGAGGGGAACTTTTTATAGTGGATTTTAGTTCATACAAAGGCGGTGGGCAAAATATCGAAGCAAATCGATGGTCTAGGAGGAAAAGGGCATGGGTGGCACGCCCACCCTTACTGGGAACGCCACCTGGGCCCTCCTGGCTCATTTAGTGAGGTCCAAGTGCTCTAGGTGCTTCTATTGGTGAAATATTAATTCTCCCGAAAGCCCAGCTCCATTTGACTTTGTTTAGGTCCCTAAAAGATAAAAATACACAAAATAGGGTTTCCTGTCCTACAGAGTTATAAACAAAATAAAGGGGATCATTGGTAAATCCCCATAAATCAATGTAAAACATGAATATAACATTATATATGTATAAAATATGTGGGAATTCATAGCAACAAACTACAAAGTTCGTGTATGCATTTTACATGCATCAACAGCCACGATAGGACCCATCCCAATGCAGCCCCACCCGTCAGCATGTAACGGTCAAGGCCCTTGACCTGACGGCAACCCTCCATTTGGGCATCTATGGGTGTTTGAGAATAGAGGGAGGGGGAAATTGAGGAAAAGTTAAGGGGCTGGGGAAACCGAGTATAACTAACGAACCAAGGGCACGAAAATAGAATTCCCTAGCTTTTATAGGTTTTGTTGCTCATTTTGAATAGTCGTGCTAAACCCTTTCATCTCCACATGTGTGTTACCGTGTCTTTTAGATCATAACATTTTGTTTTGGATCTTTGTATTTTATCCACTTCTGACAATATCCTTTTCTTTTGGTCATTTCGTTTGGTTTCCCACCATCCTAACCCATCCACCATACACCTTTGAGCATTTTAGTCATTCTTAGTGTGAGGTTTATTTGTGCTTTCACTTTGCAAGTTGTTGGTTCTCAAGTGTGCCTACTTGTTCAATCCAATTCGTCAAGGTGAGGTAAAAGACTAACCCTCTCCACATATTACACTTCCATATACAACTCTTCCTTTGGTGCATGATGGATAGGGCCGGTGAAAGTCGTCAACCTCTTCCACAAGAAGAAGGACCATATATGACAAGACATAGTCACTTCATGATACGAGGAGAGTTTAACGCATGGTGCACCACCCTTGAGACGCGCCAAGATGATGAATTTGGAGAAACTCAGGCCGAGTTCAAGAGGATGGATACTCATTATGATCGCCTAGAGCAACACATGAATACCATGCACCATAGTTTGGACATCAAAATGAATCTCTCCAACGCACCATCGCCAAGACAAATGAAAATCTCCAACATGTCGTCGTTGGGCTCCAAACAACACAAGGTCCCTCTCTCACGCCTCAAGTTCTTCACGACACCACTCCAGTGGTTCAAGTTCATCACGTCATCGTTCCCCACATCGCCAAGATACAAATGCAAGTGCTCCAAGACGCAATGAGGACCCCGTTTTCGAACATGAGAGTTGTTCACAACATGTGCCTTCTCCATGGCACGCCACAACTTCAAGCTACAATGGTGATTCCTCATCAAGGCCTCACTCTAGGCGTGAAGGACACCGTCATCAAGCGAGAGCACTAGTGATCCAAGAGGAATCACCACGTGAAGAACCTCAAGTGCAACATCAAAAAATGGACAATCGCAAGTCCTTCACTTGACTAGAAGTGATGACTCCAACTTGGAAGAACAAGCACATCGTCGACGTGAAGACCTTGAAGATCCTCCAAGACGTCATTGCTGACATGACCATCAACACCAACACCATGGTCACAATGCGGAGCAACAACCTCAAAAACATCATGAGCGTCAACATAGAAATGACGAGCAATGACAACCTCGTCAAAAATCTATGCATGAGACTCAAGTACCACCACAACAACAACCACCACCACCGCACCAAGAGGCTCATAACCATCGACATTGTCATGAGGGTCAAGTACCTCAACCTCCAAATGCATCACAACCACCGCAACAACAACATCAAGCTCCTCATCATTAACCTAGGCAACACCAAAATCATCCCCAAGTGTGTCAAGGTGATCGAGACCTAGGTGATAACCACTGTCATCGTCACCATGGACACCGTTATCATCGTGACCGCCAAGATGAAGAAACATTTGGAAATCTCAAGTTCATGATGCCCAAGTTCACCGGTTCCAATGATCCCGAAGAGTACCTCTCATGCGAACTCAAGGTCGACAAGATTTTCTGCATGCACAATTATAGCAATGAGAAGATGGTGGTTATGGCATCCCTCGAGTTTGATGACTATGCCAATCTTTGGTGGGAACAAATCCAAGTTACCCATGAAGAACAAATAGAGCCTCCTATTAACACATGAAGCAATGAAAGCTCATATGCACTCCCGTTTTGTTCTATCTCATTACACCCGAGACCTCTTCAACAAGCTTCAAAAGCTAAACCAAGGAAGGAAAAGTGTGTAAGAGTACTTCAAGGAAATTGAACTTCATATGATCTGCACTAACATACAAGAGCGTGATGAGCAAACCATGGCAGGCTTCTTGTATGCGTTGAACCGTCCCATCAAGCGCATCATGGAGTTTCAAGCCTACAATAACATGGTTGAGATTATACATAATGCAACCAAGGTTGAACGTCAAGTTCAAGAGGACCTCAAGTATAGTAAGCCAAAGGCCTTCTTTGCCTACAAGCCCGCTTCAAACACTCTAGCAACGAATTTCAAAGGGAACACTTAAGTACTTCTAAGCATCCTTTCAAGTCAACGACTACACAAGGAAAACTGCCCCCAAGTGGCAACAAAACCATGGGTAATACCTCAAGTAGCAACGTGGAATGCTACAAGTATGAGGGACAAGGACACAAGTCCTTCCAATGTGGAAACACAAAGGTGTAATTCGTGAATGACAATGGAGAGGATGAATTCTTGAGTGAAGACGAGTATGAAGAAAGAGTGAGGGAAGCACTTGCAAGACAACATGTGGAGACCGACGATCAATATCTCCTCATGAGTCACCATGACGCAAGTCCATCGCTTGTTGCCACAAGAGTCCTAACGACACAAGCCCAAGAGCACGGAGATCAACATTGCAACATATTCCAAACTCGAGCCAAAATCAATTGGAAAGTCCATCAAAGTCATTATTGATGGAGGAACTTGTTAGAATCTAGCAAGCATAGAGCTACGTGAGAAACTCAACCTTCCCCTTCATCAACAAAAGCACCCCTACCACATGCAATGGTTAAGCGACAATGGATCCATCAAGATCAAACACACTATCTTGGTAACATTCTCCATTGGCCCATACAAAGACACAATTGAGTGCGACATGGTTCCTATGACTGTTTGTCACATGTTACTTGGTAGACCGTGGTACTTTGACAAAGGTGCTCTCCATGATGGCCGCACAAATATGTATAGCATCAAGTGTCTTGGTAAAACATGTGATTTGCAACCGATGACTCCTAGCCAAATAATTTTGTACAATGCAAAGGCTTTAGCAAGGGTGCAGGCCACAAAACCATCTAGTGAGATGGGTGGTGAGCGAGAGAACCACCAAAAGGAAAGTGAGTGCCACAAGACAAATTTGAGTGGTAGAAACAAGAGTGTTCTCGTTTCCACCAAGCGTGATATGACAGAACTGAGGGAAAACCCAACCATCTTGCACTATGTGCTCATATGCAAGGGCTTGGTGCAAGAAAATAACGATTTATCCAACATTCCTCCTTCTTTAATGGTTATTCTGCAGGAACTCGATGATGTATTCCCTGAAGAGCTTCCACATGGACTACCCCCACTTCGAGTAATAGAGCATCACATCGACCTCATACCCGGTGCGCCTCTATGATACCTGATAACCCACAAGTATAGGGGATCATGTGTAGCCTTTTCGATAAGTAAGAGTGTCGAACCCAATGAGGAGATAAAGGTAGGATAAATATTCTCTCAAGTTCTATCAACCACTGATACAACTCTATGCACACTAAACGTTTGCATTATCTAGGAAATAAAACTAGAGCAACAATACGAGTAATAGAGATAGCTTTGCATGATAATAAATAATAAGAAAGTAAAGCTAGTTGCCGCAGCAATAAAATACACTAAACTAACAGAACCATGAGTGTGGAATAGTGGTGGTAATTGTGGCGGATTTGTCCAAGTTTAAATAGCGAATAGATCGGGTTCATTGTCTTCAATGCAGTTTTCTATGTGGGAGAGGCTAAATATACATGTGCTTCACTACTTGGAATTACATGTACTATATGATTAGATTGTTAGCAAACATCCATAAGTACTAACAATATATTAAGGTTTCCCCAACCATAGCCTTAAGTTTAATGGTCCTCTTACTCCCATATGTGCAATGTACCGGTTCGCGTCCTCAGGTTTCTGTCACTCCGACAGAACTCCCCCTTCCTTTTACACATACTACAAACCCTATGATGTTTAGTCCATGCGTGCACAAATATAATGGACACCAAAGGACTGTACCATATCAACATACAACTCTAATGAACCAAAGACGTTCAACCATTCAATCTAAGAACAAAGAAACTACACAAACATGACATGGATCATAGGATTATAACTTATAGCAGCAAATACCATGTTTACATAGGACGGTACAGAGGTGTGTGGGAGGATGAACCACTACATACTAGGAGGATTAGGTGATGGAGATGGCGGTGAAGATGGTGAAGACTGTGGCGGCGGCACCGGCGGTGGCACAGGGGACTCCTTCCCCGCCGCCGGTATCATGGGGGAGCACCGCCCCTTAGCCCCCTTCCTTCATGGCTTCTTGGGAGCCCTCCCCCATGGAGATGGGATCCATGGGGGAGGCAAAAACGTGGCTTTGGTGGCTGCAGACTCGTGGGTGTAGATGTCCTGGGCGAATTAGGTTTCCTCCCTTTATATAGCTTATCGGATTCCCGTCACCCCATCTTGGGCTGCAGTAAATCGGGTCTAGAAGGCCTGTCTGGACTCGTAATTAGCTAAATTTTATTACCAGAATGTTTGTTGCGAAATTTCCAATAACTTTTTAGTTGAAGAGTTTTCCGTTTGACGCCGTCTTCGACCCGAAATGTGAACATCTTTAAAAAGAGTTTTGGGACAGATTTCTAGAAAAATCTTATTTGACTCCAACAAGGTTTCCACTTGTATTCTTGGTAATTCCTACACATTAAAGTGTAAAACAAAAACATTGTGCACTATTGAAACTATTAGTAGGTTAGTCCAAATAAATTATAAACTTTATACAAAAAGGAGTGTCAAAAGCATATTACTAGCATAAAACCATCAAAAATTATAGATACGTTATGGACATATCAACATCCCCAACCTTAGTTCATGCTCGTCCTCGAGTAGGTAAACGATCAAAACAATATAATTTTTTAGGTGACATGCAGACAACATAATCTTGATCATCATTATTGTAAAAGCATTGGTAACTGGGATTAAGGTACTCTAAACATGAATCATGAAATATAGAGTTCTAACAATAAGACATAGCAACTATGTTGTAACCTGAAAAGGTACAAACAAAAGATTCATGAAAAACAATGCTTTGCAAGACATTTGTTTGTTTCACATAAAGAACGCATAATGAGCATGGTATCCAGCTTGTCCCTTATAGAGTAGCAAACATAAATGCATAGGACACCTTCATAGTTCATAAGGGTGACTAGATACAAATAGTTTAGGAACAAGCAATATCAAAATTATACATCAATCAACAAGTATTGGGACAATGCACATAGAACTAAGAATCACAACTATACTCTCTTAATTGGTGCATAAAGATAGAAGGTGGAGACTCAATATAAAAGTAGAAGAAAGGCCTTCATAGAGGGAAGCAGGGATTCAAGTCTCATAAAGACCTTCAAAAATTATGGTACTTATTAGCTTTCAGCTCTCATTTCCCCTATCATAAGCATCTTCAAGTTATTAAGATTAAAGTGAACAAACTATGGAGTATATGCTTGACAAAGTATAAGTTGGAAATCTCGTGTCCCTTGAATACGAGGGTCGCTCCTCATGCTACTCAAGCTTAGTTACTGGTAAGTTCTTGTCATAGTAAGTACATGTGTATCATAGAGAACCACCAATGGGGTACCCCTTGCCCAATGATACGGAAGAATCCCCATATCAAAATGACAAGACAAGCATACAACGAGCATCTCAGCAATCTTCGTATTTACCATGGGAAAATGGTGTTTTTTCTCTCTTTCCTCTTTTCCCATCTCTTTTTTTTCCTTTTTTCGCAATCTCTATCTCTTTTTTATAAGAAGAATGCTTCATAGATTGCTCATTATGGTTACGCTGCAGGTTTCCACCATGATTAGGCATGGATTAGACCGGTGGCCCATGCATTTTTCTAACACACATACATAACTCCATGGACTTATAAGCTCCCCTTTCATTTCACACAGACGACTGAAGGATATATGCCCTAGAGGCAAATAAAAAATAGGTTTTTATTGTCATATCTCAGTTAGTTTATAATAGTTTCATATTGTGCTAGAACTGTGCCAAGTAGAAACATTGGTACAGGTGTGGTATGAAACAACCAAGTCCCTAGTAGCCTCTATTCATACTAGTTCGTTGGTCACGAAGATGATCTGGGTTTGAAGATCATGGGCATTTATGCTGACTGACAATGAGATCATGTCATTAGAGAATGATGTGGTGGGACATTCCTCGAAGGATTGCAACACGATCAAGTCATATAGTTCATTGTTGCAATAGCTATACCTAGACTCCTTCTCCTTAGACCGGGAGCTCATATTACTCACTATTTCCCTAGGCTGCTTTGACTGCATCAAACGTCATCAGGTAATGCGGTGGCTATAAAGGTGTATGTTGGGTATTCCGAAGGAACAGTAGATGACATGTGACTGCAAGACCGGGATTTGTTCGCCCACATGACGGGTAAAGATACATACGTCCGACTTGGTGAGATTACATCTATAAATGTTGCAACATGTGACTAGGTCACGGGGATGTAATATCACGGTAACAAGAAAACATAACTTGTTGTGAACGAGATTGAACAAGGTACGGGATACCAATGATCGGATCTCGGACAAGTTGTATCGAGAAACAAAAGTAAGAGGATGCTACATTTAGACAGTTCAAACAACATTGTCATCAGGAATGCATAGGGGTCACATGGACATCCCTGGTCCCTCTGTTGATCATTGGTACAGATCATGTCTAGAGCATTCCCGAGCCGTGAGAGGATACACTTAAGGGTACGATGAGAGCGATCATTCATAAGACGGAATCACAGTAGAGAAAGAGAAAGCCGGAATCGTTCTACGGAGAGATCCAAAGTTGTTCGGAGAAAGAATAAAGGACCGGAAATGTTCCACAGAAAGATCCAAAGTCGTTCGGAGCAAATCGAAAGGGAACCGAAAGGTGTTTCGGGTCAAGATGGATTTTGTAATATGTATTTACATATTAATTAGTGTAATTAATATTAAATATAATATTAAAATCTAATTTGAAGAGTTATTCCACTAATGGGCCAAACTTCCTAGGGAAATAGGGCCCATGGGGGAAAACCGGAGGAGGGAAGGGCCAAGGCCCAAGGCCCAAGCGTCTTGAGGGGGCCCACCCGGCCATCCTAGGGTTATGCACGGGATGGGGCCCACCCCTGGCCGGCGGCCCATGTGGCCCATGCGCCCCCTCCCCTATCTCCCTTGTTTAGTCCCACATGGGAAACCCAAAGGGGAGGGCACACCCCCTCCCCCTATATAAAGGGGTGCCCATGGGTGGGATTAAAACACCAATATTTGGAGAAGTCATTCGGTTGACTTTCTCCTTCTCTCTCTCCCTCTATACCTTGTGACCATGGCCCCAAGTCTAGGCTGTGCAATCAAGGCACACCTGCAGTACGCCTTTGCGCTGCAGGGATTAGCCGGATATAAACTTCTGCACTCCTGGCAGGATCGGGGAGCTGGAGGTCTCATCGTGCACTGGATGTGTATGAAGACACGAGGTGCAACACTTGGGACGCTTAAATGTCGTGAGCCGGAGCTGTTGCATGATGAAGATGATGAAGATCAATAAGGAGCAAGGGGTGACCTGCGAGGAGCTTCGCGACCTTGAGGTCGGCTTCGAGTACGACTACATCAACCACGTTCCACGCGGAATGTTAACCGTGTACAGACTACAAGGGTATGTACTCTCTATGCATTGGCCGTTACCGCATTACTACATAGATAGATCCTAGGCAGTTTCTGGGGTTCCGTCGTAGGAAATTTTTTGTTTTCTGCACCGATCCCCAACAGTGCTATCAGAGCCGATCTATGCGTAGGAGTGTTGTACGGCCAGTACGCACAAGTTTTGTGCGGGCATTGATCCCTTAGTTGTTACCCTCTAACGTGTACTTGTTTATATCGCGGTATTGTTTGATGAAGCGGCCCGGACCGACCTTACGCGTATTCGTACGCGAGACTGGTTCCACGCTCAACATATGGCTTGTACCATATAAGTGGCTAGCGGGTGTCTTATCTCTCATTCAATAGTTGATATAGCATTTACAACGGAGGGCCCCGAAAGGGGTGTAGTAGAGAAAACTATCGGATCCATGTTGTGGTTGGAAAGTTCATAGTTTAGAAACGGTTCTAGTATGAAAGCCCTAACAACCACGTAAAACTTGCAATAGATAAAGTAGAGGCGTCTAACTTTATTTTGCAGGGGCATGTGAATATGATATGGCAATGGTCGTTGCGAAGGTAAAGTAGTTTACTTTTCTGTTACTAAGTAGTATAGTAATAGTCATCGTTCTGATGGACGACCTGGTGGCGGCGGCGTAGACTTGGCGTCAAACCAAGGGCACGATGGAGATCATGCCGGAGTGCTCGATGGAGATCAAGGCGCAAGAAATACCATATCATATCACATTATACATATGATGTTGATACTAGTTTTACATCTTATTGTGTGCTAGTATTTAGATACTCAACGGTAGCAAATAAGATAATCCCTATTTAATTCCAATGTTTCGTGTTCCCCTTGTGTGTGCACCACCAAGAAGTTCTTCGGTATGAGGCCGGCCATGATGATCGGGGGTCAGACATATCTACGTTCGCATACAGTGGGTGTAAGACATGTTGCACAGCAAATACACACAAGTTAGATTTGGCGAGCCTAGCATGTATAGACATGGCCTCGGAACACAAGAGATCGAAAGATCGAGCATGAGTCACATGGATGATGTGATTGACATTAGTGAATGTCTACCTTTGATAATGCACTGATGGCCGTGATGATCGGGGGAGGTGTAGAGGATAGGGATCATGCGATCACTAAAATCGTCCAGGGGATGACCGTTTTAGTGGAGACCAATTATAAATTGATCTCTTATTATAAACTTAGTCTAGATGTCTGTTTGCAAATATCTTAGTAGATCTTGGACTATCCCATGGAGGTCCTTTGCGACCATGGGAATATATTGCTTAATTTGGAACTTAGCAAAAGGGTCCAACTTCATAAGATTAATACCCATGCCTGAGGGATATCCTCGTAAAAGGTGATCTTCTCTTCTTGATACAATAACCATTAGGAGATAATTCGATGACTCCGGAAAGTTTGGAGAAACACTTAGCGATCTTGCATTAGATTTGAGAACTCTTAGAAGAGCTTGATTGTAAATGGAGGTCTTGAATGAAAAGGTATATGTTAGATCTACAAATTATAAATGTGGTTCTTGCAAAACTTGTTGCAGTTTGCAAAGTATTTGTTACTTGTCCCGTTTTGTGAAAACAGGATGATCTGCTTGAGAATTGTTGGATTTGAGGCAATGTGACTTGACGACGGCGAGCAAAACAGTTGATGGCCGACATCACCACTTTCCTCAAAGTTTATGATTTGGATCAGTGGACTTGAATATAGATTTGTAATCCATGTCTGTGTGTCTTGCTTATGGAGAGACGATTATTCATATGAACAAGTTACATACCAGTTTGTACTATTCTTATGAACAATACCGTTATGGTCACATTATGATTATAAATAAGTTATTCTCATCACTATGTTAATGATAATAGTTTAAGCATTTATAAAGGATTAGAATGCTAAAAGATATCCAAAGTTTAATAATGAAATGACACTACAGTTTAAGTCATTTTGGTTATTGCAGGTTCTTTATGAAAGATCGGGGTCCTAGATGCATAATCTAGAGACTTTGCAAAACCATGCCTCTTGGGCAGAATGACTAAAACTCCATATTCTGGTAAAATAGTGATATGCGAAGAAATGTTGAATCTTATACATAGGATGTATCGTATTTTCAACAAGTAGTGGAAATCATTAGTTAATTGTGGACTTAAGTGAATAAGTGTATTTACTTAATGAAACATGAAGTTTGAAATGATTTGAATTGTTCAAATGAGTTCATAACTAAATGGGATATTGAATTAACTGAATTAACAAGTCTTTTCGATTTGATCGACATGACTAAGGTATTCAAGTTAAGTTTAGCATAAAAGGAACTTGTGAAAGGTGTTTCACAAATTATGATAATTGGATGAATTCAAACTCTGTTGAAATGTCTAAACATCATAATCATTTTGTATTAGATACATATTATCTCTTATCGGGGTTATAGTTGTCATTTAGAGTTAAAGATCAAAATAAGCAAACACTCATTTGAAATACAAAGGAACATCTAAAAAGATTCGTGGAAACAACACCATAAGTGTTATGGCACGTTCGAGTTTCTGGAGATTTTGACAAGTCAAAGTCGTGGCGAATAAACAAGTCTTTGTAGAGCATTCTTAGGAAGCTATGAATGCATCTTCCACAAAGGGGAAAACCTATTGTTGTCCAAAGTCAACGTGTCTTAATGAAGATACAAGGGGAAGAAAGTAAAAGATCAAAACAAGGTATTTGACCTTACCTCCGAATTGTTGAGTGGCGTAGCGGAATTCGTTTCGTGAATCCAAACTCTACATATAGAGGAGAAACCAATGATAATGATCATAAAGTTTCACTGAATACTTTTACTAAAGAAAGTAGGATTCAACAATATATTCTACAAGTTTGTGGAACTATAGTTGATTCACTTGTCATGTTTTGAACAAGACATACCTACAAATTACAAAATAGCGTGATGGACCTAAGTACGAGAAATGAATGGTCATTGAAATCTCGTTAGTGAAATTCTCGATTTGATGATGATCAAGGAATTTTGGAATGTCCAAGATTATTGAGAGGACCTAGATTTGAGTGGGAGCAAATCAGCTTGGCTAATTCATAATATGTAACTGACATATTTTGAGTGGGAGCTAAGTGAAATCCCTGGATCTCAAACATGAACGTCATATTTGAGTGGGAGCGTGAAATCATTCTGGGATATGTGGACGACATATGTGAATGATGTGATTGGTGTTAATAACATTTAAGTTAGATAAATAAGGATGAAGTTGAAGTTAAAGTTATTAAACAAAGAGATCTATCAGGATAGATTGGTGAGTTTAATAAACACCGAATGTCTAATGCTTCCTGGACTTGATTCTGAAAGATGTTCAGAAAGTCCTAAGCAAGATTCTGAAGAAGTTCAGAATGGAGCAAGGTAAGAAAGAAGTTCTTGCTATATGAAGCATTGATATTGCAACTATGGTTGAAACAAAGAGATGCATTGCATCTCCTATTCCTTAGTCATAGGTTCTTCCATATAACCGTGTTGTATACTCGACACAAAGTGACCCGAGGTTCTGGTTGATAGGACAAAGTCTTAACTGTAAGAGCATGTCTTTAAGTGATTCCTAAGTAGATCAGTGAACCA
Organism: Avena eriantha; assembly: GCA_910589775.1. Lineage (NCBI taxonomy): Eukaryota > Viridiplantae > Streptophyta > Magnoliopsida > Poales > Poaceae > Avena > Avena eriantha. The sequence goes on from OU342741.1 coordinate 348,439,736, forward strand.
GAATTAAGTTTGTACTTAAAAGCAAGAAGCAATGTAAGTGGAATAGATGCATTTCATGCACTAGGATCTACATAGATATATAAGTATAAAAGCTACATCTGATGTGATGTATAATGTTATGGCAGGGCTAGTTCGCTTTTAACGTAGAATGATGTGTCCCAGGGCCCAGTGCCCATGAGAAAGCCCTCGAGGTTGATCTAAAGTCACTATAAGCTCCTGGAATCCGGCCTCGTTCTGCTGCCATGACTATAGTATATACACAAAGGATAGCAAAGTGTGTTTCGAAGTTTAGATGACAACAATGACAAACGACCGTCATCATAAACACTAGAAACAAAAGTCTCACTTTGTTCCCAAACAAATACTTCGACCCATTATAAGATAATGGTGTGAATGTCAAAATTAGGAAGACATTAACGATTTGCAAAAGACATAATGATCTGGTAAAACAGAACATGGATATGACGTTTCCCATGAGCATGCATGATCTATAAACGCATATGGTATATGGTTTATATGAGTAAAATGCAAGCTGGATTATTTGTACTCTAGTGCAAGTGGGAGACTGAAGGAGATATGCCCTAGAGGCAAATACGAAATAGGTTTTTATTGTCATATCTCAATTAGTTTATAATAGTTTCATATTGTGCTAGAACTGTGCCAAGTAGAAACATTGGTACAGGTGTGGTATGAAACAACCAAGTCCCTAGTAGCCTTCATACTAGTTCGTTGGTCACGAAGATGATCTGGGTTTGAAGATCATGGGCATTTATGCCGACTGACAACGAGATCATGTCATTATAGAATGATGTGGTTGGACATTCCTCGAAGGATTGCAACACGATCAAGTCATATAGTTCATTGTTGCAACAGCTATACCTAGACTCCTTCTCCTTAGACCGTGATCTCATATTACTCACTGTTTCCCTAGGCTGCTTTGACTGCATCAAACGTCATCTGGTAATGCGGTGGCTATAAAGGTGTATGTTGGGTATTCTGAAGGAACAGTAGATGACATGTGACTGCAAGACCAGGATTTGTTCGCCCACATGACGGGTAAAGATACATACGTCCAACTTGGTGAGATTACATCTATAAATGTTGCAACATGTGACTAGGTCACGGGGATGTAATATCACGGTAACAAGAAAACATAACTTGTTGTGAACGAGATTGAACAAGGTATGGGATACCAATGATCGGATCTCGGACAAGTTGTATCGAGAAACAAAAGGAAGAGGATGCTACATTTAGACGGTTCAAACGACATTGTCATCAGGAATGCATAGGGGTCACATGGACATCCCTGGTCCCTCTGTTGATCATTGATACAGATCATGTCTAGAGCATTCCCGAGCCATGAGAGGATACACTTAAGGGTACGATGAGAGCAATCATTCGTAAGACGGAATCACAATAGAGAAAGAGAAAGCCGGAATCGTTCCGCGGAGAGATCCGAAGTTGTTCGGAGAAAGAATAAAGGACCGGAAATGTTCCGCAGAAAGATCCGAAGTTGTTCGGAGCAAATCGAAAGGGAACCAAAAGGTGTTTCGGGTCAAGATGGATTTTGTAATATGTATTTACATATTAATTAGTGTAATTAATATTAAATATAATATTAAAATCTAATTTGAAGAGTTATTCCACTAATGGGCCAAACTTCCTAGGGAAATAGGGCCCATGAGGGAAAACCGGAGGAGGGAAGGGCCAAGGGCCAAAGGGCCAAGGCCCAGGCGCCTTGAGGGGGCCCACCCGGCCAGCCTAGCGTTGTGCACGGGGTGGGGCCCACCCCTGGCCGGCGTCCCATGTGGCCCATGTGCCCCCTCCCCTCTCTCCCTTGTTTAGTCCCACATGGGAAACCCAAAGGGGAAGGCAAACCCCCTCCCCCTATATAAAGGGGTGCCCATGGGTGGGATTAAAACACCAATATTTGGACAAGTCCTTTGGTTGACTTTCTCCTTCTCTCTCTCCCTCTATACCTTGTGACCATGGCCCCAAGTGTGGGTTGTGCGATCAAGGCACACCTGCAGTACGCCGTTGTGCTGCAGGGATTCCTAGCCGGATATCAACTTCCGCACTCCCGGCGGGATCGGGGAGCTGGAGGTCTCATCGTGCACCGGATGTGTACGAATACACGAGGCGCAACACTTGGGGTGCTTAAATGTCGAGAGCCGGAGCTGTTGCATGATGAAGATGATGAAGATCAAGAAGGAGCAAGGGGTGACCTGCGAGGAGCTTCGCGACCTTGAGGTCGGCTTCGAGTACGACTACATCAACTACGTTCCACGCGGAACGTTATCCGCGTACAGACTACAAGGGTATGTAGTCTCTACGCATTGGCCGTTACCACATTACTACATAGATAGATCCTAGGCAGTTTCTGGGGTTCCGTCATAGGAAATTTTTTGTTTTCTGTCCTGATCCCCAACAACGACATCCATAGACAAAAGAGCATGATATCAACTAGGTACAATGTACAAGTGCAATGTTGAAAGCATTCCCCATGACAGCATGGTTCTGCTAATCCCCAACATATAAGTGTAAGCATATACAACATAGATGACACAATGGTTCAAGTTTATTAGGGGCAACAAAAGTAAAGTGTGCCATCAAGTTCGTGAGAGCTTTAATCACAAGTTTTCTCATAACAAGTTTAATTCGAAAGGTAGATAAAAGCATGAATATACTTGGAATAGCAAATGCTAGTAGGTAGGTATGGTGGACTCTTTGGGATAACTTGGTTTTATTTGGAGTTGGATGCATGAGTGGAACTCATACTTGGTTATGGAGGCTAGCAAAAGGCTGAAAAGAGCAATAATGGTCATAATCATGCAAAGCGACAAAACATCATTAATTAAAGCATAAAGTGATATGACAAGTCGAAAACTAAAGGATCATAAAGGCTATGGTGACTTGGGATAGTCATAATATGGTGTGAGCATGCGTCAAGTCAACCCAAATAAAGCATCAAAGGAGAATACGACAATACTATGCTTTAATATGCTAAAACAACGCATGATTCTTTTAAGGCACACATTAAGCAATCTTAGTTGTTTATAACATGTCATGCTACAGCAAAAATCACTAAGCATAAAGACAAAACAATATCAAGCATGACATGACAAAGTATAGGCCACCATAAAAAACGAGCTCCTTTCACCACTTAAGCATGAACTTTTCCTACTCTTTTCCAATCCAAACCACACTTATTTGAAAACTAATGTATGAAATAGGGGGTCCAACCAGTTTATTCAAGAAAACTAAGCAAACCAAGCAAACGAAAACCAAAAACAAAAACAAATATGCTCCAAGAACAACACAACTATGCATGAAACAGTAAAAATAAAGTGTTTGGAAGAACCTGAGATTTTTATTGATGAAGAAGGGGATGCCTTGGGCATCCCCAAGATTTGACGCTTGTGCTTCTTGGATATTTCTTGGGATGACACGAGGTGGCATCCCCAAGCTTGAGCTTTAGTCCATTCTTCATCTCATTACATCATTCTTTCCTTAATACCTGAAATTTTTCCTTCATACAAAACTTCACATAATCTTCATTAGCAACATTAATGTACTCAAGATAATAAGTCTTTGGGTTCAGTTTCAACACCAATAAAACTTCAATTAAAACACAAGCTATTGTAGCACTTCCCTTAAAAAGCTCAATTCCCCAAAGAGAACCCAAAAAGGAATCAACAAGAAGCAAATGCAAATAATGGCAGAAATTTGTCAAAACAGACCAGCAGATAGAAACCAATTTTTTCAAAGACCTTCTGTTGCTCAAATCGAAAAGTGTTGAACTAATAAAAGTTGGATAACAACCTGGGGCAGAAACACGAAAAATGACAGCTCAAACCGACGTACAGAGGTTTTACACGATTTTTTACAGCGAATCACAAAAATCTATTTCGGGACAGCAACTTTCTCAAGCATTACTTCTCTCTCATTAGACGTTACTCTTGGCACAAAAAGCAAATAAAAAGGATAAGGAGAGGTTATTACTGAAGCAATAACTTCCAAGACTCAACTAAAACTTTTGGGTTATCTCCCAATAAGTACTTTTCTTTAACACCTTTAAGTTAGGCATAGGAGCAAGATTCAAGTATTTCCGAATGAATAAGCATTAAGATCAATACCAGAAATATCTTTCTTTTTCAAGGCTTCATGCATTCCTACAAGTTTTTAACTGAAAAGCTTCCATGGAAAGATTTGTTTTGGTTTCGTAGGCATGAACACAAGTGTTTAAGGTCGACCCCACTTAACCATTACTCATCTTTCCAATCACTTTCCTTTTTGAAAACATTTTTAGGTAACAAGTAGAACTATTTTTTTTGTAATTCGCATTCCCTATCCATACTAAGATAGAGAACAACTTAAAACTGAAAGTAAAACCTATTTAGAGATAAAGCAACCAAGTGCACACAAGAATATTCACCCACACGTTATTGCTCCTCAGCAACGGCGCCAGAAAAGGTCTTGATAACCCACAAGTATAGGGGATCGTGTGTCGCCTTTTCGATAAGTAAAAGTGTCGAATCCAATGAGGAGCTAAAGGTAGGATAAATAATCTCTCAAGTTCTGTCAACCACTGATACAACTCTACGCACACTAAACGTTTGCATTATCTAGGAAATAAAACTAGAGCAACAATACGAGTAATAGAGATAGCTTTCCATGATAATAAATAACAAGAAAGTAAAGCTAGTTGCCACAACAATAAAATACACTAAACTAACAGAACCATGAGTGTGGAATAGTGGTGGTAATTTTGGTGGATTTGTACAAGTTTAAATAGCGAATAGATCGAGTTCATTGTCTTTGATGCAGTTTTCTATATGGGAGAGGCTAAATATACATGTGCTTCACTACTTGGAATTACATGTACTATATGATCGGATTGTTAGCAAACATCCATAAGTACTAACAATACAATAAGCTTTCCCCAACCATAGCCTTAAGTTTAATGGTCCTCTTACTCCCATACGTGCAATGTTCTGGTTCGCGTCATCAGGTTTCTGTCACTCCGACAGAACTCCCCCCTTCCTTTTACACATACTACAAACCTTATGATGTTTAATCCATGCGCGCACAAATATAATGGACACCAAAGGATTGTACCATATCAACATACAACTCTAATGAACCAAAGACGTTCAACCATTCAATCTAAGAACAAAGAAACTACACAAACATGACATAGATCATAATATTATAACGTATAGCATCAAATATCATGTTTACATAGGACGGTATAGAGGTGTGTGGGAGGATGAACCACTGCATACTAGGAGGATTAGGTGATGGCGATGGCGGCGAAGATGGTGAAGACTACGGCGGCGGTACCGGCGGCGGCGCGGGGGACTCCTTCCCCGCCGCTGGTATCATGGGGGAGCACCGCCCCTTAGCCCCCTTCCTTCATAGCTTCTTGGGAGCCCTCCCCCATGGAGATGGGATCCATGGGGGAGGCAAACACGTGGATTTGGTGGCTCCAAATTCGTGGGTGGAGATGCCTGGGGTGAATTAGGTTTTCTCGCTTTATATAGCTTCTCGGATTCCCGTCACCCCATCTTGGGCTGCAGTAAATCAGGCCTAGAAGGCCCATCCAGACTCGGAATCAGGTAAAGTTTATGTCCAGAATGTTTGTCGTGAAATTTCCAACAACTTTGTAGTTGAAGAGTTTTATGTTTGACGCCGCCTTCGACCCAAAACGTGACCATCTTCAAAAAGAGTTTTGAGACAGATTTTTGGAAAAATCCCAATTTGACTTCAACAAGGTTTCCACTTGTATTCTTGGTAATTCCTACACATCAAAGTGTAAAACAAGAACATTGGGCACTATTGCAACTATTAGTAGGTTAATCCAAATAAATCATAAACTTTATACAAAAATGAGTGTAAAAAGCATATTATTAGCATAAAACCATCAAAAATTATAGATACGTTATGGACATATCAATGCCTTTGATCTGGATTACGGATGTAGTATAGCTCTTTTTCCCTAGTAGGCCTAGGTTTATAGAATGCTCGGAAAGCAGAAGCGTAGTGAAGTTACTTTAACGGACATTCGGGAGTTCTAGAATTCCTTTTGTGTTTTTACCGGACCAAGAGTTTGTTGTCTTGTGTTATTGTCGATGATGGAGAGAGAGGGCCTAGGGAGTTCGGTTTCACCTGTGCTATGCAAAACATCTGATGGGAATAAAAGATAATAATAAAGTATGCATGTAATTGTTAGAGCAAGATAAATTATATGTGGGTAGTGCATCCATATTTGCTATTGACTCCGCAACCGCTTATAGCAATAACCTACTAGTCTCATCCATAGAAGAAACAGAACTAATGATATGCATAGTGACATCACCGTTAATACCAAGTAAATCCCACACATATAGCCGTACTACCCCTTCTTCCAGTGGGGTTCCCAACCTGCAGATTAGTTATTACTCATACTCCCTATACTTGGCTCAATCCTCCGGGTCTTGGGTACCTGACAACTCCTAAGATTGAGACAAGAGAGGATACAATAATCATGTCATACAAACTAATACATGATCCCATCTATGATAAATAACATCCACAAAAGCTACATGGCTAGGCCGAAGCCCTTAGCCCAAGGAGAATTACTCACACATAGAGATGAGATCAACAATCATAAACATTGTAATGGAAATAATGAGATTGATAGCAAATAGTCTTATAATGTCACCAATCGAAGATGAGATCTACTATTACAAGTGGTAGAATATGGATATGGTGATAGAGATGGGTTTGGAGATTAGATCTAAGTCTATTCCTCCGTCAGCTCTTCGGTGCTGTGGATGGAGATTTGGGGGCGTGGCTGATGATCGGAAAGAGCTCTCGTTTCTCGTCGCTCGAGGACTCTTTATATAGGGATCCCTTCACGAAAGTTGTTCCATTTGACCTAGCGGTGTCGATGGCAACTATACGACCGGAACTATATGGCTAGAATTTTATTCCTGCCGTATAGTTGGTCGTTAAAGCCTGTGTCTCCACTTCATGACTCCTGGTTTCTTCGGGTTGTTGGAAATCTCATATCTTTGACTTTAATGTAGTGATTCCCATCATCAAATGTCATTATCTACGCAGGGAAAAATAGAAAGAAAGGATTGCATACCCCTTTGATCATTAGCAATTAGTGGCAGGGTTTAGAAAGATATTTCATAAAAAATATGAATAATATCTAGTTTAAATTCGGACCTAGATGGATATATTTTAGAGCCATTGATACATTGCAAATGTATCTATAATTTTTGATGTTCCATGCTTAGTTTTATCCACTTTCTTGTGTTTTGTTCCAACTTTGGAGTACTTTTCATATGATTTCTTGGACTAACCTATTAACAAGAGCCACAGTGCCAGCTGCCTGTTTTCTGCTGTTTTTGGTTCCAGGAAAGTTAGAAAATGAATATTCTTGGAATTGGATGGGACAAAAGCCAAAGTGCCTATTTTTCTAGAAGTCATCAAGTCCCAGAATACGAGACGGAGAAGGGCCAGAGAGCCACCACACCACCTGGTCATGCGGCCAGGCCTAACCCGCGCCAGGGGGTGGTGTGGCCGCTCCCGTCACCCCCCTTGACCTCTCCTTCTGCCTATATATTGCCCTCGGGACGAAAACCCTAAGTACCCCATCAAAAATCCACGAAAGAGTCTATAGCCACCGTCATCTCCATCCCTAGATCGGGAGGGATCTGAAGCTCTTCCCGGCACCCTGCCGGAGAGGGGAATTCACCCTGGAGGCCTTCTTCATCACCATGCAAGCCTCCGGTGTGATGCGTGAGTAGTTCATCCTTGGACTACGGATCCATGTAGTAGCTAGATGGCTGGTTCTCCTCCTTTGTGCTTTCATGTTTAGATCTTGTGAGCTCCATTCATGATCAAGATCATCTATTTGTAATTCTGCATGTTGTGTTTGCGGGGATCCGATGGATATTGAGATGCTATTTCAGATTAATTATTGATTCTATCATGTCTTTGTTATTTGTGATCTTGCATGCTTTCCGTTGTTAGTAGCTATCTTGGCCAAGTAGATGCTAGCAACTCCAAGAGTTAGTATTTATGCTCGATAGTGGGTTCATGCCTCTGGTAATCTGGGGAGGTGACAGAAATCTCTAAGGTACTAGATGTGATGTTGCTACTAGGGAGAAAACAACAATCTATTGTTCATAGAACAATCGTATTGTTTACTTTACACGCAGTTCGTAAAGCAATAATCCGTTGCTTGCAACTTAATACTGGAGGGGGTTCAAATGATAACATGAAGGTGGATTATTAGTCATAGATGCAGTTGGATGGCGGTCTATGTATAATGTTGTAATGCCCAATCAAGTCTCAAAGGAGTCAAGATGATTAGTATATGCATGTATTGCTTTCTCGGTGTTTGTCAATTGCCCCGCTGTAATTTGTTCACCCAGCATGTTATCAATCTTAAGGAGAGCCACCTCTAGTGAACTATGGATCCCGGTCCTTTGTCTTTTACATATAATCTACAAATTGTTTACTGCTTTGTGTTTACTTTCTGCAAACTATTACTTCTTTCCATTCGATATGTTTAATCCTTTGTTTACCACAAAACACGGTGAGATTGACAACCTCATCGCAAGTTGGGGACAAAGTTTTGTGGTTGTGTTGTGTAGGTATCCACGTTGCTACTAGCACCGATAGTGCGCCCTGCCAAAGCTCAGCTAGTAACACCTTTGGGGTGTTTCCTTGCTCCTAATGGTTTGATTAAACCTTGGTTTCATAACTGAGGGAAACTTGCTGTTGTGCTCATCATACCTTCCTCTTGGGGTTCCCAACGAACTCTACATCAACACCGCCATCAAGCATTTTTATGGGCGCCGTGCATTGAGCCATCAGCCATCAACCGACCCAAGCTTAAACTTGATCTTCATCGAGCAAGAAAACCAAAATAAAAAAAGTAACTTAGAATTTAAACTTAAATAATGAGATGATGATCTTACTCATGATTGGTAGTCTCACGTTTCCTCCACTTTATAAATATGAAAAACTTCAGCATAGATAGAGTAATGGCAAGCATATCATACGGGTTTTATGCATCTTTAGAGCGCAGCAAAATTATTGTTAACATGGATGATTCAAATGAGTAAACTTTATTCCATGTGATGTAATTAACGCATAGTCTTGCCTTTGAATAAAGTATAATCATGTAAAATTAAGAGAGTGAGAGTTTGTCATGAAAAACATATACACTAGAGTATCTCAATTCTCCCACATCAATAAATCAAGACTCTTCAAGCACTACTTTTCTATTCATTGTCCTTCAAGAATTTTAGTTCTTAAGTAATTGAGAGCATGCCAAAGATTTTAATTAGTTTATCCGGCTATGATGGACACTCGTGGCATCATTAAGGTTTTTGTTCCTTTTGTACAATGATTACTCATAACAGCCAGAGGAGTGATTCCATCATGAACACAACTACCCTGGAGTGCCAAGAATCTTACCCATTATAGCATTGCTGCTACATATGTTTAATCAACTCATAGCCAAAATCTAGGAGTTTCCTCCATGAAGATCGTTTGTAGGCTAGCGGAGTTGTTGGCATCCCATGAAGTTTGACACGCATAAAGCTATATCATTCTTATGATTCACAAGTCAAACTTTGGCATGCTCAAAAACTGCTAAACATTAATTCAAGCGAACAAATCCTTTTAAAGAGAGCTATAAAGTCAATTATTATTTTCTGTGGAGTTGAGTGTCTCTAGAAATAAGCCTTCAAGACTAAACACTACAACACCCAAGCCTTCAATTGTGAGACTTTTTCTTATTACAATTGTTTAGCAAATTTTTAGGCAAGACTTGGTTAACTACAAGAGCTGGAATAAAATGTACCCAACTAAATACCCATGCAAACAAAAATTTACTACAATACAAAGACTCACTCCACCAATATAATATCTCAACATTTACTACTAACAAGCATGGATTTCTCAAACTTCAAAAGTGGGGAGTTATAATGCATATCTCTCATGTTTGGTTCCACTTCTCACTTCCTTTTTGATTCGTTCCTTGGAAACTCGAAGTTAGTCACTCTTCCTGCAAATATATGAGAACCTCGAGCCGAAAAGAAAAGAAAGAGAGAAAATAAAGCTAAATGGAAAAATCTTTTTGTTGTTTTTAAGAGAGGGAGTTAAAGAATAAAAAATTGGCGTAAAAGCTTGGCTAGAAAATCTCGAAAGCAAATAGAAATAACTAAAGATAAAGTGTTGGGGAAACCAACACAGGTGCTTATAAACTCGAATTAAAAACATAACCTCGAAACAAATAAAAGCAAATTAATGCCAAATAAAGATAATGAGGTTCCCCAAGCTTAGGCTTTTGCAAGCCCTTCAAATCATTGTGGTGGCGGGAAAAAGTCGGAACTCCAGTTTGCAAATTGAGTTGATAAATTACTAGTTGATTCTCAGAGGTTCAAGGAGAGGCTTGATACATTGCAAATGTATCTATAATTTTTGATGTTCCATGCTTGGTTTTATCTACTTTCTTATGTTTTGTTCCAACTTTGGAGTACTTTTCATAGACTTTCTTGGACTAACCTATTAACAAGATGCCACAATGCCAGTTGCCTGTTTTCTGCTGTTTTGGTTCCAGGAAAGTCAGAAAATCAATATTCTCGGAATTGGACGGGACAAAAGCCAAAGTCGATATTTTACCGGAAGACTCACGGAGCCAGAAGACGAGACGGAGAGGGGCCACAGGGTGGCCACACCATATGGTGGCGTGGGCTAGCCCTGGCCATGCCACCAGGTGGTGTGGGCCCACAGCCACGAATTTGCAGCCATGAATTTGCAGCCATGAATCCTAAATAGTCAAGCCTCCACCCATGAATCCTAATTAGTCAAGCCTCCACCCATGAATTTGCAGCCACCAAAGCCACATTTTTTCCTCCCCCATGGATCCCATCTCCATGGGGAAGGGCTTCCAAGAAGCCATGAAGGAAGGGTGCTAAGGGGCGGTGCTCCCCTGTGATACCGGCGGCGGGGAAGGAGTCCTCCGCGCCGCCGCTGCCGGCTCTTCACCATCTTCACCGCCATTGCTATCGATCTCCACCACCATCACCATTGTCCTTGCTGATTCCCATAATGAGGAGGGAGTAGTTCTTACTCGAGGCTAAGGGATCTACCGGTAGCTATGTGTTCATCTCTCTCTTTATGCATGATCATATTGTGATCATGAGCTTTGTAATCAAGTAGATCTCTTTTGCTACTCAAGTGCTTTAATAGATCTCTACTCTCCCCATGTGTGTGAAAGTGACAGCGTGCACACCATGGTGGCACTTAGGCTAGAGATTACAAATACTTGTTATGAGTTATATTTGGAGTTGGATGTCTCTATGAAATTGTGATGTTTGTTGGAACCATCTAGCGCTCAAGGTGACAGTGTGGGGTTACCTAGATGGTAAAAGTGAACTTTGAGGAGTGCTGTTATAGCCCTACCATGGATTAGAGTGTCGAACCGGAGAGTAGTTCAGAGTAGTATCATGAAGAGAAGATATTTATATGAGAGTGTTCACTAGTGAAAGTATGATCCATAGGCCTTGTTTCTAAGCATTGAAACATCGTTTGCAACTAGATCTATTACATGTTTGCTTGCTTCCAGATTGCCTTTAGTCTCTTCCATGCCATCAAGCTCTTTTATAGCATCGTTACCACTTATAATTATCTATACCACTTGTATTTCACTATCTCTTCGCCGAACTAGTGCACCTATACACCTGACAAGTGTATTGGCTATGTTGGGGACACAAGAGACTTCTTGTATCTTAATTGTAGGATTGCTTGAGAGGGAATACCTTTGACCACTTCCTCCCTGAGTTCGATAAACGTTGGGTGATCCACTTAAGGGAAAACTTGTTGCTATTCTACAAACCTCTGCACTTGGAGGCCCAACAACTATCTACAAGAATAGAAGTGCGTAGACATCAAGCTATTTTCTGGCACCGTTGCCAGGGAGGTAAGGTAAAAGGTATTCACACCGGAGGATTAAAGAAGAAGAACCTCCCACGGCAAACGCCTATTTTCTGGCGCCGCTGCCGGGGAGGTAAGGTAAAAGGTACTCACATCCTCCGGTGTGAGTGCTCGAAGTTATTTCCTTTAGATTCTGCAATTTTGTCTTTTTGTTTCTTGTTTTCACTAGTTAGGCTTAATGGAAAACAACAACAAAATTAGAGAGCTTTATAGTATTTATCTTGAGTTAGGACATGAAGTGTTTGAAGAGAAAATTAAAAAACCTATGGAACTTTATTTGCATTCTAATAGCAATGTTGTTAATATGAACTCTTTGGACACCATTATTGCTAATGCTATGGAAAAGTCTAAGCTTAGGGAAGCTAGTTTTTATGAAAATGATCTTTTTAGTTCCCCAGCTTTGGAAGGTAGCTATTCTATTGCTTATGATGATACCAAACCTCCAATATATGATGATTACAATGATGAATATGATATTTTCAGTCCACCTACTATTGAGGAGGAAATTAATTATGACTACAATATGCCTCTTATATTTGATGATTATGGTGATGACAATAATAATGACAGCTATTTTGTTGAATTTGCTCCCACTACAATTAATAAGAATGATTATGCTTATAGGGGGAGTATTAATTCTTTTATGCATGTGGCTCATGATAAGAATGTTTGATGTGATATTTATATTGTTAATTTTATTCATGTTTCTACTGAAAGTTATTATGAGAGAGGGAAACATGGTTCTATGCATCTCAATAATATTAAGTTTCCCCTCTTTATGTTGAAAATTTTGAAGTTGCACTTGTTTTGCTGTCCTATGCTTGTGGCTTTGTGATTTCATGACTTGTTTCTTTACAAGATTCCTATGCATAGGAAGTGGGTTAGACTTAAATGTGCTTTGAATTTGCTTCTTGGTGCTCTCTTTTACTTCAATTCATATTTTTCTTATGTGAGCATCTTCTCAAACTATCATGCCTAACTTGAAGGCGTTAAAGAAAAGTACTTATTGCGAGATAACCCAAAAGTTTTAGATGAGTCTTGGAAGTTATTACTACTGTAATAACCGCTCCTTATCCTTTTTATTTGCTTTTTGTGCCAAGAGTAACCTCTAATGAGAGAGAAGTAATGATTGGGAAAGTTGCTGTCCCGAAACAGATTTCTATGCTTCACCGTAAAATTCGTGCAAAATCTCTGTACGTCCTTTTGAGGCGTGAATTTTTGTGCTTCTGCCCCAGGTTGTTATCTAACTTTCGTTAGTTCGACACTTGTTGATTTGAGCAACAGAAGGTCTTCAAAAAAAATCGTCTTTACCTGTTGGTCTGTTTTGACAAATTTCTGCCATTTTCTGCATTTGCTTCTTGTTGGTTCCTTTTTGAGTTCTTTTGGGGAATTGAGCTTTTTTAGGGAAGTGCTACAGTATCTAGTGTTTTAATGGAAGTTTATTGGTGTTAAAACTGAACCTAAAGACTAATTACATTGAGTGCACTAATGTTGCTAATAAAGATTGTGTGAAGTTTTGTATGAAGGAAATATTTCAGGTGTATGGAAGGAATGAGTAATGAGATGAAGGATGGACTAAAGCTCAAGCTTGGGGATGCCACGCATGTCACCCCAAGAAATATCCAAGAAGTACAAGGGTCAAAGCTTGGGAATGCCCAAGGCATCCGCTTCTTCATCAATAAAAATCCCAGGTTTCTTCCAAACACTTCATTTTTATTGTTTCATGCACAGTTGTGTTGTTCTTGGAGCGTCTTCTTTTTTGTTTTCATTTTCGTTTACTTAGTTTGCTGAATAAATTGGTTGGACCCCCTCTTTTATACATTGGTTTTCAAATAGTTTGGTTTGGATTGGAAAAGAGTAGGAAAGCTCATGCTTAAGTGGTAAAGAGAGCTCGTTTTTGTCTGTGGCCTATGCTTTGTTATGCCATGCTTGATATTGTTTTGGCTTTATGCTTAGTATTCTTTGATGTAGCATGACTTGTTATAAACAATTGAGATTGCTTAATTTGCCTTGGATGAAGCATGTGTTGGTTTAGCATATTAAAGCATAGTATAGTGGTATTCTCCTTTGATGCTTTATTTGGGTTGACTTGGCACATACTCACACCATGTTATGACTATCTCAAGTCACCATAGCCTTTATGATCCTTTAGTTTTCAACTTGTAGTATCACTTTATGCTTTGATCAATGATGTTTTGTCGCTCTGCATGATTATGGCCATTATTGCTCTCTTAGTTTGTCGCTCCCAGTCTTTTGCTAGCCTCCACAACCAAGTATGAGTTCCACTCATGCATCCAACTCCTTAAACCAAGTTATTCCAAAGATTCCACCATACCTACCTACTATCTTATGCTATTCCAAGTATATTCATGCTTTTGTTTACCTTCCAAATTAAACTTGTTATGAGAAAACTAGTGATTAAAGCTCTCACGAACTTGATGGCACACTTTACTTTTCTTGTCCTTAATAAACTTGAACCATTGTGTCGTCTATGTTGTATATGCTTGCACTTATTTTTTTGGAATTAGCAGAACCATGTTGTCATGGGGAACGCTTTCAACATTGCACTTGGTACTTGTACCTAGTTGATAACATGCTCTTTTGTATATGGATGTCGTCGGTGTGAAATGAAAGGGGAGCTTGTAAGTCCATGGAGTTATGTATATGTGTTAGAGAAACGCCTGGGCCGCTGGTCTAATCCATGCTGATGTGGTGGAAACCTGCAGCGTAACCATAATGAGATGTCTATGAAGCATTCTTCTTATAAAAAAGAGTCCTATATTGAGAAAAAAGAGAAAAAAAAGAGATTATGAAAAGAGGAAAGAGAGAGAAAAGCACCATATTCCCATGGTAAATAAGAAGATTGCTGAGATGCTCGTTGTCTGCTTGCCTTGTAATTTTGATATGGGGCTTCTTCTGTATCATCGGGCAAGGGGTGCCCCGTTGGCGGTTCTCTATGATACACATGTACTTACGATGACAAGAACTTACTGGTGACTGATGGCTCAATGCACGGCACCTAGAAAAGTGCTGGTGCGTGGTTGATGTAGAGCTCGTTGGGAACCCCAAGAGGAAGGTATGATGAGCACAGCAGCAAGTTTCCCTCAGTTATGAAACCAAGGTTTAATCGAACCAGTAGGTGCAAGGAAACGCCCCAAAGGTGTTACTAGCTGAGCCTTGGCAGGGCGCACTACCGGTGCTAGTAGCAACGTGGAGACCTGCACAACACAACCACAGAACTTTGTCCCCAACTTGCGATGAGGTTGTCAATCTCACCGTGTTTGCGGAAAACAAAGGATTAAACGTATCGAATGGAAAGAAGTAAAAGTTTGCAGAAAGTAAACACAAAGCGGTAAAAGATTGTAGATTGTATGTAAAGAAAAGGACCGGGATCCATAGTTCACTAGAGGTGGCTCTCCTTAAGATAGATAACATGTTGGGTGAACAAATTACAGCGGGGCAATTGACAAACATCGAGAAAGCAATACATGCATATACTAATCATCTTGACTCCTTTGAGACTTGATTGGGCATTACAACATTATACATAGACCGCCATCCAACTGCATCTATGACTAATAAACCACCTTCAGGTTATCATCTGAACGCCCTCTAGTATTAAGTTGCAAGCAACAGATTATTGCTTTATGAACTTCGTGTAAAGTAAACAATACGATTGTTCTATGAACAAAGGATTGTTGTTTTCTCCCTAGTAGCAACAGCACATCTAGTACCTTAGAGATTTCTATCACTTCCCCAGATTACCAGAGGCATGAACCCACTATCGAGCATAAATACTAACTCTTGGAGTTGCTAGCATCTACTTGGCCAAGATAGCTACTAACAACGGAAAGCATGCAAGATCACAAATAACAAAGACATGATAGAATCAATAATCAATCTGAAATAGCATCTCAATATCCATCGGATCCCCGCAAACACAACATGCAAAATTACAAATAGATGATCTTGATCATAAAACGAGCTCACAAGATCTAGACATGAAAGCACAAAGGAGGAGAACCAACCATCTAGCTACTACATGGATCCGTAGTCCAAGGATGAACTACTCACGCATCACACCGGAGGCTTGCATGGTGATGATGAAGGCCTCCAGGGTAAATTCCCCTCTCTGGCAGGGTGCCGGGAAGAGCTTCAGATCCCTCCCGATCTAGGGATGGAGATGACGGCGGCTACAAACTCTTTCGTGGATTTTTGATCGGGTACTTAGGGTTTACGTTCTGAGGGCATCTTATAGTCGGAAGGGGAGGCCGAGGGGGTGCCTGGGCTGGCCACACCACCCCCTGGCACGGGCCAGGCCTGGCCGCGCGGCCAGGTGGTGTGGTGGCCCCCTGGCCCTTCTCGGTCTCGTATTCTGGCACTTGATGACATCCGAAAAAATAGGCACTTTGGATTTTGTCCCGTCCAATTCCGAGAATATTCATTTTCTGACTTTCCTGGAACCAAAAATAGCAGAAAACAGGCAGCTGGCACTGTGGCTCTTCTTAATAGGTTAGTCCAAGAAATCATATAAAAAGTACTCCAAAGTTGGAACAAAACACAAGAAAGTGGATAAAATCAAGCATGGAACATCAAAAATTATAGATACATTTGCAATGTATCAACATCCCCAAGCTTAACTCCTGCTCGTCCTCGAGTAGGTAAGTGATAAAAAGAAATAATAATTTTTGAGGTGACATGCACCATCAAAGACTTGATCAAAGTATTTGCAATACATTCAAAGCTAGGATCATAGTACTTCAATCATAACATGAAAGACAAAGTTCTAGCAATAATCAAATAAACTATGATGCAAACTAAAAAGGCACAAACAAAAGATTCATGAATAACAATGCTTTGCAAGACGTTTGTTTGTTTCACATAAAGAAAACATAGCATAATAGTATTCAGCTTGTCTCTCAATAGAGTAGCAAATATAAATGCATAGGACACCTTCAAATTTCATAAGAGTGACTAGATACAATAGTTTAAAACAAGCAATATCAAGTTATGCATCAATCAACTAGTCTTGGGACAATGCACATAGAACTAAGAATGGCCACTATGCTCTCAAAGTAGGTGCATAAAGTTAGAAGGTGGAGACTCAATATAATGGTGGAAGAAAGGCCTTTGTAAAAAGAAGTAGGGATTCAAGTCTCATAAAGAGCTTCCAAAAATTATGGTACTTATAGCTTTCAGCTCTCATTGCCCCTATGATAAGCATCTTTAAGGTGATTAAGGTTAGATTGACACAACTAAGAGGATATGCTTGACAAGTTATAAACCGAAATCTCATGCCCCTTACTTACGAAGACCGATCCTCATTCTACTCAACTTCAGTCACGAGTAAGCTCTTGTCATTGTAAGTGCATGTGTATCATTAAGAACATCCAACGGGGTACCCCTTGCACATGATACAGGAGCTTTCCCATAATCAAAATGACAAGGCAAGCAGACAATGAGCATCGATCTTTTTATTTGCTATTTGCTTAGGTTTTTATTGAGGATGCTTCATAGAGTGCTCATTATGGTGATGCTGCAAGTTTCCACCATGATTAGGCATGGCTTAGGCTAGTGGCCCATGCGTTTCTCTAACACACATACAAACTCCATGATCTTACAAGTTCCACTTTTATTTCATACCGCCGGAATCCGTAAGCAAAAGAATATAATATCAACGGGGTACAAAGTAAAAGTGCAATGTTGAAAGCGTTCCCCATGAAACATGGTTCTGCTAATTTCAACTTATAAAGCGCAAGCATATACGCAACAAAGAAGGACCCAATGGTTCAAGTTTATTAGATGCAAAACGTAAAGTGTGCCATCAAGTTCGTGAGAGCTTTAATCACTAGTTTTCTCATAACAAGTTTAATTTGGAAGGTAAACAAGAGCATGAATATACTTGGAATAGCATAAGCTAGTAGGTAGGTATGGTGGACACTTTGGAATAACTTTGGTTTAGGGAGTTGGATGCATGAGTGGAACTCATACTTTGTTGTGGAGGCTAGCAAAAGACTGGGAGCGACAAACTAAGAGAGCAATAATGGCCATAATCATGCAAAGCGACAAAACACCATTGATCAAAGCATAAAGTGATACTACAAGTTGAAAACTAAAGGATCATAAAGGCTATGGTGACTTGAGATAGTCATAACATGGTGTGAGCATGCGCCAAGTCAACCCAAATAAAGCATCAAAGGAGAATACCACTATACTATGCTTTAATATGCTAAACCAACGCATGCTTCATCCAAGGCAAATTAAGCAATCTCAATTGTTTATAACAAGTCATGCTACAGCAAATAATACTAAGCAAAATCCTAAAACAATACCATGCATGGCATGAAAAAGCATAGGCCACAGTCAAAAACAAGCTCTTTTTACCACATAAGCATGAACTTTCCTACTCTTTTCCAAACCAAATCAAAATATTTGCAAACCAATGTATGAAAGAGGGGGTACAACCAATTTATTCAGAAAACTAAGTAAACCAAGCAAACTAAAAACCAAAACGAAAACGAAAAAGACGACGCTCCAAGAACAACACAACTGTGCATAAAACAATAAAAAATGAAGCGTTTGGAAGAAACCTGGGATTTTTATTGATGAAGAAGGAGATGCCTTGGGCATCCCCAAGCTTTGACGCTTGTACTTCTTGGATATTTCTTGGGGTGACACGCGTGGCATCCCCAAGCTTGAGCTTTAGTCCATCCTTCATCTCATTACTCATTCCTTCCATACACCTGAAAATTTTCCTTCATACAAAACTTCACACAATCTTTATTAGCAACATTAGTGCATTCAAGATAAAAGGTCTTAAGGTTCAGTTCTAACACCAAATAAACTTCCATTAGAACACTAGATACTGTAGCACTTCCCTCAAAAAGCTCAATTCCCCAAAAAACTCAAGAAGGAACCAACAAGATGCAAATGCAGAAAATGGCAGAAATCTGTCAAAACATACCAGAAGGTAAAGATGAATTTTTTTGAAGACCTTCTGTTGCTCAAATCAACAAGTGTAGAACTAACGAAAGTTAGATAACAACCTGGGGCAGAAGCACAAAAATTCACGCCTCAAAAAGACGTTCAGAGATTTTATTCGAATTTTTACGGTGAAGCACAGAAATCTGTTTCGGGACAGCAACTTTCCCAATCATTACTTCTCTCTCATTAGAGGTTATTCTTGGCACAAAAAGCAAATAAAAAGGATAAGGAGAGGTTATTATAGAGGTAATAACTTCCAAGATTCATCTAAAACTTTTAGGTTATCTCCCAATAAGTACTTTTCTTTAACGCCTTTAAGTTTGGCATAAAAAGCAAGAAAGAATCAAGTGTTCTCAAATGAAGAAGCATTAAGACCAAATTTTGTTTTCATAGGAGAAGAAAAATATATCTTTTTACGCAAGTGTTCTATACCTTTCTTGAGTTTGACTTGATATTTAATGGTGCCTTCTTTCATATCAATGATGGCACCAACAGTTCTAAGAAAAGGTCTTCCCAAAGTAATAGGACAAGAAGCATTGTATTCAACATCCAAAACATAGAAATCAACGGGGACATAGGAATTGTTAACCATGATAAGAACATTATTAAGACTCCCCATGAGTTTCTTTCTAGCATTATCATCAAGTGGGACATTTAAATAACAATCTTCAAGTGGAGGCAAATCAGGCATATCATAAATCCTTCTAGGCATAATAGAAACACTACTATGAAGATCACATAAAGCTTTGAAATCAAAGTCATTCACTTTCATATTAATGATGGGGTCCCAACCATATTCTTGTTTTATAGGAATAGAAGCTTTATGTTTCATATTTTCTTCTTTAATCTTTATGAGAGCATCGGTAATGTGTTTTGTAAAAGCCATGTTCATAGCACTAGCATTAGGACTTTTAGCAAGCTTTTGTAGGAACTTAATAACTTCAGAGATATTGCAACCATCAAGATCAAAATCAACTTTATCATCTAAAGTAGTAGAACTATTACAAGCCTCAACACTAGTGGTGGTAATAGTTGAAACACTAATGTTTCTAGCAATTTCATCTTCTCTCTCCCACTTAGCATGTAATTCAGCTAATAGTCTAACATTTTCATCAATTCTCACTTGTATGGCATTAGTAGCTGCAAAGGGATTATCATTAGTTTCAGGTTTAGCAGCCATTTTATTCAAAGAAGATTGAGCTTCAGCCAAAGATGCTATATTTCTTTCAGCATTAGAGAGTTTTTCCTCAATAGTTTTATTGAAAGCAGTTTGTTTACTAATAAACTCTTTAAGCTTAACTTCAAGTTCAGAGGGAGCACTCTTATTATTGTTGTAAGAATTTCCATAAGCATTACCATTGTTGGGAGGATATGGCTTATAATTGTTGTTACCAAAATTGTTCCTATAAGCATTATTACCATCAGCATTGTTGCCAAAATTGTTATTTCTTATGAAGTTCACATCAACTTGCTCTTCTTGAGAAGCCAAAGAGGCTAAAGGAACATTATTTGGATCAATATGGGCTTTCCCATTAACAAGCATAGACATAATAATATCAATCTTATCACTCAAGGAGGAGGTTTCCTCAACAGAATTTACCTTCTTACCTTGTGGACCTCTCTCAGTATGCCATTCAGAATAATTAACCATCATATTGTCCAGAAGTTTTGTTGCAGCACCCAAAGTGATGGTCATAAAGGTTCCTCCAGCAGCAGAATCCAATAAGTTCCTTGAAGAATAGTTCAATCCTGCATAAAAAGTTTGGATGATCATCCAAGCAGTCAGTCCATGAGTGGGACAATTCTTTACCAAAGATTTCATTCTTTCCCAAGCTTGAGCAACATGCTCATTATCAAGTTGTTTAAACTTCATTATTTCACTTCTCATGGATATATCTTAGCAGGAGGATAGTACTTTCCAATAAAAGCATCTTTACACTTAGTCCAAGAATCAATACTATTCCTAGTTAAGGAATTCAACCATTCTTTAGCTTTTCCTCTCAAAGAGAAAGGAAACAATTTCAGTTTAATAATATCACCATCTATATCCCTATGCTTTTGCATCTCACAAAGTTCAACAAAGTTATTTAGATGGGAAGCAGCATCTTCATTACCAATACCAGAAAATTGTTCTCTCATAACAAGATTGAGCAAAGCAGGTTTTATCTCAAAGAAAGTATTTTCAGCCATAGGTGGAGCAATAGGTGTGCTCATAAAATCATTGTTGTTGGTGCTAGTGAAGTCACACAACTTAGTGTTTTCAAGAGTAGTCATTTTTTGTGTTTTTGATAAAGAAAGCAAACTAGTAAAACTATTTTTTGGGGTTTTTGATAAAGAAACAAGCAAATAAAGCAAAAAGAAACTAAGCAAAACAAAAACAACAAAGTAAAGAGATTGTTTATGAGGGACTCCCCTTTTGAAGATGTCCTTGACTCCTTGGCAACGGCGCCAGAAAAATGCTTGATGGCTCAATGCACGACGCCCAGAAAAGTGCTGGTGCGTGGTTGATGTAGAGCTCGTTGGGAACCCCAAGAGGAAGGTATGATGAGGACAGCAGCAAGTTTCCCTCAGTTATGAAACTGAGGTTTAATCGAACCAGTAGGAGAAAGGAAGCACCCCAAAGGTGTTACTAGATGAGCCTTGGCAGGGCGCACTACCGGTGCTAGTAGCAACGTGGAGACCTGCACAACACAACCACAGAACTTTGTGCCCAACTTGCGATGAGGTTGTCAATCTCACCGTGTTTTGCAGTAAACAAAGGATTAAACGTATCGAATGGAAAGAAGTAATAGTTTGCAGAAAGTAAACACAAAGCAGTAAACAATTTGTAGATTGTATGTAAAAGACAAAGGACCGGGATTGTATGTACTAGAGGTGGCTCTCCTTAAGATAGATAACATGCTGGGTGAACAAATTACAGCGGGGCAATTGACAAACACCGAGAAAGCAATACATGCATATACTAATCATCTTGACTCCTTTGAGACTTGATTGGGCATTACAACATTATACATAGACCGCCATCCAACTGCATCTATGACTAATAAACCACCTTCAGGTTATCATCCGAACCCCCTCCAGTATTAAGTTGCAAGCAACGGATTATTGCTTTACGAACTGCGTGTAAAGTAAACAATACGATTGTTCTATGAACAATCGATTGTTGTTTTCTCCCTATTAGCAACATCACATCTAGTACCTTAGAGATTTTTGTCACCTCCCCAGATTACCAGAGGCATGAACCCACTATCGAGCATAAATACTAACTCTTGGAGTTGCTAGCATCTACTTGGCCAAGATAGCTACTAACAACGGAAAGCATGCAAGATCACAAATAACAAAGACATGATAGAATCAATAATCAATCTGAAATAGCATCTCAATATCCATCGGATCCCCGTAAACACAACATGCAGAATTACAAATAGATGGTCTTGATCATGAACGGAGCTCACAAGATCTAAACATGAAAGCACAAAGGAGGAGAAACAGCCATCTAGCTACTACATGGATCCATAGTCCAAGGATGAACTACTCACGCATCACACCGGAGGCTTGCATGGTGATGAAGAAGGCCTCCAGGGTGAATTCCCCTCTCCGGCAGGGTGCCGGGAAGAGCTTCAGATCCCTCCCGATCTAGGGATGGAGATGACGGCGGCTACAGACTCTTTCATGGATTTTTGATCGGGTACTTAGGGTTTACGTCCCGAGGGCATCTTATAGTCGGAAGAGGAGGCCGAGGGGATGCCTGGGCTGGCCACACCACCCCCTGGCGCGGGCTAGGCCTGGCCGCGCGGCCAGGTGGTGTGGTGGCCCCCTGGCCCTTCTCCGTCTCGTATTCTGGCACTTGATGACATCTGGAAAAATAGGCACTTTGGCTTTTGTCCCGTCCAATTCCGAGAATATTCATTTTCTGACTTTCCTAGAACCAAAAACAGCAGAAAAGAGGCAGCTGGCACTGTTGCTCTTGTTAATAGGTTAGTCCAAGAAATCATATAAAAAGTACTCCAAAGTTGGAACAAAACACAAGAAAGTGGATAAAACCAAGCATGGAACATCAAAAATTATAGATACATTTGCAATGTATCAGTGACTAAACTTGAGTAGCATGAGGAGCGGCCCTCGTATTCAAGGGACATGAGATTTCTAACTTATACTTCATCAGGCATGTACACCCTAGTTTGTTCACTTTAACCTTAATCACTTAAAGATGCTTATGATAGGGGCAATGAGAGCTGAAAGCTATTAAGTACCATAATTTTTGGAAGCTCTTTATGAGACTTGAATCCCTACTTCCTTCTATGAAGGCCTTTCTTCCACTTTTATAATTGAGTCTCCACCTTCTATCTTTATGCACCTACTTTGAGAGCATAGTGGCCATTCTTAGTTCTATGTGCATTGTCCCAAGACTTGTTGATTGATGCATAACTTTGATATTGCTTGTTTAAAACTATTTGTATCTAGTTACTCTTATGAAATTTGAAGGTGTCCTATGCATTTATATTTGCTACTCTATGAGGAACAAGCTGAATGCCACTATGCTATGTTTTATTTATGTGAAACAAACAAACGTCTTGCAAAGCATTGTTATTCATGAATCTTTTGTTTGTGCCTTTTCATGTTGCAACATATTTGCTTTGTCTTATTGCTAGAACTTTGTCTTTCATGTTATGATTGAAGTACCATGATCCCAGCTATCCATGTTTTACAAATACTTTGATCAATTTTATGATGGTGCATGTCACCTCTAAAATTATTCTTTCTTTTTATCACTTACCTACTCGAGGATGAGCAGGAATTAAGCTTGGGGATGTTGATACATTGCAAATGTATCTATAATTTTTGATGTTCCATGCTTGGTTTTATCTACTTTCTTATGTTTTGTTCCAACTTTGGAGTAATTTTCATAGACTTTCTTGGACTAACCTATTAACAAGATGCCACAGTGCCAGTTGCCTGTTTTCTGCTGTTTTTGGTTCCAGGAAAGTTAGAAAATCAATATTCTCGGAATTGGACGGGACAAAAGCCAAAGTCGATATTTTACCGGAAGACTCACGGAGCCAGAAGACGAGATGGAGAGGGGCCACAGGGTGGCCACACCATATGGTGGCGTGGGCTAGCCCTGGCCATGCCACCAGGTGGTGTGGGCCCCCTGGCCGCCCATCGACCTTGCCTCTTCGCCTATAAGATGCCTCCCGATGCAAAAACCCTAAATAGTCAAGCCTCCACCCACGAATTTGCAGCCACCAAAGCCACGTTTTTCCTCCCCCATGGATCCCATCTCCATGGAGAAGGGCTCCCAAGAAGCCATGAAGGAAGGGTGCTAAGGGGCGGTGCTCCCCTGTGATACCGGCGGCGGGGAAGGAGTCCTCCGCGCCGCCACTGCCGGCTCTTCACCATCTTCACCGCCATTGCTATCGATCTCCACCACCATCACCATTGTCGTTGTTGATTCCCATAATGAGGAGGGAGTAGTTCTTACTCGAGGCTAAGGGATCTACCGGTAGCTATGTGTTCATCTCTCTCTTTATGCATGATCATATTGTGATCATGAGCTTTGTAATCAAGTAGATCTCTTTTGCTACTCAAGTGCTTTAATAGATCTCTACTCTCCCCATGTGTGTGAAAGTGACAGCGTGCACACCATGGTGGCACTTAGGCTAGAGGTTACAAATACTTGTTATGAGTTATATTTGGAGTTGGATGTCTCTATGAAATTGTGATGTTTGTTGGAACCATCTAGCGCTCAAGGTGACAGTGTGGGGTTACCTAGATGGGAAAAGCGAACTTTGAGGAGTGCTGTTATAGCCCTACCATGGATTAGAGTGTCGAACCGGAGAGTAGTTCAGAGTAGTATCATGAAGAGAAGATATTTATATGAGAGTGTTCACTAGTGAAAGTATGATCCATAGGCCTTGTTTCTAAGCATTGAAACACCGTTTGCAACTAGATCCGTTACATGTTTGCTTGCTTCCAGATTGCCTTTAGTCTCTTCCACGCCATCAAGCTCTTTTCTAGCATTGTTACCACTTATAATTATCTATACCACTTGTATTTCACTTTCTCTTCGCCGAACTAGTGCACCTATACACCTGACAAGTGTATTGGATGTGTTGGGGACACAAGAGACTTCTTGTATCTTAATTGCAGGATTGCTTGAGAGGGCATACCTTTGACCACTTCCTCCCTGAGTTTGATAAACCTTGGGTGATCCACTTAAGGGAAAACTTGTTGCTGTTCTACAAACCTCTGCACTTGGAGGCCCAACAACTGTCTACAAGAATAGAAGTGCGTAGACATCAAGGCTATGCATCCTCCCCACAGTCCCTCCAAGTTCATAGAAGGCTTGGTATGTAGCGAGCCAGGTTGGTGGCTGCTCCTTTTCTTGGTCCTCATCCTCATCCGGAATCTCCTCCTCGGGTTGGTCTTGCTCAACCAGCAAGTCATATAGCAAACGTCATTCCTCGATAGAGAAAATACCATTAGGCATAGGAGCGGGTAGACACGCCCAGCTCTAGCAATATGCAGGTAATAAACACCACCTCTCCTAGTGAGCATTCCACAAGCTTTTAAAGTAGAGAAACCAACACGTTGCTCACCTAGCACAAGTTGCAACTCACCTAGGTCGATACCTAGGGCAATGGCAAGCACGGTGATGACGCCTCCACCTGTGATTGGTCCTTGGCTTTGGGAGGATTGGTGCTCCAGGTAGCGCACAAGGATTGTGCCCAAGTTGAGTGACAAGTCGCAGTTGTTGTAAGCAGCTTTTGCAAGGACTAAGATGTCCTCCTCATTGAGTCTCGTGAACTCATTTCGTGCCTGCAAGGTGTTATCAGTAGCATAGAACAAATAGCTAATTGCGAGATGTTGAATATTCTTCCCCTTGCTCACTCTAAAAGTGAAGCTCATTCCATTATAATATTGTTCCGGGGAAGGGTCTAAGCCAGTAAAGGATGCGCGCAAGTCATTATCATTATTGTTTGGAAAATTAAAGCATGTGCACCATTCATCTAGTGATAAAGTGTAATTGTTGTTCATAAGTCAGAAAGAAACCATGTCCTCTCCATGCCATAGTTTAACAGTGTTTTGCAAAGAACTCAGAAATTCAAGAGTTAACTGGCGATAAGTAGGCACATCATTGAATACAAAGTTTTGTAGGCCAACCCTATTGCAAAGTAAATTGAAGTCATTAGAAATACCGAGTTGGTTCAATATAATGGGGCAAGCCCACTTGGTTGCCTTCACTTATCGGTTCTATATCCTATCAAAGCGATCATGTTGGAGCTCATTCCTGAACCGTATCCCCATGCATCCTTGAGCGACAGCCTGAGAAGAGCTAGCGGCGACAGAGCACTGATACGTCCATTTTGCATCACTATTCTATATCATAATTCATTGTTATATTTCATATTAAGAGATGTTACTTATGTTATTTCACCTGGTTTTGCATGGTTGATGACTTTTGGAGCATAGATTGCTGCAGTCAGGATTCTGATGGAACAGGTGATGTTTGGAGGCAAAATTCGCGAAGATAGGAAAATCCGGGAAAATACATGGAAAATCCTATTTTTCTAGAAGACGAAGGAAGCCAGAAGGGGAAGCGGAGATGGGCCATAGGGGGCCCACACCACCCCCTGGCGCGGGCCAGCCTAGGCCGCGCCACCAGGTGGTGTGGCTGCCCTGGTCCACCCCTGGCTCTCCCCTCTGGCGTATATTATCCTCCTGAAACCCTAACACTCGGGGGGGGCGACCATAGAAAGATTCCGCCGCCTCTGCGGGGCGGAAAACTCCGAGATAGAAAGATCTCTCCGGCAGACAGAATTCTGCCGGGGGAATTCCTTCCCAGAGAGGGGAGATTGTCGCCATCAACACCACCATCAAGCTAGACTTCATCGGGATCATCATCATCACCATCATCACCATCAGCACCCTCATCACCATCTCCATACTGCTGTAACAATTGGGTTGAATCTTGCATAGTTCTTAGGTGAAACTTTCCCGGTGTTGATTACTCCTTATAGTTGATGCTATTGAGTGAACCATTGAGTTACTATTTATGTTCAGATTGTTACACGTCATTATCTCATCCCTGATAATGATCCATATGATGTCTTGTGAGTAGTTCGTTTTGTTCTTGAGGACATGGGAGAAGTCATGTTGTTAGTAGTGGAATTGTGTTGAGAAAGATTCAATAGTTTGATATTTAAGTTGTGGTGTACTTCTTCTAGTGGTGTCATGTGAACGTTGACTACATGACACTTCACCTATATGGGCCTAGGGGAATGCATTGTGTATTTGGGTACTAATCATAGGGGTTGCCAGAGTGACAGAAACCTGAACCCCCGTTAGGAAACCATTGCACAAGGGATGTCAGGGTCTTAGAGTTTAAAGTTGTGGTTAGGTTTCCACCTTAATTACTTTCTTGTACTTACAGATGTTTGCAAGGGGTATAATCACAAGTATGTATTAGTCCTAGGAAGGTCGGTACATTAGCACAGGTTCACCCACACAACACTTAGCAAACTAAAGAAGATTAATCAACTATATGAAGCGAAAGCACTTGACGATATTCCCGTGTGTCCTCGAGAATGTTTGGTCATCTTAAGTAATACAACCGGCTTGTCCTTTGCTGAATAAAGGATTGGGCCACTTGCTGCATTTATTCTTATTGTCTTTTATTTACTCGTACTTTATTTACTTGCATTATCAAAAAACCCTAAAAATCCGTTTGCTAAGTATTTGTAGAGAATTCATGATCCATACCACTCGCCAGCACCTTCTGCTCCTCGTTGGGTTCAACACTCTTACTTATTGAAAATATTGCGATATACCCCCTATACTTGTGGGTCATCAAGCACGAGTTTGGCTCCTTGTGTTCATCATCTAAAATAATAAAGAAAGACAAAAATAAAACTTTTTGATCCAACAATAATAAACATAACATATTCCTCATCATAGCACACTAAAGAATCCCCTCAAAATAATAATCTAAGCAAGAGAATCATGGCAATTAGTTCATAGTAGGTCTCACCCTATATTTATAATAACAATAGATCAAAGATGAATTTGCAAAAAGTAATTGGAGGATCGGAGGAGAAACAAACTGTAGATCACTTGTGTCTGAGGAAATCGAACGAAATTGAGTAGAGATGAAGATCTCTTGAGGTTTTGAGAGAGTTTGGAGGTAGAAGAGAGAAAAAGATTAAACTTTGGGGGTTGGAGGTACCTCCGGTGGTGTTTTTGTGGTCGGACGCAACTATACGGGCAAACTATACGGCTGGAAAAATGTGTTCCCGCCGTATAGTTAGCCTGCTATCAAAATTTTAGGGTTTCCATCTGGCGATGCAGCTATACGGCCAGAACTATATGGCCAGAACAATTTGTTCCCGCCGTATAGTTGGTCGTCAAACCCTCTGTACCTAGAAAAGAAATTGTATGAAAGCATCGATATCTATACGATAGGAACTATACGGCCAGAAATTTTTATTCCCACCGTATAGTTGGTCGTTAAACCATCAGTACTATTGAAAGAAAAATTGTTGATGGCAAAAATATCTATACTCCCGGAACTATACGGCCAGAATTTTTATTCCCGCCGTATAGTTGGTCGTTAAACTCTTTGTAGCCAAAAAAAAATTCGTTTCTTCGAGAATTATTTCTTATCCTGAAACTTAGCGAAACACCTTGTTTTGACAGAAAGTTAACAGTAAAAATTGTCGACCAACAACAACATGAATAAAACAGGATTTTTAGTACTACCGAACTTCTTCTCCTCAACTAGAGCTTTCTAGCACTCTTTGTTAAACATAATTTTAAAATAAAACTTTACTCAAACCTTTATTTCACATGGGTTGCCTCCCGTGAAGTGCTCTTTTATGGTCAATAGCTTGACCTTGATGTTGCTCACTTAGGCCAGATGAGTGGAACACCCACTCCAAAATTGTTGGCATTCAAAGTGATGACCTCCTTTTCATCATGTTTGGATTTCTTCTTCCTAGGAAAATGAATAACAAAAGGATCCCGCGAAGGCAATTGGAGCTTCACGTTCCCTTCATGTATATTAATCAAAGCCTTAATAGTTCTTAAGAATGGATGGCCTAATATAATAGGAGCAGTAGCATCTTCAGGCATGTCAACAATAACAAAATCAATAAGAGCAGGACAACCTTTAATGTATACTAAAATGTTTTCTTTAATCCCTACAGCTTGTTTGTAGGTAGAATATGCAAGATGTAATTTTGACTCGGTGATTTCAAAAGAGCCAAGATTTAACTTATTAAAAAGACTCTTTGGAATTGTTGAAATGCTTACACCTAGATCACAAAGTGCAGCTATCTCATTTGTCCCAATTTTAATCTTAATAGTAAGTTCAAATATATCATCAAGCTTAACAGGTAATTTTTCAGCAATTTTCTTATATTCTTCTTCAAGCTCACGTACCTTTATTGCTACATGATTAACAAAGTGTTGCTACATGGCTTTATCATTTCCTTCACTTACCGGAATCTCGAGGTTGATCCTTTTTACAAGATCTTCAACGGTGTAACTTGGTGAAGGAGCAATACTATAATCAAGTTCTGCAGGCTCCTCCCTTTGGATTCTCATCATCTTGAGGTCTACAACAGGATTGGGCTCAGCTTTGCCTGCAAATTTAGCTAGAATGAGAGTTTGACTCTCGATTATCTTACCTAGCTATGCCTCAACAATCCTCGTTCTTTTTGGAGGGCCTGCAAATCATTCCTCAAACTTACAGCTTGGTTAGATAATTTACCAAGCATAGCATCATGGTTCTCCGTTATTTTAACAAGGATATTGTTTTGCTCATTTTGTGAGTCTATAAAGGACTTAAGTATTTCTTGGAGACTACCATTACTTGATCCCATATTATTATTAGAGTTACCTGCAAGACTAGAATAGTGTTTTTGAAAATTAGGATTATAATTCTTCTTCCAAGCAGGGTTATAATCATTACGAGCTACGAAGTCTATTTCTTAAATATTTGTTTCTGGGATAGCTCTTACCTGGTTTTCCTTACCTTTTATGGCTAATATGAGCTCATCCAGCTTAGCATTGAGTTCTAAATT
Organism: Avena eriantha; assembly: GCA_910589775.1. Classification (NCBI taxonomy): domain Eukaryota; kingdom Viridiplantae; phylum Streptophyta; class Magnoliopsida; order Poales; family Poaceae; genus Avena; species Avena eriantha. The sequence continues at coordinate 348,469,807 of OU342741.1, forward strand.
TTCTTGTGGTGAGACGGAGTTCACCTTCTTTGTGTTTGATCTATCCACATGCCACTGGGTATGGTTGTCTTGCATATTGTCTAGCAGCTGCTTTGCTTCGGTAATATGTTTACCCATAAATATTCCTCCAGCCGCAGTATCAAGCATAGACTTAGACATAGGATTAAGAGCATTATAAAATAAATGGAGAATTAGCCAATCTTCCATCCCATGACGGGGACAGTTTCTCATGCATTCTTTCATCCTCTCCCATGCAAGCGCTAGTGGCTCACGCTCTTCCTGTCTAAAACCAGTAATATTAGATCTTAGTTGCATAGTATTTGCGTGTGGGAAGAATTTAGTCATAAATAAAGAAGTACATTCCACCCATGATGTAATAGTATTTCTAGGCAAAGATAGCAACCATTATTTTGCTCTTCCTCTAAGAGAGAGAGGAAATAAGCACAATTTGACCGCATCAGGGTCAACATCTTCTATACGCATCATATAACATATTTTAGTGAAAGTATTAAGTGCATATATGCATCCTCAACAGCAGAGCCTCCAAATTGATTCTGTTTCTAGAACTGTCAGCTTCCGTTTTAACACGGGCCCGCAAGGAGCGACAGTACGGGTCTCCCTCTCTCCCTCCTAGGTCGCACGTGCCGGCAACCCCGAAGGGAAAACCCTACAAACAAGCAACCCCCCTCTGAGCCCCCTGGCCGCCGCTGCCGGAGCCGGCGGTGGTGGCGCCACCTGGTCATCAAAGGCGGCTGGGAGGAGTGAGCGTGCCCTAAAGGATCTACTCCGTGCGAAGGAGGACGTCACCAGGAATGCGCACGGCGGTGGAGCGGGCGGTGGCACACGACGAGCTGGAGACAAGGAGCGGTGGAGCAGCCTGGTGCGCGGCGAGAGGCCATGGAGGCAACAGTGCGAGTTCTCGGAGGCATCGGCGTGGAGGCGTCGGCGCAGAACTTGGGGTTGCGCAGCCATGGAGGAGGCCCTACGTTGCAGCTGGCGGCGCAGTTGGGGGCGGCGTGGCCCAGATCTGGGCCCATCCGGACCCGATCTAGGTCTGAGGGCTGGGGCGCTGCACTGCTGTTCGGAGAGACAACGGTAGCGTGACGGCTTCTCGAGCAGCTCTGGCGGCGCAGCTGGTGGCGGCGCGGCCCAGATCTGGGCCCATCCGGGCCCGATCTGGGTCTGAGAGTTGGGGTGTTGCACTGCTGTTCGGAGGGACAGAAGCAGCACGGCAGCTACTCGACGGGTCTGGAGGTGGAAGAAAGGAGGGGGCTGCTAGGAGACAAGATGTTCCGCGGAGGCGCAGGAGGGGGCGTCACGAAGGAACCATGGCACTCGGGCGACGACATTGAGGTGTTGTGGAGGCGGCGGTGTGAGCAAGGCTACTTGCCCTGTTCCGGTGAGCTACGAGGGAGGAGTGCGGCGAACACGGATGAAAGTCTTGCCCGTCTCTGGTCGGTGTCGATGATGATGGCGCCCGCGGGTGTCGTTCCCCTCCTTGGAGGCGTCGGCGAGGTGTGTCAGCTCCCTACACGTTATCACTCGGTTTGGTAGGTGTCCTAGGGCGAAAGCCGAGGTCCAGAGCAGGGTCGGTGCGATGGCGGTGTCCATGACGTTGTTACTCTGTTGGGAGCTTCGTGTTTGGGGACACGGCTTGGAGGTCCTTTACGCTCCTCCGGTGTTCACCGCTATCCAAGGTCGAGCTTTGATGGCCCAAGATATCTCGAGCTCATTGGGGAACCCCAAGAGGAAGGTATGATGAGCACAGCAACAAATTTTCCCCCAGTTATGAACCAAGGTTTAATCGAACCAGTAGGAGCAAGGAAACACCCCAAAGGTGTTGCTAGCTGAACTTTGGCAAGGCGCACTACCGGTGCCAACAGCAACGTGGAGACCTGCACAACACAACCACAGAACTCTGTCCCCAACTTACAATGAGGTTGTCAATCTCACCGGTTTTGCTGAAAACAAAGGATTAAACGTATTGTGTGGAAGAAAGTAATAGTTTGCAGAAAGTAAACAGAAAGCAGTAAACAATTGCAGATTGATGGTAAAAGAAAGGACCAGGGTCCATATTCACTACTGGTGGCTCTCCTTAAGATAGATGACATGTTGGTTGAACAAATTACAGCGGGGCAATTGACAAACATCGAGAAAGCAATCATGCATATACTACTCATCTTGACTCCTTTGAGACTTGATTGGGCATTACAACATTATACATAGACCGTAATCCAACTGCATCTATGACTAATAATCCACCTTCAGGTTATCATCCGAACCCCCTCCAGTATTAAGTTGCAAGCAACAGATAATTGCATTACGCATTGCGTGTAAAGTAAACAATACGATTGTTCTATGAACAAAAGATTGTTGTTTTCTCCCTAGTAGCAATAGCACATCTAGTACCTTAGAGATTTCTGTCACTTCCCCAGATTACTAGAGGCATGAACCCACTATCGAGCATAAATACTAACTCTTGGAGTTGCTAGCATCTACTTGGCCAAGATAGCTACTAACAACGGAAATCATGCAAGATCACAAATAACAAAGACATGATAGAATCAATAATTAATCTGAAATAGCATCTCAATATCCATCAGATCCTCGTAAACACAACATGTAGGATTACAAATAGATGATTTTGATCATGAACGGAGCTCATAAGATCTAAACATGATAGCACAAATGAGGAGAACCAGCCATCTAGCTACTACATGGACCCGTAGTCCAGGTATCAACTACTCACGCATCACACTAGAGGCTTGCATGATGATGAAGAAGGCCTCCAGGGTGAATTCTCCCCTTCGGCATGGTGCCGGGAAGAGCTTCAGATCCCTCCCAATCTAGGGACGGAGATGACGGCGGCTACAGACTCTTTCGTGGAATTTTGATCGGGTACTTAGGGTTTCTATATCGGAGGCATATTATAGGGGAAAGGGGAGGTCGAGGGGGTACCGGAGGCGGCCAGACCACCCCCTAGTGCGGGTTAGGCTAGGCCGCACGGCCAGGTGGTGGGGTGGCCCCCTGGCCCCTCTCTGTCTCGTATTCTGGCTCCTTGTGTCCCTCTGTGAAAAACCGACTTTGGCTTTTGTCCCGTCCAATTCCGAGAATATTCATTTTCTGACTTTCCTAGAACCAAAAACAGCAGAAAACAGGCAGCTGGCACTGTGGCTCTTGTTAATAGGTTAGTCCAAGAAAGTGTATAGAAAGTACTCCAAAGTTGGAACAAAACATAAGAAAGTAGATAAAAACCAAGCATGGAACATCAAAAATTATGGATACGTTAGCAACGTATCAAGCTTCAAGGGCGCTATGGACACCATGGCCAGCGAGTCCAAGACGATGTCTTCTCGGGACCGACCAAGTTCCGCCATCTATCTTCTTTAGATGGTGCGTCGACAAGGAGAGTCCTTCTAGAGTGTTTGTTCTTTTGAGGCTTCCGGCGCCGGTGGAGACGCGGCTTCGTGGTTTAGCTTAGGATGGGTTCTTTCTTGTTTCAGTTCTTGTGTTTGTGGTGGCGGTCTGCAGACCTGTCGGAGTGGAGTGTGTGCTACTCTCGTTGTTCGCAACGAGTGGTAGTCTTCTTGTACTCAAAATTCTGACTTATATAAAGATAAGGCACGCCTTTGGCGTGCTCTCGAAAAAAAATTGATTCTATTGAACCAAACTTAAATAATGGGGCTTAATTTCATAGTCATCAGCAGCAATTGTTGGCCGAGTAATAGGAGTACACAAATAATCATTATTGGGATTTGCAAACTCCCCAAGCTTCTTTTCAGCCGTATTTCCTATGTTTTGGGGTTTTCTTAAACAAAGACTTAAGATAATAAAAACAAGAATTTAAAGACTAACTATTTTTTTGGATTTTCAAATAAAGACTGAAAGCAAACTAACAAAATTAAAAACAAGAATTAAAACTAGCAAGGCTCCTACTAACCTCACCAGGGTAGCTATTGCTTCCCCGGCAACGTCGCCAAAAAAGGGTTGATACCTTCGATCCGGATTACGGATGTAGTATAGCTCTTTTCCCTAGTAGACCTAGGTTTATCGAATCCTCGGGAAGCATAAGCGTAGTGCAGTTACTTTAACGGACCTTCGGGAGTTTTAGAATTCCTTTTGTGTTTTTACCGGACCAAGAGTTTGCTGTCTTTTGTTGTTGATGATGATGGAGAGAGAGGGCCTAGGGCGTTCGGTTTCACCTGTAGCTGTGCAAAACATCTGATGGAAATAAAAGATAATAATAAAATATGCATGTAATTGTTAGAGCAATATAAATTATACAGTGCATCCATAATTGCTATTGCCTCCGCAACCGCTTATAGCAATAACCTACTAGTCTCATCCATAGAAGAAAGAGAACTAATGATATGCATAGTGACGTCACTGTTAATCCCAAGTAAATCCCTCACTAACAGCCGTACTACCCCTTCTATCACTAGGGTTCCCAACCTGCAGATTAGTCATTAATCATACTCTCTATACCTAGCTCAATCCTTGGGGCCTTGGGTTCCTGACAAGTCCTTAGATTGAGGCAAGAGAGGATACAATAATCATCATGTCATACAAACTAATACATGATCCCATCTATGATAAATAACATGCACAAAAGCTACATGGCTAGGCCGAAGCCCTTAGCCCAAGGATAATTACTCACACATAGAGATGAGATCAACAATCATAAACATTGTAATGGAAATCATGAGATTGATAGCAAATAGTCTTACAATGTCGCCGATCGAAGATGAGATCTACTATTATAAGTGGTGGAATATGGCTATGGTGATGCAGATGGGTTTGGAGGTTAGATCTAAGTCTATTTATCCGGTGGTTCTTCGGTGTTGTGGATGTAGATCTGGGGGCGGCTAATGATCGGAAAGAGCTCTCGTTTCTCGTCGCCCGAGGCCTATTTATATAGGGGTCCCTTCACGAAAGTTGTTATGTTTGACCTAGTGGTGTCGATGGCAACTATACAACCGAAACTATACGGCCGGAATTTTATTCCTGTCGTATAGTTGGTCGTTAAAGTGTCTGTCTCCACTTCACGACTCCTAGTTTCTTCGGATTGTTGGAAATCTCGTATATTTGACTTTAATGTAGTGATTCCCATCATCAAACGTCATTATATGCGCAGGGAAAAATAGAAATAAAGGATTGCATACCCCTTTGATCATTAGGCATTAGTGGCAGGGTTTAGAGAGATATTTCATCAAAAATATGAATAATATCCAGTTTAAATGTGGACGTAGATGGCTATATTTCAAAGCCATCACTCTACCAAAACCGTGTTGCTTACTACATGAACCCGAAGGTGACGAAGGAGATTGAACGCCAAATTCACCACCTCATCTCCAAAGGTTTGATCTAAGAAAGCTTAAGCCCAAGTGCGGTACCCATGATACTTGTTCCCAAAATGGACGATACTTTACGGTTATGCATGGATTGTTTTCCTATTAATTTTATTATCATACGTTATAGACATCTTATACCATATTTTGATGACATGCTAGACGAATTGAGTGGTGCTATTATCTTTACTAAAATATATCTACGTAGTGGTTACCATTAAATACGCATGGCCATGTGTGATGAGTGGAAAACCGCCTTCAAGACCAAACTTGGTCTCTATGCATGGTTGGGATGCCCTTTGGCTTATCTAATGCCACATCCACCTTTATGATTAATGAATCATATTTTGAGATATATCATTGTTAAGAGTGTTGTGGTTTACTTTGATGATATTCTTGTATATAGAAAAACACTTGAGGAACATGTTCATCATGCTAAGGAAGTCTTGCAAATCCTTTGCAATGAAAAGCTTTATGCTAACCTCCTTAGGTGCTCCTTTGCTAAAAACAAGTTGATTTTTCTTGGCTTTTTTATTTCTTTCAGTGGTACCGAAGTTGGTGATTCCAAAGTTAAAGACATATGGCATTGGCCTATACAAAAAACGTTTGGTGAACTCCAAATTTTTCGTGGTTTACCCGGTTTCTATCATTGATCCGTGAAAGATTTTTCTACCTTCGATTGTTCGTTTGGGGAAAGCACAAAAAATGTCGTTCGATGAGCTCAAAAAGAGACTCACCGAAGCACCTCTTCTTGCCTTACCGAATTTCACAAAAACTTTTGAAATAGAGTGTTACCCTAGTGGTATTGGAATTGAAGGAGTCCTCATCCAAAATGGATATTCGATTGCATACTATAGCGAGAAAATTGATGGTGCACATCTCAATTATCCGATTTATGACAAAGAGCTATTTGCTCTGGTTCGTGTCTGTAACAACCTCGGACCTTACGCTCTAAGTTCAAGCCTGGATGAATCAAAAGTAGTTAAAATAGTACATCGAGGGCCCAGGGGCCACCCACGTGTAGACCCGTCGGCCGTCCTAACCACTTCCAGAACATCGGGGCAAGAGCGAGCGACGTAGGCAACAGGCGAAGAGATCAAATACATACACAAGTGAGTATGTATGCAAGCTACCTTACAACAGTTCTCAGAGCCATACCATCTAAAAGAAATAGAAATATTGCAACGCCATACGGTAAGATTCAAATATCCTAGATAGAGATAATAGTGTAGGGTAGCTCCTTATACATCAAACATCAGAGTATCAAGCGGAAGCGGGAAACAAGATCCGAGTACGGACAAGAAGCAAATCGGCATAAGATGCCACATAAGTAAGCACATCCCGCCCATAGATCTCATGGATCCCCATCCCCGGAATCTCTACACCGAGTGATCGTTGCCAACATCATCTGTCTCCTCCACCCAGTATCCATCTTGCGAAAACACATGTTCATCTGAATCAAACAATTTATCGTGTGAGACCCTAGGGGTACTCAGCAAGTCTTTATGCCTCTAAAGGGGACATAACCTGGGGTGACGCAATTGTAGCAAAACATAATACTAACAAGTCTATAGATACTCGTTAACCATCCGCCTAACCAATGATAGACGGATGTTCGTTAATTAGGAACAACAGTTATAATAGGATAAAGTAACAGATCTATCCTCCTTCTCGCTTACCAATGAGAAAGCGGACGAACAACCCATCCGTTGGCAGTTTTATTAACCATTCCATGAGTATTGCACTATTTACTAGTCAGGTATTTAGTCAAATTAAAAGCGGTACTTTAGTTATACTTGTCTATGATCGAGAAACGGTGCTCCAAGTCGTCCATAAATGCGGACACGGCTTTCAGAAAGATTTACCCTGCAGGGGTGCACAAATAGCAACACACACACACGATCGACCTCGGAAAAACCAAATCAAAACCCAACGAGGCTTTCACGACAAAGCAATTACAGGATTCATAAAATATTTCAGGGGGCCACCCATTAAGCTACCCGCAACGAAGTTGGCCGGCTCCGAGATGGACCCAAGGTTTGCGCCAATGGCTGTAAACGACTAGGAACCCGAAAGTGTGACTGAGCTTGTCGATACCGCGAAAACACTCCGCAATCCTAAACAGTACAGGTGCTCCATGCATAATCTTAAATAAAGCAGTAAAACATGACATAAGTACAGGATAGTAATAAAACCCCAAACTACTTTGTGGCCCCAAGAAATAGAAATGAATCAAGCTCTGGCTCAGGGGGGTTCATAAGGCCTCCCGGATGTGGATAGTGCGAATAGTCAAGGAACATGAATCAAGTACTCGGGGTCCTACGGGACACAAATGAGCATGAAAACCAAATAGCAGATATTGCTCACCAGTGCCTCTTTCATTAGTTATCCCAATACTACTCAGGTTAAGTTGTTTAGGTACCTCGTTATCCATCAGACACTCACATACCCTACACATGTTGTTCTACGACTCGCATGGCTCAAACAACTCCTGTAGTAATGGCTCATAGGATGGAGGGACAAGCTTCGGTGGGGTTTAAAAGTAAAGGCTATGCAGTACTTGGGATTCAATTTAATGCAATCGCTACTCAATGATGCAAGAATAAGATAGAAGCAATAGATACTATACGTATGCAAGCATGTGGTAGTGCTTTCCTGGCAGCTCAGTTGAAGCGAGAGACGGGTCTGGATAGTACTCCTGGGATTCCTGATATTTCCCCTGCTCGGCGTCTATTCGAAAGAAGAACCAAACAAACAAGGGCCAACATAAATAAAGTGCACAAGCATAGGAATAAAATGCGACAAGCAACTAGCATGCCATGACGAATGATGCACAATTTACATGGCAATAAAGTAGCATGGCAAGGGTGAGATGTGGGCAAGAATAAATCATTTTATTAATTATTTGGTCAAGTTTTATTGCCATAAACAGTTCTAATTTTTAATAATGACATGATGTATGCTGCAATTCAGAACATGGAATGCATAAACAGAACGGGCTCGCCGCTGTGATCGATTTAGACATATTATTTGTCAAATTTGGAGTTATAGATTTAAAGTTATTAATTAATTAAGAAAAGGCATTTTTATTGCAATTAAACAATTTCGAAAATTTAAATTAGTCAAACATTATTTTGGTTGGCATATTTGAAATCTTCACATTTTTCTGATTCAAAAACATATATCAATTGTATTATTTGGAATTACCAAAATAAAGATATCCATTTCTGAATATTAAAAACATATATGCATTTTCTGGGATTGTTTTTATTTGGAAAAAGGCTCACGGAAGCTTTTGGTACTCAGGTGGGTCTAGCCCGAGTCACTGACGAGCGGGACCAGCGCTGAGTCAGCGCCAGCTGGCGCAGCGGCTCTACGAGGGGCTTTTCTCACCGCGGGTTTACCCAGCCGCAGAGATTGACAAGCGGGACCGGGGACTGCGGGTCCACCGCGCGTGTGCGCCAGCCGGGGCTGGACACGTGGCGGATCTGGGGGACTGCGGTGGAAGACTGGGAAGCTTGGGTACCAAAATATAAAAGTGCTGGGAGTCTGTCCGGTGGGCCTAAAGGGCCGCGGAGGGGCTAGTCGGTGCGCGGCGAAATAGCGCAGGGGTGTTTTTGCAAAAACGCGGCGGGCTGCTGCTCTCTCTGAAGACTGACGAAACTGAAATCGCTCGCGAACAGCTAGCTCGGGCCGATTTTGCGAGGAGGATTGCGACGAAACTATGGCGAATTTGGTGATGCCGCAAAAATGAAAAACGAAGATTAGAGATAGGTCTACAACTCTTGTTTAGGGGGCTTTGCCGGATCTCGTCTACAGCGGCGGGGATCTAACGAGGAACAGGCGACGAACACCCGCGACATCGACTGGCGAAGAAACTGTCTGCAGACATTGAGCAAGCATTGATCTTCGGCGGACGATCTCGGGAGATATGCTCCACTGTAACGAACGAAACTTGCTGGAATGGAAAGAGGGGATCTAGGGCTATCCATCGGTGTAGAGTAGCTGGCCGGAGACGAAGCATAGCGTCGACTCGGACGTGCTGAACTTGAGGGAAACTCACGGCGAGCTAGTGTCCGTACGGCGGTGAGCGCGCACGACGGCGAGGTCGCCGGCGGTGCAGGATGGTATGGCGTGGCAGAACGAAGTGCAGAAGGCCGGGTACTCGCTCACCTGGCGCTCGTCAGCAAGCCGAGCAGGCCGGAGCGGGGAGCGGAGAGGTAGCAGTGGCCAGCTTCGGTGCTCTGCCGGTGTGGTGCTCCGCGATGGCGTAGAGCCCCTGGGGTTTGTTCTCAGCGTCCAGGAGGTTGAGAAGGGCCAGCAGCTCCAGGCGCACCTCTCGGACAAGGTGGCTCGGTGGCGACGGTGGCAGGACGACGACGGGGTTAGGGTAGACGGCGGCTGGTCTAGGGCTGGCTGGGGATCTCAATGGGGAAGGAGGAGGGAGTAGTTGGAGAGGATAGGGATGTCAGCTGGGGGGAAGGGGCTGCTTGCTTTATGGCAGAGCGAGGGCAAACACAGAAGAGGCCCAACTTGTTGGCGTGCACGTGCTCGGCGCGGGGAAGAACAACAGGACACACGCGCCTGGGTGTTGGCTTCGATTTGGTTGCACCAGAGAGAGAACCATGAGGGCACCAGGGAGTTGTTGCCGGCTTGGGTCAAAGAGAGATATCATGTAGCTAGCTAGCTTAGTTTTGACGTAAGTTAGATTCAAAACAACAAGCCTTTTATTTGAATTAAAACACACGCAAAAACAAAGAAAGATGGAATATGGAGGGCCCTAAAGTTGCATGTGACATGCACAAAGTTTGTATGCACGTGAATACTTCCTAGTGAAAACTAGATAGCCACATGTATGTGGGATATACATGGTTTAAAAGAATTAGAGAAAGGGCTTTTACATGGTCTCCTAGCATTTGGTTTGGGACCAAACCATACGACCATGTGGAGATGAATAATAGGATCCATACTACTATATATGTGGGCTATAATGAAATAAAAACAAATGGAGATGCCCACATACATGTATATGGTAGAATGAGGATGTGATCACATGGAAGTTGATATGGACAAGTTAGTAGGTAGAATGATTTTAACAGATATGCCCTCAACTCAAATTGGGCACGAAGCAATATATCAAAAACCAACTACAATATATCAAAGTGCAAATACAAGTAATAGTGCATATGAGATAAGAACCAAAAGAAAAGGGTTTTATATGATGCTCAAATGCAATGTGGCATGATGACATGAGCATGATATAATTATGATGCAACAATTATATGTAGGAAGTAGCATTTTATTATTAGACCATGTAGCATTATAAATGTTAGACAGATGGGATGCTACAGTGTCTTGCAAGTGTGGCAACATTACCTTTCACCCAAGGAGTTTATTATACACTCCGACCATGAGTTGTTGAAGTACCTAAAGTGTCAAGCCAACTTGAGCAAAAGGCACACGATGTGGGTTTAGTTTATGGAATCATTTTCCTACATTGTGAAATACAAGAAGGGTAAAGATAATTAATATGGTTGCGGACGCTCTTTCCCACAAAAACACAATCCTACTCACGCACCTTGAAGTTAATGTGTTAGGTCTTGATGATATCAAAAATTTGTATTCTTCCAACCCGTTTTTGGACTTGTCTTTGCTAAGTGTTCCATTCACAAGGGATCTGATGGCTTCTTTTTGCATAATGGTCTTCTCTTGAAACAAAACATGCTTTGCATTCCAAAGTCACCCCTCCAAAATTTTCTACTCCAACCACAGTGGAGGCTTAATGGGTCACTTTGATCTTGACAAGACATACGACATGTTGTACATGCACTACTTTTGGCCAAAAGATGAAGAGAGACATGGAGCACCTTGTCCAACGATGCACAACGTGCTTACAAGATAAGTCAAAGTCTAACCCTTTTGGTCTTTAGACTCCTTTACCTCTTCCATATGCACCTTAGTCGGACATTGGCATGGACTTTGTGTTAGGAGTGCCTAGATCGAAACATGGACATGATTCGATATTTGTTGTTGTTTACCGCTTTTATAAAATGGCACATTTCATTCCTTGCCATAAGACCGACGATTCTTCACACATCGCAAACTTGTTTTTCAGGGAAATCATCCATCTATAGTGTTCCAAGAACAATCATCTCCAACCGGGATGTCAAATTCATGAGTTATATGTGGAAGACGCTAATGGCCAAGCTAGGAGTCAAGTTATATTCTCCTCTACCTCGAACCCCCAAGCTGATGGCCAAATCGAGGTGGTGAACCGAACTCTTGTAACTCTTATTTGAGTGTTGATAAAGAATAATCTCAAAGACTAGGAAGATGCATTCCTCATGCCAAGTTCTCCTACAACCGTGCAAAGCACTCCATTCATGATTGTCTATGGTTTCGAGCCCTTGACCGCACTCAACATCCTACCGCTTTCTCTTCGTGAGATCACCAACATGGACATCGATAAGCGAGCCGAAACAATGAAGAAACTACATGAAGAGACAAGAGCTAATATTGAGCAACAAGTCCTTCGTCAAGCGGCAAGGCTCAACAAGCACAAAAGGGGACGATCTTTGAAGAAGGTGACCTTGTGTTGATACACCTCCACAAAGACCACTTTCCAAAAGAGCGAGACTCCAATCTTAAGCCAAGAGGAGATGGTACCTTCAAAGTCCTCAAGAAGATCAACAATAATGCCCACGTCATCAACATCCCCACATCCAAGTACCTAGTGAGTAACACTTTCAATGTGGCGGACCTGTGACCCTTTCATGGAATTGATGAAGCTAAAGAGTCGAGGACGACTCTTTCCTAAGGAGGAGCTAATGCACCCCGTCCTATGGACATCCTTACATCTACACCGCCAAGTCCCCAAGTGGCCCTATGACTCGAGCCGTGCTAAGCTACTCCATGATAAGGTTAACTCGCTCCTATCTATATGTGACTTCAAGACTACCTTGAATGGATTACTACTTCATTCGAGTACCCTATGTGTAATTAGGTACAAAGAAAAATCCAAGGACTATTGGAGCGAGGTAGTTGCGGAAGTGATTAAGAGCTGCTAGGAAACCCGGTACTACCGGCCCCTTCAGGCGGTACTACCACTCGATCCACTTCCAGCGAGCGAGACCAGCTAGTACCCACATGTACCAAAAGGGTGGTACCACCGCCCCAAGCATACCACTCGTACTACCGCTTGTCGCCAGTGGTACTACCGCTCTGCCTCCCCAAGCTCGCCAACGCAGCCAGTTACCACCAGTACAAACGAACTCTCCGAGGGGAGCTACCAGACTTGGAGCCGAATAGACGCTGATGCCCGGAGCTACCGCCCCGAACCAGATCGCAACCGGTGAAGCCCGGTACTACCAGACCCAATGCTGATACTACCGGTCATCATAGTGCCTGCGCGCACCAGCTCGGGCCACAACCCATGTAACGCCCTAAGTATTATCTTTTCTACCCAAACTACCCTTGTTTACGTGGTTGGCCTATAAATAACACCACTCCTCCACTGTAAACCCTATACTTTATAATAGAACTAGAAGACAACCCCTAAGAGGAATCTATCTAGTTTTGGTCGCATCTTCCTTCCAAGGAAGACATGTTATACCCCACCTCTTTGGAGTTTGCCCTCGGGCATCCAAGTTAAACAAGATCTTTACTTTGAGTGAGCTCTAGTAAGGCTATAAAGATCTCACCAAGGTTCTTATCCCTCACTGACTAGGTTAGAGAGAGTCTTGATCAACACTGATCCTAGGGATTGTGTTGAATCGGTAGCCATCGGAGTGAGCCACTGGTTTGTATTGTGTTTGCGTTGCGTGTGTTTCGCCGTGTTCATCGCGTGTGAGTTCGATTGGATCTCTCCCCTCACGAATCCCTCGCATATCTTTGAGAATTGTGAAAGATCAGGCCACCCTATAGGGTAATCCCTAACACTTTGCAAATTCATCAATATTGCACATGAGAGCACTTGAGGAGAAGATAGGCAATAAAATTGCTAGATCGACATATTTGGGATTGGTGAATCATGAACATGATTTTGTATAGTCCCCATTATATGTACTCAACTCGAGTTACTCTCATTTGCAATAAAAGGTTTTCTTTAAGACCAAATCAAGAACCATAACAAATACAAATACAAATATTCATGCCAAGATGCAACCTACAAGAGGTTGGAAGAAATATATGAATGCATGAATAAGAGATACTTGTTACCGAGATATCATTGGTAAGATGTAGTATATAAGAGTTCATCGATCATCTTAGCTTACCTCCAATTATCATTTTGTCACCAAATTTCCCTTATTGAAGGGACAAGAATCCAATGTAACAACATTAAGTACAATATAGTCCCCAAACATATTGGGTCAAAGAAGCTAGATACACTGCAATACATAGGAAAAACTCCACGTAAATATGTGCATATTGTTATGAAGTTGAATTTCATGCACATCTTTTCCAAGTTAGGATTTGATGGAGTTTCCCTTATATATGGTATTATGGAAAGAAAGCATGTCATAATATATACATAGTAAATATGCATGCACAAGACTTTCTTACTTTCTTCATCCTTCAACCTTGAAGCCAATAGATGGTTCAAGTAATACCAATGTATAATTCCTACACGTGTAAATTAATGCAAACATTAGTCCATAGAGATTGCCATTAATTATCAAACTACACATGGAGGCACACATGCACTTTCAGTAGATTTAGAAAGTGCTCATGTTATATCTTCAATAGGTGGACCAGATGAGGATGCAACACTAGTAGCCATGATTTAGTCCTAGATCCTACCACTTCACAAAAACAGCAGTTAGGTGAGCTGCCTATCCGAGAGTGAAGTATGGTCCTATTTCGATACGAGACCATGCAAGGATTGCTAATCTAAACTTCATATACAACACGAACAATGTAGAGGCTGTACAAATTCTTCGGATGAGAAGAGCTCCCTTTTTTGAACTTGTGAAAAGGATTAGGGAGAGATGACTATTGCAAGATAACATCCACACCTTTGTTGATGAGCAGGTGCCTATGTTACTTCATGTTGTAGGTTGATGAGTCTAATTTTGACGTATATTTACCTTATGTTTTTGCACAAGTAGAGTAGAAGTTTTGGTACTTTATTGCACTCGTGCGCACCTTTTGTCCTTGTTCCAACATGATCCTGAATTATTAAGTCTTTTATGAATATATCAATTGGGATTGTCATGTTATGCAGTACTATGATATTTCTAACTGATAAATGTCATTTAAACGATTTTTCCACCCACCTAGGAGAAGAGAGGATGCAAAGAAAGGCTACAGAGGGTTTAACGACATGTGGTATGGGCGGAGTTTGCCCATACCGTTTGCCCGTACCACCTATCAGTGCGTCCGTCTCGTCAAATACTCTCACCACACGAAGACGGATCTGAGATCTGACATTCATAGAAACTTCTAGCCTCAAAACACCATTCCAGAGAGGGATCCGGAGGAGGAACTAGGAGAAGAGCGAATCCTTGCTACTTCACACATCATCACATCATCCCCTTCATCATCAACCGTTGCATCTCCATCACCATTACCATTCCCCTCTTCCATATGATGATATTGTTGACTACTTCCATGTGTGAGTAGTTTCTTTGTTCTTGGGGAGATGGAGAAACCCTATCATTATTATGAAATGAAATAAAGATGATCTATTAATTTGGTCCATGATCCATTGATATATGATATTGTGTTAGATCTCTCTCTTTAGATGGTATGTGAAGTCGACCACATATCATTTTCCTTTGGGACTAAAGAGAGGGAGATACCCTTGGACGTGTATGGGAGTATGTCAAGTGTTACTTTTGTGAGTACAAACATTGGCTTATAACCTGCACTACCAAAGGGGGAATTAAGAGAGATTCACTAAGCTTATTATGATATCCATGGGAAAACCCTTAATTGTGGTGGTCTGTATGAGTGATTGATCTCAGGCATCGCAGTGGTTATTTAGAGATGACCTCAATACCTGATTCAAGAAGCAATTGCTCATGAGTCTTGTAGTGAACATCTTATTTTGGAGCTCTCTCCACACATATCATGACGAAAGAAATAGATTATCCTAATCACGAGTAATTATCATATGCTAGTGGTGTATCCTACATCCCCGGGAACATTCTAGCCTAACATCTTTTCCCAATGCTTTAATTACATGTTTACTTTATTTGCTTTTATTACTTTCTTGCATACAAACACAAAACATTTCAAACACCCTTTACTTGGAATCAAAGGCAGCTTACAAGTATCCTTTGGTAGATAGTGACACGGGGCATAAAGAGCTTAACCAAATAGCTCTCTACGGGTTTGATACTCTTATTTCGAAACTAGCTACAATTGATTTGTGCTCTTGTAGTCATCATAGGTCATAACTAGAGATTTAGAGTCATCCACAACACATTCAGAAGATCCATAGAGACAAATTTCCCGCTATTTCAACCAAGTCCTGTATGTAATTGGGGAGCTCAGAGAAGAGATGATCAAGCCACCTTCTGGTCAAACACAAGCAAGATACAAAACATTTGCATATGATATCCATACTTCAGGGTGAAGACACATATAACCTTTTCTATTCCTCAAAATACCACGATGTACGAAATCATGACTATATATTTGTTCTTGTCATCACAAGATTGTATTGGTACAATCAATGGTACCCATATGACTGCTAGAGTGCCAAAAGCACAGTCCTCAGGATATAGAGGAATTAAGCACTACACGAGCCAAAATGTGCTTGCTGTAGTTGATTTTAATCTTAGGTTCACATATGTGCTAGCTGGTTGGGAATGATCAGTCCATGATGCAAGCATTCTTGCTGACAGCCTTTCTAGACCTAGCGGGACACAAATTCCTGATGGTAAGTTCTATCTTGGAGATCCTAGATATGCTTGTCAGCTTGGGATTCTATCACCCTTTAGGAAAATCAGGTATCATCTGAACAAGTTCTCTCCAAGGAACATAACATAGAATGCGAATGAGTTGTTCAATCTCAGACACTCTAGCCCGATAGTCATCATCAAGAGGGTGTTTGCTGCATCAAAAAATAGATTCAAAATCCTTGACCGAAAGTCAGTCCACACTTTTCCCACTCAAGTTAAGCTTTTCTTGCATGTTGCATCCTTCACAACTAGATCTTAGGGTGGGGTTGTTGGACATTGGCCTGATGACGCAAGTTAACTCCTGACAATGTTGAAACTAGCCATGGTGTCAAGCTCAACGAGAATGAATCTTGGAAGAATAAGAGAAATGAGTGGGCTCATGCCATGTGGTCGCACAGAAATGAAGTGCACGACTAAGAAAAAAAATAAGAAGGAGAAGTTTCACCTCCCCTTCATCACCATTCATGAACTACCCCCGATTTGTTAGAGTTTGTATTTTTTGCATTTAGGATCTTTTGGGGTTGTTAATATTTTAGATAGAGGAAACATTTCTTCTATCTAAAATATTAGAAATAATTTTGTTGGTTTTTATTGCTATATCCAATTTATGGAATTGATACACCATTTAATTGATATGATTTAGCAAAATGAAACACAACTACCCATTCCATCCATCATATGAGTCGAGTCGAGAAGATTCATTTATCTATAAATAAGGCAAGAGAGAACTTATGACCTCGCGGATGGAGAGGGAGTCGAACTCCCGGTATTCCTATCAATACTTCGGTTTTCAAGACCGACTCTTTCAACCGCTCAGATATAATTACTTTGGTCTAATTTAGGGCTTTGCCATCTATTTTATTTTACCTAATTCTATCTGCGCCCCGGGGGCTAATAACGAAACAGTCCTTTTTTCCTGATCATAGAGAAATCGTATGAAGCTAAGGTTTCACGTATTGTTTACTCGGGCCGTTCTATCATTGTTGTAGGTCCTTCGCTTTCATTACATCAATGTGGATTATCTCTAGAGATAGCAATAAAGCTTTTTCAGCTATTTGTAATTCACGATTTAATCATGAAACGCGCTACTTCTAAAGTCATGATTGCTAAAGGGAATTTGGGAAAATGAACCTATTGTATGAGAAATACTTCAAAAAGTTATGCGGGGACATCC
Organism: Avena eriantha; assembly: GCA_910589775.1. Classification (NCBI taxonomy): domain Eukaryota; kingdom Viridiplantae; phylum Streptophyta; class Magnoliopsida; order Poales; family Poaceae; genus Avena; species Avena eriantha. The sequence continues at coordinate 348,487,236 of OU342741.1, forward strand.
TGTACTGTTAAGTAGAGCACCTACCCTGCATAGATTAGGCATACATGCCTTTCAACCCACTTTAGTAGAGGGGCGTACTATTTCTTTACACCCATTAGTGTGTAAGGGTTTACGTCGGAAGGTCCTTCCAGTCAAGTTAATTAAAACTCCCCCAGGATGGCTAGGGCAATTCCTTCGGCGGAGTCTCTTCACTGGATAATATCACATTTTTATTTATAGTGGGTTAGGTCAAATCTTAGCTATACGAAGAAAGCGGATGTTGGGAAATGAGAAGTGGGGTGGGTTGACTATCTATATTATACCCCCTACGGGAATTGAACCCTTGTTTTCGACATTACTACTATTTGCTATGTAGGTAGGGATGTATTGATAAACTGCAATTCGTAATAACTACTTCCTCCGTCCCAAGGAATAAGACGTCTTCATTTTGCGTGTTTTTTAACCAAGAATTATTCTAAATATATAAACAATGTTGGTACAAAATTAGCATCGTTGGAAAGTGTTTTTGATACAAATCCAATGGTACTAATTATGCATAATATAACCAAGATATTGTTGCTCAATTTTTTCGATCAAACTTTGTCTTAGAATGTGTGTCCGCCTTATTCCTTAAAACAGAGGTATGGTTGAATGTAAGTAGCCGTAGTAGTGATGAAACTGCATAACATGACTCTATAGTCCAAACATGCAACTCATCACGGTAATCGTTTGTGCTTGGTCCAAGTGATATGACTAGGATACCAAACAAACTGCATAACATGACTCTATAGTCTGTTTCCCATGGCCCGAACTTCAACGCATGCCCCAGGAGCTAAAAAAGAAACCCAGGCAACCAATCGCGTCCTAGAAAGCCCAACTGACAATAGGCCACAGAAAAACTGTACAAAACAAGAGGGAAAAATGAGACGGAATCGATCGAGAGCTAGGCCAGTTCTTGACCAACCGAGAACTAGGAAAGCCGTTGATTTAACAGTGGAGATCATAGAGGCGAAGCAAGCGAAGTTACCGAATTCCGGTCTCGTCTCCCTCCAAAAAATAATACTCCTACTGTACCGTAAAAGAAGAAGGAAGTAAAACTCCGGTCTTGTCCGAAAGTCCGTCCTCCCCGTCCACGTCCGCGGGCGTCCGGTCGCGCCACGCATCGCGCCCATAAAATCTAGACCGTCAGCTCCTCCCTAATCCCCTCATCTCGGCCGTCCGTTCCCCCACCGTTCTTGCTCCGCAAGCCTACGCTCAAGACACTGGAACTTTCCACGACCCCAAAACCTCCCCGCTTTCTCTCTCCTCCACCTCCCCTCTTCCCCCACCCCCACCCCCACCTCCTCGCGATCTCCACGCCTCCCGCAACCCACTCCCGGGGCGGGCAGCACATCGCCGCCGGCGAACCCCTCCTCCCCCACCCGCCGCGCCATGACGATCTCGTCGCCGCCCCTGGCTCCTGCCGAGGTAAGCGCGCGCGGGGTGGCCGAGGTGCCCCCCGCAGCATCCGCTTTCTCCCTTCCATGCCCTCTTCCCGAGCAGGCCCCGTCCGCCGCATCGGGCAGCCGCGATGCCGTGCGCATCGTGGCCTGAGGCGGGCGCGGGGCCCGTTGCTCGTAGGTCTCTGGGTTGGTTTCCTGGGTCGGGGTTCAGGCGTGGTGTATTCGGGCTGGGCGTGCATCCCGCGTGGGCGGAATGGATTCTAGGGTTTGGGGTTTTTGATCGCTTTGATGGGGTTTGGAGGGATATGGATCTGACAAGTGCCTCTCTTGCCAATTTTGCGCAGCAGCCGCAGCAGGAGGAAGAGGAGGTGCTCGTGCCGCAGCCGGAGCTGCCCAACGGGGCGCAGCCAATGGAAGGTTTGCTTCCGTCACCTCGCCTCGCTTTTCTGCTACGGCTTGCCATTCTATTGGCTGTTGACTCTATCAGACACAGCTTGTGCTGGGTCGAACTGACTAGCTCCCCTATTAGTTAGGTTGAATGTTGCTGCCTTGTTTTTTTATTTATTCGTGGGAACATTTTGCTGCCTTATTGTGCATAATGACGATTTATTATTTGATTATCTGTGCGATCTGTCATGTCTTCCATATGCAGGGTTGCTATTGTTTATCATATTTAGTTATGCAGAATGATGATTCATCATTTTGCTTATTCTTGTCGTGTCTTAGTTCTGATACTATTCAGAGTATCATGTGGTTCTATGCAGATTTTGTATTTAGATATCCTACACATAGTGCTCCCAGTTAGAAAGTATTTGCTTCCCTTGCAACATCTTTTCCTCGTCTTACGTCAGGTTTTTGACTTATTGGTAAGTGTACGTTGGGTGAACAATATGCTAATGTGCGTGCATGTGAAATTCTTTATGCCAATGTGGTTCAATAGTAATTGCATTTTTTTGTTGCAATTGTGTTCGTTTGTGTAAATGTGATGACATGAAACTTCTTTAATTGCTTTATTTGCGTTAAATTTTTGCTCTCTCTCCGCAGTATGTTAAGTAAGTGCATTTAATAGTGGTCTTTGTTTGTTCTTTGTACTAAATGTAGTACCCACTTGGACCTGCTCTGATATTTAGTGATGCTTTTGTTATAATATGATCAATTAGCATGCAAGGTTAAGCCGTATTCATGTTGACTTATTTTCACTCCAGTTGTGCCTGCCGAGCCTGCTGCTACTGTGGAAAACCAGCAGATAGAGGATCCGCCGATCTCGAGGTTTACTTGGACCATTGAGAACCTATCAAGAGTCAATGCGAAAAAGCTCTACTCCGAAACTTTTGTTGTCGGAGGCTACAAGTGGTAAGTTCCTACTGCTCTTTTTCTATGAATTAGCATATATTTTGTTACTCATGGTCATTCAAGAATTTCTGGTCGGCTGTTTTATGGTACCTTCTCTGTTTTCAGGCGAGTTTTGATTTTCCCAAGGGGTAATAATGTTGAATTCTTGTCTATGTATTTGGACGTTGCCGATTCAGCAGTCTTACCCTATGGATGGACTAGATATGCACAGTTCAGCCTCTCAGTGGTTAATCAAATTCACAGCAAGTTTACAATAAGAAAAGGTACATCTTCGTCTTTGCCCCTTCCATTAGCTAACAAAAAAGGTTGATTATGGTACATACTGGTTTGCAATTTATGCATGCTAATCATCCTTTAAGGACTGTTATTATGGGTTTTTCCTATAAAAAGATCAAACTTTTTGTAGCTGGGAGTTGTATGCACAATAGCCATCTTTACAAAAAAGCGCTAATATACTAATCAGAGTTATAACAAGTTAATTGGAATGCTTGCAGAAACACAACATCAGTTCTCTGCTCGAGAAAGCGATTGGGGTTTCACTTCATTTATGCCTTTGAGTGAACTCTTCAATCCCAGTAGAGGATATCTTGTAAATGATACTTGTACAATAGAAGCAGAGGTTGCTGTCTGTAAGGTTGTTGATTATTGGAGTTATGACTCTAAAAAGGAGACTGGTTTTGTGGGCCTTAAAAATCAAGGTGCCACTTGCTATATGAATTCCCTTCTTCAGACTCTCTATCACATTCCGTATTTCAGAAAGGTATAAACTTCATGTTCACAGATTATTTCTTTTCTGCTCAACCTATTTGGATTGTGTTAACTTTGTATATTGCTTGCCAGGCTGTTTACCATATGCCCACTACTGAGAACGATATGCCCACAGGAAGCATTCCATTAGCTCTTCAAAGTCTCTTTTATAAGTTGCAGTATAATGACAGCAGTGTCTCTACAAAGGAGCTAACAAAATCTTTTGGGTGGGACATGCACGATTCGTTTATGCAACACGATGTGCAAGAACTCAACAGAGTTCTTTCTGAGAAGTTGGAAGATAAGATGAAGGTTTGACATCTGTAAGGTCTTTCTTTTTATGTCCTCTGGTGCTGTTTATTGAATCATGTAGCACTGACTGAATTATACTTGTACGATGTTGATTCAAGGGAACTGTTGTGGAGGGCACAATACAACAATTATTTGAAGGGCATCACATGAATTATATCGAGTGTATCAATGTTGATTTCAAATCAACAAGGAAGGAGTCCTTCTATGGCAAGTGATGTTGTTACTGACCCATGAGCAGCAAAATTTAAACCTTGACCCTTGTTTGGCCTAACCGTAGTATATTCCCCTGCAGACTTGCAACTTGATGTCAAAGGTTGTCAGGACGTCTATGCTTCATTCGATAAGTATGTGGAGGTGGAGCGCTTGGAAGGTGATAACAAGTATCACGCAGAACAGCATGGTTTGCAGGTTAGTCTTCTGGAGCTTGTGGCAGATAAACTGCTCAATCCATTTTACCAATGGATTTTAATCTCCCTCTCCCTCCCTCTTGCATGTGTGGAGCCGCATACCCATGCTCATGTGCACACGTTTGTGCATTCTAAAAGAATACTTGCAATGACACAACTAGATATTTTTGTACAACTTAATCTAAATAAGAGCACAAGAGCCCCGGCACTGCACACCCTCACCCACTCCAGTTGTTGAATGTAATGAGCTGTGATCACCAGATATGGCTCATTACAGGTAGTCAATATCTGGAAACAAAGACACAACGTTAACCGATTTATTCCATGGTCTTCTTAATTAGACATATTTATTGTTTCAGGATGCCAAGAAAGGCGTTCTTTTCATCGACTTCCCTCCTGTTCTACAACTTCAGCTAAAACGGTTTGAATATGATTTCATGCGTGACACAATGGTGAAGGTTTGTATCAGCAGCACCCACTGAGTGCTCCACTTTCATTATGACATTTTGGTATTTTGAAGACGACAATTTTGTGCTAGAGGACCTGTTAGAATTATTAGAAGCCCTTGATAGGACACCAGTGTTTCTAGCTGTAGCGGAGACCTTGAGTTCAATTCAATGTTCACCGAAATATTTCATTTTGTGTGCACCTTGGCGTTAAGTCCATTCTCTCTAGCATTTTGATCTAGTTTCTCTGACTATCTTGACCGTAGAAATGCGTATTCTCAAGAACGCAGTGCACTATTATGTCGGATGATAATGTTATTCTCAGGACACCATGTCACCTACTAGTGACACAAGTGTATTTTATGGCGGTTAATAAACTTCCATCCAGTGATGTTGACTGAGTATGAGTACTCATTGTGCAATGTGAACAAATTACTAAGAGATGTTAACATGTACTCCCTCCATTCCAAAATACAAGATGTTTTAGCCTTTTGTGAAACACATGCATCTACACGCATTTTAGTGTGTAGGTCCACTCGTTTTGTTCCAAACCTACACACTAAAAGGCGTCTAGATACAAGCGTTTCAGAAAAAGGCTAAAACATCTTATAATTTGAAACGGAGGGAGTATCAGGCTAATACATTTGGGGTTCACATTATCCATCGCATTCAGAACATGAATAATGTCTAATAGTTCTCTTAATGTGCTGACATCAGTAAAGTGATGCAAAGGAAGTTCAAATCAAGGTTTTATTAAGCGCTAGGCGCTGATTGAGCGTTTTGCCTCTGCTTTTCCCTTCTCTGAAGGATTAAAGCGCTTAGTGCAATTAAGTGAGCTTAAGCGTGCGCCTAGGCGTGGTTTTCATAACCTTGGTTCAAATACATACGGTAACATAGTTTCATTCAAAAAGTGTAAATCTGAAAGTACTGTTAAAATTTGTGTCCTTCCCCTTATTTTATGCCTGTATTTTATCTTCTATTTTTTAACCTGTTATAAGTGTACTTAACATTCCTTTGTGGAATGCAGATAAATGACCGTTACGAGTTCCCACTTCAGTTGGATCTTGATAGAGATGATGGAAAGTATTTATCTCCCGATGCAGACAGGAATGTGCGAAATCTTTACACCCTACACAGGTCAGTAGGATATTATCATTTTTTGTTTTGTTTTGTGCTCAGTGTCATGCTTTTGAAGATGCCACATATCATGGCTGAATAGCCAAAATTGATGGAGGCGAATGAATATACTGGTGTTGCCATTTCGCCTGTCAAACATTGCTAATAACTTAGAAGATTCTACCCATACCATAGTGATGGTATTGGTACGAGAATCGGGAAGGGCGGGGACATTTCATCCCTGTATAGTTCATGACAGTCAATTTCTTGCAGTGTACTTGTCCATAGTGGCGGTGTTCATGGCGGACATTACTATGCTTTCATCCGACCAACACTTTCAGATCAGTGGTACGTTTATCTGCCTGGAATTTTATTCATGACTGGCTCTGTTTCCATATGAAAATGGCAGATTCTTGTGACTATCTTGGCCATGCTTGGGCTGGTGACTTTTGTTACTCTTGCTGGAATTGGCGAGTTGCTGCTTGCAGCTAGACAGCTTGGCGCGACTGTCAACTAGTGGACAGATGCACCATCTTTAGAGGTGTCATACCTGGCTGATCAAGCTTGTGATGATTGAATTGTTCTTGAAGAGATTATTTCCCTTCTGGCAATGACTCATGCTTTTCAACAATGTTTATTTGATTATTTTTTCCCATATGATGTAGAAGTTAATCTGTATCTTAAACCGAATGTGTCTGCTGTAAACTGGTACTAGTAGTTGGCTTGCATGACGATAACCTTTGCTGTTCAAAAACTAGTCTGGATCTTGTATAGCTGGTTGTTTCGCTCATGTAATTACTGATTTAACAATATCTTCCAGGTTCAAGTTTGATGATGAACGTGTAACAAAGGAAGATGTAAAGAGGGCATTGGAAGAGCAATATGGTGGTGAGGAGGAGGTTAGTAACAGTTCTCATGGCTACAATAATGATACATGCTGTAAAAATATTGGGCTGATTAAGTGATACTTATGTTTTTGCAGCTACCGCAGACTAATCCAGGCTTAAACAACACTCCTTTCAAGTTTACTAAATATTCGAATGCATACATGCTTGTATACATTCGTGAAAGCGACAAGGATAAAATAATTTGTAATGTGGATGAGAAGGACATAGCTGAGCACCTTCGAGTAAGCTGTCAGACATGGTTTCTAGTTATTGAGATCTTCTATTTTAGTAGACTAATATATCTCCATCTGCTCCCAGATTAGACTGGAAAAGGACCGTGAAGAGAAGGAGCGTCGGAAAAAGGAGAAAGCAGAGGCCCACCTATATACCATCATTAAGGTGTTTGAGTCAGCCTGCTGGGCATATAAGATGAATTGTTTTAGCTCCAGCAGCTTTGTATTGTTCTTCACTTTGTTATCTTACTCGCTTGCTTCTTTGTGTAGGTTGCTAGGGATGATGACTTGACTGCTCAGATAGGGAAAGATATATATTTTGATCTTGTTGATCATGATAAAGTCCCGAGCTTCCGTATTCAGAAGCAGATGCCTTTTACTCAATTCAAGGTAATTACATTGGTCAAACCTTTGTTTCCAGTGATGGCACTCTCGGCATATTTCAGTCATAGGAATATCGAATAAGGCTGTTGCTTGTAATGGTATTGGTTGTGTCATAAAGATCAAAGATGATGGACTGAAGTGGGTGTATCTGGGTTGTATGTTACTTTAAACAACATTTGGGTCTATCTCAGATAGACTAGTTGTTTTTTATACTTCACAATAGGATTTGCAGTGCACAAGCTTAAAAGGGTGCGATCATCTTTTGCCTTTTAAGTAGCATCACCTTTGTGTAGCACATTATGGAGGTGTAGCCTATAGTCTCATATCAATCATCAATAAGATCTACAGTTTATATGACGACAAGGAAGAATATTTTCTTGCTTGCTACAGCTTATGTGTGCTGCTATTTAAGAATATCAAACTTAGTGCCAATAAGAGTAGAGATTTAGAGTTGCCATACTGATCAGTCATCTCTGAAGTGCTTTACAGGAGGAGGTAGCAAAAGAATTTGGTATTCCTACGCAGTTTCAACGGTTTTGGTTGTGGGCCAAACGGCAAAACCATACCTACCGACCCAACCGACCATTGACTCCTCAAGAAGAGGCACTCACTGTAAGATGATTTCTTTGATCACATTAGATATTTATTTTTTGTCTCTAATTCTCCTTTTCGTATCTGCATGAGCTGCACTATCCTGGTTAATAATTTAATTAGTAGAATGGAATCTGCGCATGCTTGTGCCATCGCCTATTTGGTATTTTGTAGTTTCTTGGGTCAATTATGGTGCGTTCAGAAACTGTAGTTGTGTTATGCTATCTTAAGCTGTTCATAACTAATTTCTGTTGTATTTACAATGGCATACTTCCAGTTACACAAATAGTATATGTATAAAAGATGTAGGCCTAGTTTGGCAACAAAGTTTTCACAAAATTGAAGTATTGCAATACTGAAGTATTTGAGTGCACGGGCAAGGAATACTGCAGTTTCACCATACGGTACTATTTCTAAGTTTTGGCAAAAACTACAAGGCGTTTGGGAAGGGCTGTTTTATAATTCCTTTGACTTGTTGTTATGGTTGCACGCATGATTCAAGTTGACCCGTATGATCCAATTTGACCGCCTCGTACTTCTGGCCGCTCTCATACCGCAGTATCTGCATAGCCTCGGCGTTCTCTGACCATTCAGGAACAAGTGGAAAGCTAGTATCACTGTTTGATGTAATACCCTTGAGTTTGGTGGGGAGGGGGTTGTACCGGAGCAAGTCCCCTAAACAAAATAACGATCTGAAATAAGCTGCTTGCTTGTCCATTGATCCAGTGCACCATCCGGCCAGGCATTGCATACCCTGTGAGCTCGGCAAGGAAGACAATCTAATGCAATTTCACGGGAGCTGAAAGCCAACTTGGGAAAAACATGCATGTGAACCAAACAAAATAGATCTCCACTAGACGGGCTGGATTCATGCATGCAACCATGCCAACAAGACTCATGTTCGATCGATGGCGTCCCTCTGTGTAGGAATCAGATGGGACCTCCGCAAGAATATCATGCCATAGATGTTGACAAGAATAGAGCAGAACGGGACCTTCAATTCTTCTTCCTGAGCTTGCTTTCTCCATGGCTGAAGAATAGGACATCTCCGTACGATGAAGAAGATGTGTTTTTCGAGGGGCACGAAGAGAGAGCGTTTCTCTGTCTAGGAAAAAAGAGGTCGGGCCTGAAGTTTTTAATATGGCAAAAAAACTGCTGTTTTGGTGATACTTTAGTTTCCAAAACCACAATATTTGTTGGTCCCAAACGCCTTAAAGTTTTTGATACTTCAATATTTCTAAAAACCGAAGTATTCTCAGAATACTTCAAAAAAACTGAGCTCCCAAACGGAGCCGTAACCTTTAGAAAATACTGCGTTAAGTTAGTTGCACTTATACTGATTCTTCCATTTAACTGCGTGTCAGTCATTAATATCATCTGTGTGCAACCACTATGTAAAGAATTCCTTTTTTGCAGTCAAAACTTTCCTGTTCCTTCAAATGTCAACAGATTTTTTTTTGATTCTAATGACAGCTAGGGTCATGTTATACTTCATTATTGCTGTGAAGCCAGTTATATATGTTAACATAATCCATCTGTCTTCTCTTCACTTCAGCATATGTTTAGCTGTACTCTAGTTTGCTGAATAAGGCAAGTGTTTTATGTAGGTTGGACAATTGAAGGAAGCAGCAAACAAGGCCCACAATGCTGAACTGAAATTGTTCTTGGAAGTTGAACTTGGACCGGTAATAGCATCTGCCCTGCCTGCTTTAGTGCTGTTTCCTCTGTTGATTTTCCATACCTTTTTACTTCCATTTCTATAAATCCATTCGCACTTTCATGGGTGATGTAGGACCTAAAACCTCTAGCTCTACCAGACAAGACCAGAGATGATATATTGCTTTTCTTCAAACTCTATGATCCTGAAAAGGAACAACTGCGGTACTTCTCATAATTTTTACATTTGTGTATCGTTGCTTATTTGTGGTTTAGACTAGACTCATACTTGCATGGTGAATGAATTCTCCAGGTATGTTGGTAGGCTTTTTGTGAAGTCTTCAGGAAGACCACAGGATATTCTTCCGAAATTGAGAAAAATGGCTGGGTTTTTGCAAGATGATGATGTTGAACTTTACGAGGTTAGTTTTATTTCTTTTTAGAAACCTTAATTTGCCTAATGCTCGCCTGGTATGCAAATTATCTGGTTCAGTATCTTACTTTTTCTATATTTCTTTCAACAATTTTAGGAAATTAAGTTTGAGCCAAACGTGATGTGTGAATACATTGAGAATAGGATTATATTCCGGTCTTGCCAGGTAAGATCCAATGTCTTCAGTTTTAACTGATACTGTTTTTGTTTCTGTGATGCCTTCTTATCTGGGTTTTTTGTGTTCGCAGCTTGAAGATGGCGATATTGTTTGTTTTCAAAAATCTGCAAAGCCAGATAATGCTGACCAGTACAGATACCCTGATGTCCCATCTTTCCTGGTGTATATACGTAACAGACAGGTAACTGAGAGCACCGCAGTTGGTAGTCCTGAGTTGCATGCTATTTGTTTATACACACTTTTTATGCTGTAACATAAGTAAGTAATATCCTTGCCTCATGGGTTTGCACAAAACAGATGATTAATTGCAAGGCGATGTATTAGCAGTTCAAACATTTTTCTGAAGTAGAATACTTGCACAAGATTTCTGTGTTTTATCTGGTTTTTTGCCATCTTGTTTTCCAAATTCTACCTCTCTAGAATACTTGCACAACGTCTGGTACCAATACTATATTGTATAACTTTTACATACGATAATTTTTGTTCTCCTTTTGTTTAGCTTGTCCACTTCCGCTCGTTAGAGAAACCCAAGGAGGATGACTTTTGCCTAGAGATGTAAGCATTTGGACATACTGTGGTTAGCAAATCTTGATATCCTGTATCATTACCAATCTCTCTTTTCCTTTGTAGGTCAAAAATTTCCACGTATGATGAAGTTGTAGAAAAAGTCGCTGAAAAAATTGGTGTTGACGACCCATCAAAAATTCGTCTTACATCACATAATTGTTACTCTCAACAGCCTAAGCCTCAACCAATTAAGTACAGAGGCGTTGACCGTTTGCTAGATATGCTAATTCACTATAACCAGGTTTGCAACTAACCTCTCATGTATTTGATCATTAGTTGCTTAACAACTAAAGTGAAAAGTGACATATCTATTAACTTTCCATGCATCAGACTTCTGATATTCTATACTATGAAGTACTGGATATACCCCTGCCAGAATTGCAAGCGTTGAAGACATTGAAAGTTACATATCATCATGCCACTAAGGATGAGGTTACTTTTGTTGACACTTTTAAATCTTAGCAGTAGCAGCAGAGACTGCTTATGTTTAGTAGTCTCAAACATGTTTTATCAGGTGTCGGTTCACAGTATCAGGTTGCCAAAAAATAGCACTGTCGGCGATGTGCTAAATGATATCAAATCAAAGGTAAATTTTTGTATGCGTTATCTTATGGTCTGTATGCCACATACTAGTTTGATTCGTTTCCTGTATGACGTTAGCTCATGTCTTCTGTATGCTTTCTGTCATTCTCAAACCAGGTCGAGCTGTCTCAACCCGATGCTGAACTTAGATTACTCGAAGTTTTTTACCACAAGATATACAAGGTGGTGCAAGTGCTAGTTTAACACCTATTAGTTGCATTCAGTTCCACACAATAGTATTTTTCACCTTGTATTTGCTGCAGATTTTTGCACCCAGTGAAAAGATAGAAAACATCAACGATCAGTACTGGACATTGCGTGCAGAAGAGGTATTTATATTGTTATGCCATGCTTTACAGAAATACCATTCTCAGTTGGTCGAGAAGGTCTCAGTTTCCCCCTGGGTTTAATGGGTGATATTGTCATCTCTTTCTAGGTTCCAGAGGAGGAGAAAAACCTTGGTCCTTTTGAGCGCTTGATTCACGTATACCATTTTACCAAAGACACTCAAAACCAAACGGTAATGAAGTTTAGCTAATGCTAGATCTCAAGTAATTATCTATTGATTAATTTCTGTTCTGTAGAAACACACAACATGTTTTCTGTGAATAGGTCCAAAAGTACAGTTGGCTAAACTTTAGTCATTGTACTTCATTTAGTTTTTAAGGTACTTCATCATTGGATAAAAGAAATACCTTCCTGTGTTTCTTATAATCAAACGTTTGATAGCTGCGTTCCACATAAGTCGTGACACTAGGGGCAAGGCATTATATAATACTAAGAAAGATTTTCTAGTTCTGTTTACCATGGCTTACCTAGATATGCCTGATATTTGTCCTCATTTCCATATGTTTGATATTGGAGGTGCTGTAACCCACGTCCTAGGAGGCTTGTAACCAAAACTCTTATCTATTCAATGAAATAAAACACAAGATCCTTTGCACTTTCTCCAAAAAAAGAGTTTGATATTGTCCTTATTACCACAGCAAGTTCAGAATTTTGGAGAACCTTTCTTTATGGTTATTCGTGAGGATGAGACCTTATCTTCTATTAAAGAACGTTTGCAGAAAAAGCTCAAGGTTTCAGATGAAGATTTCTCCAAGGTATTGATGTTTTCTCCATGGTTTCCATATTTATAATTAAATCTGTGATACTTTTGTGTGCTATAGAGAAGTATACTTATTTGGAGAGATTCCTTCCACACATACTGTCATGAATCTTTGGATATAAGCCAGGAATACAGCTGGGATGGCTCAGTTGATGAGGGATATGAAAGATTACTAATTCATCGAGGGGGTTCTCTCTGTTTAGAGGCCCAACAGTTCAAACTAACTAACTAATACATTTATGTTTATCTCTAATTAGGTCTTTTGACTTTAAAATGTATTGAATTATTAATCCTGGTTAAAACATAGTGGGGATCTATCCCTTCATTGGAACTGGCTACTGTTGCCTAGGCAGTAGTGCATGATGAGTTACTAGCCTACATGACAAATCCAGCATGCTACTGCAGTGACCTAGAGATTACTATCACTATCATTTATAAACAGAGACACTGCATTGGTCTAAGCTTGGCAATAATTTCGAGGGAAACCAGCCTTCTTCCATTTGAAACTGTCGTGCTGTTTTAAACATGATACATACTATTAATGACTTGGAAGTGATTGTAATAATCATAGTGGTAGGTCTATTCTAGTTCTTTGCATGTGGACCTGACACCAACTATTTATTAGAACCTGCCTAATGATGTAGTCATTTGATGTTGGTTAAATGATTAATGTAGTACTTGTGTAATGCTAACCGCTGTTCTCTTTGGACAGTGGAAATTTGCGTACATATCACTTGGCCGCCCAGACTATTTTGAAGATTCCGATACTGTAGCTACGAGATTTCAGGTACTATCATGTTAGTTATCTACTTGTTGAAGCAGCCTTTTAGTTTTCAATCTGATTTTAATTGTATAAACTTGTTTAGAGGAACATGTATGGAGCGTGGGAGCAGTATCTTGGACTGGAGCACCCGGACACAGCTCCAAGAAAGTCACACACTGCTAACCAGGTACCTCATGTCACGAGCCTTTGATGTCCTGATAATGCCCATATTCTCTCTGTTCTTTTTGGCTGAATTTTGCTAATTGCATGATCTCTATGCAGAACCGCCATTCATTTGAGAGACCTGTAAAGATCTATAACTAGACAGTTGTCTGAAATGCAAGCAACATCCTGCCATGCAATACCAAGCAAGTAGCTGAAACTGAAAATTGCTCGCTTGAATAAATTGTGTACCATAGTTTGATGGCAGGACTGCTTGAATCAGGTTCACTATGGAGCCGGTAAGCTAGTTTCAGAAGGGAGACCCTTTTTAGTACCAATCTGGGCAGCTTCTCATCTTTTCCCCCACTCTGCCCCTGGATATATAAAGTTTGTGCAGAGATGATCCAAGGAGCCATCACCTTTCAGTAGATAAGGCTGTTTTCTTTTTGTTCATTAGGTGCTCTATATATAGTCAACTAGCTAGTGGATTACTTCGTTCTGCACTTGTTGCTAGGTGGCAAGTCGTTGGTGATTTTCCTGTATATTGTTGTTGTTGTTGTTGTTGTTGTTGTTGTTGTTGTTGTTGTTGTTGTTGTTGTTGTTGTGAGATGTACAAGTCTTTTCCTTGTTGATGATGGTCATTGGTCACACAGTACTTGTAACTCCAGTTGTGATATGGTGATGTCTGCTGTGTGAAGACACATTTATATCAGGTTGGCTACCATCTGCTAAGCTCAGTTGTAATACAGGGCTGTTCGGTTTGTTGCCACACCTGACTCAGTTTGAACATCTATAGATATTTTCTCGTCTGTCTCACCTTACTTTTATGTTGAAGGCTCTCTAGTCCTTTCGTTTTGCAGCTTTCAGACAAAAATGCAGTCATGAGTAGGGCTTGAAGGCTGGATAGAAAATTGCTTGGCCTGTGCCAAAGTGTTTTGTTTCTATGTTGGATCTGTTCACCGTGGCGAACTGTGGAGAGTGAAAGCTGAAGTGAACCCAGACCCAGCGCAATTTCAGAATTTCGTGGATGCCTATTTTTCCAAAAAAAATACGGCTGTGGATGCATATTTGGCAACGTTCCTACTTCGCAGGATGACCAGTGAGTCGTCGTGCCATGATTAAGGTCTAGTCTTTGCATGCATAAGATTTGGGTCTATATATTGACTCTTACACGGTTGGGTACAGAGACAGAACGAGCATTTCTGTCATATTTCTACTCAGATTTACTCCTATGTAATCTATTTGGATCTGCTTGCTAAATCTGAGTAGATTAGAGCATCAATACGAGTAGACATTAAATCCGTCCCCTCCAAACGGCCTATGAGGGTGCCCAACATTAAGGGTGTGTTCAGTTCGTGGAACCAAGTTGAATGTAATGGAACGGTTCCACACTTAGCAGTGGTTCCATGAAAAGGAATATTTGTGCTAGATGCTGAACCCACTCGTTCCACCGATTCGGTGGAACGTCGCCGTTCCTCGCGCTAACCCCATAGCTAATCATTCTCGTTAACCGAAAAAACACCACTCCAAGGTCGCGGATGAGCAGCGGGGAGCGGCGGTCGCGGGCGCAGCAGGGAGCGGGCAGGCGCCGCGGCAGGCGTCTGGCTCGGCGGCGGCGCATCGGCGGGCGACTGGTTCGGCGGCGGGCACCTTGCTCGGCCGCAGGTGCGAGCAGGTCAACGGGAACCGCGCAGGTGTGGCGGCGCGGCGACAGTGCGACGCGGAGCCGGCGGCGGCGCGAAGCACGCGTGGTGGCGAGGGTAGTAGCTGACCGCGGCGGGGGAAGAACACAGGCAGCTGACCGATTCTTCCTCTGTCTATGTCGATTTGGTCCAAGCGTATTTCGATTTTTCCTTTGTCCATCCCCATTTGGCCTATACGTATTCCGATTTTTGCACCATTAATTAGAATTTGAGACAAAAGATTAAGTTTAGGCTAAAATCAGTGGAATAATTAGCAGTGTTTTGGTTTTACATTCTACTCTCCGATTCCCCCAACCAAACACAGTACAGAACCATTCCATGTCATTTTTTGGGTCCAACCGAACGCGGGGATGGAACCGTTCCAAGAATGGAACCGTGACATTCCGTTCCACTTCGTTCCTGAAGTGAACACACCCTAAATCTGTGCCTAGGTGTTCCCCCGTAGCCCCTTTTCACCCTGTGCGGTGGCCCAATACGATGTTGGGCACCCTTAGGCCGCACCTGACCCATAGGGTGGCGAGCGGGCCATTGGATGGAGCTGGCAAAGGGGAAAATACCTCCCATTTCGCCACTTGCCTCGCCCATCTGGCCTGTGTCCCACCCATCTCCATCGACCGTTGTCACCGATAGAAAGGTTGCGTTGCTGCATCGACCCTCTGCACACCTCCCCTACTTCGTCGTTGTTTGGTGTCCGTCGACAGGTGTGAGACCACGTTGCGGTCGCCTTGCACGCGTGGTGTTCGGCGATTTGCTTAGGCCATGGATTCAGACGATGAGATGATGGTCGCCTTTCTTACCAAGGAGGAAGCCACTGCTGCCGATGATGATGAGCATTTGAGGATTCTCTCTTGTCTCCTAGGTTTGTAAGCACGAGATGCACAACCGTGGCATGGAGGTGTCGCAAGAGCAAGCCGAGGCAAATGCTGGAGGGCTATTGCGTGTTGTACATTGACTACTTCGCTGATGATCCAACCCAAGACAAAGTGACATTTCAGCGTCGTTTCAGGATGAACATGAACTTGTTCATGAAGCTAGTGGTTGATGGCAGGGAGTTCGACTACTACTTCGTGTGCAAGAAAGATAACACCAGAGTGCTAGACTTTTCCTCAATTCAGAAGTGCACTACTCCTTTGAGCATATTTGCGTATGGAGCTCCTGCTGATGCACATGACGACTACCTACGTATGGCTGATTCAATAACCATTGAGTGCATGTACAGATTTTGCATAGCAATGGTGGCAATGTTTGGACAAAATGTGGCGATAGGATTTCCTACTATGCTTAGAAGCATTGATAGCATGCACTGGTCATGGAAGAATTATCCATTTGTTTGGCAAGCAATATACAAAGGTCAAGAATGATCATGTAGTGTGATACTTGAGGTCGTGGAAGATCAAGATCCATGGATTTAGAAAGCTTTCTTCGGTATGGCAGAATCTCACGAGGACATCAACGTGCTACAGTGCTCGGACATGTTCACCGAACTTGTTTTTTTAACGATGAAGACCCAGGAAGCTGCATTGATAGACATGTGACAGGTACAAATTGTGAAGAGGCCCCTCACAGAAAACACCATAGCAAAGCTAGAAAAAAAGAAAAGGGCCCTCAAAATTACATAGAGCATCTCAGAACTAAAAGAAAGAAAGCAATCAGGTCCCTCGGAGCCTCCACCACCAATCTCCGGTGATCTCTAGCCGAGCAAGCCAACGAGATCATCAAGGTCTCTTGCCCATGACGCCTTGCAATCCGGAGAAGAAGCGCATCACCCAACCATCTTGACATCGGCGGGGACGAACCACTTGCCAGTGCCAAGCTGTTGAGCCCTGGAGCTAGGGGTACCAGTGGGAGCAGCTTCGACTTGCTCCTGCATCGCCAACAACATCAGCCAACTTCCCCCTCCATTCCTCGCCACCATGGTCGGCCAAAGGAGAGGGAAAGAAGAAAACGATGTCGGAAAAGAGGGAGCCCATAGGAGCATTATGGCCGAGCCTCGAATCCCTCTCCAAACCTTGCAGACTTCGACCTCTGAAGCCTGACGGGGTGGAGAACGGCGTGACCTCCTGACGCCGCTCCCCTGCGCCGTGGAGTAACTCGAAGTCGCGCCCTTCTGCAAGCAGCACCCGGTCACCGCTCTCCTCCCACCGCCGCCATGGCTGGCCAGAGAAGAGCTGCAGATCTGGCGCTGTAGTAGAAACATCGCAACATGAGCAGCATTATTCGAGGAGGCAGATCTCGCCGTCGCCATCGCCAATCCACCATGGATTAGAAATCCAGTGACGAGGAACCCTAAGAACCACCGGATCTCGCTGCGGGAGAAGCCGGCGATGCCACCATCTACGGGCATAAAGCCCACTACCGGCACGGAGCCACTACAACTAAACCTAACTACTCTAGTACCCCCCTTCGCTCCCTCCGACTGGCGGTGGAGAGGGCTCCAGGAGGGCCCGGTTGCTCAGGTGGAGAGGGCAAGGACGAGAGAGGGAGAGGGGAGAGGAGAGGGGGCCGTAGGAGAGTCCCAAACTTGTTGAAAACCATGCTCTAGCATGCAACTATGAGATCAATTGCCACCAATATACCAAGCGATACTACCTAGCAGATGGAATCTATCCAAGATGGTTGATATTTGTGAAGATAATCTCAAACCCTACTATGGGGAAAATATCTCGGTTTGCTCGCTGACAGGAGGCTAGTAGGAAGGATGTCGAGCGGATATTTGGTGCGCTCCAAGCTCGATTTTCTATCACCCGGTGCCCGGCGCTTACGTAGTCAAAAGAGACGTGGGAGGTCATAAATGCCCGTGTGATCATGTTACGTCCAGTTGATAAGCTCGGTTTCATATTGTCTGCAACCCTCTCTTTCCTAGTCAAAAGATCATATGTGGGAGGTCATAAATGCTTGTGTGATCGTACACAACATGATTACTAAGAGTGAGCTCTCTACTCTACTGCTTAACAGTGAACAAGGTCCACTTGTGACAGTTGATCATCATGTGTCAGTTTTGTTTTCTGCTTTCCTACCCATGCGCCAGGAAATTCGGAACACAAATACCCATCACCAATTGCAGTACGATCTGGTAGAGCATTTGTGAAAGCCAAACCATGTGCCCCAACACTCCATACTGCGCAAAAACAACTGTTGTGGGACGCCGTAACGGTTAGAGATGCTCTTACATGCCTATTTGGTTCATGACCATACTTTGCCAAGCATAAGTTTGGCTGAAAAAATGGACGCTCAAAAGTTGGTAAACATATCACTCTATATAACAGATGGGTCCTATGGACAGTACATGTGGCAATTCTAAAATATGGCAAGAACCAAACACCTTCGTAAATATTTAGGACATGTATAGTTCCTAACCACAGTTTGATGAGACTAAATTTGGCAAGTGTGGATAAAAAATTAGAAACCATGAAGTGTGGCAAAAGTTGGCAACAATCAAACATATTCTAAATTGCCAAACTTTTAGCTTGACAAACTGTGGTTAGGAATAAAACCCCCTTTGATAGGAGTAAATCTGAGTTACAAATGTGTTGTCTAGGTTAGAAATAGCTAGTGCACAAATTTAACATTCGTATAACCATTGAGAGCATCTCCACTCGGCTTCCTATCACGCCGTTCTCATGGCGTATTTTTGGTCCGGACATTAAAATTGGGCCTAGTCGCGTTCCCAGGACCCCGGTTTCGTTCGGATTTGGCCCAAAATATGTCCGGCCTTCCCAGACCGTTCCCGGGGCGACGGGAAAGCGTAGGGAACGCCGAACGAAGCGATTTTGGGAGGAAAAGAGCCGTTCAGCGAGTGGACCCGCCCAGTCAGCGGCAGAAGCCGAGTCGTCCTCATCCTCCCACATCGGAACGCCACGAAGGACCGCTGGACATTAACCACCGGTCTCATCGGCCACGAGTCGTCGTAATGGCATGCCAGCGTCGCCTCGGCTCCCGCGACGGTCCGGCAGGCATTAACTTCCCGCCGCTTCCCCTTTTCCCGCCCTCGTCGCTACACCCCTCTGGCCTTCGCCGCCCTCGCTCGGCCTATAAAACACGCCCGCACCGCCAGCTCGTAGCACACTGCCACCTCCAACCCACACCACCCCTGAACTCTGGTGAAAGAGGAAGATGGTGAAGAGGTACCCAGGAGATCCCGCGGCGGCGAACGGCTTCGGCCGGCGAACGCTCCAGCCGTGGAAGGCAAGGATGCTCCACGACGCCGGGTATATGGCGCCGCCGGACTTCCGCTGCCCCCCGGTGGAGGCTCAGCGCCGGCGGCATACTGGTGCCGCCGGTGCCGGAAGACCACGAGCTGGTGGACGAGACCAAGGCTGCCATCACGGTGATGCCGGATCTGGAGCTCACCGAGGACCCCGGCAACCTCGCGTTCTGGGAGAACTTCTTCGAGGAGCACCGCCTCGCCGAGCTTACCGCGCACCCGGGTCCTCCAGGCGAGCCGCCGCTGATGGTGGAGCGCGCAAGGGCGCACCCTCGTGGCCGTCCTCATCCACGCCGGCAACAACCCCCGGCTTGGGTTCCCGCGTTTGCCGGGGCCACCCCCTCACCGCGGGAGCCAACAACCTCTAGCAAGCTGGGCACCCAGGAGGATGGCCAGCATCTCCACCTCCTCCTCCGTGTCGCGCTCCTCAGGATCGGCTCCTACGCAGTCGCCGCGCAGCAGCGGGTGAGGTATTTCGGCCTCCTAAGCGTGAGGCCGACACGCCAAGGTCTTCGCCGCCGAGAACCCGCGCGCACGGCGTCGTTACCAACGAGGCCTGTGCTGCGACGCCCCCGATCGGGAGGATGCCCCTTCGCCAGCCGAAGCTGGAGCCGCCGACTGGGGCGTCGCCGTCGACGAGGACTCCTTCGCCATGAAAATGGAGATCGAGCGTTCTCTACGCGAGGCCGCGCCACCCTCGCCGTCCACGGTGCCGAACATCCTCGCCTGGTCCAGGACGGATTGGGAGGAGGAGGAGGCGCTGCGCGTGCAGCGTCTGCAGGAGCAGGCCGAGCGTCGCGCCAGAGGGCGCCGCGATCCCGCCTCGCCTAGAGCGCGCCTCGAGCCCGCCTACCTGGGCGCGCCCCTCGTCGTCTCGATGACGACGACGCCGACCCTTCCTACCAGCCGTGGAGGTACGGCGACCCAGGCCAGGGCAGCTCGCGGACGACGACGACGATGGCGACGACGACGACACGGTCGATCCCGAGTACACCAACTCCTACCGCCACTTCGGCATGTGAGGCGGCGTCATTGGTATCGGCATCGCCGTTTTTTTTTTACTGTTTTTAGGTTTCGTTTATCCTAATTTGGCCAAAGTTCGGATATATGTATGAATTTGGACAACTATTGTACGAACTCGCCGTTGTTTAATTAAAATCGTCTATATTCGTCCAAACTTCGCTGTATTTAATCAAATTTCGGCCAAAGGTGAGGATTCGGCCTGAGAACGCGAGTGGAAAAAATGCCGTTTTCAAATCGAAAGTTACATCCGTCAGACACAAAATAGCGCGCCTGGACCGCCGACGAGTGGAGATGCTCTGATCGTAGTAGCCCGATATACAGGGCAGGTAGGTAGCGCGTTAATGTGTTAAAAATTTGCAGTTCCATGGTCAAAGGAGAGGCAAGATTGGCAATGACACCTTACGTCACCCGTGACGAAGTGAGGGTCACTGCTAAAGAAAAGTCAGGCCACTGTTTCCCACCGGCTTCTCTGCTATTTATAGCCGCTCGCCTGCTCCACTCCGACAACCAACCAGTCGAAGCAATCACAGAATTCAATGGCCACGTCCGCGACGACATCATCTCCGGTGGCGGCGGCGGCGGCGGCGCTCCCCCTGGCCGGTCGCGTGGCAATCGTCACCGGCGCGTCTCGCGGCATCGGCCGCGCCATCGCCACCCACCTGGCCTCCCTCGGCGCCAGCCTCGTCCTCGGCTATGCCTCCAGCTCCGAGCTCGCCGACGCGCTGGCCGCCGAGCTCCCACGCGCCGTGGCGGTCAGGGCCGACGTCTCCGACGAGGCCGGCGTCCGGTCCCTCTTCGACGCCGCCGAGTCCGCCTTCGGCGGCGCGGCGCACATCCTCGTGGCCTGCGCGGGCCTCGCCATCCAGACCTACCCGACCCTCGCAACCACCGGCACGGCGGACTTCGACGCCGTCTTCGCCGTGAACACCCGCGGCGCGTTCCTGTGCCTCCGCGAGGCAGCCAACCGGCTGCGCCGCGGCGGCGGGGGACGGATCGTGGCCGTGTCCTCCTCGCTGGCAGCGACACTCCTGCCAGGCTACGCGGCATACGCGGCGTCCAAGGCCGCCCTGGAGGCGATGGTGCGAGTCGCGGCCAAGGAGCTCGGGCCCGCGCGCGTGACGGTGAACTGCGTGGCGCCGGGGCCCGTGGCGACGGAGCTCTTCTTCCAGGGTAAGAGCGAGGAGGAGGTGGAGAGGTTCAGAGCCGGGCACCCCATGGGACGCCTCGGGGAGGTCGACGACATAGTGCCGGCGGTCGGGTTCCTCTGCACCGACGCGGCCGAGTGGGTCAATGGCCAGATCATCCGGGTAAACGGCGGCATTGCCTAGTCAGCTGTTGCTGTGTAAATTTGGGGATCAACTATTTTTTTTTTTTGAGAATGTCGGAAGGGGTCTCCCCTTAAAAGAGCTAAGTCAGCTCAACGTTTTACACGTACATGAAAGAAACAATAAGGGAGAGAAAAAAGTGAAAACAGAGTAGAAACAATCAGATTAGCCAGTCTGTAATCCAGACCATCACCACTTCCTTCTCTTTCTTACTAGCTCTAAGCATCCATAGCCTCACCAAATCAGCAAATTGTTTAGCGACCATGTCGATAAGAGTCTCGATGTCATCAAAGACCATCCTATTCCTTGAAAGCCAGATAGTCCATTAAATTGCGATGATGATCATGTCCCAAGCCTGCATTTTATTTTTTTTGAGTTTTTTTCTTTGCTTCGACAAAAATATCCTGAAGTTCCATGTACATGTCCATCTGAATTCCCAGTTTGCTTAAGATGAGATTGGTACGACAGCACTCAAACACAAAGTGACGAAGAGTCTCCTTTTCCTGACATCCAAAGGGGCATTGGTTATTGTTGACAATATTTTGCTTTAGAAGAACTGTCCTCACTTTAATTCTCCCTTTCAGCATTAGCCAAGCAAAAATCTTCCCTTTTTTTTGGAGCAGCGCATTTCTATATTGAACTAACACCCCCACATTCATTACCTCCCCAGTTACAAAGCATATACAGATTTCTTACTGAAAAATTTTCAGAGGGGTTCATCCTCCAGCCTCTTTTGTCTTGAGCAAGAGGGTCCAAGGTACAAGAGTTGAGAAAGGAGATCAGCACAGTTCTTTCCTGCTCAGCTTGGTTAGATGTAATGTGTTTTAAATGAAGAGACCACACTCTAAAATTCCAGCAATCAGCAACTGAAATATTTGGTCTATTGGTATGCGAAAATAAAGCTAGAAATTGTGTACAGAACGGTCCATCACTTGTCCATTTATCCTTTCACAAAGAGGTAGTCATGCCATCCCCAAGCTGAACACAGGTTACACTTCTGTATAAATCAATGAACTCACTAACCTGTTTCCAAGCATTGGTTTAAAGAGATGAAAAATCCCCAATATCTTTTTCATGCAAGTGCGTAGCCATAACCCACTTAGCCCATGGCGAGTTTGGCTCAGTATGCATCCTGTGGATAAATTTTGTTAGAAGACAAGAGTTCTGAATCTTCATGTTTCTAATTTCCAAACCCCCTTCCTCAAAGCTCCTCGTGACATGATTCCATGCAACTAAATAGTCGCTCCCCTTAGCCGATCAACTATTTTCATGAATGAATGGATAAAGAAGAGAACATTTTGACAGTATAAAGAAGAGAACCTTATGTCAGATGATACGTCCCGTCGGAGAGTACTCGCATTGTCACTCGGGACGTGATTGGTTCATAACTTTGTACTCCGTCCGATCAAATTGTTCTCAAATTCGTCTAGATTCATATTTAGGGTTTAGGGTTTTCTCAAATTCGTTTAGATTTAGATGTATCTACGGATCAGATACCACCAATATGTTTGATACCCTTCCTTCGTTAACCGATTTTGTGGAATGGTGCCTTCTTCGGGCCAGACATAGTGCGAGTATCATAGGAATAGTATTAGGCTAGTCCCAAGGAGGATATCATAGGTGGTACCATGTATTACTTGCATATAATTAATGATAAAAAATTATGTTGGTATCATAGGTAGATCTTGGTATCATAGGTAGATCGTTATCATAGCACGCAGAACTAAAAAACTAATTTTAAATAAATCTTGTACACAATTTTACATTAAGATTCTATAAAACAATAAATACACTAAGACTATGGTACCACAACATGATATTATGCATTGTGAAGATGATATCATATATTACTATCATATGCACGATACTATTCTATTATGTGATACTCCCTATTGTGACTAGTCTAAGCGCATGACCTTAGCAAAAATCTGATATACCACCATAATTAATAAAGAGAGATGCTAGTGGTATCTAGGCATTAAACTAGATAATTTTTTATCTTCCTCACTCCCTTCAGCGCAGTCGCCAAGCAAATCCTCTGTGTTTTTCAAGTACTAGTTAGCCACGCGAAGACGGCCATTTGGCCATGGCATACCCAGGCGTCTTCCGTCTTGGTCCATCTAATCTCTTTAAGATCTTACACGTTATGGTACAGATTTCTACAAATCTATTGCAATACTATCTTTTGGACTCCGGAGGCTCCAAAGTTTTCAACCTCCGGGTCCGGTGGTTGAAACTTGTTCCATCAGGGCCACCACTACACACAAACACCACAGATATTGACGAGCACATATGGAAAAGTATCCCATCCAGAAAAGAAAGGCAAAAGACATCCGCCCGTGTCAGGATATGATCATCGGGTATCACAGAGTTAGTCATTTAGTTGATGAGTAGAAGGAAAAGTCATTCGATATAGATAAAATAAAGTAATGTAAAGAGAGAATCAATTAAAAAAACAAAAGGCTTACCTGGACCGACATTGCTAAAAGTCAGCCTAGATAATCCCTACTAGGGCCGATATTCAGCCTAATAGCCGGATCTAGGGTCCAGGCTAGCATTGGACAAACTCGGCTAGGCCACAGTACCCCAGTCGGCCCACCTTCGTCGCACCGTCACTGAGTCAACACCGCCATCCTGGCTGGGCCGTGACCCCCAGCAGGCCCGCTTTGCCACGCTCTCCCCCGGGTGGGCTGGCATCAGCCTCGCCCGGCCCACCATGGGCCGACGTCGTCTCCCGCCTCGCCACTTCTTCGCCGCCTCGCCAGATCCCAGGTGGGCTGGCATCTCCTCTGACCCAGCTGTCCCACCACAGGCCAACATTTGGTAACCCGCCTCCCAGGCTCTCTCCCGGGTGGGCCTCCACGTCGTTTCCCTCCCAGGCCAGATTTGAGGTATCCCGGCTGGGCCTTCTCCACGTCTCCGCCACGCTGCAATATTCATGGGCAGGCACCATGCAGCCCAGACCGAGTTTCCTCTACATAGTTGCATAATCAGCTGCTACTACCTCAGCCTCCTCCAGCGACCAAGCTACCTCGACCGCCCCTGCACTTCTACAACTATGAGACCATCCTCTACATCAATGTACCACATGTCCTTCCATCATATGCCGGTCTTGGGATGCTCCTGGCTCAGACTGGCATATGCTACATCGTCAAGTACAAGATGCTCCCCTTATTCTCAGGACAGGATAAGGAGAGGACAAAGCAAAGGACAGACAAGACCTGACAAGGCCCATGTCTTGTTAGTTGTCAAGACCCCAATAGTCACATCGTGAACAGTTAATGAGACCCCATTAGTCAACTCAGGAACAACGCCATTGGGCCATCCCTTGTCCCCTAGGCTCCCTTTATAAGGAGCACTAGGGGGATCGTTCTTAGGGTCACCCCCTTGGGGGCACATTTCTCCCCTGCTCACCCATGAGCTCACTTCTTCTTCCTCTAGCTCTCAAGCATAGAGAGAAGACCTCTAGGAGGCAAGATACAGCTCAAGGAGCCATTGTAAGCTACAATAATGAGAAGAGATGTGAGATCTAGCATGCAGGAGTAGGGGTTTTATCTCACTAGGAGAGTCCTGAACCTGGGTACATCATGTGTTCATCTGTGTGCAGTCTTCACTACATCATCCCTACCCGAATCCTCTAGTGTCCATCGGCCCCAACATAAGCCTACCCTAGGCATCTGCCGTGATACCACCATGATAGTTGGCACCCACCGTGGGGCCAGCAATGGCGTTGGTTGGAAGTTCATCCGAATGGGAACTTATCCATCAACATCTCCGTCTCCATCAACATTTCAGTCTTCATCAACATCTCCTTCTTCGTCAATGGAGGGGCTCCATCCCCAATGTATAGTAATCAAGAAGTCACGGGGGCTGACATGCAAGCCTTACCCATCGACATATGTCATCCTCAACATCATAAATGACTATACTATAAGTGCTACTATCTCAACCGTCTATAAGCACATGAGATAACCCCAAATGTCACTCGGGGGCTATGACCCTTTGTCACTTGTTTAGATGTTCAACCCAGGAAAGAGATGTCTCAACTTGGGGGCTAGCCGACATATCCGGCATAGAATCCCCCATAGGCAGGAAAAGTATCCCGGGGGCCCGATCGGTACTTAGCCGACATCCCCATACTTAGAATTATTGCTTAGATTGAAGGTTTAGTATATAGAGGTTATGCCAACTTTTATTATGTCTTCAAGTATGTCAACTGCTTTGTGCCATGTGTTATGGCTATGTCTTTTAGTATGTCAATTGCTAAGTTTTATCATCTGTTATATATATGTATATTGACTAACTACTCATTTGGAATCTCAATTGCCGAGCAAAACTTACTGCCAAGTTGTCTTTATATCATAAAGTATCTCGGATCACCGTTTATGTCAGTTTTCCAGCATATCATGGCATCATATCATATCCCATATCATAGTTTATATTGGTTTGCCAATATATCATGGCATCAGATCATATCTCAAATCACCGTTTATGTCGGTTCGCCAATACATCACGACATCACACTACAAGAAAAGTTGGCTTTTACAACGGAAGATTTTCGTGGTTGAAGGCCCGTTTTTCGTGGCTAAAAAGTCTTCTACGACGGATGCCCATCGTGGTAAAAGCCCCGTCACAAAAAAATCTACCATGTTTTTTTCCTGACCATGGCGGATCACACCCTTCAGCCACAAAAACTTGTTCCGTCGTAGATCTGTTCGCCAGCCGCGTCAACTGCTGACGTCATGCAAAATGCCACGTGACACCCGCCGTTAACAGCCATTACCGCCATTAACGGCCATGGAAACCGTGGTAGAAGCCAGGCCCAGCCAAGGCCTGCTCATAATTAAGTGGGCCGGCCCATCAAGAGAGCCCAATAAGATTACGGCCCGTTACTATTTCGTCTGACAATGTTTGAAATGGGCCCAAAGATATGGCCAGCAGCGGCCCGTGAATGTCAGACCCGTTACTATTTCGGCCTACAAAAGCCCACACTATTCGAATACTGTGCGACCCGTTAACATGCTGCGTCAAGTAGGCTCGATACTGTTAAAGCCCACGGTCAGCCCGTCGCTGTTCTCACAGCTCGTCATGGGTTGCCTACGAATGACCAATTTTGAGAAGGTCCGACACTGTTCTGGCCTTTTACTATTCTTGCTCATTACTATTCTGGCCATTTACTATTCATGTTCGTTACTGTTGCGGCCCTCTACTGTTTTGGCCCGTTACTGTGCTGGTTGCCCCTGCTCTGGCCTGTTAATATTTAGGCCAGTTACTGTTCTGGCATGTTAGTATTTAGGCATGTTATTGTCCTGGATTGCCACTGTTCTGGTCTGCTGGTGTTTTGGCCTGCTATTGTTTGGCCTGTTACTGTTTAGGCCTATTACTGTTTCGGCCTGTTACTGTTTCGGCCTGTTACTATTCTGGTATGTTACTGTTTTGGCATGTTGCTGTTTTAGCCAGTTACCGTTGCTGTTTTGGTCTGTCACTGTTTTGTCATGTTACTATTTTGGCCAGTTACCATTACTGTTTCGGTAACTCTGAAACCTGATCGACCTGGCTGGCATAGTTATGGTACATCCATGCATGGACGACGTCAACTAAATGCCTACATGGCCTATGCGAGTTATCTAGATTTTACATCAGCTGCAAACTTCTTAAAAATATTACAAAATATGAACAAAAGGGAAAGAAAATTTAGCACTTCAGTTGCGAATCAAGTTGATAACAGAGTCCTCAATTTGCTTTCTCAATCCATCAACCGCATCTCTCTTTGAGTGTGACAGCTACATTGGAAAACCACCTTAAGATATGATCTTGCAATCCCCTCTTTGGTGGTGATAGCAATAATTGCAGTCTAAAACTAACTAATAACAAGTTAATACAGCAAAGAAGACAGACTACTCATAGCTAAGAATGAGCCAGATAGGAATTATAACTGCATAATACAAACTTGTAGAGCAGGAATGCAAACTATGAATGAACTATATAGTAGAGGATAGTTATGTCGTTGTCTAGGATGAATCAGAACCTGATACGAGATATAATGGTGTGACTTGTGAACCTGTAGAACAGGACAAACAAGCATTAGACAAGTATGCCAACAATGAAATGAGAAATCAAACAAAGTGTTTCTTAGAATTTCAGTATAAATTAGCCAGGTCATCTCAGCAAATATATATGGAAGCAGTGGTATCTCCTGGAATGCAAAAGACATTGGGTGACTCGGAATTTGCGGTGAGCTACACAATAGCATGCAGTTACTGTCATAGCTAAGAATGAACCACATAGAAACTATGACCGCATCATACCAGAACTTGTTGAGCAGGAATGGAAAACACGAATGAACTATACAGTAAAGAATAGTTATGCCGTTGATTAGGACGAACCAGCATCAGA
This sequence comes from Avena eriantha, assembly GCA_910589775.1. Taxonomy (NCBI): domain Eukaryota; kingdom Viridiplantae; phylum Streptophyta; class Magnoliopsida; order Poales; family Poaceae; genus Avena; species Avena eriantha. Next base: position 348,515,233 of record OU342741.1, read on the forward strand.
TATAGAAAATATATAATGGCATCGCTGGTGGACCTGTAGGATGTGCAAACCAACATGTTCAGTGTTGCCTTTTTGAGCTCTATGCAAAGAAAACAAAATAGCCAGTGTTGTAGCTTTTGAAGAACCAGATGGCAACAACAAAATTATAATCGAACTAGTATGAAGAGTTTGAACGGGTACCATAGGATAGCAGAATGATGCCAGGGAGGAAATAATAGCAGGAACTTAGCTCAGGAATAACCAGATAGAGTCAGTAACTGTGTAGCAGGGAATCCACACTAATATTTTCCACTGACATTACATTTTGCAAGAACTACACATAGTAGGCATTTACTGGTGTACGGAGCAGCTAAGATAAGAACATGTGCATGACAAAATAACAGACATGTGCATGACTTGATATTTGTAGAGCAGTGAATGCAAACCAACATGTCTAATGACATTGTATGTACTAGCACGAAGAACAGGCGTGCCCAGTGACTTGTATGTACTACCACGATTACAAAAATGCAGTTCACTGTGACAGGCTTAAACCCGCTACACCGCTGACAAAACAAAAACGGGTTGGAGATTTGATTAACATTGGTCAAAGAGGCATCTAAGAATCGTCGGTACCGTGCGAGTGACGTCCAGGTCATCGAGGGTGCTGCGGTTGTGGTGGTTGTTGGTATCGGGGAAGCATATCTTGGGCGGTCGATGCCGACTTGAAAGCGGTGGACGAGAGCGTCGCTGAGGCAGATCCGGTGCAGTGAACGGCGACGGCCGTTGCAGTTGGTCTAGAGCGCTAGACATGGAACTCTTTGAACTAGATCACGCCCGATGGACACCGGTGAAGCGGATCCGGTATAGTTGGGTAGCTTTCGGCGGCGTGGAAGCAGAGCTTGGACGGTCGATGACGCCATCGGCGTGGTGAATGACACTGCAGCTCCTAGATCTAGTGGGTGAGCATCGGTGAAGCGGCTACGCAGCGGTGCACGAGACCACAGCTCAAGCCGGTGCGCGCGGTGGTCGTGGAGCGGACATATGAGCTTGGGATTTTTGGGAGGGCCGGCAGGAAAAACTGGGGGAATCGGGACCTTAGAGGTGAGCAGAAAAAATAATTACAATCGTGCCCCCGAGCTACCGACTTTAGCATGCCCATGTGTCATCTAAACAATGGGTAGATTTGGAATTTTAAATTCTAAAGTTTTTGAAACGGAAGGGCGCGAAATGCTTCAAGGTCGGTGTGTGGTTTTTCCGCTCGATTGAGAATTTGAATTTGGCTTGCGCTCATCTAATAATAATAATAGAAAAATGGTACTCCCTAGGTCAGTGGGATATTTTGGCTCAAAGTTTTTAAAACGGTTGGGTGTGAAATGCTTGGTAGGTGGGTGATTTTGCCGCTCGATTGAGATTTTGAATTTGGCTAGCCTCCATCTACTAATAGAAAAAAGGTAGTAGACCGTACGCTATCTGTCCAGGAATTCAAGGCCGAGAGTCACATCAACTGATCATCCATAAATATTTTTTTGCATAGAAATTTGGATACCTTCCATTCACACAGCATAGGTGGTAAATTTTGCCGCTTGACTCAGATTTTAAATATGTCTAGGGTCCATGTAATAATATAAAAATGGTACTACCTCGGTGGGTGATTTTGCCTGAAAATGTTTGAAATAGAGGGGGTGCAAAATGCTTCGGGGTCGGTGGGTTATTTTCCCACTAGATTACGATTTTGAATTTGGCTGCCGGCCAAGTTTTTATTACTAGAAAAAAGGTTCTGTAGTTCGAACGCCATCTGGTCAGGAATTTAAGACGAGACTCACATCAACTCATGCCTCCGATTCAAATGGGGTAGGCGGTAGGTTTTGGCGGTCGATAGTGATTTTGAATTTAGAGATTGTCCAAAGAATAATTAAAAATAGGCCATTCTCCCTCTATTTCAGGGATCCAAGTCAGGGAGAGTGATTATCTACCACGCGTATGAAAATGCAGATCTCCGATACAAGAATGTTTGTTTAACATAACAACAAACAAATGTCTGAATTAGCTCTGATTCAAGCATGTAAAAATGGTGTGAAACCAAGGTCTACTAACTATTTAGGTGTCGGCACAGACTCTTCCACAGGAAGCACTAACTAAATGGTAGTACTAATTCAGATCAAATAAAAAAGCCTGCTGCAAAACAGATATTCCTACTACAGTATACTATCAAAACACAAAGACCAGCTAAAGTATATGTAGAACAAATAAAACAAGATTTCATCACGCATACACTACTATATAGAGAACACCATTTCATCAAATAAAACAATGTTTTACCAGACACACATAGGCCCCCAAAACAAATAGACAACTCTAATATTCCAGCCCCTGCCATTGTGACTGCAACACAAACAAAGGTGCCGCCACAGTTCTATCAGCTACCAAAACAAATAAATATCAGACCGCAGCTCCCAATAACACAACCTGGGCAAACACATGCTTGCCCAAACAAGCCTTGCTTGTTCATCCTAGTGTTATTTTCATCTCCTTGATGTTGCAGTCTGAATCAGCTGTGTTTCTGATAGGACTTCCTTTTCGTTTCTTTGATTTAGCAATCCGAATCACGTCGGTTGCTGAAGGAAATGACCAAAATGATCAGCAAAATCATAGGTGTACAAAAATGCAAGGGTTGCACATGAATGACTGCACTAACTAGGTGTCATAATGTAGGGATGTAAAGTACACCAACGTTTACGAGATATGAACTTCTTAGACTTCATGCTGCTGAGATCTAATTCGAATACTCCCTCCTTCGCCCATATAACCACCATTTCTCTATCCTCAAATGCGTAGAGTAACCTTACTGCATCTTTCCCACCATATGCCCATGATTTATCAAGGCCAAGGAGAGTATCCAACTCAACCTTTATATGAGGCACCCAAGCTTCCCATTTGCCTGTTGATGATCTTGCACTAGACCACATGTTTTGACAGAAGTCTCTTATAACCGCAAGGGCAACATCTCCATTATGCCCCTTAGCAATGACAAAATTGCGTCTGGAAATATCATGTGTCTCATGGGGGCACTCAATATAACACAGTTTTGTTGTCATGTTATCGAAGGCAATTATATATCTGGAGTTCATTGTTGGCCAGTATAAAATGTCCCCTATGAGAGTTGACGGCCTATGATCAATCTTAGCCAGCATCTCCGCAGGTTCAATCTAGTCCTCCATTTTCCTAACTCTGATGAGTACCTCTACACCAATGCTTGGTTACCATTGGTTACTATCCAAACAACCCAGAAATTGCTGCAACAATGTGAAGACAATTGCCCATGATTTCTTGAACATAGAATTGTGCCGCTATCATACTCACGTCTCCGCCAAATTGGTGGTTCTGGTATCACTGTTTCACTTCCACTGATTGGATCCTAGGCCTTTATCATGTTAGACCCTTGCGGATAATGAAGTAGCACTCTATCATTGTAACATCCGAGTACATATGGTTTGTAGGCTTTATGTACTTCCACCAGCATGTTCAGCTTCTAGAAGATGGATTGGTCAAGATTATGATCTGTTAAGAATCGAGCGTCCTCAGAGCTGTTGGTGAAAAACCCAAGTAACGGCATTCCTCTGTCGTATGGCAGGGTTAGCCTTTTGAAATCGTTGCTTCCCATGAAGTCCATCCAATATTTTTGGGCGACTGATGCCCTCAGTATGCAGGATGGGTGCGGAGGAAGCCTGACAAGAATCTTACCAAATACATCGCCTAGCAAGTCGTTGATTGTTGCATATGTTCTTCCACCGAAGCTGGTAGGATGATGCAAATAGCACAAGTGCATCATCAGAATTAAGTAAATATCACAATGCACAATGCACAACCCTAAAAAAAGAATTAAGTAAACACCACAATGCATCATACATTTTGACAGGAAAATTTATCATCGAAATTTCCTAAACTGCACCCATCTAAAAAACTACCTAAAAAGCAGAGTCTATCAACAAAATAACCTAAACAACACAAGCAATCAACCAGAGTAGTACGAAAGCACCACAAAATGCTTCAGCATGTCGGAACTAGGCAAAGGGAATGAAGAACTTTTTTTAGGTCACCAGGGAGGACAGAAAGGCCCCCACCTGAATTTTCTGGTTTTATCATAAAGAAGAGGAGAAAAAACGGACGCAGCTTTAGTGACTTGGTGAATCCAAGTCTCACGGTGACTTGCCCCAGGATCCACCATCCATCTTAGATCAAACGTATGATAGTAGCTTAGATTTTGAACTAAAAAGTAAAACTATTCGAAAAAATTGACAAAAAATCAGTAAATCATCGGTGCCTAGGTTTAAATCCTGTGAAAGTTTCATCCCATTCGGATCACTAGTTTGTGATTAAATAGATTTTTATGTTTCCAGTACTACTAGTTTAAACTAATATCCACTGCGTCTAGAAAAAATCCCGGAGCAGAATACACAAAAGAGGGAGGAAGTCAGGGAGACAAAATCCAACACAGAACTTACAATGGGGTCGACGAGTTCTGAGTAGATAGAGCAGGTGCCGCCGATGAATGACGAGCCATAGCCGTTGACACTGAAGAAGCACGACCATGAGCTAACGCATTCCTAGCATCCCACACAGCCGTCGCTTTGGCAGTGGCAGCCAACATAGCCGAATTTGTTCTAGCAGCAGCCGACGAGGATTTCGACTGCGCCTCCACCGCTTTCCAAGCATCAGTCAACACCGCCCAAGACTCCGATGCAGTACAAGCATCGGCCTCCGCATCCGCTTCACATGTATCTGCTGGTGCTGCTTCAGCATCCACCTCTGCTTTACAAGCATCCGCCAACGCAGCGAATGCATCCGCCAACGCCGATTCCATTTCCTGTAAATGGCACAAGCTGATTTAGCTTGCAATGCCCAAAAATAAATGCATTCTATCCTTCAGAAAGCCCGTAATGGCTGGAGGTTGGGGACGTACATACCAGCGAACGGCGGTGCGGTGGTGTTCAATGGTGGAGTGGCGGGGACGGTCCGGTCAAGGTTGGGCGGCCAGGCGGAGAAGATGATGATGGGGTCGAGGGGCACACGATTGAGCTACCTCGAACTCGAAACTAACTTCCGCCCCACTATTTTTTTTGCGAACCCCGCCTTTTTTAGGGGAAACCACGGCTGTATTAATAGTAGCAACCACACGACTGATACAAGTTTGTGCACTTGCGTTACTCAGTTTTCCGCCTACAGACATCAAGTTTGTACACTTATTTGTGTGATACAATCAATTACTGGGTAAAATATTCCAGGTGGTAGAAGCCTGCCCTTTCTATGACATCAAGATCTAGAGTTCAAACATCGACCTGAAATTCCACAATCTACAACTACAAGTTTTGGTTTACTACAAGAAACATGCTAAAAATCACACGCAACTGGCATTAACATCATCATTAATAGATCTCAGAAGGAAAAAAATTGAAAGATAAAAAACCACCACAAGTTCGAATAAGATGACTATTGCCAAATATAGTCACATAAAGCCAGGTCCAATATATATGTCATAATAGTACATCAAATATATAGATTTGTGGACATCACACCAGCAGAGCAAAAAAATAGTTATAGTACCTGACTTAACAAACATTCATCCTCACAAGAGACCCAAACCCTTCAAAAATGAAAGTGGAGCGGTCAATATGGTTTACAGATTTCCTCATCTTTTGTAGGATCAAGACTGTATGGGCGTGGAGAATCTCGAATTTCTGTCAGGGTCTCATCTGCTTCTAGAGCCGAATTGAAAAGATTGTCAGCTCGCATTTCCACCTGTTCCAAGATGCGGTCGTACACCTCGCCAATTAGCTCATCACCATCCACATTAGGCAACTCGGGGACTAAGTTGTCAGCCACAAACTTTTGAAAATCAACATCAGCATCATGAGCAACTGAAATTGATGTATTCCATCATGTAGTCAAATCAGCTATCCGCTTAGTGGATGTGGACACTTCTTCCTCTAGGCGCCTAATCTGTCCGTCCTGGTGTTTGACTTTCTCTTGAAGGCGCGAAATCATGTGTCTATGAGCTTTGTATTTCTCTCGGAGACGGGCAATTGTCAAATCCTTGTAGTGACCAGCACCATTATGCCATGAGCAATATGAGTAAGGTGGAAACTGTAGATAACAAATCCAAAATTAAACCAGATTCTCATTTCAGAAAAAATAAACCAAATTCCCGTTTCACAATCCAAATTCAGCTGCACACATCGTGCAAGCTCCACAGTGGTACCACAAATGGAAAAGAACCATAGAGGCATATTTCCCAAACATGGGAAACATAACCGACATGAAAAGGGCCGTACTTCAGGGTTTGCGTTCTTAGCTGGCACATGAGCAATCTTGGCCTTAGTAATAAGTGGCAACAGATCAGAATGACTTCGTTTCTGCAAATCATGATGCAACAAAAATGATCAGTATATTTTAGGGTGCATTTTAAGTAATAAAGCGCTCTTTATCGAAAAAAATGTTTACGGGGACAAAGCATAGGTTACTCAAATTCTAGCAAAGCAGCTTGATACATAAAAACACTTGTCACTCGATAATGCCTCCTCCACGGGTGGGACATGCGCATGATGCTAAATAAAATGCAGAAAAACTAGTAAATTTTAGGAAAGCACACATCAACTTTGCAATGCAAAGAAGGATACGTGCATTAATCTGATGCCAAGGATTGGGCGTGTTTCCCTTTAACGAACAATATAATTTAAAGAACTCAGCAATGTAGGACACCGGGAAACAACAATCTGTTTATGAATGATATGCAACAAATTACATCTGCATTGTTTAGCAGAGGACCGTTCTATGAAATAAAGCCAGGGGAAAGCTTCCCATCCTCAAAAGACTCTTCTTGGCAGCATATACTTACCTATTTTTAGTGAACCTTATAACTAATTCCATGGCTACATCCATGGTGATCCTAGCTTCCTAATGTGGCATATAGATCTACTATTTCAAATAGCAATAACCTAAACAACCATCCGGATGGTTGTGGACTCACCGGAGATTGCACTTATGAGATGGAAAGGTGGACGCTCCTGGGTAAAGAAGGTGCGCGACGGGGGAGGTGCACAAATGTGAAAAAAATGTAGCCATACTCGTATATAGATAGAGATACCAGTAACATATAAATCAGATCAATTAGTAGTAACCACAAACTCCAGAAGGGCTGTAAGCAGACTGTCTACTACTCCCATATTAATTAACCTAGTGTAATTTAATGTGGCAGTACTATGAGATGGTGAGTACTAGTAAACAAAAGGAGATTACTTAATTATTAGTGGAATCTACAGCCAGCCACCAAAAGCATCATGAGCATGCTAAATATCTAGATTGTAGACCATACTTGGTTAAGAACCTAATGTCCAACTCTAATTACCCAAATCTAAGAGCATCTATCCTATTTACGACCGAGTGCAGTGAGTTGGAGACATCCGTTAACTCTGCAGCCATCTCCTCGGCATGCATCTAATGGTGCTCCTGCTCCTCCTCTTCGAGGTCATCGCGAATCTCGAGCTGTAACCACAACAACATCATCGCGCGTTGCAGAGAAAGTGAGTGCGGTAGATCTACCCAGTGGATGAACGTGCAACGCTCACATTCGTAGTTGTAACCCAAGAACCTACGACCGAAGTTCGTTCCCTTGAATGCGTCGCGGCGACGGGGCGCCAGGGTGCAGTCGCACCAGAGCCGGAGATCCGCATCGGTACCGATGCCGTACCACTCCGCGTCTACCATCCATGCCGGCATCTGAACCCAGGAAACATCGTCGATCGAGACGGGTAGAATAGAGAAAAACCCTAAAAGGAGAGAACCCATAAGCTGAATTCGAGAAAATAAACTGAGACCGTGAACTCTGGCGTACTTACCCTAACCCGTCCGCCTTCTGCATCAAGAACCCCGTCGTTCGCCGGACCGGCATGACTGAATCCACCGACATTGCTCGAAAAAAGAGCGCGCCTTCAAAGCCTAGCGTAGAGGCTTCGTGGAGAAGGAAGAGGTAGGGGAGCCGGTCCTCACATTCGCTGGCTACTACTCCATATTGGATTTAACTCGACCACTGATAACTAGGGCCTATGCTAGAGAGCCCGTGGGCCCCCAAACATCACTCACGTAGTTTGACTTGCATTACATGAGTACTTTTTGAAAACAGATCAAAACTCAATAAGTAAATAAACCAAAGGCCCCCCTCTCTTTTTGCGAAAACCCATTACAAAACGGAGACGCTCATAAATGCGTACACACACTCACCCCTATGAATGCAGGTACACACACCCTACACCTATGAGCACTTCAGAAAGACTGGATCTTGACACTGATCCCACGAGGCTTGAGCTTGATGAAGTCATCATAGGCACCTCGCTATATATTGATGGGAATGTCGCCTCTCACTGCCCTCATAACCATCCTTCAAAGTCGAGCACGGAGGCTTCGTGGTGAAGGAAGTGCTAGGGGGTTGGAGCTCATATTCGTTGGCTGCTATGGGATGTAATTGAATCACTAATAATGTGGCCCTCGGTAGTGAGCCCATAGACCCTAGACACCAGTGACCATTACAATTACTTTGGGAAAACCGAGCAAAACTTAATACAAACGGAAGGCCCATCTCTCTCATTTTTGCGAAAATCCAGTAAAAAACGCACACACTCACAAATTCATACACACACTCACCCCCATGAATGCATGAACACACATCCTACCCCTATGAGCACCTACGAAAGATTGTGTCTTCAGACTATCCGGTGGGGGGCTTGAGCTTGACAAAGTCACCATAGGCATCTACTGCCCTCGTAACCATCCTTCAAAGCCGAGCGTCGAGGCTTCATCAAGAAGGAAGAGCTAGAGGAGTCAGAGCTAACATTCGTTGGCTGCTATAGGATATAACTAGACCACTAATAACAATGGGGCCCCACGGTAGTGAGCCCATTGGCCCCAGACATCAAAGCAAGCACGGTGTCAAGTCTTAAACATATATCTTAATGGTGGAGTGGGTAGTGCTAACAAAAAGATTCTTCAAGGTGATTCTAGTGTTAGACTTATGTCTAAGAGAATCAATTAGGAGGGCCCACTATTCAGTGGATAACAGTCTATTTTTATTTTTAGCATGGTTGTGTGGAACCACTTCAGTTCTAAACGCTAGACCGAAAGTAGTTTTCATAGCTACTTCTAGACACTACACACGCCCTTACTATACGTAGTTTAGAAATTTACTAGCCTCGTGTCTAAGAAAATTGTAGGTTGCTTTGAAAGTTTTTCGAAAAAGCTTTTGGAGGTACCCATCAAGGGGTCAATTAATATATCACAAAACACCAAGAGTTTTGACAATAGGTTTAACTTCTTGCTAAGATAGATTTTGCATCTTGACAATTTAACGAAATTAGGTCAAACTTGAGCTACAAGTAAGCACGATATAGATTGCTCTTGAATTAAATGTATTTTCGGAGGTCTATAGGTGCATCTTGTTGTAGTAAACAGTTCCATCACTATGAGTTTCCTACTGTCTCAGGAAAGAACATTCTCAATTTTCCGAGTGTGATGACAAGATTGCTCTTTCCCGTAAATCAAGTCTTAAGAATATGGATCTGAATGACACACGAGGCAAATTTTCAGACATATATTGTGGACCAACATGTTGTACTTACGATTTCCCATGTTTTATGAGTTCTCGAACTTCCTAGCTAACTTCGCCCACTTGATTGATTTTATACCGATTTATAAAAATTATTAGGTACAAACTGAACTGCAACAAGTAAATTGTAGGTTGCTTTGAAAGTTTGACGAAAGATCTCTCTTGGAGGTACCATATCTATCAGGGGGAGGGGTCAATTAATATATGGGAAACCACCAAGAGTTTTGATGATATATAGGTACGGTTCAACTTCTTGCTAAGATTTTGCATCAATTTAATGAAATTAAGTTAGACTTGAGCTACAAGTAAGCTGATAGACTACTCTTGAATTAAATGTCTTTTTAGAGGTAGATGGGTGCATCTTCTTGTAGTAAACAATGTCGTCGGTGTGAGTTTCCAACTACCAGGAAAGAACATTCTCAATTTTCTGAGTCATGTCATGATCATTCTCTCCCGTAAAGGAAGTCTGAAGAATATTGATCTAAATAAATGCCACATGCCAAAGTTTTCACACACACATACTCACGCACGCGCACACACACATGCACGTGCCACACTCATATATACTGTATGCAATGTGATTTAACGAACATTAAGTTGTTATTAACCAATAGTCTTGTTAAAGAAAAAGGCACACATTAAGTATATTAATAATAACTATCTAGAACATGGTGGAGTTTGCTCTAGATACTGTTCAACACGAATCCAACTACTCTGAACTATTGGATCTAACAGCCCAACGACCACGATTGGAACTATGAATCCAATTTAAAACTGCCTACCTAACTCCACCCACTTGAATGACTTTATGTCGATTTATCGAAAATAGGTCATAATTGAACTTGTATAAGTAAATTTTAGGTTAACTATGAAAGTTCTACAAAAAAGCTTTTGGAGGTACCCATCGAGGGTCACAATTAATATATGAGAAACCATCCAACGAGACTTTTGACGGAAATTTGGATCAAGACTTGCAAATCCAAACATTTTGCTAACCGTTGGATCTTCTTTTCCATTCCTAGCATCTAAAAAGATTCTACTAATAGTCTTGACGAGAACGATGAAACCTAGTATGCGCAAACCTCAAAACACACACTTCATTGCTCAGTTTTAGGGTCCTTGTGCTAAATCCATGGACTTGGATGCAATTTTCATTTTTGTGAGGTCCTTGATATGTAACTTGTACTTCCACCGACTGTGTTCACTCTCAAGCACATCGCACCTACTAGACCAACCATTAGATCGGACATTCGTAGTACTTCTTATTATCTTATATTTATCTTGTCCTATCTCTTATAATAACGTACCATACCACGCACTATATATATTGTACGGATTAACTTTGAATATTGACCGTTGGATCAAGACTGAGAAATCCAAATATTGCTAACCGTTGGATCTTCTTTTCCATTCTTAGCATTAGAAATATTCTACTAATAGTCTTTAGCATGATGATCGCTAGTATACGAAAACCTCTAGCTCAAAACACACACTTCATTGCTTAGTTTCAGGGTCGTCCTTGTGCTAAATGCATGGACTTGGATGCAATTTTCATTTTTTATGAGGTCCTTAATGTAAATTGTAATTCTACCCACCATGTTAACTCTCAAAGCACCTCGCTTCCTATGAGACCTACCATTAGATCGACCATTCGCAGTACTTCTTATCTTACCTTTATCTTTGTCTCTTATCTCTTACAATACCATGCATACCACCACTACATAGTGTAGGGATTAACTTATTTGAACATTGACTGTTGGATCAAAACTAGCAAATCCAAACATTTCTAACCGTTGGTCTTCTTTTCCATTCTTAGTATCTAGAAAGATTCTACTGATAGTCTTTAGCACGATGAACACTAGTATGCACAAACCTCAAAACACATAGTACTTCATTACTCGGTTTAAGGGTCCTTGTGCTAAATGCACAGACTTGTTGGATGTAATTTTCATTTTTATGAGGTCCTTAATGTAACTTGTACTTCCACCGACCGTGTTAACTCTCAAGCACCCCGCTCTTACGAGACCTACCATTAGATCGGCCATTCGCAGTACTTCTTATATTATCTTTATCTTGTCTCTTATCTCTTAAAATACCATACCACTACATATAGTGCAGAGATTAACTTTGAACATTAATAGTTGGATCAAGACTGGAAAATCCAAACAGCATTGCTAACCGTTGGATCTTCTTTTACATTCTTAGCATCTAGAAATATTCCAATGATAGTCTTTAGCACGATGAACGGTAGTATGTGCAGACCTCAAAACACAGTACTTCATTGCTCAGTTTCAGGGTCCTTTGCTAAATGCATGCATGGACTTGGGTGTAATTTTCATTCTTTATGAGGTCCTTGATGTAACTTGTACGTACTTCCACTGACCATGTTAACTCTTAAGCACCTCGCTCCTACGAGACCTACCAAGGTTAAACGAAAATGCAACCGCCCCAATTATCACACAAACTGGACCACGGTTTCTTATACGTAATACCCAAGTTTTTAGTACTAGGATTCCTAGCTAACTTCACGCACTTCGGTGACTTCTTGTCAATTTAACGAAATTAAGTCAAACTTTAGCTACAAGTAAGTGTGATAGATTGCTCTTGAATTGGAGGTAGATGTGTGCATCTTCTTGTAGTAAACAATGTCATCGGTGGGAGTTTCCAACAATCAGGAAAGAAAATTCTCAGTTTTCTGAGTGATGACGAAATGATTATTTTCCGTAATGAAAGTCCAAAGAATATGGATCTTAATGCCATAAACCAAGCTTCTAGACATATTAGCTAGGTGGATCAATGTGTTTTACTTACGATTCCCATGTTTTATGAGTTTTCAAGGTTCCTAGCTGACCCCGTCCACTTGTTGAATGACTTTATGTTGATGTATCGAATTAAAGGTCAAATTTGAACTACAAGCAATAAATTGTAGCTTGGTTTGAAAGTTTTATGTAAAAAGCTTTTGGGGGTAACCATCGAGTGGTCAATTAATATATTAGTCGAGAATGTTCGACTTCTAGCTACTAAGGTTTTGCCTCTTGAAAATTTTGAACCCCTTTTGAAAATGATCACATGAAATAAGGAGAGAGGGGAAATGATTTTTCTATTCTCTATGGTCAACACACAAGCTTGAGGTGCACCTTAGTCTTAAAGATACTTTATAGTTTCCACTATGTATAAGGTGAACCTTAGCGGATGCCACATGCTAGGCCTTATTAAGGTGTGGTTTTTATCTATATATCTACTACTATAATGGAGCAGTTTTGAATTGGATCCATATATAGCACCAATCTTGACCATTGGGCTGTTAGGTCCAATGGTTCAGAGCAGCTGGATTCGTGTTGAATAGTACCTAGAGCAAACTCTACCATGTTCTAGAACCATCATGTCACCAACCCCAAAATTTCAAAGCACAGTAGGTTGTATTCTCAATATGTGTAGATAGTTATTACTAATAGACTTAATTTATGCATTTTGGGGGTGGTGACATGATGGTTCTAGAACATGGTGGAGTTTGCTCTAGGTATGTACTATTCAACACGAATCCAGCTTCTCTGAACCATTGGATCCAACAGCCCAACGGTCAGGATTAGTGTTATGGATCTAATTCAAAACTGCTCCACTATAGTAGTAGATATAGAGATATCTTATCTTATCTTATTATCTTATGACTATATAGTGTACGAATAACTTTGAATATTGACCGTTGGATCAATACTCGTGAATCCCAACATTTCCAACCGTTGGATCTTCTTTTCCATTCTAGCATCTAGAAGATTCTATTAATAGTCTTCAGCATAATGAATGCTATTCACAAACCTCAAAACACACTTCTCCATCATACTAGAATGTTCTCCCTCGTAGCTAATAATCATTGACTTCTACATGATCTTATCTTACCACTATATAGTGTACGGATAACTTTGAATGTTGACCATTGGATCAAGACTCGCGAATCCCAGCATTTCTAGCCGTTGGATCTTCTTTTCCATTCTAGCATCTAGAAGATTCTATTGATAGTCTTGAACACAATGAATGCACTATGCATAAACCTCTCAAAACACACTTCTCCATCATACTAGAATCTTCTCCCTCGTTTCTCTAGACCATGTTACCAAAAATTACTAGTGTTAGGTAGCTAATAATCTTTGACTTCTACACATGATGATACAAAGTACAAGGACCAAATATACACCCATACTTTATAGATGTTGATCAAATTTATAATTTTTTGTGCTTTACCAATTATAATTTTATATAGTGATGATATGTCATACGTTTACTATCTGAGCCTTATTAAGGTGTGCTTTTTTACACAATGTGGGAGTATATATTTCTTTTCTTAGACATGTGGTCACCTCTTTCCACGCGATGTACATGCTGAGAGAATAAAACGTTTGCAGGGGAAGAGGGCAGCAACAAAGAGAAGTTGAAAGCGGTTCCATGTCAGAGCAAAGTTATGATGGGTTTCTGATACGAGGTACTCCTGCAGCCTTACAATGTACACTCTACTAGTAGTAAATTTTAGGACCTATGCATGCAAAACAAATCGTGTATTTTCTCTCTGCTTCCCTATGCTCCATCTCTCCTCCCCTTTCCCCTCATGCATCGGTCCGGCTGATCTCTCTCCCCTTGTCCATAGCGTGGCGCTGCGCACGTGTGCCTTGGTACGGTAGCTCTATGTCTCTGGCGTGTTCGGCAGCCGCGCATTGGTGTGGAGTAGGGACAAGGAGTACATAGCAAGGAAACCACTTTGGTCCTTGGCGGCAAAAAAAATCAAACTTTTTCGGTTTTCGAAATTTTCACTTGCTTCCCAAACATCGGAAGGGAAGGTTATCCAAAAGATTGGCCAAACATCGGGAGGGAAGGCAATTTTGGACCAGTTTTGAACACTGACCGTTGGATCAAGACTGGCAAATCCAAACTTTGAACATTGATCGTTGGATCAAGACTGGCAAATCCAAACTTTGCAAAGCGTTGGATCTTCTTTTCCATTATTAGCATCTAGAAAGATTCTACCAATAGTCTTTAGCACAATGGATGCTAGTATGCGCATACCTCAAAACACACACTTCATTCCTCGGTTTTAGGGTCCTTGTGCTAAATGCATGCATGGACTTGGATGCAATTTTCATTTTTATGAGGTCCTTGATGTAACTTGTACTTCCACTGACCGTCTTAACTCTCAAGCACCTTGCTCCTACGAGACCAACCATTAGATTAGCCATTCGCGGTACTTCTTATCTTATCTTTATCTTGTCTTATCTCTTACAATACCATACCACCATTGTATAGTGTACGGATTAACTTCAAACATTGACCGCTGGATCAAGACTGCCAAATCCAAACATTGCTAACCATTAGATCTTCTATTTTCCCTTAGCATCGAGAAAGATTCTATTGATAGCCTTTAGCACGATGAACGCTAGTATGCGCAAACCACAAAGCACACACACTTCATTATTCAGTTTTAGGGTCATTGTGTTAAATGGATGGACTTGGATGCAATTTTCATTTTTATGAGGTCCTTGATGTAAGTTGTACTTCCATCGATCGTGTTAACTCTCAAGCACCTATGTCCTACAAGACCTACCATAGTTAAAATAAAATGCAACCACCCCAATTATCACACATACCGGACCAACGATTTCTTATACGTAATGCCCAAGTTTTTAGTACTAGGATTTTTCAAGCTTCATCCTAGCAAACTTTGCACACTTCAGTGACTTCTTGTCGATTTAACGAAATTAGATCAAACTTGAGCTACAAGTAAGCGCGATAGATTGCTCTTGAATTAAATGTATTTTCATAGGTAGATGGATGCATCTTCTTCTAGTAAACAATGTCGTCGGTGTGAGTTTCTAACTATGAGGAAAGAAAATCCTTAGTTTTCCGAGTGATGACGAGATGGTTATTTTATGTAAAGAAATTCTGAAGAATATGGATCTCAAGGCCATAAGCCAAGCTTTTAGACATATTAAGTGGACCAACGTGTTTTACTTATGATTCCCATGTTTTATGAGTTTTCAAACTCCCTATGTAGCTAATTAACTTTGACCCACTTGAATGACTTCATGCCTATATTTATCGAAATTTGGTCAAACTTGAACTACAACAACTAAATTATTGTAGGTTGCTTCTAAAGAATTTCAAAAAACTTTTTGAGGTGTACCCATTGGGGGCTCAGTTAATATATAAGAAAACAACCGAGAGTTTTGACAATAGGTTTTTAACTCCTTTATAATTAAGATTTTGCATCTTGACAATTTAACGAATTTTTTTCTCAAACTTGAGCTATAAGTAAGCGTGATAGATTTTTCTTTAATTGAATGTCTTTTTGGAGGTAGATGGTTGCATCTTCTTGTAGTAACCAGTACCGCTGGTGTGAGTTTCCAACTATCAGGAAAGAACATTCTAAATTTTCCAAGTGATGATGAGATTATTGTTCGTTTTCGTAAACAAACTCTGAAGGATATGGACCTGAACGCCACAAGCCAAGCTTTCAGACATATATAGTGGACCCTAATGTTGTAATTCTGATTCCCGTGTTTTATGAGTTTTCAAACTCATTCTATAGCTAACTTTGCCCACTTGAAATTGATTTTATGTCGATTTATTGAAATTAGTTCAATTTGAACTACAAGTAAATTGTAGGTTGCATTGAAAGTTTTACGTTTTTTGGAGGTAACCATTGGGGGCTGATTTAATATATCACAAACCACCACCGATAGTTTTTACAACAAGTTCAACTTCTTGCTAAGATTTTGCATCTTGACAATTTAACGAAATTATATCAAACTTGAGCTACAAGTAAATGCGGTAGATTTCTCTTGAGTTAATTGTCTTTTCGGAGGTAGACGGGTGCATCTTCTTGTAGTAAACAATGTCGTTGATGTGAGTTTCCAAATATCAGGAAATACCACTCTTAATTTTCCAAGTGACGATGAGATTGTTCCTTTCTGTAAAGACAGTCTGAAGAGTGGATCTGAATGCCACAAGCCATCTTTTTAGACATCTTATCTTACCACTATATAGTGTACGAATAACTTTGAATATTGACCATTGGATCGAGACTCACGAATCCAAACATTTCCAGCCATTGGATCTTCTTTTCCATTCTAGCATCTAGAAGATTCTATTGATAGTCTTGAACACAATGAATGCACTATGCATAAACCTCTCAAAACACAAGTCTCCATCATACTACAATCTTCTCCTTCGTTTCTCTGGACCATGTTACCAAAAATTTGAAGTGTTAGGTAGCTAATAATCTTTGACTTCTACACATGATGATACAAAGTAGAAGAACCAAATATGCACCCATACTTTATAGATGTTGATCAAATTTATATTTTTTCCACTTTACCTATTATAATTTTATATAGTGATGATATGCTAGACGTCTATTATCTGAGCCTCACCTGCAGGGCACGTGCAACCTACTAGTATCTTATCTTATCTTGTCTTATTTTATATTATATTATCTTATCTTATCTTATCTTACCATTATATAGTGTACGAATAACTTTGAACGTTAACCGTTGGATCAAGACCCATGAATCCTGCATTTCTAGCCATTGGATCTTTTTTTCCATTCTAGCATCTAGAAGATTCTATTGTTAGTCTTCGACATAATAAATACTATGCACAAACCTCAAAACACACTTCTCCATCGTACTAGAATCTTCTCCCTTGTTTCTCTACACCATGTTATCAAAAATTTCATGTGTTAGCAAGTAGCTAATAATCTTTGACTTCTACACATGATGGTACAAAGTACAAGGACCAAATATACACCCATACTTTATAGAGGTTGATCAAATTTATAATTTTTTGTCCTTTACAAATTATAATTTTATATAGTGATGATATGTCATACATCTACTATCTGAGTCTCATGTGCAACTTACTAGTAGCTAATAATCATTGACTTCTACATGATCTTACCACTATATAGTGTACGGACAACTTTGAATATTGACCGTTGGATCAAGACTCGCGAATCCCAACATTTCCAGTCGTTGGATCTTCTTTTCCATTCTAGCATCTTGAATATTCTATTGATAGTCTTCTTTACAAACCACTATGTAGTGTACGGGTAACTTTGAATTTTGACCATTGGATCAAGAATCGTGAATCCCAGCATTTCTAGCTGTTGGATCTTCTTTTCCATTCTAGCATCTAGAAGATTCTATTGATAGTCTTCGGCATAATGAATGCTATGCACAAACCTCAAAACACACTTCTCTATCATACTAGAATCTTCTCCCTTGTTTCTCTACACCATGTTATCAAAAATTTCATGTGTTAGCAGGTAGCTAATAATCTTTGACTTCTACTCATGCTGATACAAAGTACAAGGACCAAATATACACCCATACTTTATAGATGTTGATCAAATTTATATTTTTTTGTGCTTTACAAATTATAATTTTATATAGTGATGATATGTCATACGTCTACTATCTGAGTCTCATGTGCAACTTACTAGTAGCTAATAATCGTTGACTTCTACATGATCTTTACCACTATATAGTGTACACACAACTTTGAATATTGACCGTTGGATCAAGACTCACGAATCCAAACATTTCTAGTCGTTGGATCTTCTTTTCCGTTCTAGCATCTTGAAAAATTCTATTGATAGTCTTCGTTACAAACCACTATATAGTGTACGAATAACTTTGAATGTTGACCGTTGGATCAAGACTCCAGAATCCCAGCTTTTCTAGCCGTTGGATCTTCTTTTCCATTCTAGCATCTGGAAGATTCTATTGATAGTCTTTGGCGTAATCAATGCTATGCACAAACCTCAAAACACACTTCTCCATCATACTAGAATCTTCTCCCTTGTTTATCTAGACCATGTTATCAAAAATTTCAGTGTTAGGTAGCTAATAATCTTTGACTTCTACATGATGATACAAAGTACAAGAACCAAATATACACCCATACTTTATAGATGTTGATCGAATTTATAATT
The DNA here is from genome assembly GCA_910589775.1 of Avena eriantha. Classification (NCBI taxonomy): domain Eukaryota; kingdom Viridiplantae; phylum Streptophyta; class Magnoliopsida; order Poales; family Poaceae; genus Avena; species Avena eriantha. Next base: position 348,533,847 of record OU342741.1, read on the forward strand.
TTTTGTGCTTTACCATTTATAATTGTATATAGTGATAATATGTCATACGTCTACTATCTAAGTCTCACGTGCAAGGCACGTGCAACTTACTAGTATATATAGTGGACCAACATATTGTACTAACGATTCCTATGTTTTATGAGTTTTCAAACTTTATAGCTAAATCCGCCACTTGAATGACTCTATGTAGGTTCATCAAAATTAGGTCAAAATTGAACTACAAGTAAATTGTAGGTTGCTTTAAAAGTTTTAAAAAAAGCTTTTGGAGGCACCCATTGGACAGTCAATTAATATACTCCGTATCAGAAACCACATAGAGTTTTGACAAGAGGTTCAACTTCTTCCTAAGATTTTGCATCTTGACAAACTTGAACTACAAGTATGCGTAGATACTTAACTCGAATTAAATGTCTTTTCAGAGTCAATTAATGAAAAAAGAAAGCGACATAATAACTTAGCTAGTTACCATAACATCACACATACCATTACTAGTAGTATATGATTCTACTCCCTCCGTTCACAAATATAAGGCGCTTTAGCTTTGTGAGATGAATGTATCTAGACGCCTTTTAGTGTATAGGTTCACTCTTAACCTCTACGAACCCATACACTAAAAGACGTCTAGATACATTCGATTCACAAAGCTAAAATGTCTTATATTTCTAAACGGAGGGAGTACAATCTAATTAATTAGGCCTTTGCGTGACACTACACACATGTTGTTACCCACTATGATGAAGGTACATGTGCAAGTTACTAGAGTAGTCTAAGTTAGTTAGCACTATGTGACCATCCTAAATTAGAACGGAGGTGTACGTACTGTATGCCTTAAAGGCACATGTTTTGCGGCGCTTCAAGCTGTTCACCACTCGTGTCGGCTCTCACTGGTCAGACGGATAAAGCCACTTACTTGTTGATTTGGTACTATATATTGTCGATCTTCTTCCATCACTGACAGAGAATAAATTCTTCTGCCGCTTCCAAGCGCGTGCTTTCGCGGAGCTACAACTAGTATCTCAGGCGACTACTACTCCCGCGCGGCGCTCGAGCAATTGTGACCGTCCGTTCATAATGGACGGGAAGCATTAGACAATGGATTTTCTTTTGGTGGATGGTTGATTTTTTTGAGAGATTTAGCAGAGAGAAAGAAGGAACGCTTGGTTTGATTTCATTCTGTATTTCTCTTTGCCTCGATCTCCATCCTCACTTCACCTCCAGCGTCCCGGCGATGGCCATTACCACTCGCACACCAATACAGGCACGTGCCAACACCTCCATGCCGCTTGAGGATCAGCTCCAGCGCCCAGTTTGATAGACTGTTTTCCGTCTTGCCCTGCCAGCTGCCGCTCGCTCTCTCCTCCAAAACCCCCAATCAAAACCAAACGCCATCGCCCTCACCTGCTCGAGCCCTTCCCCGGGATGACCCAATTGATCGATAACTGTGACACTTCTAGGGTGTTTTCCGATGACCCCCTTGAATAAATATCTACTAGATGCGACGTCATCACCTCCACGAGCCTCACCGCCTGCTGCAAACGTTATCTTTACTCAGCAACACATAGTGCATCCCTGTTGAAATCTCATCCGTTTGGTCTCCCCTGTGTTCTTCACTCTCACTGAACTGAGGTATCGCGTGAGTACAATGTCTTCTACCACGACAATCGCATGAAACAGTTCTATATGGCAGCTACTATTGCAGCAGGGGCAAGCAGAAGCCACAGAAGAAGTTCGGGTGGACCTTGTGCGAGATGACGCCGCTGGACAGGTCCTCCTCCGATGCTGTGATGCCAGATTGTCAGGGTAAGAAGTGGGTAGGTGCCCATGGAGATTGGATCTCCACTGTTGGCCTCGCCTGGAACTGGGAGCTTGTGAATGTGTTTAGTCGTTGCCGGATTCCTCTACCAGCGATCTTCGATTTTGAGGCCACACCCGAGGTACTTAAGTTTATCGCGGCTAGTCAGCCTACTAATCTACTAAAGATAGCCATTTTCCGAGTTCCCACAACTGCTAGGAACTATAAGGATTTCTCTGTCCTGGCCATCTTCGACACGGTAATTGCCTTCCTTGATGGTTCTCATGGTATGTGGATGGTTCTTGAGAACCAGTTCAGCATGTTCAGCTACCGCGATGCAATTATCCACAATGGAGTTATCTATGCTATAACTCAGATTGGCAATTTTATGCATGGGATCCTCGGGCATGGGGTAAAATTTCCATCCTTAAATTTTCAAGCTTCATCATTCAAATTTTGCTTAGCTGACCTCTGAATGTGCTTTCCTTGGAAGGTCATGTGCGTCTTCCGCGGCCACATAAATTAGACGGTAATCGTGAGTACAGTCCTGATATGTGGTGGTTAGCAAGATCTCCTAATGGTGGTAGCCTTATTCTGATCAATACCGTGGGTGTTAGTGCTAGGCGGTATGACACTAGTTATCTTGTGGCTGAAAATGTTGGTTATCATCACGACCGCAATATTCACATCTATTCTACTAGGTTTTTCTGTCATGTGTTCTCGATTGACACTAGTAGGTTACTTCCAACGAACAATGACGGAGGGTTTTAGACCTTGGAGCATTTTCTATCATCCTTGGATTGCACTATCCAATTACTATTCCAGTTGGCACGGCAGGACTTGGCCCTGGAAATCTAACGAGGAGCAACTATGTATACACCTCGCCGCATGCAGTTAGTCTTGGTGGATTTAATATTTGTCCTGAAATATGCCGCATTAGTATGAATGCTCAAGACGCTGCTGTTGGTTTCTCAACCAACATTGGCTGGAATTTCCCTAGAAAACATTGGTTAGAATTGGCGGCAGACTCCGTTGTGGTTCATCCCAAGCTTGGCCAACGCGAAGGATTGGAACCAGCATAATTAACGATTCAAGGGAGATCATATGGAATAGGGATTTGCGTATCTTGAATTATTCCCTTCGCCTTATTTGTATCTTATGGCCTCAGTCGTTAACTTGCTGTACTCTAACACTCATTTCGCCACAATGTAGTGCAAGGCCTGCGATTTGATCAAACTCCTTCTGTATGCAAGCCATAGTTTTAGTTAGTGCGGGTTAAATATTCTACAACTCGTTGCGCCCGCACCCCTTTATTATTTGTTGCACTTTCGAGTTCTCAAAAAATGTGAAATATATCCGGAACATTGGCTATGTTGTATCTTGTGCATCTATAATATTCGGTCCCACAATAAGATCTTATGTGACCTGTGTCAATGAAAAAGAAAAAACCTAAGCGAACAATATATTGTGTTCATTTGTTTATTTTGTGGTCGCCAGGCCACGTACTAGTAATATTTTTGGGATAGAAATTTATAGATGAACTATATAAATATGATCTATGTTCATGATTTATTTCAGATTTTCTGAAAACTTGGAAGTGCCACATGCAACAGCTTGTTACCGATGCAGCTAGTTGCAAATTGTAATTTCCGTCGTGGACATACCTAGTGGCTCCAAGCGCATGGTGCATGTAGATTCGCACTGGCAGGTGGAGCCGACCTTAACAGGGACCACATTTCAGTGAATCAGAGCCACACAAAGTCATGCACGTTGCCTGACTTGAGCGAAATCTGGTGTCCTTGCACGTCTCTCATTTTGCTGCGCGGTTGCATGCTGTACACGAGTAATTCCATGTATCTTGTACAAGAACATATATGAATACATGCAACATGCCAAAAATACCACGGACACACCCGTACTGTGCATTATATCTGGTGTATATATTTTCGGTTCTATACTACGAGTTCTGCATATAGGGGAACAAGATGAAAGTACATGTGTCCATGTCGCGGTTACTACTAGTAGTAGTAGTTCGTCCTCCTGTTTTCCGTTGAAAATACTAGTACACTATGTTGAAATGAAAGCTGTAAAAAGAAAACCCTCTGGTCAAACTAATGTGACTAGACAATACTGCACCTCTTTGTACAATTCCTTCGGTTTTCTTGTGCAATCAAACACCACTTGATCCAAAATACTACAGGCATCTAATCCTATAGGATTCAAGTGGACATGCCTCTATATATATAAAAAAGTGGCGCTTCCTCTTTTGAAACTTACAACAACTAGGAAACTAACATAAGCAAGAAATCCAAATATTCAGAATAGCTGAGTAAGAACTGCAATTCCTAATGTTGTTAATTTATTGAGTAATATTATTGTCAGGATTTGCCTATTCAGAGTATTAGCATGAACAATGAAGAATGTTGGTGTTAGAATATGTATGCCAGTAATGCACTTTTTGTCTCGAATTCGGATGTTGTAGGAAACAAGGAGCTTCCGTTTGTAATCCCAGCACCTATTCTGAATGATCGGCCATGCATGTGGTTCCTCGCTCGATCGGCTCATGGTGAATGCTTGATGATCATAATTACAACGTATGGCATGGGGGTTGCCCATGGAGAAGATGGTGAAATCATTCCTCATGCTCAAAATAGGACTAAGCTACGCCTATATCCTGCCTCTCATGTCTACATTTTTTAAGAGGATCCTAGCTCTGCTAGACCTCCAAGGGTCATCGTTTGGAGGCAGGTTAATAGCCTAGGGGGCAACTCTCTGTTTCTCGATCTCAATTATCCAATCATTGACAAGATGATGAAGTAACGCGGATGCAAGGCTGCTGATGGCACATTGTTCCCATTCATGAGGAAAAACTGTATATACACAACATACGGGAGATTTTGCGGAATACAATTCCCTCAGATTAAGCGCTGCAACCTGCAGCCAACTGAAGGTGAGCCTGTGGTAGTTATCAGCCTTCCCAAAGATGGTTGGAACCGTGTGCGATAGGCGGCAATTTGGTTTAGGCATAGTTTAGGTTTGGAATGCTCGTTGTGCCGTCCCTAGACTCAACTGTGGATCTTTCTAGTGTATCGTTGTGCCATCTTTTTTTGCATCGTGGTTCAACAGTTGACTATTAGTACACTGGTTTTAGTGGCCAGCTTGAATTAGTTTATATGAGCCATGTCGTGCTTTTGCATTTAGTATTGCCTTCCACGTTATAATCCATGTAGCCGTGCTTATTTCGTAGCGTGATTCCTGTACTATACTTTTCAGTACTATTACTGGCTTGTATATACGCCACTCGTGCATTTTTTTGAACCATCGCACCTCGTGCAGCTTTGTGTTTTGAGAGGAATATTGTTTACATAGAACCCATATTGTCTCTGATACATGACATACTTTTGGCGCTACCGTGAAATTACTTGTTCAATATAGTATGTATCCTTGCTCATTTCTTCTGTATGTGAAATGAACAACTCAAGCTCTGATGTGACATGAACAAGTCAAGCTCTGATGTGCTGATATTGTACTATCTGTGCTAGTGTACAAACTGGTTGTATTATTGTGTTCGAAACTGTGAACTAAATGTGCGAATTCTGAGCCTTTTTGCATGATGACAATGTCACATGTTGGCGCTAATTGCGGCATGTACTAATTTCATCGTACGGAAGCATACAACTTTGAGTGATCGGTTTAAGCTGGTGCTTACCCGAGCTGTCTGCGGCTGGGTAAGTCAAGGCCACCGTGTGTCTATCACCAACAGTTTATATGGCATGATTACAAGGTTTTGAGTACATCAAATCGATTGGGCACTTAGGCTGATTCAAAGCCACCCAAACCATCTCGAAATATATCCTTTGCTGAAAAGATGATTGCGCGCTGTAAGACTTGATATGACACAATTTTATGTTAATCAGTCAAACTCCCTCCAGTACTTTCCATGTTCGAATCCTGCGCTGCCCAAGTTCCTCGCTATGTTCGCTATGTATAATAAGGCGCAATATCAGTCACTTTTCTCCATTTCCAACTTCATTCTTTCGGATTCGGCGTAGGTATAGCTAGGTCAGGTGGACCATCGACCTTCAGTACAATATATTTTTTACTACTTAGCCTATGAAAACGAATATTTCAACCCCACTTCTGACAAAAAACTTCCCATACTCTTGTTTCAAAAGAAAAACCCTTAATTAGCCTTTCGTGGTGAGCAGAGTATATATATTTTAGGGTATCAACTGCATTTTTTTGGAGGATGGGGTAAGAACTACATTGAATTTTCACTAAGGACCTAGCGAAAAGATTGCACATTCGACCCAACACTGGCCCAAAACTTTGAAAATTAGCCTGCCGGGTCAGGTGGACTGCTGACCCGTGACATATTGAGTACATTGAATTTTCAGTGAGGAGGTTATTAGAAAATAGTACTACATTCTACCCAATTGTGGCCCAAAACGTTGCTAATTTATCCTTCCGGTTTCAGGTTGGCTATGGGCCGCCAACCCTCAACACATTATTAATTGGTTTTTTAAGCTTGAACCACAGTAAAGAAGTTTCGATAAGGATCCCACGATAAGAAGCCCATTGGTTAACAAGATTGGACCCAAGTTATTTTTTTTATCTCCCAAAATCGTCTTAATTTAGTATTTCCATGCCATTCTGATAAACTATAGGACAAGCTTCTCCTACCCATGTTGTATTTGTACAGAGCATTTAGCATTTTTTATGGCAAGTCATTAGGGTCCCTGCCTTTTCATTTTAAGTGATTTCAACATTTATAAATGTAATCTTTTCCAGTAGTGGCATAAATGGTTCTGGCGTAGTGGAAGTGATGTCTACGCACTTCTATTCTTGTAGACAGTTGTTGGGCCTCCAAGTGTAGAGGTTTGTAGAACAGCAGCAAGTTTTCCCTTAAGTGGATCACCCAAGGTTTATCGAACTCAGGGAGGAAGTGGTCAAAGGTATCCCCTCTCAAGCAACCCTGCAATCAAGATACAAGAAGTCTCTTGTGTCCCCAACACACCCAATACACTTGTCAGGTGTATAGGTGCACTAGTTCAGTGAAGAGATAGTGAAATACAAGTGGTATGGATAATTATAAGTGGTAACGGTGCTAGAAAATAACTTGATGGCGTGGAAAAGACTAACGACAGACTGAAATAAAGATGGAAGTAAGAAAACATGTAACAGATCTAGTAGCAAACGGTGTTTCAATGCTTAGAAATTAGGCCTAGGGATCATACTTTCACTAGTGAACACTCTCATATAAATATATTCTCTTCATGATACTACTCTTAACTACTCTCCGGTTGAACACTCTAATCGATGGTAGGGCTATAACAACACACCTCAAAGTAAGCCTTTCCCATCTAGAAAACCCCACACTGTCACCTTGAGCACTAGATGGTTCCAACAAACACCACAATTTCATAAAGACATCCAAATCCAAATATAACTCATAACAAGTATTTGTATTCTCTAGCGTAAGTGCCACCATGGTGTGCACGCTGTCACTTTCACACACATGGGGAGAGCAGAGATCTATTATAGCACTTGAGTAGCAAGGTAGATCTATAGATTACAAGCTCATGATCACAATATGATCATGCATAGAGAGAGATGAACACATAGCTGCCGGCAGAACCCTTAGTCTCGAGGAAGAACTACTCCCTCCTCATCATGGGAATCAACAATGGTGATGGAGATGGCGGTGGAGATCGATGGAGATGGCTCCGGGGGCACTTTCCTGTCCCGGCAGGGTGCCGGAACAGAGACTTTCTGTCCCCCGAATCTCCCCTTCGGTGGCGGCGGCGCTGCGGAACTTTTCGTGGATTTCTGATTGACTATTTAGGGTTTATGCCTTGGGAGGCTTCTTATAGGCCAGAGGGCAAGGTCGGTGGGCGGCCAGGGGGGCCACACCATGCCCTGGCGCGGCCTGGGTGGACCTACGCCATGGGGTGGTGTGGCCACCCTATGGCCCCTCTCCGACTCTCCTTCTGGCTCCGTGTTCCCCACGGTGAAATATTGACTTTGGCTTTTGTCCCGTCCAATTCCGAGAATATTGATTTTCTGACTTTCCTAGAACCAAAAACAGCAGAAAACAAGCAACTGGCACTATGGCATCTCGTTAATAGGTTAGTCCAGGAAATCATATGAAAAGTACTCCAAAGTATGGACAAAACACAAGAAAGTAGATAAAACCAAGCATGGAACATCAAAAATTATAGATACATTTGCAATGTATCAACATCCCCAAGCTTAACTCCTGCTCGTTCTCGAGTAGGTAAGTGATAAAAAGAAAGAATAATTTTTGAGGTGACATGCACCATCAAAGACTTGATTAAAGTATTTGTAAAACATTCAAAGCTGGGATCATAGTACTTCAATCATAACATGAAAGACAAAGTTCTAGCAATAAGCAAAGAAACTATGATGCAACATGAAAAGGCACAAACAAAAGATTCATAAATAACAATGCTTTGCAAGACGTTTGTTTGTTTCACATAAAGAAAACATAGCATAATAGTATTCAGCTTGTCCCTCATAGAGTAGCAAATATAATTGCATAGGACACCATCAAAGTTCATAAGAGTGACTAGATACAATAATTTAAAACAAGCAATAACAAGTTATGCATCAATCAACTTAGTCTTGGGACAATGCACATAGAACTAAGAATGGCCACTATGCTCTCAAAGTAGGTGCATAAAGATAGAAGGTGGAGACTCAATGTAATGGTGGAAGAAAGGCCTTTGTAAAAGGAAGTAGGGATTCAAGTCTCATAAAGAGCTTCCAAAAATTATGGTACTTATAGCTTTCAGCTCTCATTGCCCCTATCATAAGCATCTTTAAGGTGATTAAGGTTAAAGTGACACAACTAAGAGGATATGCTTGACAAGTTATAAACCGAAATCTAACACACATACAAACTCAATGATCTTACAAGTTCCACTTTTATTTCACACCGCCGGGATCCGTAAGCAAAAGAACATGATATCAACGGGGTACAAAGTACAAGTGTAATGTTGAAAGCGTTCCCCATGAAACATGGTTCTGCTAATTTCAACTTATAAAGCGCAAGCATATACGCAACAAAGAAGGACCAATGGTTCAAGTTTATTAGATGCAAAAAGTAAAGTGTGCCATCAAGTTCGTGAGAGATTTAATCACTAGTTTTCTCATAACAAGTTTAATTTGGAAGGTAAACAAAAGCATGAATATACTTGGAATAGCATAAGATAGTAGGTAGGTATGGTGGACTCTTTGGAATAACTTGGTTTAGGGAGTTGGATGCATGATTGGAACTCATACTTGGTTGTGGAGGCTAGCAAAAGACTGGGAGCAACAAACTAAGAGAGCAATAATGGCCATAATCATGCAGAGCGACAAAACATCCTTGGTCAAAGCATAAAGTGATTCGAGAAGTTGAAAACTAAAGGATCATAAAGGCTATGGTGACTTGGGATAGTCATAACATGGTGTGAGCATGTGCCAAGTCAACCCAAATAAAGCATCAAAGGAGAATACCATGATACTATGCTTTAATATGCTAAAACAACGCATGATTAATCAAGGCACATTAAGCAATCTCAATTGTTTATAACAAGTCATGTTACAACAAAGAATACGAAGCATAAAGCTAAAACAATATCAAGCATGGCATGACAAAGCATAGGCCACAGTCAAAAACGAGCTCTTTTTACCACATAAGCATGAACTTTTCTACTCTTTTCCAAACCAAACCAAACTATTTGCAAACCAACGTATGAAATAGGGGATCCAACCAATTTATTCAGAAAACTAAGCAAACCAAGCAAACTAAAAACCAAAACGAAAACGAAAAAGAAGACGCTCCAAGAACAACACAACTGTGCATGAAACAATAAAATGAAGCGTTTGGAAGAAACCTGGGATTTTTATTGATGAAGGAGGGGATGCCTTGGGAATCCCCAAGCTTTGACACTTGTACTTCTTGGATATTTCTTGGGGTGACACGCGTGGCATCCCCAAGCTTGAGCTTTAGTCCATCCTTCATCTCATTACTCATTCCTTCCATACACCTGAAAATTTTCATTCATACAAAACTTCACACAATCTTTATTAGCAACATTAGTGCACTCAAGATAAAAGGTCTTAAGGTTCAGTTCTAACACCAAATAAACTTCCATTAGAACACTAGCTACTGTAGCACTTCCCTCAAAAAGCTAAATTCCCAAAAGAACTCAAGAAGGAACTAACAAGAAGCAAATGCAGAAAATGGCAGAAATCTGTCAAAACAGACCAGCAGGTAAAGACGAATTTTTTAGAAGACCTTCTGTTCCTCAAATCAAAAAGTGTTGAACTAACGAAAGTTAGATAACAACCTGGGGCAGAAGCACAAAAATTAATGCCTCAGAAAGACGTTCAGAGATTTTACACGAATATTTACGGTGAAGCACATAAATCTGTTTCGGGACAGCAACTTTTCCAATCATTACTTCTCTCTCATTAGAGGTTACTCTTGGCACAAAAAGAAAATAAAAAGGATAAGGAGCAGTTATTACAGAGGTAATAACTTCCAAGACTCATCTAAAACTTTTGGGTTATCTCCCAATAAGTACTTTTCTTTAACGCCTTTAAGTTAGGCATAAGAAGCAAGAAAGAATCAAGTGTCCTCAAATGAAGAAGCATTAAGACCAAATTTTAATTTCATAGGAGAAGCAAAAGAAATCTTCTCGCTCTTCTTAGGGAAGTGTTCTATACCTTTCTTGATCGGGAGTTGATATTTAATGGTGCCTTCTTTCATATCAATAATGGCACCAACAGTTCTAAGAAAAGGTCTTCCCAAAGTAATAGGACAAGAAGCATTGTATTCAACATCCAAAACATAGAAATCAATAGGGACATAGGCATTGTTAACCATAATAAGGACATCATTAAGACTCCCCATGAGTTTCTTTTTAGCATTATCATCAAGTGGGACATTCAAATAACAATCTTCAAGTGGAGGCAAATCAAGCATATCATAAATCCTTCTAGGCATAATAGAAACACTACTATCAAGATCACATAAAGCTTTGAAATCAAAGTCATTCACTTTCATATTAATGATGGGTTCCCAACCATCTTCTTGTTTTATAGGAATAGAAGCTTTATGTTTCATCTTTTCTTCTTTAATCTTTATGAGAGCATCATTAATGTGTTTTGTAAAGGCCATGTTCATAGCACTAGCATTAGGATTTTTAGCAAGCTTTTGTAGAAACTTAATAACTTCAGAGATATTGCAACCATCAAGATCAAAATCAAATTTATCATCTAAAGTAGTAGAACTATTACTAGCCTCAACACTAGTGGTGGTAATAGTAGAAACACTAATGTTTCTAACAATTTCATCTTCTGTTTCCCACTTAGCATGTAATTCAGCTAATAGTCTAACATTTTCATCAATTCTTACTTGTATATCATTAGTAGCTGCAAAGGGATTATCATTAGTTTCAGGTTTAGCAGCCATTTTATTCAAATAAGATTGAGCTTCAGCCAAAGATGCTATATTTCTTTCAGCATTAGAGAGTTTTTCCTCAATAGTTTTATTGAAAGCAGTTTGTTTACTAATAAACTCTTTAAGCATAACTTCAAGTTCAGAGGGAGCACTCCTATTATTGTTGTAAGAATTTCCATAAGAATTACCATTGTTGGGAGGATATGGCTTATAATTGTTGTTACCAAAATTACTCCTATAAGCATTATTGCCAAAGTTGTTATTTCTTATGAAGTTCACATCAACTTGCTCTTCTTGAGCAACCAAAGAAGCCAAAGGAACATTATTTGGATCAATATGGGCTTTCCCATTAACAAGCATGGACATAATAATATCAATCTTATCACTCAAGGAGGAAGTTTCCTCAACAGAATTTACCTTCCTACCTTGTGGAGCTCTATCAGTATGCCATTCAGAATAATTAACCATCATATTTTCCAGAAGTTTTGTTGCAGCACGCAAAGTGATGGTCATAAAGGTACCTCCAGCAACAGAATCCAATAGGTTCCTTGAAGAATAGTTCAATCCTGCATAAAAAGTTCAGATGATCATCCAAGCAGTTAGTCCATGAGTGGGACAATTCTTTACCAAAGATTTCATTCTTTCCCAAGCTTGAGCAACATGCTCATTATCAAGTTGTTTAAACTTCATTATTTCACTTCTCATAGATATAATCTTAGAAGGAGGATAGTATTTTCCAATGAAAGCATCTTTGCACTTAGTCCAAGAATCAATACTATTCCTAGTTAAGGAATTCAACTATTCTTTAGCTTTTCCTCTCAAAGAGAAAGGAAACAATTTCAGTTTAATAATATCACCATCTATATCCCTATGCTTTTGCATCTCACAAAGTTCAACAAAGTTATTTAGATGGGAAGCAGCATCTTCATTACCAATACTAGAAAATTGCTCTCTCATAACAAGATTGAGCAAAGCAGGTTTTATCTCAAAGAAAGTATCTTCAGGCACAGGTGGAGAAATAGCTGTGCTCATAAAATCATTGTTGTTGGTGCTAGTGAAGTCACACAACTTAGTGTTTTCAAGAGTAGTCATTTTTTTAGGTTTTCAAATAAGAAAGCAAACTAGTAAAACTAATTTTTTGTGTGTTTTTGATAAAGAAACAAGCAAACAAAGCAAAAAGAAACTAAGCAAAAGAAAAATAACAAAGTAAAGAGATTGGTTATGAGGGACTCCCCTTGTGAAGATGTCCTTGACTCCCCGGAAACGGCGCTCGAAAAATGCTTGATGGCTCTGTAATGGCGCCAAGAAAATGCTAGAGCGATGATGATGTAGAGCTCGTTGGGAACCCCAAGAGGAAGGTATGATGAGCACAACAGTAAGTTTCCCTCAGTATGAAACCAAGGTTTAATCGAACCAGTAGGAGCAAGGAAACACCCCAAAGGTGTTACTTGCTGAGCTTTGGCAGGGCGCACTACCGGTGCTAGTAGCAACGTGAAGACCTGCACAACACAACCACATAACTTTGTCCCCAACTTGCGATGAGGTTGTCAATCTCACCGTGTTTTGCGGAAAACAAAGGATTAAACGTATCGAATGGAAATAAGTAAAAGTTTGCAGAAAGTAAACACAAAGCAGTAACAGTTTGTAGATTGTATGTAAAAGACAAGGACCGGGATCCATAGTTCACTAGAGGTGGCTCTCCTTAAGATAGATAACATGCTGGGTGAACAAATTACAGTGGGGCAATTTACAAACATCGAGAAAACAATACATGCATATACTAATCATCTTGACTCCTTTGAGATTCGATTGGGCATTACAACATTATACATAGACCGCCATCCAACTGCATCTATGACTAATAATACACCTTCAGGTTATCATCCGAACCCCTTCCAGTATTAAGTTGCAAGCAACAGATTATTGCTTTATGAACTGCGTGTAAAGTAAACAATACGATTGTTCTATGAACAAAGGATTGTTGTTTTCTCCCTAGTAGCAACAGCACATCTAGTACCTTAGAGATTTTTGTCACTTCCCCGGATTACCAGAGGCATGAACCCACTATCGAGCATAAATACTAACTCTTGGAGTTGCTAGCATCTACTTGGCCAAGATAGCTACTTTCAACGGAAAGCATGCAAGATCACAAATAACAAAGACCTGCGTAGTGGAAGTGATGTCTACGCACTTTGTAGACAGTTGTTGGGCCTCCAAGTGCAGAGGTTTGTAGAACAACAACAAGTTTTCCCTTAAGTGGATCACCCAAGGTTTATCGAACTCAGGGAGGAAGTGGTCAAAGGTATCCCCTCTCAAGCAACCATGCAATCAACATACAAGAAGTCTCTTGTGTCCCCAACACACCAAATACACTTGTCAAGTGTATAGGTGCACTAGTTCGGCAAAGAGATAGTGAAATACAAGTGGTATGGATAATTATAAGTGGTAATGGTGCTAGAAAATAACTTGATGGCATCGAAAATACTAACGGCAGACTGAAATAAAGATGGAAGTAAGCAAACATGTAACAGATCTAGTAGCAAATGGTGTTTCAATGCTTAGAAACAAGGCTAGGGATCATACTTTCACTAGTGAACACTCTCATATAAATATATTCTCTTTATGATACTACTCTTAACTACTCTCCGGTTGAACACTCTAATCGATGGTAGGGCTATAAGATCACACCTCAAAGTAAGCCTTTCCCATCTAGAAAACCCCACACTGTCACCTTGAGCACAAGATGGTTCCAACAAACACCACAATTTCATAAAGACATCCAAATCCAAATATAACTCATAACAAGTATTTGTAATCTCTAGCCTAAGTGCCACCATGGTGTGCACGCTGTCACTTTCACACACATGGGGAGATCAGAGATCTATTAAAGCACTTGAGTAGCAAGGTAGATCTATAGATTACAAACTCATGATCACAATATGATCATGCATAGAGAGAGATGAACACATAGCTACCGGTAGAACCCTTAGCCTCGAGGAAGAACTACTCCCTCCTCATCATGGGAATCAGCAATGGTGATGGATATGGCGGTGGAGATCGATGGAGATGGCTCTAGGGGCACTTCCCCATCCCGGTAGGGTGCCGGAACAGAGACTTTCTGTCCCCCGAATCTCCCCTTCGGTGGCGGCGGCGCTGCGGAACTTTTCGTGGATTTCTGATTGACTATTTAGGGTTTATGCCTTGGGAGGCTTCTTATAGGCCAGAGGGCAAGGTCGGTGGGCGGCCAGGGGGCCCACACCATGCCCTGGCGCGACCTGGGGGGACCCGCACCATGGGGTGGTGTGGCCACCCTGTGGCCCCTCTCCGACTCTCCTTCTGGCTCCGTGTTCCCCCCGGTGAAATATTGACTTTGGCTTTTGTCCCGTCCAATTCCGAGAATATTGATTTTCTGACTTTCCTGGAACCAAAAACAGCAGAAAACAGGCAACTGGCACTATGGCATCTTGTTAATTGGTTAGTCCAAGAAATCATATGAAAAGTACTCCAAAGTATGGACAAAACACAAGAAAGCTTTTAAAACCAAGCATGGAACATCAAAAATTATAGATACATTTGCAATGTATTAGGAAGCACACGCGGTTCCCATTTGTTGAAGTTTTGAGTTTGATTCCTAGTTTTTTCTATATAAATATATAATATATAGTATAATCTCTATCGTTCTTGTACATTTTTTCTAGCATACACACGTTTCTTACATAGAGAAGGCTGACATCTGGGACCCAACAATGTTGCCAAAGTCAAAGCAACATAGTGCATCATACACACTTAGCATTTGCAGAGATGCTGACATGTTGGACCCAGCAGAGACCTTATACAGATGTTGGATCGAGCAATCAATGTTTCATTTATAGAGAGGCTGATATGTGGGACCTAGCAGCACGACCTTATACAGATGCTGCATCGAGCAACGTTGCTAGTTCGAAACAGGGAGGTACGAGCGAGAAAAAAGTTCAGCATGCACACGTTTCTTGTAATGAGAGGCTGATATGGGGGACCCAAAAGTGTGAGCAAATGGCAGATTCGTCGAGCAACGCTATCTAGTTCGGAACAGGGTAGCGCTAGAGAACAAAAAAAATTCCATCATACCGACGATTCTTCTAATGTGAGGCTGACATAAGGGACCCACCAGCCTGAATTAACGGCTGATGCAGCGAGAAATGCTATCAAGTTCGGAACACGAAGGTGCGACAGAGGGTAAAAAATCCATCATACACACATTTCTTCTAATGAGAGGATGACTTGTGGGGCCCAGCATCGTGATTAAACGGTAGATGCATCGAACAACGCTATCAGGTTCGAAATAGGGTAGCGTGAGCGAAGGAACAAAAATCCATCATACACACGTTTCTTCTAATGAGAGGATGACATGTGGGGCTCAGGAGGTTGGTTAAATGGTAGATGCGTCGAGCATCACTATCAACTCGGAACGGGGTAGCGCCAGCGAAGGAAAAACTTCCATCATACACACGTTTCTTCTAATGAGAGGATGACATGTGGGTCCCAGGAGGTTGATTAGACGGTAGATGCATCGAGCAGCGCTATCAACTTCCAAACAGGGTAGCGCGAGCGAAGGAAAAAAATTCCATCATACACACGATCCTTCTAATGAGAGGCTGACATGTGGGACCTAGCAGCCTGACTAAACGGCAGACGCCTCGAGCTACGTTATCGAGTTCAAATCAGGGAGGCGCGACCGAAAAGTATGGTCTGCTAGAGACACCGACGTCTGGGACCCACACGCCTTAAAAGACTTCGGCGAGTCAACATCGCGCGAGGAAACGAAAATCTTGCTTCTGCCTCGCGCTAGCCGAGCTTCCCCCATGTTATTAGCAGATCTGTCGTAGTAGAGGGCCGCGAAACCGGAAAAAAATGTTTTCCATCGGCCACGGCCGAGCGGAGAATTTTATTGCGGAAGACGCGCCTTCTACGATGACCGTCAGGCCAATTCGTTGCGGAAGGAAACTTTTCTTGTAGTGTGATCATAAAATATCTCGAATCACCATTTATGTCGGTTTGCCAAAATATCAAGGTGTCATCACAAAACTATCTCAATTCATCACTTATCTCGGTCTGACCGAATATCATCGACATCTATGTCGGATTTCCTATATATCAATCACCAAATATCATAAGATCGACATATATGTCGGATTTTAACATCTATCTCAAATAGCAAGTATCATAAGATTGACGTATATGTTAGATTTTGACATTTATGTCGGATTTTAACATCTATAACAAATCGCAAGTATCATAAGATCGATATCTATGTCGGATTTCGGCATGTATGCCAGACTTTGACATCTATGTCAGATTTTAACATCTATCTCAAATAGCAAGTATCATAAGATCGACATCAATCTCGGGTTTCTGCATTAATGTCAGATTTTGACATCTATGTCGGATTTTGACATCTATATCAAATTGCAAGTATTATAAAATCGACATGTATGTCGGTTTTTGACAAGGTATGTCAGATTTGGACAGGTATGTCCAATTTGGACGTGTATGTCGGCTTTGGACGTGTATGTCAGCTTTGGACGTGTATATTAGTTTACGTGACAACAGTAAAAGCGATCGCCATGGTAAATACTAGAAACAAAGTCTCACTTTGTCACCAGAATAATACTTCAACCCATTATGAGATAATGGTATAAATATAAAAGTTAGGAAGACAATAACGATTTGCAAAGACATAATGATCTGGTAAAACAGAACATGGATATGACGTTTTCCATAAGCATGCATGATCAATAAACGCATATATGATATGGTTTATGATGAGTAAAATGCGAGCTAGATTATTTGTACTCTAGTGCAAGTGGGAGACTGAACGAGATATGCCATAGAGGCAAATAATAAATAGGTTTTTATTGTCATATCTCAATTAGTTCACAATAGTTCATACTGTGCTATAACTGTATTAATACGAAACGTTAATATACATGTGGTATGTAAACAAACCAAGTCTCTTGTTACCTCTAGCGAACTAGTTCATTGGTCATGAGGATGATCTAGGGTTTTGAGATCGTGGGCATTTATGCCAATTGACAATGAGGTCATGTCATTAGTTGTATGATGTGATAGACAAATAGCCCAACAAGTTATATCATAATGAGATCTAGGTACAAAGTTCACCATTAACGATAAACTAAGGAAATCTCGCAACCTAATCCTTAGACTGTGAGATAATGCAAATCACCGTTCTAGAGGGAGCTTAGATGGCTATCAAGTATCTCCATGACTGTATGATCAAAAAGGTGCCACTCAGGTTTCCCAAAGGGGCGTGTAGAGGAGTACATATCAAGATAAGGATTTTCCCATCCATGTAACAGGCAAATACAGTTGTGGCCATCTCAGTGAGGTTGCATTAACGAAGCTTGCAAGCGTGTGACTGGATCACGGAATACAATGACATGGGAACGAGAAAACAAGTTCGTTGGTAACGAGATCGAACAAAGGTATGGAGATATCATACATAAAATATCAGGTGAACTAGGTATCAAGGAATGGGAAACGATATTTACGGTTCAAACGACATTATCATCGTGGAATGCACAGGGGTCATTATGGGCATCCCGGTCCCACTATTGATAATTGATGGAGATCATGTCTGTGCCATTCCCGAGTCGTGGGGAAATACACTTAAGGGTACGATGAGGTAGAGATCCTCTATAAGTTGGAATCACCATATGAAAGAGAAAAGGAAACCAGAAAAGTTTTGTGAGAGAACCGGAATCGTTCCGAGAAAGTTCCGAAGTCGTTCGGAGGAAATCGAAAGGGAACCGAACGGTGTTTCGGGTCAAATCAGATTTTGTAATTTGTATTTACATATTAATTAATGTAATTAATATTAAATATAATATTAAAATCTAATTTGAAGGGGTATTCCACTAATGGGCCAAACTTCCTAGGGAAAAAGGCCCCATGAGGGAAAACCACGAGAGGGAAGGGCCAAGGCCTAGCCGCCCCAAGGGGGCCCACCTGGCCATCCTAGGGCCATGCGTGGGGTGGGGCCCACCCCTGGCCGGCTTGCCCATGGATCCCTAGGGCCCATGGCGCGTCCCCCTCTCTCCCTTGTTTAGTCCCACATGGGAAACCCAAAGGGGAGGGCACACCCCCTCCTATATAAAGGGGTGCTGATACGTCCAAAACGTATCTACATTCCCGAACACTTTTGCTATTGTTTCTCCTCTAAACTTGTGTGATTTGGCTATAACTAACATAGACTGACGTTGTTTTCAGTAGAATTACCTTGGTGTCTAGTTTTTGTGTAGAAAATCAACTATTAGGAAAAAACCCGGAAAATATGCCAAAAATCCTATTTCACCAGAAGACTCACGGAGCCAAAAGACGAGACAGAGGAGGGCCACGAGGGGCCCACACCCCCTGGCCACGCGGGCCAGCCCAGGCCGCGCCTGGGAGGGGTGTAGCCGCCTCGGGCACCCCCTCGACCTCCCTATTCGCCTATAAGATGCCCCTTGACCTAAAAACTCAGGGGAATTCGATGGTTTTCCAGATAGATTTCCACTGCGCCGCCACCACTAGATACCGCGATTCAGAACCAGAAACTCCGTTCTGGCACCTTGTTGGGACGGGGAATTGGAGGAGATCATCGCCATCATCAACACCATCGCTTTTCCATCAACCATCCATGATTCCCCCATCCATGAGTGAGTAATCCCCCGATGTTGGCTATGGGGATGGTAGGGATTGGATGGGATCATTCATGTAATGGCATCGGATTGTTTGGGCATGTGCCTAATATCTATTATTAGTGCTTTTTGGCTTTGTTGCAACTTTTTATGCTTAATGCTTGTCACTAGGGCCCGAGTGCCATGATTTCAGATCTGAACATGTTATTGATTCATGATGATAGTATTGTTTGTGATCTTACTTGCAAGTTGTATACACATATTATTGTTCAGAACCAAAGGCCCCGAAGTGACAATAATTGGGATAACCAGGGGGAATGGCTATGATATGAGGATTACGTGTGTTCACGGTGTGTTAATGCTTTGCTCCGGTGCTCTATTAAAAGGAGAACCTTAATTGCCAGTTGTTCCCTTGAGGCCCCGCTGCAAACGAGCTGGCAGGACAAAAGATGTTGTGCAAGTTCTCAGTACGAGCACGTATGACTATATATGGAACACATGCCTATGATTATTTATTACTTGGATGCTTTATCTTATTTATTTGCAATTTCCCTGTATCTTGATTGTTATATGAATTGTCTTGTCCATGCAACGCCCGTCCATCCATCCCTATGCCTACCGCGCTTTAATCCTACTGTTTATTGCAATTGTTACTACTGTCTTTACTTTTACTACTGCTTTTACTTTGCTATTACAACTATAAAACTATTGCTACTAACAAACTGCTATGAGCAAGATTGTTTCCAGGTGCAGCTGAATTGACAACTCAGTTGTTAATGCTTATAAATATTCTTTGGCTCCCCTTGTGTCGAATCAATAAATTGGGTTTTACTTCCCTCGAAGACTGTTGCGATCCCCTATACTTGTGGGTCATCAAGACTATTTTCTGGCACCGTTACCAGGGAGCATACCTCTATTTATCAAGTTCACTTGGAATCAGTATTGTTTGCTGCTATCCATTTGATGACCCACAAGTATAGGGGGTGTATCGCAGTATTTTCGAGGGAAGTGAAACCCAATTTATTGATTTGACACAAGGGGAGCCAACGAATATTTATAAGCCTTAACAACTGAGTTGTCAATTCAGCTGCACCTGAAAGCAATCTTTCTCACAACAGTTTATCAGTAGCAACAGTTTTGTAGTAGGAATAGTAAAGTAACAACAGTAGTAAAGCAAAGACAGTAGTAACAAAAGCAGTAAACAGTGGGATTCGAGTGCGGTAGGCATAGGGATGGATGGACGGGCATTGCATGGACAAGACAATTCACATAGCAATCAGAACATAGGGCAATTGTAGATAAATAAGATAAAGCATCCAAATACTAGACAATCCTAGGCATGTGTTCCATATATAGTCATACGTGCTCGTTATGAGAACTTGCACAACATCTTTTGTCCTGCCAACCCGTTTGCAGCGGGGCCTCTAGGGAACTACTGGAAATTAAGGTGCTCCTTTTAATCGAGCACCGGAGCAAAGCATTAACACTCCGTGAACACATGTGATCCTCACATCAAAGCCATTCCCTTCCGGTTATCCCGATTTCTGTCACTTCGGGGCCATAGGTTCCGGACAACAACGTGTGTATACAACTTGCAGATAAGACCAAAAACAATACTATCATAATGAATCAATAACATGTTCAGATCTGAAATCATGGCACTCGGGCCCTAGTGACAAGAATTAAGCACAACAAGCCGCAACAAAGTCATAAAGCACTAATAAAAGGTACTAGGCACCATGCCCTAACAATTTGATGCCATTACATGAACGATCTCATCCAATCCGTACCATCCCCATAGCCTATAGCGGGGGATTACTCACTCATAGATGGGAGAAACATGGATGGTCGATGGAGAAGCGATGGTGATGATGATGGCGATGATCTCCTCCAATTCCCTGTCCCAGCAGGGTGCCAGAACGGAGTTTCTCGTGCTGTTTCGTGGAATCTAGTGGTGGCGGCGGAGCGGAACTCCTTCTGGAAAAACGTCGAACCCCCTTAAGTTTTTAGGTCAGAAGGCTCCTTATAGGTGAAGAGAGAGGCTGAGGGGGTGCCTGGGGGCCCACACCACCCCCTGGCGCGGCCTGGCCTGGCCCGCGCCACCAGGTGGTGTGGCCACACCCTGGCTCTTCTCCGTCTCGTATTCTGGCTCCTGGAGTCTTCGGGTGAAATAGGATTTTTGGCATATTTTCCGGGATTTTTCCCGATAGTTGATTTTCTGCACAAAAAGTAGATACCAAGGCAATTCTGCTGAAAACAGCGTCAGCCCGCATTGGTTGCATCCAAATCACACAAGTATAGAGGAGAAACAATAGCAAAAGTGTTCGAGAAAGTAGATACGTTTTGGACGTATCAACTCCCCCCAAGCTTAGCTTATTGCTTGTCCTCAAGCAATTCAGTTGAAAACTGAGTGCGATAAAAGAACTTTCACGAACACATTTGCTTCATATGATGTAAATATTCTCAGCAATGTGATCAACTACTTAGAAAGTTCATAATAAAGAGTATGCAACTGAGTCTACTTAATAGTCATTGCAAGCTATGAAGAGATTCCAACTCAAGAATAATAAGTAGCATGAAGCACAAACATAAGCAACATTACAATGCTCATAAAAAGGTATGATAGAGTGGTATCTCGCTTGGCCTTTGATTATGAATGCCAAGGCACCTCTGAAGTTCAAGTGATGACTAGAAGTAAAGATATCAAGGATACAAGCATCAAAGTCATAACACAAATAATCAAGTAATGGAACAAACACAAATAATGACAACTATGCTCTCAAGAAGGTGCTCAAAGAATATGTGGAGACTCAACAAGTAGAAGAAAAGGTTTTGAATAATTTTGAAAGGCTTCCAAATGCTAAAAGTATGGTACTCATTAGCTTTGAGATCTCATTGCCCCTATCATAAGCATCTTTAATGTGGTTAAGGTGAAAGTGAGGTCCAATCTGAGTTATATGCTTGATAGACTATAAACTGAAAATCCCAAGTCCCTTGAGTACGAGGGCCGCTCCTCATGCTACTCAACTTTAGTTACCGGTAAGTTCTTGTCATCGTAAGTATGTGCGTATCATTGAGAACCGCCAACGGGGTACCCCTTGCCCGATGATACGGAAGAATCCCCATATCAAAATGACAAGGCAAGCAGACAATGAGTATCTCAGCAATCTTCTTATTTACCATGGGAAAATGGTGCTTTTTTCTTTCTTTCCTCTTTTCATAAAACTCTTTTTTCTTTCTTTTTCTCAATAGCTATCTCTCTCTTTTTTATAAGAAGAATGCTTCATAGATATCATTATGGTTACACTACAGGTTTCCACCATGTCAGCATGGATTAGACCAGCGGCCCAGGCATTTCTCTAACACATATACATAACTCCATGGACTTACAAGCTCCCCTTTTATTTCACACCGACGACATCCGCAAACAAAAGAGCAAGGTATCAACCTGGTATATATTTACAAGTGTTGAAAGTGTTCCTCGTGACAACATGGTTCTGCTAATCCCCAACTTATAATTTGCAAGCATATAACTTTCATGGAGAGTTCACAATGGTTCAGGTTTATTAAGTGCAGGAAATAAAGTGTGCCATCAAGTTCGTGAGAGCTTTACTAACTAATTTTCCCATAACAAGCAAACATTTTATTCGGAAGAAAACAAGGCATATTGAATATGCACGGGAGTAGCAAATGATGCTAATAGGTAGGTATGGTGGACACTTTGGAAATATTTGGTTTAGGGACTTGGAGACATGAGTAAAACACTCAGTGGAAGTGAAGGCTAGCAATAGTAAGGGAGCGACAAACGAGAGAGCAATAGCTGTCATTATCATGCTTGGAACAAAACAGGACTACTCATGGCATGAAAGTGATTCAAGATCCTCAAGGCAAAATAATTCATCAAGGCTTAACTGATTATCACAGTCCTATGCATGCATGAGCATGTGCCCAGTCAATTCAAATGAAACATTCAGAGGAGGATACCACAGTGTCATACCAATTTATGAATAGAGCAGTGCAAGCAAACATTTATGAGACATGCTACGAACTATTAGCGAGCTGAAGCTAATCATAAGAAAGCAAGAACTACTAAGCATCCAGAGATAACATACACCCTACATGAACGGACTAAGCATGCCCACAGTGATGAGTATATGTACAAAAATGAAAACAAATAGAGTTCGTTACCAGCCTCTTACCACGCCTCAAGTTGTCATTGATCCTCATTATTGCTCTTCACTTGTGTGGCTTGAATAATAATATGAAACCAGTATCTACTGAGGACTGCCAAACCCTGTAGCAAACTAGCAAAAACCAAAGAAGAACGACAAATATTTTTGGTGTTTTTGATTTTTAAATATGAACCAAAAGAGAAAAACAAGCAAAGCAAAATATTTTTGGGTTTTTTGAATAGTTCAAACAAAGCAAAAAGGGAAAAACAAACCAAGGCAAAAAGAAGAAGCAAACCAAAGAGAAACAACAGAAATATTTTTGGTCTTTTTGTGTTTTTAGAAAGCAAAAGCAAAGAAGGACGAAAACTGAAAGAAAACATGAATATACAAAGTACCGACGCAACATGATATGGAGATGAGTGCAGTGTCGGCGTACCTCCCCCCAAGCTTAGGCTTTTGGCCTAAGTGGGTATCAATCCCAAGCTGGCCAGGATGAAGTGTCACCCTGGTACGACGAAGAGGTCCCCTCATCCTGGTGCAAACTCGAGTACGTCCCTCCGTAATGCGCGGAGTAATCATAGGAGGGAACATCCTCCTGGTGCTGCTCGTGGAAACCCAGCAAGCGAAGCTTCTCGTCCACCTCCTCCTTGGAGCGCGACCACGGTCTCTTGTGAACACTAAACAAAGCAGGCTGTGACAAAATGATCTCCCTTTCATCCCCGTTAGTGAAAAGCATCCTATATACTAGATTGTTCAAATCAGAGGTAGCAGTGACAAAGTGATGAGTTTTCATGGCAACAAGGTCAAGCCTCTGTGGTGCCAGCATAGCATCATAGGGATCCACTGAAATACCTAATGCATTGACTATGCGCGATGCAATGATGCCCCCATAGATAGGCCCCCTAGCAGCTAGGCGGCGAGCAATAAGCGAGCCAAGATTGTACCGAGTATCATTGTTAAGCGCAGCAGCAAGGAATGCTAAATGATAGTTGGAGATATTACTTGTGTTCTCCCTACCCAGTACACTAGTAGCAAGATAATATGCATAGTATCTAAGAGCAGGGAGTTGGATATTTCTTATCTTTCCGCGCTGCGCCACGCGGCCATCATCATTGGTCACCCCTCAGTAAAGCTCCAACAAATCAGCGGGTCGCCCTTGAATTTTCTTCACGGTCCCTGTCATACGCACACCTACAATACTGCAAAATCTCTCCAAAGGCATGGTGAAGGGCAGATCATAGATTTTAAAAGAGACAGTAGATTGATAGGGTGTGTTAGTAAACGTGAAGCTCTCAACAAAAGTTTTGGTGAGCATAGCGTATTGTGCACTCTCATCTTGCATATATGAGGTCAAACCAACCCTCTCAATCAGTAGCAAGAAATCATCAAGAATACCTGCAGCTTGTAAGAAAGTAAAACAAGGAAAAGAGGATAGGTGAGCATCCCCATCATCCCTTTCACTGCCAATACGAGTTGCAATGAGATCTTCATTGTATGATGGCCTAGCTTGAGAGGCTGTTCTTGAGGGCCTCGACCTCCTAGGTGCATCACTCTCAAATATCTCTCCAAAAGTATGGTTGTTCATGCTTGGTATTCTGAAATTTAAACACCTATTAAACAAGTGATTGCAAAGTAAATATAATGAAGGATTCTACTCATAGGGACTTGCAAGAGGCCTAAACATGCATAAAAACTATATATCTAAGCATCAAACAAGCTTACAAGCCCTCATAACCAGTCACCTACAGCAGCAAAATACTCAACATATAATCCACTAAACACAAATCTACTTGGACAAGGGGAGGAGTCACATACCAGGGAACAAATGCTCCAAATTTCAGCAAGAAAGATGGGCTGAGCAAGGAGATCGAAAAAATCGAGAGCAAGCACAGCAAGAACACGATTTTGAGCAATGAATTGGAGCTTACTCGGGAGAGAGAAGAAAGTGGCAGGTGAGAGAGTAAGTGGGGGGCCGGGGGTGGCCCACACCAGGGCATGGCGCCACCCAAGGCTGGCCACGCCACCATGTGGTGTGCCTGCCTGGTGGTCCCCCCTGGTACCTCCCAGGTACTCCTCTGCCCCTTTTTTCACGTAAAAATTTAATATGAATTTTTTGAAATTTTTTGAGACACTTTATTTTTGGGAAATTTTCAGAAATAGAGAAATGATTTTTCTGACAGACAGAATTTTTTTCTTTTGGAAACATGATGCAAGGACAAAACAAGGCTAGAACTACAGAAGTTCTAACATGCAAGCAACTAACAACAAGAAGAAAACTAAACGAAAGAAAAAACTAAAATGCAAATGATAGAAATAAACGGTGATAATCATAATGAAAACATTGTTTTGTTCAATGGAATCCCTTTGTTAACAAGGTTGATCAAGTCTTGCTACCAAAACAATTGCATATGAGACAAAACTTTGTACTCCACTAATGATTATGTTACCTCAACCTTGATAGCAATGGTCCCAATCATAATAGTTTCAATTTTTTTCTCTTGGTATGGGACAATATATTTCTCCAACTTGAATGCCTTCAACATGTTCAATTGAATTCAAACCATAAGTCCTTTCAATCTTCTTGGGGAAATAGACAGTATGTTCCTTGTCATTAACATTGAAGGTCACCTTTCCTTGATTACAATTAATAACAGCTCCTGCAGTATTATGAAAAGGTCTCCCAAGAATAATAGACATATTATCATCTTCAGGCATTTCAAGCACAAAAAAATCAGTTAATATCAAGCAATTATGAGACACCTGAACAGGTACATCCTCACATATACCCACAGGAATAGTGGTGGATTTATCAGCCATTTGCAAAGATATATCAGTTGGTATTAATTTTTCAAGTTGAAGCCTCTTATAGAGAGAGAAAGGCATAACACTAACTCTAGCTCCCAAATCACACAAAGCAGTCTAACATAACTGTTCTTAATAGAGCAAGGGATAGTTGGAATCCCTGGGTCTCCAAGTTTCTTAGGAACCTTACCATTGAAGGAATAATTAGCAAGAAAAGTAGAAATTTCTTCATTAAGGATCTTCCTTTTATTCGAGACAATGTCCTTCATATACTTTGAGTAAGGAGGCAATTTAATAGCATCAGTCAAAGGAATTTGCAAGAATAAAGGCTTCATCCACTCACAAAACTTATTATAGTGTTCATCTTCCTTCGACTTGTGTTTCTTATCAGGGAAAGGCATAGGTTTTTGGACCCAAGGCTCTCTTTCACTACCATGTTTCTTAGCAGTAAAATCCTCTTTGGTGTATTTAGTATTCTTAGTGTGGTTTTCAGGTTCTTCTTCAACTTTTTTTCTTCATTAGGAACAACATTTTCTTCATTACCACTTTCAGTTTCAGCATCAGAGATATATATACTATTAGGATCAATAGCAGGTTCAGAGGGTTCTACAAAAGTTTTATGTTCTTTTTCCTTTTCTTACGAGTAGAACCACTATTTTCAGCTTGTTGAGAATCCTGCTCAATTCTTTTGGGACTCCCCTCAGGATATAGAGGATCCTGGGTAGCAGCACCACTTCTAGTTCTAATTTCATAAGCATGTTTTTCTTTAGCAACATTAACTGGCAAGTCGTTTTGCACTTTAACAAGTTGATCTATTTGAGTTTGAACCATTTGAAAGTGTTTAACAATCATTTCAATATCATTAGAGGTTCTTTCCACAATATCTTTCAACTCAACAATAGCTCTAGTGTTTTCCATTAGATGATTTTGCACCCTTTTATTAAAGTTATCTTGCTTAACAATAAAGATATCAAATTCTTCTAAGCATTGATCAGGAGGTTTAGAGTAAGGGATATCACCTTCATCAAAGTGTTGGAGAGAGTGTACCTCAATAGTGGATGAGTGGGGAATAGGCTTACATAATTCTTCTATAGGAGGTAAATTCTTGACATCTGCAGCTTTAATTCCCTTCTCCTTAAGACATTTCTTAGCTTCCTTCATCACTTCATCATTTAATTCAATAACTCCCCTCTTCTTTGATGTTGGAATAGGCACCGGAATAGATGGTTCAGGTACAATTACTTCAGGTATAGCTTGTTTAGGAGGAGTCCAATCTTCATAATTCTTGCTTATGTTAGCCATTAATTCCTCAGCTTCCTTAGGAGTCCTATTCCTGAAAACACAATCAGCACAACCATCTAGGTATGTCCTAGATTCCTCGGTTAGTACATTATAAAATATATCAAGAAGCTCATTCTTAGGTAATGGACTTCCAGCCTGTGCATGAATCAAAGCACAAAACCTTGCCCAAGATTCGGGCAATACCTCTTTTTCTCCCTGTTTAAAATCAAAAAGTTCCTACAAAATAGCATGTCTAGCACTGGGAGGAAAATATTTCTGCAGGAAAGTACTAATCAAGCACTCAGGGCTATCAATAGATCCAAGAGGTAAATTAATAAACCAAGTTTTAGCTTCTCCTTTCAGTGAAAAGGGAAAAATCTTAGCAACAAAGTAAGTACGCATCTTAATGTCATGAGAAAACAAGCCACTCATGGTAGAGAGTTCATTCATATGTGCTACCGCACTTTCATTCTTAGTCCCACAAAAAGGTTCTTTCTCGACAATAGCTATGTAATATAGATTGAGAGAGAAATCATAATCTTCATCTATAATGTTTATGGGAGAAGCAGCAAACTTAGCATCAAGAGACAATTTGGGTCTAATAGTATGCCTCTCAAGGAGACTCTTAGCAGCGCTCCTATCATGGGTGTTCTTACATTCTTTAATAAATTCATCAGTCATCTCAACATAACCATCTTCAATATCATAACTTTCACTAGACTCAGGTGAACTAACAGGTGTGGTAGTGTCTTCATTAGGAGTTTCGGTATTTCCAGCTATAGTTCTAGCAATCGTAGCGTCTAGGAAAGGACCTAATGAACCACTCTTATCAAGCACAGTAGAAGCAGCATCATAAGCATCAGAAGTTTCAGATTTAGTAGTAGTAGCAGTGTGTGTAGCATTTGTATGTGGTGGTGTAAGGAACTTACTCAAAACAGACGGTGAATCAAGAGCAGCAGAGGTGTTCAGAACCGTACCTCTTCTTGTAGTGGATGGTAAAATAGGAACCTTGCCATCACGAGACTTACCCATGATGGATGGAAAGCAACGAACAATAGAGAATCCAAGTGAACTTGATAAATAAAGCTATGCTCCCCGGCAACGGCGCCAGAAAAAAGTCTTGATGACCCACAAGTATAGGAGGTGTATCGCAGTATTTTCGAGGGAAGTGAAACCCAACTTATTGATTCGACACAAGGGGAGCCAAAGAATATTTATAAGCCTTAACAACTGAGGTGTCAATTCAGCTGCACCTGAAAACAATCTTGCTCACAGCAGTTTATCAGTAGCAACAGTTTTGTAGTAGGAATAGTAAAGTAACATCAGTAGTAAAGCAAAGACAGTAGTAACAAAAGCAGTAAACAGTGGGATTCGAGTGCGATAGGCATAGGGATGGATGGACGGGCGTTGCATGGACAAGACAATTCACATAGCAATCAGAACATAGGGCAATTGTAGATAAATAAGATAAAGCATCCAAGTACTAGACAATCCTAGGCATGTGTTCCATATATAGTCATACGTGCTCGCAATGAGAACTTGCACAACACCTTTTGTCCTGCCAGCCCGTTTGCAGCGGGGCCTCTAGGGAACTACTAGCAATTAAGGTGCTCCTTTTAATAGAGCACCAGAGCAAAGCATTAACACTCCGTGAACACATGTGATCCTCACATCAAAGCCATTCCCTTCCGGTTATCCCGATTTCTGTCACTTCGGGGCCATAGGTTCCGGACAACAATGTGTGTATACAACTTGCAGATAAGACCAAAAACAATACTATCATAATGAATCAATAACATGTTCAGATCTGAAATCATGGCACTCGGGCCCTAGTGACAAGAATTAAGCACAACAAGCCGCAACAAAGTCATAAAGCACTAATAAAAGGTACTAGGCACCATGCCCTAACAATTTGATGCCATTACATGAACGATCTCATCCAATCCGTACCATCCCCATAGCCTATAGCGGGGGATTACTCACTCATAGATGGGAGAAACATGGATGGTCGATGGAGAAGCGATGGTGATGATGATGGCGATGATCTCCTCCAATTCCCCATCCCGGCAGGGTGCCGGAATGGAGTTTCTGGTGCTGTTTCGTGGAATCTGGTGGTGGCGGCGGAGCGGAACTCCTTCTGGAAAAACGTCGAACCCCCTTAAGTTTTTAGGTCAGAAGGATCCTTATAGGCGAAGAGAGAGGCCGAGGGGGTGCCTGGGGGCCCACACCACCCCCTGGCGCGGCCTGGCCTGGCCCGCGCCACCAGGTGGTGTGGCCACACCCTGGCTCTTCTCCGTCTCGTATTCTGGCTCCTGGAGTCTTCGGGTGAAATAGGATTTTTGGCACATTTTCCGGGATTTTTCCTGATAGTTGATTTTCTGCACAAAAAGTAGACACCAAGGCAATTCTATTGAAAACAACGCCAGTCCGCATTAGTTGCATCCAAATCACACAAGTATAGAGGAGAAACAATAGCAAAAGTGTTCGAGAAAGTAGATACGTTTTGGACGTATCACCATTCATCATGGGTAAGTCTTGTGATGGAAAAGTTCCTATATTACCATCCACTACAAGGAGAGGTACGGTTCTGAACACCTCTGTTGCTCTTGATTCACCATCTGTGATGAGTAAGCTCCTTACAGCACCACATACACATGCTACACATACTTCCACTACTGCTGAATGTGAAACTTTTGATACTTATGATGCTGCTTCTACTATGCTTGATAAGAGTGGTTCATTAGGTCCTTTCCTAGATGCTACGATTGCTAGAACTATAGCTGGAAATACTGAAACTCCTAATGAAGACACTACTACACTTGTTAGTTCACCTGAGTCTATAGAGAGCTATGATATTGAAGATGGATATATAGAAATGAATGATGAATTTATTAAAGAATGTAAAAATACTCGTGGTAAAAGTGCTATTAAGAGTCTCCTTGAGAGGCGTACTATAAAACCCAAATTATCTCCTAATACTAAGTTTTCTACATCTCCCATAAACATTAAAGATAAAGATTATGATTTCTCTCTTGATTTATCTTACATAACCATTGTTGAGAAAGAACCTTTTTGTGGGACTAAGAATGAAAGTGCTATAGCACATATGACTGAGCTTTCTACCACGAGTGGCCTATTTTATGATGATATTAAGATGCACACCTACTTTGTTGCTAAATTTTTCCCTTTTTCACTGAAAGGATAAGCTAAGGCCTGGTTTAATAATTTACCTCCTAGATCTGTTGATAGCCCTAAGTGCTTGATTAGTACTTTCCTTCAGAAATATTTCCCTCCTAGTTCTAGACATGCCATTCTGCAGGAACTTTTTGATTTTAAACAGGGAGAAAAAGAGATATTGCCTGAATCATGGGCAAGGTTTTGTGCTTTGATTCATGAACATGCTAGATGTCCATTACCTAAAAATGAGTTTCTTGATATATATTATAATGGACTAACTGAAGAATCTAGGACATACCCGGATAGTTGTGCTGATTGTGTTTAGGGAATAGAACTCCCAAAGAAGCCGAGGAATTAATGGCTAGAATAAGGAATAATTATGATGACTAGACTTCACCTAAGCCACCTACACCTGAGACAACTACACCTGAGTTAACTGTGCCTGAGCCAACACCAACACCAAAGAAGAGGGGAGTTATTGAACTAAATGATGAAGTGGTGAAGGAAGCTAAGAAATGTCTTAAGGAGAAGGGTATTAAAGGTGAAGAAGTGAAGAATCTACCTCCTATAGAAGAATTATGTAAGCCAATCTCCCACTCATCCATTATTGAGGTACACTCTCTCCAACATTTTGATGAAGGTGATATTCCTTATTCTAAACCTCCTGATCAATGCTTAGAAGAATTTAATATTTTTATTGTTAAGCAAGATAATTTCAATAAAAGGGTGCAAAATCATTTAATGGAGAACTCTAGAGATATTATTGAGTTGAAGGATATTGTGGAAAGAACCTCCAATGATGTTAAAATGCTTGTTAAACATTTTCAAATGGTTCAAACTCAAATTGATCAGCTTATTAAGGTACAAAAAGATTTGCTAGTGAATGCTGCTAAAGAAAAACATGCTTATGAAATTAGAACTAGAAGTGGTGCTGCCACTCATGATTCTTAACAAATTGAAAATAGTGGTACTTCTCCTAAGAAAAGGAAAAAGACACACAAAACTATTGTAGAGTCTTCTGAACCTGCTAAAGATCCTAATAGTACATCTGTCTCTGATGCTGAAACTGAAAGTGGAATGAGGAAAATGATGATCCTGATAAAGAAAAAGTTGAAGAATAACCTGAAAGGCACACTAAGAATACTAAATACACCAAGGAAGATTTTGTTGCTAAGAAACATGGTAGTGAAAGAGAGCCTTGGGTCCAAAAACCTATGCCTTTCCCTGATAAGAAACACAAGGCAAAGGAAGACAACACTATAATAAGTTTTGTGAGTGGATGAAACCTTTATTTTACAAATTCCTTTAACTGATGCTATTAAATTACCACCTTATTCAAAGTATATGAAGGATATCGTCTCTAATAAAAGGAAGATCCCTAATGATGAAATTTCTACTTTGCTTGCTAATTATTCCTTTAATGGTAAGGTTTCAAAGAAACTTGGAGACCCAGGGATTCCAACTATTCCATGCTCTATTAAAAATAATTATGTTAGAACTTCCTTGTGTGATTTGGGACTAGGACTTAGTGTTATGCCTCTTTCTCTCCACAAGAGACTTCAATTGGAGATATTAATACCAATTCATATATCTTTGCAAATGGCTCATAAATCTACTACTATTCCTATTGGTATATGTGAGGATGTACCTATTCAAGTGGCTCATAATTGCTTGATATTAACTGACTTTGTTGTGCTTGAAATGCCTGAAGATGACAATATGTCTATTATTCTTGGGAGACCTTTTCTTAATACTGCAGGAGCTGTTATTAATTGCAATCAAGGAAAGGTAACTTTTAATGTTAATGACAAGGAGCATACTGTCTACTTCCCCAAGAAGATTGATAGGAATTATGGCTTAATTTCAATTGAAAATATTGAGGGCATCCAAGTTGGAAAATATATTGTCCCATACCATGAGAAAAATATGAAACTATTATGATTGGGACCATTGCTATCAAGGTCGAGGTAACATAATCATTTAGTGGAATACAAAGTTTTGTTTCATATAAAATTGTTTTGGTAACAAGACCTGATCAACCTTCTTAACAAAGGGATTTTATTGAACAAAACAATGTTTTCACCATGATTATCTTCGCTTACTTTTATTTTATCCATTTTAATTTTTTCTTTTACTTAGTTTACTTTTATATTACTAGTTGCTTGCATATTAGAGTGTCTTAAAACTTTTGAAGTTTTAGTTTAGTTTTGTTATTGCATCATTCCAATATTATCTTTCTGCCGAAAAATTATTCATCAATACCTGAAAATTGCTAAAATATATAGTGTCTCAAAAAATCCCAGAAAATTCATATTAAAATTTTCGTCAAAAAAGGGGCAGAGAAGTATCTAGAGTGACCCAGGGGGGCCCACTAGACAGGCACACCACCTGGTGGCGCGGCCACCCCAGGGGCGCGCCTGGCCATGGTGTGGGCCACCCCTGGCCCTCCACTTACTCTCCATCCTGCCACTCCTTTCTCTCTCCCGAGAAAACACCAGTTCATTGCTCAAACTCGCGTTCTTGCTATTCTTGCTCTGGATTTTTTGATCTCCTTGCTTAGCCCATCTTTGGTGCTGAAATTTGGAGCATTTGTTCTCCGGTATGTGACTCCTCCGCTTGTCCAAGTAGATTTGTGATTAGTGGATTATATCTTGAGTATTTTGCTACTGTAGGTGACAGGCCATGTGAGCTTGTAAGCTTGTTCAATGCTTAGAGAAATTGTTGTGATGCATGTTTAGGCCTCTTACAAGTCCCTATAAGTAGTTCTTTCCATTATGAATCACTTTGCAATTACTTGTATGATGGTTGTCTAAAATTTCAGAAAAGGATATGAATGAACACCAACTCAACCAACACGAATAAAGGGTGCCTGCGGTTATGAAGGTTCACTATGAGGAGGAAGTCTTTCCTTTTATCTATACATGCCCTGAATTCATGAGGGCTGCATGGATTTCTCAAGATTTCCATACCTTAATTGCTAATGCAGGATTGGAGCATTTTGTGGGAGATGAACCGTACCAACATGTGAAACTAACTATGTCTGTGTTACAGGATTTTCGATTTAGTTGCTCCTTTCCTAACCCCATGGTTCATTACAAAATTTACAATATAGCTATTGATCTCCCTTTTGATGATTTTTGTGAAGCCATTAAAGTACCACAGTGGGGTTTGTGTGAAAGAATTAGAGAGCGTCCTACACCACTCATGGACTTGTACGCAGAGATTTGCCATGGGAGAAACTTCTTAAAGGAGAGTGGTAAAATTCGTAACATTCATCTTCCGTCTATTCGATATTTTGTTTACTTTATTGCCAAGTGTGTTCTCGCTAGGAAAACTGCGAGTAAATTATCCTCATATGATCTAGCCTTCATCTCAGCTGCCTTAAAACGAGATAGGACTTATAATTTGGGTGCCTTGATAGCTTTCCGTCTTGCTGCTAACCGCGAGAAAGGTGGAATTTGTGGAGGCCTCATCGCCTCTCGTTTATTAGCTTTGCATGGAGTAGCGCCTCATCAGTGAGACCTACAGTTTCCCATAGAGAGGCTTGACCTTATTCCATGATACAACATAAATTTGTTTCTTCCAGGGTTAATTTGAGTGATTTATCTTATGAAATAACCTTCCTCAAGGTTGGTTGGAGATGGGGTAAGTCCGAACGTGTTGTTCTTTTGCCTGCACCTGCTTTCTTTAACCTTGATGCCAGGGTAGGATGGTCACTCACTGACGAAGAGCTCGATACATATCTGGGGGAGCTCTCCCAGCTAGAGCAAGATACTGGAAGGGAGATTACAGATGATTCGGTCCAGCCCTCAAATGAGGGGGAGTCTTCATACCAGCAGCCCGCCTATGATTGGGGAGCTTCTTCTTGTTCGCAAGGGCCTAACTACGATCATTCTTATGATGACCTGCCGGCTTGGAGTTCCTACCCCCGTTGGGTTTGATACCCACATAGGCCAAAAGCCTAAGCTTGGGGGGAGGTATACCGACATCACACTCATCTACATATCATGTTCAGTCGGTACTTTGTATATTCATGTTTTGTTTTCTTTTTAGTCTTCGTTCTTTCTTTATTTCTGCTTTCCAAAATACAAAAAGACCAAAAATATTTTTGGTATTTCTCTTTGCTTGCTTCTTTATCTTTTTTCCTTGGTTTGCCTCTTTCTGTTAGCTTTGTCTTACTTATTCGAAAAACCCAAAAAGCTTTCGCTTTGTTTGATCTTCCTTTTTGTTCTTGCCTTTAAAAATCAAAAACACCAAAAATATTTTCTGTTCTTCTTTGGTTTTGTGAAGTTCGTTGCAGGGTTCAGCATTCCTCAGTGGAGTTTGGTTTCATGCTATTATTCAAGCCACACAAGTGAAGGGCAATAATGAAGATTAATGACAACCTGAGGTGTGGTAAGAGGCTGGTAATGAATTCTATTTGTTTTCATTTTTGTACATATACTCATCATTGTGGGCATGCTTAGTCTATTCATGTAAGGTGTATGTTATTTAGGGATGCTTAGTAGTTCTTGCTTTCTTATGATTAGCTCCAGCTTGCTAATGGTTTGTAGCATATCATATGAATGTTGCTTGCATTGTTCTATTCATAACTCAGTATGACATTGCGGTATCCTCCTCTGAATGTTTCATTTGAATCGACTTGGCACATGCTCACACATGCATATGACTGAAACAATAATCAGTTAAGCCTCGATGAATTATTTTGCCTCAGGGTTCTTGAATCACTTTCATGCCATAATTAGTCATGTTTTATTGCAAGCATGATTGTGACAGATATTTCTCTCTTGTTTGTCACTCCCTTTCTATTGCTAGCCTTCACTTGCACTGAGTATGAGCTCTACTCGTGTTTCCAACTCTCCAAAACCAATATTGCCAAAAGTGTCCACCATATCTACCTATTAGCATCATTTGATATTCCGTGCATATTCAGTATGCCTTGTTTTCTTCCGAATAAAATGTTTGCTTGTTATGAGAAAGTTAGTTAGTAAAGCTCTCATGAACTTGATGGCACACTTTATTTCTTGCACTTAATAAACCTGAACTATTGTGACTGTCCATGAAAGTTATATGCTTGCAAATTATTGGCTAGGGATTAGTAGAACCGTGCTGTCAGGGGGAACGCTTTCAACACCTGTAAATATATACCCAGTTGATATCATGATCTTTTGTTTAGGGATGTCTTCGGTGTGAAATAAAAGGGGAGTTATGTATGTGTGTTAGAGAAATGCCTGGGCCGCTAGCCTAAGCCATGCCTATCATGGTGGAAACTTGCAGCATCTCCATAGTGAGCAATCTATGAAGTATTCTTCTTATAAAAAGAGATAGAGATTGAGAAAAAGAAAAAAAATGAGAAAAGAGGAAAGAGAGAAAAAAGCACCATTTTCCCATGGTAAATAAGAAGATTGCTGAGATGCTCATTGTCTGCTTGCCTTGTCATTTTGATTATGGGATAGCTCCTGTATCATGTGCAAGGGGTACCCCGTTGGCGGTTCTCTATGATACGCATGTATTTATTATGACAAGAACTTACCGGTAACTAAATTTGAGTAGCATGTGGAGTAGCCCTCGTACTCAAGGGACATGAGATTTCAAGTTTATGGTCTGTCAAGCATATAACTCATATTGGACCTCACTTTCAACTTAACTATTTAAAGATTCTTATGATAGGGGCAATGAGATCTCAAAGCTAATGAGTACCATACTTTCAGCATTTGGAAGCCTTTCAAACATTTCAAAACCCTTTCACTTCCTTGTTGAGTCACCACTTATTCTATGAGCACTTTCTTGAGAGAATAGTTGTCATTCTTAGTATAATGTGCTTGTCTCAAAACTTGGTTAATTGTGTCATGACTTTGCTGCTTGCATCTCTGATATCTTTACTTCTATTCTTTACTTGAACTTCAGAGGTGCCTTGGAATTTATGTTTGCTCTACAATCAAAGGCAAGCGAGATACCACTCTATCATACCTTTTTATGAGCATTGCAATGTTGCTTATGTTTATGTTTCATGCTACTTATTATTTTTGAGTTGGAATCTCTTCATAGCTTGCAATGACTATTAAGTAAACTTATTTGCATACTCTTTATTATGAATTGCCTAAGTATTTGATCATATGCTGAGAATATATACATCTTATGAAGCAAATGTGTTCGTGAAAGTTTCTTTTATCGCACTCAGTTTTCAACTTAATTTCTTGAGGACAAGTGTAACATCCCAAAACTTCAATCCAAGCTTATCAAGATCTAAATCATCAAAATTGGGGTTAACAAAAACTTTTCCAAATTTAAAATGAAAGCATTCATATATGTGTGCATGTAAAATAGGAGTTGTTTTGAATTGCCATGATTGTGTGATTCCTTGCTTCCAAAATGTTTCTTAAGTGATTTAAACATCATCTACTTCATTCCCAAACTTTTCCTAAAGGAAATCCAATCAAAAATAATTAAAAAGGAGGAATGGTCATTTTGGCCATTTTAATCCACTACACTACTTTGAGTGTTCCTAGCACTCATTTCTTAATAGAAAAAATTCTTGATCTTTGCACCCCTTGCTAGTACACATAATGAGGTACCAAGGCCCACCTTTGGATCTGCTAAAAACATTCTGTTAACTATTTTAATTGGCATTTGAAAATTGAATCCAATGCATATGCATAGATCACCCCTTTTTCAAAACCCATCTTTTTGAGCTCCACTTTCAAAACCCTTGAAACCAGAGACTACCTAGCACTAGGGGAGAACACCCAAAAATTTTGAAACCAAAATTCAAAAGATTGTTTCATGCGGCCATTTCATCAAACACTTGGCAGGCAAATTTCAAACAAAACAAATTTCACTATTTTAAATAGTGTTCTGGCCAAACTTATCTCCCATTTGGCCCCTTTTCACTCCCTTTGTCTCTAGATGATCTAGCAAAGCCATTTAAACCCACTCCCCTAGCCCCTAGTGGCATTGCCATGCCATGCCGAGCCACCCCTCGGCGACCAACCTTGTCCTCACCGCAGAAGACCATCTCCCTCCCTCTCACCATGTCTAGTAGCTAGCTCACACCTCACCGCCACCCTCTGTCCCCTGCTCGAGCCAAGCCCTGCAGTGGACCACCGAGGAAACCACGCGCCAAGTGCCACCGCACCATGCCGATGCCACCCATAGAGCACGCTTTGTCCCCGCGTGCACCAGCTGCCGCTTGACCGCAGCCCACGCCCACCGCTCCGCCCCGACCCAGGGAACACCCCAGACACCCCCGTTCGCCGCCCAACGCACCACAGCCACCGCTCGCTGTGGACACCACCGCCTCTGCCGCTCAGAGCGCCACCTCGCCCAGACCGCATACCACCGCCCCTACGGCCGCATTCACTTCCTAGAGCACCGTCAGGAGACCACCTGTCGATCGCCATCCTCCACCATGCCGCTAGCCGCCCGTAGCCGTGTCGCCGGAGTCGCCCGCCCATACCCTTCGGTCTCACCGTCGGGCCTATAAAAGGAGGCCTCCCCAGCCTCTTCTCTCCACACCACTCCACTCCCCTCACCTCACTGACCATCCCACACCATTAGCCGGAGAAAGGGGAGCAACAACTCGCCAGAATTGGAGCCGAAGCCGGCACCTCTAGAGGAGAAGGGCGCCACTGATTGCGACCACCCCCGGAGCTACTTCGACCGTCCCTGAGCTCGCCGTTGTCTCCCAGTTCGTTTGCCCGCCTCGTCGTCGTCGCTGGAGCCCTAGTACATCCCCAGCAGACCCCCACCGAGCCGCTAGGGTTCGAGCTCGCCGGCGACCTGTTCGTGGTCGACGACGACCCTCAGCCGTAGATTCCCCTTCTAATCCTACGGTCCACAGCGCGCGTACCGTTTCGCGTGTTAAGACCCACTGATAAGCGGGACCCCCCTTGTCAGCTGAGCCTCGCGCTGCGGAGCGCCACTGGGCCGGCCCAAGTTCTTTCCCGCGCTAGCCCACCCGTTCAAATCTGGATTTTTCTTTTTAGTTAAATTTAGTTTCTGTCCACTAGTTTAAAATTCAATTCTGGGAGTTTGACAAATCCAAATTGCATGAAACCAATTTTGCCTGAAAGTTATTGAGATGATCTATCCAAGCCCGTTGGATTTAATTCAATTAGAGTTATAGATCTCTCCCAATGAAAATAATAAAACAGAAGTATGTGGAACTTGCAACATTTTTATAAAATCAACCAAGTTAGCTTTTGAGTTGATTCCAGCTCTCAAAAATCACATTTCATCATATCTATCTAAATATGTAATAATATTAAGGTTTACATGTAGTGACTTTGGACTAGTACCAAAATAATGCTATATAGGCATTTGTAGTCACTTTAAATCATTAAATAATGAACTTAAATCAAAGTAATATTGATCCAACCTTTAAATCTTATTCCCACATGTTAGGATATGTGGTGATGACATGTGTCCACATGCTCCCATATTTTAAGTGGTGAATATTAAATCTTAGTTAATTTTTCAATGAGTAGAAATTACTTTCCTAAAATAAAAAGGATGAAACCATTGAATTAAACTTGTGATGCTTGTGACGGTAATAGATCATCAAATGTGTGTTTTAGAATGCTACTTAGTCTGGTTAAGTATTTTTTTGGTGATTGTGTACTCCGTATGTATTTATAGACGATAGTACCGACCAAGCTTTGGAGGAGGAGGAGTTCTACCAAGAAGAAGAAGACGAAGAAGAAGAAGAAAACTTCAACCACTGCACCAACCAAGGCAAGCTACTATTAGCAAGCTAGCACTATCCAAGTGCAAGCCACCATTAACGATGCAAGCTAACACTTGCAAGTTTAGTGCTTAGCAAACTAGGATCAAACTAGATGGTTTAGCAAAGATGCCTTAAGCATGCTTTGATCACACTCCCTTTGACTAGTTATACCCCAAGTCTTATTTACAAGCTTTACTCTCTTAGTTTACACAAAGTTCTTTACTTGTTTTGAGATTGAACCCATCTTGATCTATAAGGTAGCATATAAAAAGTATAAAAACTTGACCTATTTAGAACCCTTTAGATGTCATTCTATGGCATGAGATTGAACCCATCTTTTACCCCTTAGTGAACACTCTTAACTTAGTAGTTTAGAGTAGATCAAAAACTTGAGTCACTTTAGATGGGAACACTTGGTGAAAATGAATTATGAAAACCTTGGAATGATGAGTCATTCTATTGAGATGTTTTGACATGTGTTGGGAAACACCAATGGTTGATGATGATGGAAATGTTGAGGCATGAGCCTTAACCCTTTTATAAAACTGATGGTTGGATTCGGATGCGATACCATTCCAAATTTACCGTACAACCACACTACCTGAATTGGTTAAGGCTTAGCTGGAAATTTATATGCATTAGTATTAGTTCCCTCACGGGAGAGGTCTGAGCTGAGGCTACCTCTCATGATGTCCACCTATGTAGTGCCCAAGATGACTGCTGGTCATGGTTGGAAGGCCATGCTCATAGGAGAGGTGCTTATACTAGGGTGTGTAAAGGGAAAGTTATGTTTGATTATCTGCATACTAAGTATGATGATTCAGGGTTATCCCTGAAAGATGTATCGAATCTTGTGGTGAAAGTGTACCACCTCTGCAGAGTGTCAAACTATTCGAATAGCCGCGTCCGCGGTTATGGACAGTTGGAATGGCCATACTGTTTCGTTGTCAGATGTTTTCTAAGTAATTTGAAATGAATGGTGAATCTTGACTTAAGCACAACAGGGTTGTGTTTATGACAATAGCTTCCCACCTTAAGTGATTCTGAAGCTTTATTTTATCTTTCTTTGCTTCTGAACTCAGCTTAGGTTTCAAACTTAACTTTATAGTTAAACTTGGATTTAGCACTTTAACTTAGAATTATAGTAGTTGTTAGTGATAGTTTGCGAGTACTTAAAGAGTAATCATGGCTTTTGTCCCTGGCTATTACCATGGCCAGACTATGAAGGAGATTATCAAGATGATGGTCAGCAGGATGGCTATGATAACTAGGATGATCTGCCTTCGTCAGCATTGCCCGTGCCCCTGAAGATGGACCCCACCGCTATGCTTATCTTTTATTTCCGCTGCTTGTTGTATTAAGACTGGATCATGAGATCCTTATTTGTGTAAGACCTTATGTATGGTTTGTAATGGATGATGTAATGTGATATCCAATCCGTTATGTCTCGGAAAAATGGTAATCCTGGGATTGCGAGGTATGGCATAACAGGCATCTGGGATTAAAAAACCGGGTGTTGACAAGTTGGTATTAGAGCCATCCTGACCATAGGAGACCCTAGTTAGAATGGACGTCAAACAAAAACTTAGTATCAAAACCAAAGTGAGTATTTATGAAAAACTATCTCCTCTCTTACCCTTCTGGGTTCTTTCTCCAAAAATTCATGTTACTCAAAATTCTTACACTACTACTTAAAATTTGACACACTTGATCACTTCACTAACTTCCTCATCCTTAATTCTTATAGATGGAGACTCAGTTCAGCAAGTTTTACCAGTTGGGAAACGGAGGTCAGTTGATCTTCGAGAGCGATCTGGATTCACTGTCAGAGTTACTAGGACACCCACATCCGGAGTTTCTTGGAGCTCAACTTCCAGGACCTCTAGGAGGAGACTTACAGTGGCTAGTCACCGCGGATCTTAGAGGAAGCATCGAAGCACCAACTTCTGGGAGAATTCAGTTCTCCATAAGAGAGAACAACTGGCTAGATGGATTAGCCAGGGCAATGCATGAAGCTCTTGCATGTCTATGTGGCCTCAGCGTCAACAAGACCCAATGAACTCGTTTTGCCCACTATGCAAGACATGACTTCATGGAATTGCCAATTGAGATGCCGGGTCACCCCGAGTTGAGCCGTCAAGTGGAGAACCTTGCCTTCTTGCTTCCTGACAGACAGCAGGAACTGGACAATGCCAGAGAGTTAGCTCACCAGAACCGTGTCATTGCCGACCAGAAGGCCCAAACTTTCGCACTACTTGTCCAAGACCGTTAGTCTCTTTGCCGTCAGCATGCTAAGAAGGATCGCACCATCGCCCGTCTTTGCAAGAAGGTGGCCGACCTCGAGAAGACCATCAAGGAGCAGGAAGCTCACCTTGCAGCAAAGGAAGAAGAAGATGAGGGTGAAGACATCCAGGGATGGACTCTTACCTCAGCAACGATGATGACTTTCTGGAGGAGGATGCCATAGACTTCTACACTGATGATGAGGACTCCGACTTCATCGACGATGAGTAGATGCACTAGATCACTATCGTAGCATGAGATGTATCGGTCTCACTATATCGTAGCTTACATAATGGTTCTTCAAACCATCTGTTTTCCCTTTGATTGTTGTGGGGTGTGTTGTATCGTGTGCTTGCTTTCATGAATGAAAATGAATTTAGTTGAAAAACCTGAGTCTGACTAAAAGTTTTAGCTTGGAGAACCCAAAACCATGAACCTTAGAATTTCCCTCTTACCCCTATATCTCAATCCTCAGATGACTCGTGGAAACCAAGGAGGGAGCACCTCGTCAGAAGACCCAATGCTGCAGATCTTGCAGAATCTCATAGCAGACCGTGAAGCAAGCAGGGCAGAACGCCAAGCCAACTTAGCAACACTTCAACAGATCGCCCAAATGGCCCTCAACAACCAAGGGCATGGAAATCAGGATCACCAGGGATCTGAACTCAAAAACTTTCAGAACACCAATCCCCCAATCTTTAGCACCTCTGAAAACCCGTTAGATGCTGATGACTGGTTACAGACCT
This sequence comes from Avena eriantha, assembly GCA_910589775.1. NCBI lineage: Eukaryota > Viridiplantae > Streptophyta > Magnoliopsida > Poales > Poaceae > Avena > Avena eriantha. Next base: position 348,575,973 of record OU342741.1, read on the forward strand.
TGGAAAACAACTTAGAAGTTGCAAGAGTTGATGAAAATGAGAAAGTTCTCTTCACCACCCACTATCTGGCAGGAGATGCAAGAGCTTGGTGGAATAGCATCCGCAATATGAACCATGGTTAAGTGATGACATGGGAAGCATTCAAAGTCGATTTCAGCCGCACCCACATGCCGCAGGGACTAGTCAACAGAATGAGAGATGAGTTCCACGAATTAAAGCAAGGAAGGATGACTGTGGTGGAGTACCGTGACAGATTCCTGTCACTTGCCAGATATGCACCTGATGAGATCAACACGGAGGCCAAGAAGAAAGAGAGATTCTTGAACGGACTACATGATGAGATGCATACGGTCCTCGTCAACATACGTTTCCAGGATCTCGAAGAGCTAGTCGACTCTGCCATTCAGATGGAAGGGAAGATTAACCAGGCAAACGATAACCGCAAACGCCGTATGATGCAGTAGTCTGGATCCAACAGTCACCAGAAGTACCGTCCCAACCCTTCACCAGGATATGCACCAAGAAACAACCAACCCCCAACGTCTCGCCCAAGCTACCCTAATCGCAGCGGGGGCAATGTGAGGCCCGGAGGAAACAATCACAACTCCGGTAACGCCAACAATTTCAACCGTGCCCCTCCCAAGAACCACAACAACAACAACACTGCACCCAGAACTGGCAGAAATGCTGTGCCTGTCGCAGTCAAGGACAAGTCCCAGATCACTTGTTTTGAGTGTGGAGTAAAGGGTCACTACTCCAATGAGTGTCCCAAGAAGACTGCAACCAATACCAATGTGAATGCCCCAGCTCAGCAGCAACGTCGTGTTCAACTAGGAAGGATATTTGCCCCAGGGAACCCTCACAACCGCAATGGCCGTCTCTTCCACATGAATGTAGAAGAAGCCCAGGAAGCGCCAGATGTAGTGCTGGGTATGTTTTCTGTCAACTCAGTTTTAGCAAGAGTATTGTTTGATTCGGGAGCATCGCATTCATTTGTCACCAAAGAATTTGCATCCACTAGTAAGATTCGTCCAACCAACCGGAACCATGTCATGATAGTTCAAATCCCCGGTTCAACAACCAAAGCTAGAAAAATTTGCAAAGCTGTACCTATCAGAATACATGGGATAGATTTTTATGCCAACCTAATTGTACTTGGAACCAAAGGATTGGAAGTAGTACTAGGTATGGACTGGATGTCAAAGCATAAAGGACTGATAGACTATGCTAAGAAAGCCATCACCATGACCAGTAGTTCTGGAGTAATAGTAGAGCATATCTCTGAAACCTTACCCCGTCAATTCAAGTGCAACTAGAGTGTAGCCTTGCCTACCATAGACCAAGTCAGAGTAGTCTGTGAATACCCCGACGTATTCCCAGATGAATTGCCAGGTATGCCCCCTGACAGGGATATTGAGTTCATTTATCGAACTAATCCCCGGAACCGGACCAATAGCCTAGAGACCCTATAGCATGAACCCCTCAGAGTTAGTGGAACTGAAGAAGCAGTTGGATGCTATGCTAGCCAAAGGCTTGATTCAACCAAGTGCACCGCCATGGAGATCACCAGTGTTATTCATCGACAAGAAAGATGGAGGCAACTGTCTGTGCACAGATTACAGAAATCTGAATGATGTCACCATCAAGAACAAGTACCCCTTGCCAAAGATAGAGGATTTGTTTGATCAATTGACTCGAGCCCAGGTATTCTCAAATATTGATCTTAGGACTGGTTATCACCAACTTAAGATTCGTGCAACGGATATTCTGAAGACCGCCTTTACTACTCGCTATGGTTTGTACGAGTATACAGTTATGTCTTTTGGATTAACCAATGCCCCTGCTTATTTCATGAATCTCATGAATAAGATCTTTATGAATTTCCTAGATAAGTTTGTAGTTGTGTTTATCGACGACATACTTATCTACTCCAAGTCAGAAGAAGAGCATGAGCAACATCTGAGAGTTATCCTAGAAACCCTGAGAGAGCATCAGTTATATGCTAAGTTCAGCAAGTGTGAGTTTTGGCTGAAGGAAGTAGGATTCCTAGGACATATTGTGTCTGCCAGAGGAGTCTCTGTTGATCCCGCCAAGATCAAAGATGTCGAAGAATGGGAAGCCCCAACCACTCAAACCCAAGTCCATGCATTTCTCGGATTAGCGAGATATTACCGCAAATTCGTAGAAGGATTCTCGAGCATAGCCCGACCAATGACCCAATTGTTGAAGAAGGACAAGAAGTTTGAATGGACAGGCAAATGTGAAGCCAGTTTCCAGGAGCTGAAGAAGAGATTGATATCAGCTCCAATATTGGTCATGCCAGACATCAAGAAGCCCTTTGATGTATTTTGTGACGCATCCAAGATTGGTCTAGGATGTGTATTGATGCAAGAAGGCAAAGTCATCTCGTATCTGTCTCGACAACTCAAGCAGCATGAGCAGAACTATCCGACCCATGATCTTGAGCTAGCAGCTGTGGTTCTAGCATTGAAGACGTGGCGTCATTATTTGATGGGTAATCGCTGTGAGATTTACTCAAATCATAAGAGCTTGAAATATATCTTCACTCAGAAGGAGCTGAATATGAGGCAAAGAAGATGGATAGAGTTAATCAAGGATTATGACCTTGACATTCACTATCACCCTGGCAAAGCCAATGTGGTAGCGGATGCTCTTAGCAGATTGCCATGTAGGCTTATCACCATGATCAAGGAGAAGCAACCAAGTTTGTATGAAGAGCTGGAGCAGTTCAGGATTGAATTAGTTAGCAAAGGATTCTTAGCTAGCATTGAAATTAAACTCACTTTGATTAGCCAAATCAAGGAATCCCAGAAAGGGAATGAAAGTACCATCGGAATCAAACGTCGCACTGGTACAGGAAAGGTACCTAGATTTACCGAAGACGAAGAAGGAGTACTGTGGTACAAAGGACGTATCTGTGTTCCAGCTGATTTGGAGCTGAAGGAAGTTATCATGAAGGAAATTCATGATACTCTTTATTCTATCCACCCCGGAGGAACGAAGATGTATCAGGATTTGAAAGAGCAATTTTGGTGGCACAAGATGAAGAGAGAGATCGGAAGCTACATCGCCAAATGTGACATCTGTCAAAGAGTCAAGGCAGAGCACCAGAGACCTACAGGACTGTTGCAACCATTGCAGATTTCGGAATGGAAATGGGATTTCGTTGGAATGGACTTTATCACCGATTTACCTACTTCTAGTAGGGGAAATGACTCAATCTGGGTCATAGTTGATAGACTATCCAAGGTAGCCCACTTTATACCTGTCAAGACCACTTACCAGAGTGCAAAGTTAGCAGAGCTGTACATTGCTAGGATTGTTAGTTTGCTTGGAACCCCCAAGACCATCGTATCAGATCAAGGAACCCAGTTTACCTCAAGATTTTGGCAAAAGGTCCAAGAAGGATTAGGAACCAAGTTGAACTTCAACACAGCATATCAGTGATGTCTACGCACTTCTATTCTTGTAGACAGTTGTTGGGCCTCCAAGTGCAGAGGTTTGTAGAACAGCAGCAAGTTTTCCCTTAAGTGGATTACCCAAGGTTTATCGAACTCAGGGAGGAAGTGGTCAAAGTTAATCCCTCTCAAGCAACCCTGCAATCAACATACAAGAAGTCTCTTGTGTCCCCAACACACCCAATACACTTGTCAGGTGTATAGGTGCACTAGTTCGGTGAAGAGATAGTGAAATACAAGTGGTATGGATAATTATAAGTGGTAACGGTGATAGAAGATAACTTGATGGCGTGGAAGAGACTAAATGCAAACTGAAATAAAGATGCAAGCAAGCAAACAAGTAACAGATCTAGTAGCAAACGGTGTATCAATGCTAAGAAACAAGGCCTAGGGATCATACTTTCACTAGTGAACACTCTCATATAAATATATTATCTTCATGATACTACTCTGAACTACTCTCCGGTTGAACACTCTAATCGATGGTAGGGCTATAACAACACTCCTCAAAGTCCATCTTTCCCATCTAGAAAACCCCACACTGTCACCTTGAGCACGAGATGATTCCAACAAACACCACAATTTCATAAAGACATCCAACTCCAAATATAACTCATAACAAGTATTTGCAATCTCTAGCCTAAGTGCCACCATGGTGAGCACGCTGTCACTTTCACACACATGGGGAGAGAAGAGATTCATTAAAGCACTTGAGTAGCAGAATAGATCTATAGATTACAAGCTCATGATCTCAATAAGATCATGCATAGAGAGAGAGATGAACACATAGCTACCGGTAGAACCCTTAGCCTCGAGAGAGATCTACTCCCTCCTCATCATGGGAATCAGCAACGGTGATGGAGATGGTGGTGGAAATCGATGGAGATGGCTCCGGGGGCACTTCCCCATCCCGACAGGGTGCCGGAACAGAGACTTTCTGTCCCCCGAATCTCCCCTTCGGTGGCGGCGGCGCTGCAGAACTTTTTGTGGCTGGAGGCTTGATGATTTAGGGTTTTGGCTTCGGGAGGCTTCTTATAGGCCAGAGGGCAAGGTCGGTGGGCGGCCAGGGGGCCCACACCACCTGGTGGCGCGGCCAGGGCCAGCCCGCGCCACCACATGGTGTGGCCGCCCTGTGGCCCCTCTCCGTCTCGTCTTCTGGCTCTGTGAGTCTTCCGGTAAAATAGGCACTTTGGCTTTTGTCCCGTCCAATTCCGAGAATATTGATTTTCTGACTTTCCTGGAACCAAAAACAGCTGAAAACAGACAACTGGCACTGTGGCATCTTGTTAATAGGTTAGTCCAAGAAATCATATGAAAAGTACTCCAAAGTGTGGACAAAACATAAGAAAGTAGATAAAACCAAGCATGGAACATCAAAAATTATAGATACATTTGCAATGTATCAATCACCCGCAAACAGATGGACAGACTGAGAGAGTCAACCAGATCCTAGAGGATATGCTTAGAGCCTGTGTGTTGGAATATGGATCAAAATGGGAAGACTGCCTGCCTTTCGCAGAATTCTCATATAACAACAGTTATCAGGCTAGTTTGCAGATGGCACCATTTGAATTCCTATATGGAAGAAAGTGCCGTACCCCTTTGAATCGGTCGCAAGTAGGAGAGAGTCAGATCTTTGGACCCGACATTCTCCGAGAAGCAGAAGAGAAAGTTCACAAAGTCCGTGAGCACCTCAAGACCGCCCAATCCAGACAGAAGAGTTATGCGGACAAAAGAAGGAGAGACCTGACTTTCAATGTCAGAGATTTTGTATATCTCAAGGTTTCACCATTGAAAGGAACTCAACACTTTAGTCTGAAGGGAAAGTTAGCCCCCAGATATATCGGACCTTTCAAGATTCTGAACCATCGAGGAGAAGTATCGTATCAACTGGAACTGCCTGAAGAGATGTCAGCCATCCATAATGTGTTCCATATCTCGTTACTTCGCAAATGTCTGGAAGTGCCCGAGAAGACTGAAGTTTTCAAGAACATCGATCATAGAGCTGTGGAAATCAACAATGACCTGACCTACAGAGAAGTACCCATCCGTATCTTAGAAGAAGCTTACAGAACCACCAGGACTAGGAGTATAAAGTTTCTCAAGATTCAGTGGAGCAACCATACTGAGGAGGAAGCTACTTGGGAGCGCGAAGATTACATTAGGACAGAGTTCCCAGATCTCTTTAATTCCTAGTTTTCTTTGTAAATCTCGGGACGAGATTTTGTTTAAGGGGGGAAGGTTTGTAACATCCCAAAACTTCAATCCAAGCTTATCAAGATCTAAATCATCAAAATTGGGGTTAACAAAAAATTTTCCAAATTTAAAATGAAAGCATTCATATATGTGTGCATGTAAAATAGGAGTTGTTTTGAATTGCCATGATTGTGTGATTCCTTGCTTCTAAAATGTTTCTTAAGTGATTTAAACATCATCTACTTCATTTCCAAACTTTTCCTAAAGAAAATCCAATCAAAAAGAATTAAAAAGGAGGAATGGTCATGTTGGCCATTTTAATCCATTACACTACTTTGAGTGTTCCTAGCACTCATTTCTTAACAGAAACAATTCTTGATCTTTGCACCCCTTGCTAGTACACATAATGAGGTACCAAGGCCCACCTTTGGATCTGCTAAAAACATTCTGTTAACTATTTTCATTGGCATTTGAAAATTGAATCCAATGCATATGCATAGATCACCCCTTTTTCAAAACCCATCTTTTTGAGCTCCACTTTCAAAACCCTTGAAACCAGAGACTACCTAGCACTAGGGGAGATCACCCAAAAATTTTGAAACCAAAATCCAAAAGTTTGTTTCATGCGGCCATTTCATCAAACACTTGGCAGGCAAATTTCAAACAAAAAAAATTTCACTATTTTAAATAGTGTTCTGGCCAAACTTGTCTCCCATTTGGCCCCTTTTCACTCCCTTTGTCTCTAGATGATCTAGCAATGCCATTTAAACCCACTCCCCTAGCCCCTAGTGGCATTGCCATGCCATGCCGAGCCACCCCTCGCCGGCCAACCTTGCCCTCACCGCAGCAGACCATCTCCCTCCGTCTCACCATGTCTAGTAGCTAGCTCACACCTCACCGCCACCCTTTGTCCCCTGCCCGAGCCAAGACCTGCAGTGGACCACCGAGGAAACCACGTGCCCAGTGCCACCGCACCATGCCGATGCTGCCCGCAGAGCACGCTCTGTCCCCATGTGCACCAGCCGCCGCTCGACCGCAACCCGCGCCCATCGCTCTGCCACGACCCAGGGAACACCCCAGACACCCCCGTTCGCCACCCAACGCACCACAACCACCGCTCGCCATGGACACTGTCGCATCTGCCGCTCAGAGCGCCACCTCGCCCAGACCGCATACCATCGCCCCTACGGCCGCATTCACTTCCTAGAGCACCGCCAGGAGACCACCTGTCGGTCGCCATCCTCTGCCATGCCGCTAGCCTCCCGTAGCCGTGTCGCTGGAGTCGCCCGCCCATACCCTTCGGTCTCACCGTCGGGCCTATAAAAGGAGGCCTCCCCAGCCTCTTCTCTCCACACCACTCCACTCCCCTCACCTCACTGACCGTCCCACACCATTAGCCGGAGCAAGGGGGGCAGCAGCTCACCGGAATTGGAGCCGGAGCCGCCGCCTCTGGAGGAGAAGGGCGCCGCTGATTGCGACCACCCCCGGAGCTACTTCGACCGTCCCTGAGCTCGCCGTTGTCTCCCAGTTTGTTTGCCTGCCTCGCCGTCGTCGCTGGAGCCCTGGTACGTCCCTAGCAGACCCCCACCGAGCCGCTACGGTTCGAGCTCGCCGGCGACCTGTTCGTGGTCGACGACAACCCTCAGCCGTAGATTCCCCTTCTAATCCTACGGCCCACAGCGCGCGTACCGTTTCGCGTGTTAAGACCCACTGATAAGCGGGACCCCCCTTGTCAGCTGAGCCCCGCGCCGCGGAGCGCCACTGGGCCGGCCCAAGTTCTTTCCCGCGCTAGCCCACCCGTTCAAATCTGGATTTTTCTTTTCAGTTAAATCTAGTTTCTGTCCACTAGTTTAAAATTCAATTCTGGGAGTTTGACAAATCCAAATTGCATGAAACCAATTTTGCCTGAAAGGTATTGAGATGATCTATCCAAGCCCGTTGGATTGAATTCAATTAGAGTTATAGATCTCTCCCAATGAATAATAATAAAACAGAAGTATGTGCAACTTGCAACATTTTTATAAAATCAACCAAGTTAGCTTTTGAGTTGATTCCAACTCTCAAAAATCACATTTCATCATATCTATCTAAATATGTAATAATATTAAGGTTTACATGCAGTGACTTTGGACTAGTACCAAAATAACGCTATATAGGCATTTCTAGTCACTTTAAATCATTAAATAATGAACTTAAATCAAAGTAATATTGATCCAACCTTTAAATCTCATTCCCACATGTTAGGATATGTGGTGATGACATGTGTCCACATGCTCCCATATTTTAAGTGGTGAATATTAAATCTTAGTTAATTTTTCAATGAGTAGAAATTACTTTTCTAAAATAAAAAGGATGAAACCATTGAATTAAACTTGTGATGCTTGTGATGGTAATAGATCATCAAATGTGTGTTTTAGAATGCTACTTAGCCTAGTTAAGTATTGTTTGGTGATTGTGTACTCCGTATGTATTTATAGACGATAGTACCGACCAAGCTTTCGAGGAGAAGGAGTTCTACCAAGAAGAAGAAGAAGAAGAAGAAAACATCAACCACTGCACCAACCAAGGCAAGCTACTATTAGCAAGCTAGCACTATCCAAGTGCAAGCCACCATTAACGATGCAAGCTAACACTTGCATGTTTAGTGCTTAGCAAACTAGGATCAAACTAGATGGTTTAGCAAAGATGCCTTAAGCATGCTTTGATCACACTCCCTTTGACTAGTAATACCCCAAGTCTTATTTACAAGCTTTACTCTCTTAGTTTACACAAAGTTCTTTACTTGTTTTGAGATTGAACCCATCTTGATCTATAAGGTAGCATATAAAAAGTATAAAAACTTGACCTATTTAGAACCCTTTAGATGTCATTCTATGGCATGAGATTGAACCCATCTTTTACCCCTTAGTGAACACTCTTAACTTAGTAGTTTAGAGTAGATCAAAAACTTGAGTCACTTTAGATGGGAACACTTGGTGAAAATGAATTATGAAAACCTTGGAATGATGAGTCATTCTATTGAGATGTTTTGACATGTGTTGAGAAACACCAATGGTTGATGATGATGAATATGTTGAGGCATGAGCCTTAACCCTTTTATAAAACTGATGGTTGGATTCGGATGTGATACCATTCCAAATTTACCGTATAACCACACTACCTGAATTGGGTAAGGCTTAGCTGGAAATTTATATGCATTAGTATTAGTTCCCTCACGGGAGAGGTCTGAGCTGAGGCTACCTCTCATGATGTCCACCTATGTAGTGCCCAAGATGACTGCTGGTCATGGTTGGGAGGCCATGCTCATAGGAGAGGTGCTTATACTAGGGTGTGTAAAGGGAAAGTTATGTTTGATTATCTGCATACTAAGTATGATGATTCAGGGTTATCCCTGATAGGTGTATCGAATCTTGTGGTGAAAGTGTACCACCTCTGCAGAGTGTCAAACTATTCGAATAGCCGCGTCCGCGGTTATGGACAGTTGGAATGGCCATACTGTTTCGTTGTCAGATGTTCTCTAAGTAATTTGAAATGAATGATAAATCTTGACTTGACCACAATAGGGTTGTGTTTATGACAATAGCTTCCCACCTTAAGTGATTCTAAAGCTTTATTTTATCTTTCTTTGCTTCTGAACTCAGCTTAGGTTTCAAACTTAACTTTATAGTTAAACTTGGATTTAGCACTTTATCTTAGAATTATAGTACTTGTTAGTGGTAGTTTGCGAGTACTTAAAGAGTACTCATGGCTTTTGTCCCTGGCTATTACCATGGGCAGACTACGAAGGATATTATCAAGATGATGGTCAACAGGACGGCTATGATAACTAGGACTATCTGCCTTCGTCAGCATTGCCTGTGCCTATGAAGATTGACCCCACCGCTACGCTTATGTTTTATTTCCGCTGCTTGTTGTAGTAAGACTGGATCATGAGATCCTTATTTGTGTAAGACCTTATGTATGGTTTGTAATGGATGATGTAATGTGATATCCAATCCGTTATGTCTTGCAAAAATGGTAATCCTGGGATTGCGAGGTATGGCATAACGGGCATCTGGGATTAAAAAACCGGGTGTTGACAACAAGCAATAAGCTAAGCTTGGGGGGAGTTGATACGTCCAAAACGTATCTACTTTCCTAAACACTTTTGCTATTGTTTCTCCTCTAAACTTGTGTGATTTGGCTACAACTAACACGGACTGACACTGTTTTCAGCAGAATTACCTTGGTGTCTAGTTTTTGTGCAGAAAATCAACTATCAGGAAAAATCCTGGAAAATATGCCAAAAATCCTATTTCACCAGAAGACTCACGGAGCCAGAAGACGAGATGGAGGAGGGCCACGAGGGGCCCACACCCCCTGGCCGCGCGGGCCAGCCCAGGCCGCGCCTGGGAGGGGTGTGGCCGCCTCAGGCACCCCCTCGACCTCCCTCTTCGCCTATAGGATGCTCCTTGACCTAAAAACTTAGGGGGGTTCGATGTTTTTCCAGATAGAGTTCCGCTGTGCCGCCACCACCAGATACCGTGATTCGGAACCAGAAACACCGTTCCGGCACCCTGCCGGGACTAGGAATTGGAGGAGATCATCGCCATCATCATCACCATCGCTTCTCCATCAACCATCCATGATTCCCCCATCCATGAGTGAGTAATCCCCCGCTGTAGGGTATGGGGATGGTAGGGATTGGATGGGATCATTCATGTAATGACATCAGATTGTCAGCACATGTGGCTAGTATATATTATTAGTGCTTTTTGACTTTGTTGCAACTGGTTATGCTTAATGCTTATCACTAGGGCCCGAGTGCCATGATTTCAGATATGAACATTTTATTGATTCATGATGATAGTATTGTTTGTGATATTACCTGCAAGTATTATTGTTCAGAACCAAAGGCCCCGAAGTGACAATAATCGGGATAACCAGAGGGAATGTCTTTGGTATGAGGATTACATGTGTTCACGGAGTGTTAATGCTTTGCTTTGGTGCTCTATTAAAAGGAGCACCTTAAGTACCAGTAGTTCCCTTAAGACCCCGCTGCAAACGGGCTGGCAGGACAAAAGATGTAGTGCAAGTTCTCATTACGAGCACGTATGACTATATATGGAACACATGCCTATGATTATTTAGTACTTCGATGCTTTATCTTATTTATTTGAAATTTCCCTATATCTTGATTGTTATATGAATTGTCTTGTCCATGCAACAGCCGTCCATCCATCCCTATGCCTACCGCACTTTAATCCTACTGTTTATTGCAATTGTTACTAGTGTCTTTACTTTTACTACTGCTTTTACTTTGCTATTACTACTACAAAACTTTTGCTGATAAACCGCTATGAGCAAGTTTGATAAACCGCTATGAGCAAGATTGTTTCCAGGTGCAGCTGAATTGACAACTCAGTTGTTAAGGCTTATAAATATTCTTTGGCTCCCCTTGTGTCGAATCAATAAATTGGGTTTTACTTCCCTCGAAGACTATTGCAATCCCCTATACTTGTGGGTCATCAGGTGCCCATGGGTAGGATCAAACACATAATTCGAGATGTTCTCTAAGGAATTTTCCTTAGAGAATTCCTCCCTCTCCCTCTTCATAGTTTTCTCCACGCGTTGGCATGGTCCCAAGAAAGGACTGTTCACGCAAGAGACATCACACCTACAACACGCTATTGCGCTGCAGGGATTCCAAGCCGAAGATCTACTTCCGCACTCCCAACAGGGATCAAGAAGTCGGAGGTCGTCATCGTACACCGTATATGTACGAAACCACAAGGGGCCACACTTGGCGCACCTTGGATGTTGTGAGCTAGAGCTGCTGCATGATGAAGAAGGAGAAAGGGGTGACCTGCGAGGAGCATCGTGACCTTGAGGTCGGCTATGAGTTCGACTACTTCAACCACGTTCCCCTCGAAATGTTAACCACGTACGGTCTATAAGGATATGTATTTTATATGCTATGTCGTTACTGCATTACTACATAGATATTTATTTAGCGTTAGGAGGTTCCAACATTGGATTTTTTTGTTTTCTGCTACAGAACCCTTCAGTGGTATTAGAGCCGATCTATGCGTAGGAGTGTTGTACGACCAGTACGCACAAGTATTGTGCATGCATTGATCCCTTAGTTGTTACCCTCTAATGTGCACTTTTTTTATCGCAGTATTGTTTGATGAAGTGGCCCGGATCGACCTTACGTGTATTCGTATGCGAGACTAGTTCCACACTTGATATACGGCTTGCTCCGTATAAGTGGCTAGCGGGTGTCTATCTCTCATTCAATAGTTGATATAGCATTTACAATGGAGGGCCCCGAAAGGGGTGTAGTAGAGACAACTGTTGGATCCATGTTGTGGTTGGAAACGGTTCTATTACAAAAGCCCTAACAACCACGTAAAACTTGCAAATATAAATTAGAGGCGTCTAACTTTATTTTGCAGGAGGGCATGCAATTTGATATGGTATCGGTTGTTACGAAGGTAATGTACTTTACTTTTTGGTGATAAGTAGTATAGTAATAGTCATCATTCCGATGGACGACCTGCTGGTGGTGTTGTGGACTTGGCATCAAACCAGGGGCAAGATGGAGATCATGCTGGAGCACTCGATGGAGATCAAGGCACAAGAAGAAGGACCATATCATATCACAATACACATGTGATGTTGATACCTGTTTTATATCTTATTATATGCTAGTATTAGATACTCAACGGTAGTAAGTAAGATAATCCCTAAATAATTCCAATGATATTGCTCCCCTTGTGTGTGCACCACCAAGAAAGTTCGCCGTTATGAAGCTGACCATGACGATCTGGGGCTAGACATATGTACGTTCAGATACAATGGGTGTAAGCCATGTTGCACTACAGATACACACAAGTTAGATTTGGCGAGCCTAGCATGTGTAGACATGGCCTCAGAACACAAGAGACTGAAAGGTCGAGCATGAGTCACATGGTTGATGTGATTGACATTGGGGAATGTCTACCTTTGAAACTAAATTGCCGGCTATGACAGTCGGGGGTGGTGTAGCGGATTGGGATTGTGTGATCACTAAAATCATCTAGGGGGTGGCAATTTTAGTCGGAGCTTAATTAGGATTGAACTCATATTATGAACTTAGTCTAGATGTATTTTTGCAAATATCTTAGTAGATCATGGCATATCCCACCGAGGTCCTTTGCGACCATTGGAAATTGTTTGCTTGATTTGGAACTTAGCAAAAGGGTCCAACTTCATAGATTAATACCCACGCATGAGGGATATCCTCGTAATAGATGATCTTCTCTTCTTGATACAATAACCATTAGGATATAGTCCAATGACTCCACAAAGTTTGTGTCTTCTCCATAATCATCCAATAAACCATTCTCCATTTGATGGAGAGTTGGACTACAATTTTGCATTGTGCAAGATCTGGCACATTAGGTATGAGCCGTTGGATGAGCTTTTCTCCAACATGGATCAAAATAGAATATTTGGAGAATCACTTAGCAATCTTGCATTAGAGTTGAGAACTGTTAAGAAGGGCTTGGTTTTAATGGAGGTCATGGATGAAAATAGTATATGTTAGATATACAAAGTCATAAATGCAATTATTGCAAAACTCGTTGTAGTTTACAAAAGTATTAGATACTTGTCCCATTTTGTGAAAATATGATGGTATGCTTGAGAATTGCTGGAATTGAGGCAATGTGACTTGATGATGGCAAACAAAATAGTTGAGGGGCGACATCACCCCTTTCCTCAAGGTTTATCATTTGGATTAGTGGGCTTGAATATAATTTTGTAATCCTTGTTTATGTGTCTTGCTTTTGGCGAGACGATTATTCATATGAATAAGTTACAAGTCAGTTGTACTATTCTTATGAATAATACCTTTATGTTCACATTACGATTATAAATGAATTATTCTCATCACTATGTTAATGATAATAGTTTAAGCATTCATAAAGGATTAGAATGTTAAAGGATATCCAAAGTTTAGTTATGATATGACACTATTGTCTAAGTCATGGTGGTTATTGCATGTTCTTCATTCTAAATGAAGATCAGGGTCTTAGATACTTAATTTACAGACTTTGCAAAAACATGCCTCGTTTGGCAAAATGACCAAAACTCAGCATTCTAGTAAAACGGTGATATGCGAAGAAATATTGAATCTTATACATAGTGATGTATCGCATTTTCAACAAGATAGTGGAAATCATTAGTTAATTGTGGACTTAAGTGAATATGCGTATTTACTTAATGAAACATAAGTTTGAAACTATTTTCAATTGTTCAAAATATTTCAAAGTGAAGGAGGATATTAGATTAACAAGAATACAAAAGTCTCTTCGATTTGATCAACATGACTAAAGTATTTAAGTTAATTTTGGCATAAAAGGAATTGTGAAATGTTTCACAAATTATGATAATTGGGAAATTTCAAAGAGTATCGAAATGTCTAAACATCATAGTCATTATGTATTAGATACATATGGCATAATATTATCTCTTATCAGGGTTATAGTTATCGTTTAGAGTTAGATATCGAAACGAGAAAACACTCGGTTGAAATACAAAGTAACATCTAAAGATTCGTGGAAACAGAGTTATGGAACGTTCGAGTTTCTAGAGATTTCGATAATTCAAAATCATGGCGAATAAACAAGTCTTTGTAGAGTATTCTTAGAAAACTATGAATACATGTTCCACAAGGGGGCAAACCTGCTGTTGTCCTAAGTTGATGTGTCTTAATGAAGGTATAGGTGGAAGAAAGTAAAAAATATCAAAACAAGGTATTTGACCATGCCTCCAGGTTGTTGAGTGGCGCAACAGAATTTGTTCCGTGAAACCAAACTCTACAAATAGATAAGAAACTAATGTTAATGATCATAAAGTTTCAGTGAATACTTTTACTAAAGAAAGTAGGATTCAACAATATATACTCTACAACTTCGTGGAAATATATTATTGATTTACTTGTCATGTTTATAAATAAGACATACCTACGAATTACAAAGAAGCGTGATGAGCCTAAGTGCGAGAAATGACCAGGAGTTATAAAATCCTATATTAAGTTACATTTAAGATTGCAAAGTAATATGTTACTTGATCTTATGAAGTAAAGAAGTTTACTTGATATTTTTGAATGACTTCAAAGTCATAAGATGAAAATGAAACTTAATGGAGACGTAAAGCTCGATTTGTCACAAAGTGTGGACAAAATCAAGGAGTTGACTACAAATGTAGCGATGCTTGAGTCTATTGGATTTACACCAGCAATATATGGATATTGGAATCTCGTAGCTGGAATTCTCAATTTGATGATGATCAAAGAATTTTGGAATGTCCAAGATTATCGAGAGGACCTGCATTTGAGTGGGAGCTAATTAGCTTGTCCAAATCTTAATATGTAAGAGACATATTTTGAGTGGGTGCTAAGTAGCTTGGCCAAATCTTAATATGTAGTAGACATATTTTGAGTGGGGGCTAAGTGAAATCCCTAGATCTCATATATGGATGCTATATTTGAGTGGGAGATTAAAATCATTCTGAGATATGTGGACAACATATATGAATGATGTGAATTGTATTGGTAACACTTAAGTTAGTAAATCTGAATGAAGTTGAACAAGTTATTAAAGAATGAGATCTATCGAGATAGATTGGTAAGTTTAATAAACATCATAGGCGAATGCTTCCTGGACTTGATTCTGAAGATGTTCAGAATATCCTAGATAGGATTCTGAAGTAGTTCAGAATGGAACAAGGAAAAGAAAGAGGTTCTTACATGTATGAAGTATTGAGTTAGTCTTAGTATTACAACTATGGTTAAAAGAAAGAAGGAGGTGTGTTGCATCTCCTATGCCTCAGTCATAGTTTCTTCCATACAACCATATTGTATACTCGACATAATGTGACCCAAGATTCTGGTTGGAAGGACAGGATCTTAACTATAAGAACATGTCTTGAAGTGATTCCTGAGTTAATCACTGAACCAGAATTAAGTTTGTCCTTGAATGACAAGAAGCAAAGTAAGGCGCACAGTTGCATTTCATGCACTAGGATATACATAGATATAGAAGTATATGGGCTCCATATGACGTGATGTATATTGTTGTGGCGGGAATAGTTCGTCTTTACACAGAGGGTGTGTCCCAGGGCATAATACCCATGAGAAAGCTCGTTGTGGCTGATCTAACGTCACTTCTGGCTCATGGATACAAACCTCACTTTTTTGCCATAACTACTATATACACACACACAAATGCGTGCGAAGTGTGTTTCAAAGTTTACGTGACAACAGTGAAAGCGATCGTCATGGTAAATACTAGAAACAAAGTCTCACTTTGTCACCACACGAGTACTTTAACCCATTATGAGATAATGGTATGAATCTCAAAGTTAGGAAGACATTAATTAACTATTTGCAAATGCATAATGATCTGGTAAAATAGAACATGGATAGGACGTTTTCCATAAGCATGCATGATCAATAAACGCATATGTGATATGGTTTATAATGAGTAAAATGCGAGCTAGATTATTTGTACTCTAGTGCAAGTGGTAGACTGAAGGAGATATGCCCTAGAGGCAAATAATAAATAGGTTTTTATTGTCATATCTCAATTAGTTCATAATAGTTTCATACTGTGCTATAACTGTATTAATACGAAACGTTAATACACGTGTGGTATGTAAACAAACCAAGTCTCTAGTTACCTCTAACGAACTAGTTCATTGGTCATGAGGATGATCTAGGGTTTCAAGATCGTGGGCATTTATGCCAATTGACAATGAGGTCATGTCATTAGTTGAATGATGTGATAGAAAAATAGCCCAACAAGTTATATCATAATGAGATCTACTTACAAAGTTCACCATTAATGATAAACTAAGGAAATCTCGCAACCTAATCCTTAGACTGTGAGATAATGCAAATCATCGTTCTGGAGGGAGCTTAGATGGTTATCAAGTATCATTCCGTGACTAGATGATCAAAAAGGTGCCACTCAGGTTTCCCAAAGAGGCGTGTAGAGGAGTACATATCAAGATTAGGATTTACCCATCCATGTAACAGACAGATACATTTGTGGCCATCTCGATGATGTTGCATTAACGAAGTTGCAAGCGTGTGAGTGGGTCACGGAAAGCAATGACATGGGAACGAGAAAACAAGTTCATGGGAAACGAGATGAAACAAAGGTATGGAGATACCGTAGATCAAATATCGGGTGAACTAGGTATCAAGTGGCAAAGGGAATGGGAAACAACATTTATGGTTCAAACGACATTATCATCGTGGAATGCATAGGGGTCATTATGGGCATCCCGGTCCCGCTATTGATAATTGATGGAGATCATGTATGTGCCATTCCCGAGCCGTGGGGAAATACACTTAAGTGTACGATGAGCTAGAGATCCTCTGTAAGATGGAATCACCATATGAAAGAGAAAAGGAAACCAGAAAAGTTTCGCAAAGAACCGGAATCGTTCCGGGAAAGTTCTGAAGTCGTTCGGAGGAAATCGAACGGGAACCGAAAGGTGTTTCGGGTCAAATCAGATTTTGTAATATGTATTTATATATTAATTAATGTAATTAATATTAAATATAATATTAAATCTAATTTGAAGGGGTATTCTACTAATGGGCCAAACTTCCTAGGGAAAAAGGGCCCATGAGGGAAAACCACGAGAGGGAAGGGCCAAGGGCCAAAGGGCCAATGCCTAGCCGCCCCAAGGGGGCCAACCCCTGTCCGGTCGACCCATGGATCCCTAGGTCCCATGGTGCCTCCCCCTCTCTCCCTTGTTTAGTCCCACATGGGTAACCCAAAGGGGAGGGCACACTATTTGAGATGTTCTCTAAGGCATTTTCCTTAGAGAATTCCTCCCTCTCTCTCTCTACATAGTTGTCTCCACGCGTTGGCACGGTCCCAAGAAAGGACTGTTCGTGCAATATACGACACTCCTGCAGCACGCCGTTGTGCTGGAGGGATTCCAAGCCGGAGATCCACTTCCACACTCCCGGCAGGGTTCAAGGAGTCGGAGGTCGTCATCATACACCGTATGTGTACGAAACCACGAGGGGCCACACTTGGGGCACCTTGGATGTCGTGAGCCGGAGCTGCAGCACGATGAAGAAGGAGCAAGGGGTGACCTATGAGGAGCATCACGTCCTTGAGGTCGGCTACAAGTTCGACTACTTCAACCATGTTCCCCTCGGAACTTTAACCGCGCACGGTCTACAAGGGTATGTATTCTATATGCTCCGGTCATTACTACATTACTACATAGATAGATCTTGGGCGTTAGGAGGTTCCAACATAGGAATTTTTTTCTTTTCTGCTACGGAACCATTCAAGGTGCCCATGCGGGCCATATGTAAAATTTTCCCATGTAGGCCCTATTAAAAATTTCTCTAAACATGCAGGCCTTATGTCAAATTAGTCTATGCAGGTATATATCGATCATGTAGACACAGATCATGAGGGTTATATGTCGAATCTAAGAACGAAGACTATATGTCAAAACCGACTATGTATTACAGATGAATTTTTGAGAACCTATGCACGACTCTACGAGTCCCACAAGGCCTCAGGGGCTAATATTGGGGATATGAGCCCGGGTATCCCAGAGTTAGTCATTTAGTTAATGAGTAGAAGGAAAAGTCATTCGATATAGATAAAATAAAGTAACATAAAGATAGGAGCAATTAAAAAGAACAAAAGGATTACCTGGGCCGAGATTACTGAAAGTTAGCCTAGATAATCCCTATCAAGGCCGATATTTAGCCTAATAGCCAGATCTGGGGTCCAGTCCGACATTGGACAAACCCGGCCAGACCAAAGTACCCCAGCCGGCCCACCTTCGTCGCACCGTTGCCGAGTCAACACTGCTATCCTAGCTGGGCTGCAATCCCCCAGCCGGCCTACTTCGCCACGCTCTCCCCGGGGTGGGCTGGCATCAGCCTCGCCCATCCTACCATGGGTCGACGTGGTCTCCCGCGTCGCCACTTCTTCGCCGCCTTGTCATATCCCAGGTGCGCTGACATCTCCTCTGACCCGGCCGGCCCACCACGGGCTAACATTTGGTAACCCACCCCCAGGCTCTCTCCCGGCTGGGCCTCCATGTCGTTTCTCTCCCAAGCCAGATTTTAGGTGTCCCAGCTAAGCCTACTCCACGTCTCCTCCATGCTACAATCTTCATGGTCCGACACCATGCATCCCAAGCAGATTTTCCTCTACATTGTTGCATAATCAGCTGCTACTACCTCGGCCTCGTCCAGCAATCAAGCTACCTCGACTGCCCCTTCACTACTACAACTACAAGACCATCCTCTACATCAATGTACCACATGTCCTTCCAGCATATGTTGGTCTTTGGACACCCCTGGCTCAAACTGGCATATGCTGCATCATTAAGTACAAGATGCTCTAATTATTCTCAGGAGAGGATAAGGTCAATGACTAGGATATGCCAAGGTCAAGTACTAGAGGACAAAGCAAAGGACAGGCAAGACCTACCAAGGCCCAGACCTTGTCAGGTGACAAGACCCCAGTAGTCACATCATAAAAAGTTGATGAGACCCCATTAGTCAACTCAGGAACAGTGTCATCCCTTGTCCCCTGGGCTCCCTTTATAAGGATCACCAGGGGATCGTTCTCAGGGGCACTGTTGGGGATATGCTATATGGGTATCCTCATAGCATGTCACCAATCCACCTAACCCGGGTGGCCCATAGTTGGTAGCAAGGCCTATGGTCTGCTGGGCGACCTAGTTAGACGGATCCTGAAGGGAGGCCCATGCCGGATAAAGGAAGGCTACACAGGAGTCACCGATGTACTCAGAGCCTTGGAGTACAAGACACGGAAGACTAGTTCGCATTAGTGTAGGACTCTTTACCTTGTCCGGCAATGACCTTTCCCTATAAACCCTAGGTCTTGGCGCCTTTATAAGCCGGCCTGCGGGAGCCTTTAGGGCAACGATAATAGACAACCTCTTAGATTGCTGCGTATAACGTGCAACACCTTGCACAGCGAACCTATCTCTATAACTCGGCGTATTGCCATTATAGTGATTTATAGCAGGAGTAGAGTTCCGCCACCGTTGTGGGACTTGAACCTGGGTAAGCTGTGTTACCTCGTACCCGCCAACTCTCGTCCTTACCCCACGTCTCTAAACACGCACTGTGAGGGACCCTCCATGGCGTACTCGTCGGCAATACCACGACAGTTGGCACCAACCGTGGGGCAAGAGGCATTTCGAGCTCTACACCGGGCGAGGTCCAATCTCTTCGCAAGAATCGGCGATACCGTAGCCATCGGTCGCGTTCTCTTCTCCGGCAATGTCTCGATTGTCCCTCTAGATGAGTTTTGGGTGCCTGCGAAGACAAACCCCACGTGCTGCTCCGTCATCCCCTTCAGAGACATCCACATCTTCATCGGCAAAACTGACTCAGGTCCTAGCTCCCAGGAAGTCGGAACTCGTCAAGCCCCGCACGGACCGCCTATGAGTAGGACACGTTCGCGGAAGGATCTGGGCCATACCTCTCTTTAGAGTATGGTGGCTCGGATCAGGAAATTTCAAGGCCCACCCAAACCGCCCATGTGCAGGATATAAAGGTGGAAGGACCCTGCAAATCCGCTTGGCTTCCCCGAGCATTAGAGATGCGCATGTCACACTTTGTCGACGTCGTCACCATCTTCGATCTGGCCAGATGCGTCTAAAGGGATGGAGAACCTCCCCGCGAATACCTTGCCAGATGGATGAGGGTGAGGGAAACCCTAGAGGGCGACCGCGCTGACGAGCTCGTGTACCACTTCGTGGAAGGGCTCACGTCTGGAACACTCCTCTGACATACCCTACGAAGGTGGCAGGCCGCAGGCCCTCTCACCCTTGGTGAGATGGTTGCCATCGTCAATGAATACGCGGATGCAAATGAAGAGGCCATGGTGGCAACCACCGTCATAGCCGGAGGAGGAAACAACAACAACGACCCGCCTCCATCACCCTCCACATCTGCCATGGCCAACACCGAAGCCAACTCTGAATCCGTCCTCGACGCGCTTTACGCTGAAATCAATATGGATGCCGGTGGCTCGGATGCTAACTCAGAGGAATATGACGCTGTTTTGAGGGAGATCGAGCAGGAGATTGAGAAGGAGGAGCGCGCCGAGAAGACCAACACTTCCCACCAGGTGCTAGTCCCCATTGGGAGCGTGATGGAAGAAGACAGACATGAACGGGAACGTGAGAGAGCTCCGCCCATGCCAGCGGTCACCAAAGCAGCGGCAGCTAAAAAGACCGCCGAGCCTCCGGCTCCGGCCAAGGCTCTGCCTCCTCCGGTTAACTGCCTGCCACCGGTGCAAGAACTTACCACGGCCCCTAATATGATCCGACAATCGAATCAGTCGCCAATGCCACCGTCAACATCTATAGCTTGCAACCCACTAGCCACTCCCGCCGACAAAGCAATCTACCGCACTTCTCGTTGAACCAATCACCGTCGCCCATATCCGGAGTGTTACGGAGCTTGATGAGAAGTGTGCGGAAATCTTGGCGGAGGCCAAGTGCATCACGGAGCAAGGCGCTAAGCTGGACGAAGACATGGCTAAGGCGCAACAGTCCATCAAGGCGGCAAGAGCTATGGAGGCCGAATACAAGCAATTGCTGTTAAAGCATAAAACAAAGAAGGTACCAGCTCATGTTGTCCAAGATCCCGATGTTCGGCGAGGCTTGGGATTTAACGGGTCTAAGCGGACAAAAGCCACCCCTTACATAGACTTAGAGGGGAGGCATGTCATGCCAACTCCCGCTCTCAACATTGTTGTTTCCAAGACCCTCCTAGAGTAGGACAGGTCGCGAGAAGCAGTTGCTCAAGTGTACGACCTTGTCGCTAAGGCATGCAAGCAACAGGAAAAGGCCGCCTCGTAGAGGCTTGAGTCCAACCCGGATCTGTGCTAGTCAACCCTGAACAGCCGCAGAAGGCCAAAATCTCCCCGTGACGAAGGATCGCACACTGGCTTTACAGAGACAAGACGGAGAGAGGCATGCAACAGGACTGACGCTATCCCCATATCCTCTGACCATGGAGAAAAGGCTCGTCCCCACCGCTCGCGACCTCCACCACCATCTCCACGTCACGAGGAACAAGAGCCGCGCAACCGCACAAGCATGCCACCTCCAAGGAGGTCCTAGCCCAGCATCATTATACGAGATTAGGGCAAACAGCCTCGGCATGCCGGAGAGCGCAGCGGCCATGACAGACACAGAAGCAAGTCCCACAAGGAACCGCCACGTTCGACAAGCAACCATGACAGGCGTGAGGAATCGCAGGAGGGGAACAACAAGAAAGCTTACCCACCGTTGCCATCGCCACCTAGCAGCCATCATGGCGGAGGACATGGTGGATCTCATAGATCACGCCACAATTCCCCTCCCCATGACAGAAAAGGGAAGCAGCCAGAGCCATACGATGCACGTACACGGCTGGATAAGATCCAAGAAGCTCGAGAGCTCCCATACCTTGGGCCACGTCGTTTTGGACCAGTCATACGGGCCACAACCTACCCCAAGGGCCTTCGGATATACAAGACCATCAAGCGATACAACGGCATCGCCAGGCCAACAACGTGGTTGCAGTACTACAGCGAAGCAATCCACATCGCAGGGGGAAACCCCAATGTCACTGTCAAGTACCTCCCACTCATGTTGACCGGCACCGCCCTGCAATGGATCGACGACTTACCGAAGAAATCAATATGCAATTGGTTGGACATGCATGAAGCATTCACCAAGAATTTCGAGGGTACGTATAAACTTCCCTGCACTATCGGAGACCTACAACGGTGTGTGCAAGAAAAGGATGAAACCTCTCGTGCCTACCTCTCTCGCTGGCTGGATATGAAAAATTCCTGCCTAGGGGTGCACGAACAGACCGCTATGGCCACCTTCATTGATGGTCTAAAAAGGGAACTTTGCTCCAGCACACGTTGAAGCACAAGTAAGACAACAATGATCCCAACCTCAATGCAATGATCGCCATGGCTAGCGAGTTCGCTGTTGCTGATGACGACGCGCATGGATCGTTGCCAGTGATAGCAATCCCTACCCAGGCCAGGAAGAACAACAATAACAAGCGGAATAATCTGCCCAAAGAGAAGCAAGTAGCCGACATGGTCGCTGCAACATTCACTGGCAGAGGCAATGGCGGACAGCGTGGACGTGGTCGGGGAGCTAGAAGTGGCCAGCAGAGGAGTGACACTACACCCTTAGTGCCCCGCGTTCCCCGAACGTACGAAGAGTACCGCGATATGCCGTGTTTCGTCCATCTCTATGCCAATGGAAAATCCACCCACACCAATCGCCAGTGCAAGTTTGTCAATGATCTCAAGGAGGACCCTGAGTCTGGCTACAAGCAAAGTCGAAAAAACAGACCCCGCGGAAAGGGCAAAGGGAAGAAGAAGGAGGAAGAACCCAAGGAATCAAGTGATATGGACGAGGACATGGACCCAAAATCTTCTGAAAAGGGAGAGGATAAAGGGAAAAATCCCTTTGAAAAGAAGGCTCCATGTTACCACACCTTCCTTGGCACCCCAACCGTCTGGGCCTAGAAAACCTCTCTGAGGATACTACTGGCTACCCTCCCTCCGGTTCCCAAGTACGTCAGGTGGTCGGAAGTTCCAATTACTTGGGATAGGAAAGATCACCCAGAACTCATCCCAACAGAGAACCAGTATGCCATGGTCATCAACCCTTTGATTGACGACACGGAGTTCACCAAGTGCCTCGTGGATAGTGGAAGTAGCATCAACATCATGTACCTAGATACACTACACAAGATGAACTTG
Source organism: Avena eriantha (assembly GCA_910589775.1). Classification (NCBI taxonomy): domain Eukaryota; kingdom Viridiplantae; phylum Streptophyta; class Magnoliopsida; order Poales; family Poaceae; genus Avena; species Avena eriantha. The sequence continues at coordinate 348,599,482 of OU342741.1, forward strand.
ACAGAGACCCAACTAAGGAACAACAACACCGCGTTCCATGGGGTTGTCCCTGGCTGATAAGCAAATTCCTTGGGCTGCATCACCCTTCCGATCGCTTTTGGTGATGTAAAAAATTACCGCCAAGAACACATGACCATTGAAGTGGTGCCCTTCAAGAGCGTGTACCACGTCATCTTCGGACACGACATCTTCCACTCCTTCCTTGCAAGGCCATGCTTTGTCTACAACAAACTCAAGATTCCCGGACCAAATGGCGTCATCACCGTTGATGGAAGCTTCACCAAGGCATGAGAGTGCGAGCTCAGCGAAGCCGCCTTCACCGAAGCAATCCTCTACAGTGAGGAGTTCAAGGAGATCTAGAACCAGGTCGGGGCCTCGGAGATGTTGGCTTCGAAGAAGCAGATCACTACTGCCGAACCCGCCTTCAAGGCCGCCATCAAGGCCAAGTAGGTGGAGCTTGTCGAAGGTGATTGCTCCAAGACCACCGCCATTGGCACGGACCTGGATCCCAAATAGGAAAGCACGCTCACCGAGTTCCTCCGTGAGAATAGGGACATCTTTGCCTGGCAACCTGCCGACATGAAAGGTGTACCTAGGGAACTTGCCGAGCATAGCTTGAATATTGATCCTAATGCCAAACCGGTGAAACAACCTCTACGATGCTTTGGTGATGAAATACGAAGGGCTATAGGCAAAGAAATAGCTAGGTTACTTGAGGCTGGCTTTATCCGAGAAGTTATTCACACCCGCTGGGTGGCAAATCATGTACTTGTCCCCAAAAAGGGAACCAATGAATTAAGAATGTGTGTTGATTAGACCGGCTTGAACAAAGCGTGTCCGAAGGATTCGTTTGCTTTGCCTCGCATTGACCAAGTCATTGATTCGACGGCTGGCTCGGAACTTCTGTGTTTTCTCGATTCCTATTCAGGATACCACCAGATCCGGATGCGAAAGTTGGACCAATTGGCCACTTTGTTCACCACACACTACGACATGTATTGCTACGTCATGATTCCCTTTGGGTTGAAAAGCGCTGGTGCCACGTACCAGCGGACGATGCAACGTTGCTTGCATGACCAAATAGGGCGCAACATACATGCCTATGTGGACGACATTACGGTAATGTCAAAGAAATCAAATGATCTTATCGCTGACTTGCAGGAAACCTTCGACAATGTACGGAAATACAACATGATGCTGAACCCAAAGAAGTGCGTCTTTGGGGTACCATTCGGCAAATTGTTGGGCTTCACCGTTTCGCATCTCGGAATCAAGGTGAACCCGGGGAAAATTAAGGCCATCCTCGACATCAAACGTCCGTCATGCCTGAAGGACATACAAAGGCTCACAGGATGCGTTGCAGCAGTAAGCCGGTTCATCAGCCGACTTGGTGATAAGGCTATGCTGCTCTACAAGTTTCTCAAGAAGGCAGACAAATTCACATGGACGGACGAAGCTGACGCAGCACTTCAGGAGTTGAAGAGAATACTCTCCTCCCCACCTATACTTGCAGCACCGGTGCCAAGGGAGCCTATGTTAGTATACATGGCGGCGACCGACCGAGTAATCAGCATCATCATCGTGGTGGAGCGCAAGGAACCAACGCACGAATACGGAGTTCAGTGACCTGTTTACTATGTAAGCGGGGTCTTGACGGAATCCAAGCAGCGTTACCCGCACTACCAGAAGATATCTTATGGAGTTTTCCTCGCTTCACGTAAGCTAAGGCATTATTTCCAGGATCACCCCATCATAGTAGTGAGCAAAGCTCCACTGTCCAACATCATCAACAACTGCGACGCTATAGGGAGGGTGGCAAAGTGGGGCATTGAACTTTCCGCCTTCGACATCACCTACAAGCGACGCGATGCTATCAAATCACAAGCATTGGTGGATTTTCTTGAAGATTGGACAGAACTGCCAGAAGATACTCCTATACTAGAGCCAGAGTATTGGGTCATGCACTTTGACGGATCGAAGTTACTCAATTACTCAGGGGCTAGTGTATTATTGCAATCGCCAACAGGAGAGAAGTTGCAATATGTCTTGCAGATCCACTTCAATGCTAAAAATAACATGGTGGAGTTGTAGGCCCTCATTCACGGACTTCGCGTAGCCAAGGATATTGGCATCAACCGCATAGTTTGCTGTGGAGATTCCGACTTGGTTGCCCAGCAAGTAGCTGTCACCTGGAACGCGTGGAACCCTATGATGGCGGCATATCGAGACGAAGTAGACGAAATAGCCAAGTGCTTCGATGGCTATGAAGTCAAGTATGTCAAAAGGGAACATAATGAGGCGGCAGATCTGCTGTCAAAGCTTGGATCAGCTCGTCGACCAATTCTGCCAGGCGTTTTCCTAGAGCATTTATGGACTCCATCCGTGAAGGGAGCGGACCCCGACAACCCGGATAGAGTGAACTCATTTGTTAACATAGTAACAGTGACCTCTCCGGCTTGGACGAAGTTGTTCATGGATTATCTACAAGACGAAACTTTGCCCGCCGATGAAGTCGAAAGCCGGCAAATAGTACAGAGAGCAAAAGGCTACGTCATTATTGACGGCCACCTATACAAAAGAAGTACCACATGAGTCTTCCTACGATGTGTCTCCCAACAGTAAGGTATTGAAATCCTTAGAGGAATACATCTCGGAGATTGCGGGCATCATGCCACTCCCTGATCGTTGGTGGCCAAGGCCTTCCAACAAGGATTCTACTGGATAACTGCAAGGCGGATGCCAAAAGGTTGGTACAAACATGCCTTGGGTGTCCATTTTATGCACGACAATCAAATGTTCCAGCTGAAGAATTGCGAACAATACCAATAACTTGGTCGTTTGCAGTTTGGGGGCTGGACATGGTGGCACCTTTGTAGACAACACCCTGTGGATTCACACACTTGCTAGTAGCAGTGGACAAATTCACGAAATGGATTGAAGCTAAACCCATTAGAAAGCTTGATGGGGCAACAACCCTAAATTTTGTCCTGGATCTAGTGGTGACATTTGATCTCCCACATAGCATCATCACCGACAATGGCAGAAATTTATCTCTCGGAGAAGTTGAGGAGTACTATCATGAGAAAGGCATCCGCCTTGACCTAGCATCTGTGGCACATCCACAATCAAATGGGCAAGTTGAAAGGGCCAATGGAGTAATTCTACACCGAATCAAGCCATGCTTAGAGGCACCGCTACGTAGAGAAGCTGGAGCCTGGGCGGAGGAACTACCACCAGCCTTGTAGAGTTCACGAACCACACCCAACAGATCCACCGACTTGACTCGTTTCTTCATGGTTTATGGAGCAGAAGCAATTCTCCCATCCGACATCCTCCACGATGCACCAAGAGTTTCTACCTACAAGGAGGAGGATGCTGAAGAATCCAGACGACTATCTGTGGACCTACTTGAAGAAGAACACATGCTGGCATGCCAGAGATCTACCGTCTACCAGCAGAAGCTGCGCGGCTACCATAGTCTTCGTGTAAAGCATCACTCATTTAAAGAAGGGGATCTGGTGCTTAGACTCAAGCAGGCGAAATCACACAAATTATCCCCGTCTTGGGAAGGATCGTTCGTCATAAGCAAAGCATTGCTCGATGGTTCCTATTACCTCGTCGATATTTGCGAGTTGAAAGATAGGCCAAAAAATCGCAAGCGCAAGCAACGTGACTCCGATGATGATTATCCGGAGATAGATCAGCCATGGAACATAGCACAACTATGTCCCTTTTACACTTAGCACATTTATATTATGTAATAAGTTTCTTATGTGATCAATGAAACAAAGCATATGGTTCACTCATATTCTCTAAGTCTTTTACCTCCTTTAGTTGTTCATTTTTGGATCATATAAACCCTTTATGCGCAAGGTTGCATTTGCCCTTGTGAAAATTCCGCCTATGGGCGTTAGCTTAAGTTTCCTGGTCTACACATTTTCTGAAGTTTTTATGTGGATTCCGGAGTAGTGACTTTTCGGCACTCAAAGCCGGCGATTTTGTTCTTAGGTTCTTGACAGAGGTGCTATTAAGCATCATCGCCTGAGAGCATAGTTCTGTGCTGCGAGTCTTCCGTCTCATGAAAGGTCAAGCATACGAACCAGAATAATGGATAAGCCAGCACTTGCTTAAAAAATATATACACATGCTGGAAGCATATAAGTTGCAGGAGGCTTGATTACAAGTTTTTCCGCCTTAGACAAACATAAGTTTTTTCCGCATACATTTTGCAGAGATACATTTAATACAGATATTGGTTTTCATGGCTCTACTGCAGGGGCTTCGTGGTGGCATTATCAGGAGAGCCAGGACGGGAGAGCTTGTCAAACTCTGAAGGAGAGGGCCTAGACTCAGACAAGGCCATATCGTCATCTAGGATCTCGGTAGGCACAAAGACATCAGCCTTGACCATCTTGGCAACTATGGTATCGAAGCCGGCAAGAGAATTCCAAATAGCATAGCTATTGATCTATTGTCCTTCCTCGTCCATCTTGGGCATGCCGGAGGTCACCAAGTCGACGTCGGCATTGTCATAGTGAGCCTTGACCAAGGACAGGGTCATCCTAGCACCAGCCCGGATGCAAGAGGCTTTCCACTCTTTGATTTTCTCGGGGGCTCTGTGTAGGATTTCCGCATGCTTGGCCACTGAGTCTGCCGCCTTGATATTGATGCCCATAGATTGAGCTATCTCCTTGGCTTGGGCGATGGCGGTGCTGACGAAGTTGCGGGCAAGAATCATGCGTTCCTTGGGACTTGGAGCACCCTCACCTAAGTTGGCTAAGCCAATGGGAGATGTGGTTTGCACAAACATACAAGGACCATGAGTATAAACAAGTCAAATGGTTACCCAACTTACAGAAAAAGACCAAGACGGAGAAAGGTTACCGAAGATGCTCGTTTCCACTTGCTTGCATGTCTCCGCCAAGTCATCGCGCTCCTTCTGGACTGACTTGAACATCTCAAGACTCCTAGCATTCTGCTCTTTGGCAGCTTGGTTCTGGTCTTTGAGCTGTGCAATCTCATCCTTCAGGCACTGCATCTCGATGTCCGCAGACTCTTGCATAGCCTTCATCATCGCCTCATGGCCCTTGACGGCCTCGGCTAGGTCCTTCTTCAGAATTTTGTTTTCATCATCGAGCTCCTGAATATGCTTGGATTGCTCGACGATGCTCTTGGCCTTGGCAATAGCTTTTGTAAGATGGAAACCAGAAAGATCTATCAAAGGACAGAAGAAATGATTCTGTAAGACTCTGGCTATTCTTGATCTGTTCCTTCAGGAATTTCGTTTTACCCTGTTCAAGGTCCATCTCCTTCCGAAGAGCAGCAAACCTCTTATTGGCGGCTATCCTCCATTTATTCTCATTCTACACATGATGTAAACATGCTTAGTTTCTCTAGAGCATCTAGTCGGAACTATTCAGTTTCAACTAAATGCTCGGGGGCTACAGTACATGATTTTAAAGTAAACTAGTTTCTCTAGAGCATCTAGTCGAAACTATCTAGTTTCAACTAAACGCTTGGGGGCTACATGGACAGATTCTGCACTTAGTTCTTTGGAGCACCCAGGCCAATAACATTGGATTATCCGCCTAAGAGATCGGGGGCTACAGTGGGATATACTACACAAAGTAAAGCAAGTGAAGTTCAAAAAACTTACGATTGCAATGATCCTGAGATTGTTGGCCATATGAGCATAGGAATCATGGAACGTCAGGGCATTCTTATAGATTGCGCCGGCCTGCTTGATGAGGTCATCCAGGCTCAATGTTGGAGGAGTCTCAGCCAATGGACAAGTCGAAGCCAGAGGCATGGAAGAAGCCCTAGCTGCATCCTGCACTTTCAAAGCAGACAATGGCTCAGAGGCTCCCGCCTCAATCATTGCTTCCACGTCCACCTCTTCCACCACTTCCTTCCCTTTCTCGGTGGCATCCTTAGCTGGAGCTTCAGCCACTTTAGAGGAGGTGCTCTCCTGCGTCGCTTGGCCGCTGGGAGCAACGTCTTCCTCGACAGAGCCTGCGACATCAAGAATTGGACTGATATCTGTCTCCATGGCGGAGTTCTCAGGGATGACGGGGGATGATAGCCCAGCGGGACCAGAAGAGGGTTTGGCAACATGAGTAGGGGGAGCATTGGCCGGTGAGGGCTTCGCGGACGGACCCTTGGTCATCATATCGCAAATGTTTTTTGACCCTCCAACATCTTTGGAGGATCGCTTCAAACTAACACTGGCTTTCCTCCTGAAACATACAAGGTATAAGTACAAGAGTTGAAAAAAAGGTGTGAGCTGAAAAATACAAGCCGAAGAATGAAAATACTTACTCCACGGCGGAACCCTTGGTGAGGGGAATGCCGGTGGACTTCTTCTTCTTCTCCCCCTCTAAGGCGGCAGTGGAACATTTGGAGACTCCACTCTCCGATTTCTTCTTCTTGGCCTCGGCAGCAGCATTAGAGGTGGAGCTCTTCCGCTTTCGTGCTGCCGGAGCTGGTTGATCCTTGGGGGCATCGTGTCGGACACCACCAAGATATCCTTCAGCTTTGGATCATAGACCTGGGAGGCCATTTGATCCGCCGCCAAGGTCGCTAGCTGGGATACAGTGTTAGACAGACAACTTCAAAGTCAGAAAAACCTTAGAGCATGTAACGAGCAACAAAGGAAACAGAAGCTACCTCTGGGAATGTACCGTAGTCGAACATGTCATAGGTGATCTTGAAGCCCCGCTTCTTGTCCCTCACCCTGATGATGTCCTTTAGTCGGAGCTTGATGGAGTCAGTAGAGAAGTTATCCCGCAAAGTTCGCATGGGATCCCTTCTATCTTGGCTATACTTGCACATCAACTCGACACGGTCCTGTAGAGGCTAGATCCGCCTAACGTACCAGCACATGGCAAGTTCTAAGCCCGTCAGACCTCCGTCTATGAGCCATTCGATCCGCCTTATGGCACGATTGGCTTCATCGTCAGAAGGAAGAGAGGCTGGGGTCTGACATGCGGGCACTTTAGTGGCAGCTCCATCGATGAAGTCGGGGTAGGTCTCAAGGCGGTCTGGTAGAGGGACATCTAGCCCGTAGAAATACATGCGCTACTAGTTCTTGCAAGACTCGTGCCCTACGATGCCGGGGAAGCGCCGGCTAGGCTGAATCTTAAAGCTAATGGTTCTGCATGTCCGCAATTCATCCTTGGACTCTACGGACTCTCTCTTGACGGTGAAGAAATATATAAACAGATCTAATCTAGGTTGATCCCTAGATATCCTTCACACAAAGCTACAAAATTGCTAAGGACTATAATGTTGTTGGGACAGAGATTGTGGGGAAGTACCCGGAAGTGCCGGAGGACATCCAAGAAGAAGTCAGAGACTGGTAGGCTTACACCACGTACTAGCTGAGATTTGAGGTACACCTTCCTCCGGGTTGGGGAGATGGGACCACCTCGCTGCCCGGCGCCGCCCGCCAGACTAACTTCTTCGCCGTGGGGAGATACCCCTCGACGACCAGCTCCTGTAGATCTTCGGCAGAGAGATCAGAGCCTCTCCACATCCCCTTGTGGGAATTGCTCTCTTCTTCAACGGCTTCGGGCGCCGCTCGTTCTTGGTCATTGCCGGTGAATTCCATCACGGCGGAGACGGGAACGACCATCCCCTCCGGCGAAACGATCACTCCCTGGGATGGTTCCGTCGTATCCTCGGGAATCGCCGCCATGGTAGGAGCGGAGCTGCTGGAGGCCATTACGACGAGGAGAGAGTGGACGAAAGAAGGGCTCTGGTTAGGGTTTTCGCAGGAGAGCTCGAACGGTTGTGCGGCCAGAGGAAGACGAAGACTGGGAAGCGAATGCAGGTAAAAAGAAATAAATTGATCGTGGTGGAAATATATAAGCCTCGCGTCAAGATTCGTGGATTTGATGGATGGAGCATTGCCGACGTGGAAGTGAACGTACACGGTAATTTCGCCACGTCCTCCGTCTTTTGCACTCCACCGTTTCGGATTTCGCACGCATGAAAATAGCTAATGATTAATTCTCTGCTTCTGTGAGTTTCGAGGTAGCGTAGGCTATACCCTACATCATCCTCCTGACAGTTGCAGTGAAGGGTCACGTCTGAAGATTCCATCAAAGACGGAGATCATCCGACTCCGGAAACAAAGACTCAAGGAATCTCCAGCTACATGGCGAAGCCCGAGAGGATTGCAGGGTTCTTTGGGAGACCTTTGAGATATTGCTTGATGGATTGCCGGCATCACTTAGACGGGATATTCGGAGATCAACAAGCAAGAAGGCGCACGATTTCAAAGTCCTCCGGGGGCTACTGTTGGGGATATGCTATATGGGTATCCTCATAGCATGTCACCAATCCGCCTAACCCGTGTGGCCCATAGTTGGTAGCAAGGCCTATGGTCTGCTGGGCGGCCCAGTTAGACGGATCTTGAAGGGAGGCCCATGCCAGATAAAGGAAGGCTACGCAGGAGTCACCGATGTACTCGGAGCCTTGGAGTACAAGACACAGAAGACTAGTTCATATTAGTGTAGGACTCTTTACCTTGTCCGACAAGGACATTTCCCTATAAACCCTAGGTCTTTGCGCCTTTATAAGCCCGCCTACGGGAGCCTTTAGGGCAACGATTACATACAACCTCTTAGATTGCTGCGTATAATGCGCAACACCTCGCACAATGAACCTATCTCTGTAACTCGGCGTATTTCCATTATAGTGATTTATAGCAGGAGTAGAGTTCCGCCACCATTGTGGGACTTGAACCTGGGTAAGCTGTGTTACCTTGTACCTGCCAACTCTTTGCCTTACCCCACGTCTCTAAACACGCAATGTGGGGACGCCTCCATGGCATACTCGTCAGCAATACCACGATAGTACCCCCCTTGGGAGCTCATTTCTCCCATGCTCACCCATGAGCTGACTTCTTCCTCTAGATCTCAAGCATACAGAGAAGACCTCTAGGAGGCAAGATACAACTCAAGGATCCATTATAAGCTACAGTAATGAGAAGAGATATGAGATCTAGCATGTAGGAGTAGGGGTTTTATCTAACTAGGAGAGCCCTGAACCTGGGTACATCGTGTGTTCATCCGTGTATTGTATTCACTACATCATCCCTCCCCAGATCCTTCAGTGTCCATTGGCCTCAACATAAGCCTACCCCAGGCATCTGTCGTGATACCACCACAAAAGCCAATCATTCTTGCTTGAAAGCAAGCTAGGCCTTGAGACCTACCAATCACCGGAGAAGACTTCACCGGAGAAGACTTCACTTCGCTAGACAGTGGTAGCAACGGTAGTGGTGGTTTGTAGCATTGCCGCCACACTCTCGCAGCACCGTCGACGATGTCGATAGATGCTTGCAGCACCATCACCGATCTTGGCAGCTCCACCATCTTCCCTGATAGCAACGGTCCCCTCCACTGGTAGCCTCGCAGTCGCAGCACCACCAGCAACATCTAGTCCGGCTTGCAGCACTACATACCTTGGTAGCACTGCCCTCTTCCCCTCTGTTGGTAACAGGCACCCCTTCCGCTAGTAGAAGAACTGCCTCGCGGTTCTAGCACCACCAGCGAGTTGAGTATGGCTTGCAGTACCACCTCCGATGCTGGTAGCACCAGCCCTTTGCTTGCAGCCGCCTTGAGCTCATAGCAATGCCAACCTATCTTAAAGGCACCACCCATGGTTCGCTGCAGCACCAGATTTTGCTTGTCGCACCGCCGACTACAGTGATTCCTGCTTGAATCAAAGGATGCCTATTTTGCAGCAGCACAAAGTGGTAAGTGGGGAGGAGATGCAGGATAATAGCGAGAGGAGAGGTGAGTAGAGAGGAGATGCAGGCTACCAGTGGCGGGGATAGGAGGTGCACTGGCGGCAGGGAAGGAAGGTGCGCGACACTTGAGGTGGAAGCATGGGGATTTTTCATAGGAGGAGGACGAGCTCAGGAGAAATAAGAGTAGAGATAAGATTGGTAGTAGGCCCCACCCACGTTTGCCTAGCTCTCTCGGTTGCCTCCATCATGAGGGACTCATGGCGCACTCGGAAGGAGGAGGCCACGAACATAGGATTCTCCAAGGGTTAAGAGAACCCCCACTCGTTGGGCGTTCCTAGACCGAAATTCTGAGCTAATTTTCACCGGATGGATTAAACTTTTGGTATGGGAACAACCAGTTTCCCACTCACGTTCCTAGGATTCGCTCGCCAATTTTTGAAAGTTCACCCAAAATGCGACAAAACGTAGCAAAATTAACACTAATTCAGGCGATTGCATTAGATTATATGTGAGTCCGAACATATTATGTCAAATTCAAACATATACCCGAATTCGACTTACATTAGGCTAAAAAACATAAATGTTGACACGACGGCCATTCACATGCTGAGGCAGCGGCAAACACCATGTACTCTCCATCGGGATACCTTCGATCCGGATTACACATGTAATATAGTAGATTTTTCCTAGTAGACCTAGGTTTATCGAACCTTAGGAAACAATTGCCGTATGGAAAATATAAGGAACTTCTAAAGGACTTTGTTTAATCATTTTACTTTTTATTTACCATACCTTTCTAGTTTACTTTGAATCGTTAGTTGTTGCAATGGATGGAAATAGGCTAGGGTTGGAGATTCACCTGCAGCTGCACATGCATATCTACAAGACTTTGTTTACTCGTTTTACTTTATGTTTACTGGACCTTTCTAGTTTTTTGAATCATCGGTTGTTGCCATAGATGGAAATAGGCCAGAGTTGAAGATTCAGCTGCAGCTGCACATACATATGGGATAAATATAATAATAAGCACATTCATGTGTGATCTAATATAGATAGGGTTGTGGGCAGCACATCCATAAACACTAAAGCCCTTGAGATCCACAAGCATATAAATAGTCTTTTAATCGAGCGGTTATACCATAAAGTAGGGTTATCACAATTATTAAGTAAAATATAGATCAAAGCATTAAGAATGGTGATGTTGCCGTTGAAAGGGAAATGGACATCGCCTAGAGGGGGGTGAATAGGCGTTTTAAAATTATTACGGTTTAGGCTCTAATAAATGCGGAATAAAACTTAACGTTTAATGTATCAAGCCAAAACCAATATCCACTAGGTTCAACTAAGTGCACTAACAACCTATGCTAAGCAAGACAAGAAACAAGGTGATAGCAAGATATAATACTTCAAGCACGATGGCTATCATAATGTAAATTACATAAGTAAAGGGCTCGGTTGAGAGATACCGATGGACGCAGAGACGATGATTTGTTTCCCAAAGTTTACTTCCAAAGAAGCTACATCTCCATTGGAGAGGTGCATGGCACAATGTACTTCGAACGCCACAAATGGCTCACCTCGAGGTGTGGTGGCTCGATGCTCACCAAACGCCACACAAGGCCTCACCCCAAGATGCGAAGGCACACAACTCACCAACGCCACAAAGGCTCACCCTATTCTCTCGTAAGATCGCCACAAAGGCCTACTCATGTTCCACTATGGGACACTTGAGGGCGGTCACCGAACCCGTTACCAGGCTTGGGGCAATCTCCACAACTCAATTGGAGGACTCCCAAGAAACGCCACAAAGGATCCACAATGCCACAAGGGGCCAGCAAGCTTAGGGAATCTCCACAACTCAATTGGAGGCCCCAAGAACACACCACAACTCCACACAACCGTATAGGGTTCTAAGAACCCAAGAGAAACAAGCCCAAGGGCTTGAACTCAACGAATCTCCGAGGAGAACTCAAACCTATGCACCAAATGCAAGAGGAATGTCCTTTTCTCTCAAATTCCACCAAAGCTACAAAAGCTATTGGGGGAAAAAGAGAGGAAGAACACAAGAGGAGAACACAAAACTCTCCAAGATCTAGATCCCAAGGATTCCTTCACAAAGAAATGATTTGGTTTGGTGGGGTTGTAGCTCTAGATCTCCTCTCTCAAATCCCTCAAAAAGATGCAAGAATCATAGAAGGGGAAGTGGAGAGGGCAAGCTCTTCAAGGTCAACAATGGAGGAGAGAGAGAAGGGAAAAAACCAAGAAGAACAAGTGAGGCCCGAAGGGGAAAGGGGAGCTCCTTTTAAAGGGCTCCCCGATCTGCCTGTTACTCACAGATTCGCACACGGTCGGTAGTACCAGTGGGTTGCCGGTACTACGAGTGGCACCCAGCCAACCGTCCAAAACGGCGACGCGAACAAACAAAAAAGATCCTGGCCGATACTACCACCTATCCACCGGAACTTCCGGCGGGGTCGGTACTACCGCCCGAAATACTGATCCAAGTTCCGTCAAATAGATTCGACCAAGACCAGGTTACTGAATAGAAAACGGGGTTACCAAAATTTGGGCCGGAATTAACACCGATACTACCGGCGGCAAAATGCCCTAGTGGTACTACTGGTGGCCCACCGGAACTTCCGGTCAGGCAAAAACTCTAGAACCAAAACTGCCACAACTTTTGCATCCGAACTCCAAACAAGATGAAACCAATTTTGTTGGAAAGATAACGACGTGTAGATACCTCCCAAGGTGTGGTGTCAGAAAACCCGCAAGATAAAAACGCAATAAGATACGCAAGGGATAAAATACCAAGAATGTATATGTGAGATACCTCCCAAGGTGTGGAGCCGGAAAACCCGCAAGATCAAAAATTCAATAAGTTAGGCAAGGGAAATCCGTTTTTGATGAACTAGAGCTTGTTATGAAGATAACCACAAGCTCTAGATCCTCACATGGAAAAGACCCAAACAACAACCAAGAAAGATGATGCTATGTATGCAAAGGTTTGAGCTCTCTACAGAAGTTATGAACGAGTCACCCACTCGAGAGCCCCTCTTGATAGTACGACAATCTATCCTAAACCCAGTCTCCCAACACTACAAGAGACCGGTAAAATAGAAACCCTATCAAGATCATACCTTTGCCTTGATCAACCCACTTGATCTTGATGTAGACGATCTTGGCACCTTCAAGATGGAACACCTTTCTTGATTGCCCTTGCTCGCTCTTGCTTGATGAAGACTTGCAAATTGCTCCCCCATACTCCATCGAGAAACCTATTATTTGACTTGTCTTCATCACTCCATGAACGCCGAGGATGGCAAGCTTCAAGCATGAGATCTTCTAGAGATGGCGCACCTTGATCTTGCCCTTCATTTCTTGATGATGAAGTCTTGAAGATAGCCATAAGAAACTCCATCTTATTCTTCAAGACATACTTGTTCTTGTTCTTCTTCTTCTTCATGATTCCAATGGGCACAAAGCCCTTTGACATTGCTTCTTCTTTTCAACCTTGAAACCAGCACATGGTCCAAGCGATGCCAATGGACAAACCTACACGTAAAACTCAATTTACACATTAGTCCATAGAGATTGTCATTAATTACCAAAACCACACATGGGGGCATACATGCCCTTTCAGCTGTTACTCCCAAGTAGATCCCTAAACGAAGATCATACCCCCCTTGTTGTCACTGGGTTTCGTGTGAAGTCGTTGTTCACCACTCATCTTACCTCGAGCCTTTATCAATCTCTGGGATCTTGGGTACCTACAAGTCGATGGATTGATACAAGATACAAAGAAACAAAGATATATATCTCCTATTCAATCACCACACAATATTCCCATGTATTAGATGCACATAATCGCTGTGAGGTTTCACCCCAACCCGCAGCCCGTGAGGACTACTCACACATAACAATAAGATCAAGTATAGAAAACATTGTGCAAAATACTTAGGTTGAAATCAAATATTCTTACAATGGTCGTGAAATCATGAGGAGATCTCAAGTACAAGATGATGGCTATGGCTCTGGAGTGGATGGATGATGGAGAGGACGAACTATGGTGGTCTATCTCCTTCGTTGTTATTGTGGTGCAATCTGAGAATGGTGGCTCTTTGCACGACAACTAGAATCTCGACATATATAGGTGTCTTCATGAATTTTGCAGTGTTTGACCTAATGAAGTCATCGACACAATGTATAGGGGGACCGTACGTACAAACCTTGCCCATACGGCTGGTCGTTAAGCCTCTAGAAGGCTCCTCTTCGACCCCAAGTAGCTTGGATGAGTAGGCAATGTGATAATCTTAAATGGATGCTCTTGATTTCTCCTTAAAAGTGTGATTTCCTGCACAACACACATTAAAACCAAGGATTGCACATATTTGCAATAATTAGTCATTAGTAGCAAGCCTAGAGAGATTGTAGGTCAATTACTTGACTAAACATACGATTTAAACATGAAGACAGATGATTAAAATATGCTAAAAAGTTAATATTATAGAGTGATGATTACCTTGATTTCTTCTCCTCTCTTCAAATGATCTTCTTGAACACTCCTTATTAAAAACAAAAACTAACACACATAAAACTTTATTTCACATGGGTTGCCTCCCATGAAGCGCTTCTAGTTAAGATTAATTAGCTTGACCCTGACTGTGGTCTTTTAGGTTTTGGAAGTGGAACACCTACTCCAAAATTGTGAGCTTTCAAAGTAATGACACCATCATCATTAGGCTTGGCCTTTTTCTTCCTAGGGAAGTGAACTACAAACGTTTTTCTCCAGATGGTAGTCCTATTCTCATATTCCCTTCACGTAAATTAATTAAAGTTTTAATAGTTCTAGGAATGGCCTACTTAGAATTATAGGTGCTATGGGATATTTTGACATGTCCACTATAATAACATTAATAAGAGTAGGACATCCTTTAATTTCAAATACTATATTTTATTTGATTCCTACAGCTTGTTTATAAGTTGAATCAGCAAGATGGAGTCTCATTTCAGTTGCTGCAATTGGCCCTAGGTTTAGCTTATCAAATTAAATTTTAGAAATTGTTGAAACACTTGCACCAAAATCACAAAGTGTAGCTATTTCATTAACTCCTATTTTAATTTAAATAGTGGGCTCAAAGATATCATCAAGCTTAGCCAAAATTTTATCAGCTAGCCTTTTATATTCTATCTCTTTTATAAACTATTGGTACATGACATCGTGTTCAATATCAGGATTTTTCATGGTGATCATCTTCCGAAGGTCTACCATGTATAGTCCGGTGATGGCGCTTTGCTATAGTCTAGCTCTCCAGGCTTCTCATCTTTATGTTCTACCCTCATCATCTTGAGATCTTCCACCGGTTTTGGCTTGGGCTTTCCCGAAAATCTTGCAAGTAGGAGAGTTTGACTCTCGGCTATCTTGCCCAACTATGCCTCCACGGTTTTGGTTCTTTCCTGTAGAGCCTGCACAATATTTCTAATAGTAATGGCCTGGTTAGATAATTTATAAATAATATTATCATGGTTCTTCATTATTCTAATAAGCACATTATTTTGATCAGTTTGTGCTTGCATAAAGGTTTAAAAGAATTTTCAAAAGGGAGATTACCATGATTTGCTCCATTATGATTATTGAAGTCAGTATTATTTAGAGCACCTGCAGGATTAGAATTTTTTTTAAAAGTTTGATCCATACTTTTGACTCTTCCATGCCGGGTTATAAAGATTATGATCTATAAAATTGACTTTGTTAGCATTGGTAGTGATAGCATTAACTTGGGTATCTTTCTTACCATTTAAATATTTAAAAGCTCATCTACCTTTGAAGTAGGCTCTTCATTGTGCTCCTCGGTGATTGAATTCATCCTTTTTGAGGAGGTTCTCTCTACATTCCATTAGGCATGGTTTCTTTGCATATCATCGAGAAATTTCTTTACAACATTCACTTGCTTCCCCATGAAGGTTCCTCCTGCTGTGGTATCTAGGATAAACTTAGACATCGGGTTAAGAGCATTATAAAATAAATGTAATATAAGCCATTCTTCCATCCCATGACTAGGACAGTTAATGACCGCTTCCTTCATTCTCTCCCAAACAAGAGCTAGTGGCTCGCGATCTTATTGTCTAAAGCTTCTTATGTTGGATCTTAGCTACATAGTCTTAGTTGGAGGGAAACATTTAGTCATAAAAATACTATTACATTCCTCCCAAGATGTAATCTTGCCTTTAGGCAAAGCTAGCAACCAATCCTTAGCCTTTCCTCTTAAAGAGAAAGTAAATAAACGTAATTTAACCACATTGGGGTAAACATATTTTATGCGTGTCATGTCTCATATCTCAGTGAATGTGTTTAGGTGCAAACCTAAGTCCTCGGCAGCCGAGCCTCCAAATTGATTATGTTGAACCAAACTCAAAAGGTTAGGCTTAATTTCATAAGTATCCGCTTCAACAGAGGTCCGAGTAATAGGTGCACGAATAAAATCATCATTGGGAGTAGCATACTTCCCAAGCTTCTTTTGAGCCATGGCTCTTTTCTTTTTGGTATTTTTGGAATAAGAGAAACAATTAAGTAAGTAACTAATTTTTGGGGGGGAGTCAATAGATAACAAAAAGTAAACTAATAACATAAATAAACTAAAAACAAAAATATAACTAAAAACAAGGTCTCTAATTACCTTAATTGAATAGTGAATTGCTTTCCCGACGATGGCACTAGAAAAAGGGTTGATACCTTCAATCCGGATTACGGATGCAGTATAGTAGATTTTTCCCTAGTAGACTTAGGTTTATCGAACATTTGGAAATAATTGTTGTATGGAAAATATAAGGAAATTCTACAAGACTTTGTTTAATCGTTTTACTTTATGTTTACCGGACCTTTCTAGTTTACTTTGAATCATTTGTTGTTGCAATGGATGGAAATATGCCAGGGTTGAAGGTTCATCTGCGGCTACACATACATATGGGATAAAGATAATAATAAACACATTCATGTGTGAAATGATTTAATATAGATACGGTTGTGGGCAGCACATCCATAAACACTAAAGCACCTGTGAGCCACATGCATAGCAATAGTCTTTTGATCCAACCGTTATACCATGAAGTACCGGGTTATAACAATTATTAAGTAAAATATAGATCAAAGCATTAAGAATGGTGATGTTGTTGTTACTCCCAAGTGGATCCCTAAATGAAGACTGTACTCCTCTTCCTGTCACTGCGTTTTGCGTGAAGTGGCCATTCACCACTCATCTTACCTCGATCCTTTGTCAATCCCTGGGATCTTGGGTACCTACAAGTCCATGGATCGAGACAAGAGACAAAGAAACAAAGATACATATCTCCTATTCAATCATCACACAATATTCCCATGTATTAGATGCACATAATCACTGCGAGGTTTCACCCCAACCCGCAGGCCGTGAGGACTACTCACTCATAATAATAAGATCAAGGATAGAAAACATTTTGCAAAATACTTAGATTGAAATCAAATATTCTTACAATGGTCGCCGAATCACAATGAGATCTCAAGTACAAGATGATGTCTATGGCTATGGAGTGGATGGAGCATGGACAGGAAGAACTATGGTGGTGGATCTCCTTCGATGTTGGTGTGATGATTTCTGAGAATTGCAAACGGCGGCTAGAGTCTCGAAATATATAGGTGTCTTCACAAAAGTTGCAGCGTTTGATCTAATGAAGCTGTCACCACACAGTACGGGTGAACCGTACGGGCAGACCTTGCTTGTACAGATGCTTGTTAAGACTCTAGAAGGCTCCTCTTCGACCACAAGTAGCTTGGCTGAGTAAGCAACGTTATAATATTCAATGAATGCTCCTAATTTCACCTTAAAATTGTGATTTCCTGCACAACGCAAATTAAAACCAAGGGTTACACATATTTGTAATAATTAGTTATTAGTAGCAAGGCTAGAGAGATTCCTGGTCAATTACTTGACTAAAAATATGATTTAAACACGGAGAAAAATGACTATTTTTACAGCCATCACATTGCACCGCCGTCTTTATCGTCATCGCTCGATGGCTAGGAGCTTCCCTGGCCGGTGTTGCCGTAGTGCCATTGATGCGACGAGGGCCTGTCCTCGTCTTTGTCATCATCATCATCGAGGAGGATGAGCGGTGCATCCTGATAGGCGCGTTGTCAGCGAGCGGCACACGTGGCCTGGTGCTCGGCCTACAGCTGCAGGCAGCGGACACCCGCTCGGCCTCCTCCCGCTCCCAGAACAGCATGTACCAGGCGCACAAGGTGGGACATGTCATCAATGGGACATCATTGAGCGATGCCTCCATCACTATTTTGAGGAGGAAGTCCTCCTAGGCGTCCGACGAGGCCCACTATGTCGTCTCCTTCGACCTCACAAAGCGAAGGTGGCCACTCGATGGCAATAGAACATGGAGCTCGTTGATGACGAGGCTACGCAAGCGCGTGCACGTCGGTGAGTGTGCTGGAGGCTCCAGCTCCCGCTTCACCGATCAGAGCGGCGCCATGAAGCGTGGCGAGTGGCTGGGTGCCTGAAAGAGCATTTCATGATCCCTAGTGTTTTGTGTGTTAGATAACAATACATAGGACTGTTTAATTGTGCGTTGAGTGTTGCACATAATTGATGACTACAAGTGCACAAATCAATTGTAGCTAGTTTCGAAATAAGAGCATCGAACCTACAGAGAGCTATTTGGTTTAGGTCTTTATGCCCCTTTTCACTATCTATCAAAGGATATTTGTAAGCTTCCTTTGATATCAAGTAAAGGGTGTTTGAAGGGTTTTGTGTTTGCATGCAAAAAAGTAATAAAACAAGTAAAGTAAAACAAGTAAAGAAAGCGTTGCAAAATGGTGTTGGAACTGAATAGGGCTAAAGAGTTCTCGGGGGAGTAGGATACATTGCTATCATGGAGTAATTAATCATAATTAGGATAACCTATTTCTTTCGCCATGATATGTATGGAGAGAGCTCAATAATAAGATATTCACTACAAGACTCGTGGGCAATCGCTTTCTTGAGTTAGGTAATGAGGCCACCTCTAAATAACCACCGTGATGCCTGAGATCAATCACTTGTATATACCACCACAATCAAGGGGTTTCCCCATGGATATCGCAATAAGCTTAGTGAGTCTCTCTAAATTCCCCCTTTGACCATGTAGGTTTCTACATGGATATCGTAATAAGCTTAGTGAGTCTCTCTTAATTCTCAAAATAACTAAGGATATGTTCCTAGTTTATGGTGAATGGTGGTGCGGTAAGCTGGAAAAGTAGGAAGCAACCTATGGTAGCACAATCTACAATGGAGTGGGAATACATTGCAGCCAGTGAAGCGGCAAGTGAAGCTATTTGGCTAAGGAATTTCATTATTGAACTAGGAGTTGTTCCAAGTGCGCATTACCCCATGACGATCTATTGTGACAACACGGGTCCATTGCAAATGCAAAGGAACCAAGAACTCATTCCACGCCCAAACACATCAAGCTATGATTTCACGCCATCATAGAAAATGTTGAAGAGGGTGAAATCAAGATTTGCAAAGTACACACGGATATGAATGTTACATATCCATTGACTAAAGGTCTTCTCTAGGCAAATCATGAATAGCACAGGACTCCTATTGTTGTTAGATTTTTTTCCTAATGTAAACTAGATTAATTTGTACTCTAGTCCAAGTGGGAGACTGAAGGTGATATGCCCTAGAGGCAAATAATAAAGTGTTTTTATTTGATGTATCTCTTGTATGTTCATAATACGTTTGATGTCGTGCTCTAACTGTGTTAATACAAAACATTAATACACGTGTGGCATGTAAACAAATTGTGTCTCTAGTTACCTCTAGCAAACTATCTCATTGGTCAAATGGATGATCTAGGGTTTCGAGATCATGGGCATTTATGCCAATTGACAATGAGGTCATATCATTGGATGAATGATGTGATAGATAAACACCCGAAGTTATATCACAATGAGATCTAGTTACAAATGTTCATCATTTATGATAACAAAGAAACCTCGCAACCTAGCTAATCCTTTGATTGTGAGATGGTACAAATCACCTCTCTAGAAGGACTAGGTATGGCGATACCAAAGATAAAATCTAGGATGAACTAGGTATCGAGTGGCAAAGGGAGTGGGACGCGACGTTGAAGGTTCAAGCGATGAGATTCGTGAAACACATGAGGTTCATTATGGGCATCTAGGTCCCGTTGATGATCATTGATACGAGAGTGGTCTCGATCATGTCTAGAGTGTTTCCAAACCGAAGGGTGGCACGCTTAAGGGTGGGGATGCATAGGGATTGATTCGGCATCGCAGGAAAAATGAGAGAGAGAAACCGAAAATGTTTCGTGTAGCACCCGATGTTAATCGGAGGGGTCTAGAAGGAGTTCCGGAGTGTAAGATATAATCGTATATCTGTTTATATTAATTAGTTGAATTAATAATAAAACATATATTTTTATTTACCTGAACACTCTAGTCACTGGCTCATTGGTCATCACATGATCATGGTTTCCTAATCATGTGGCATTTATGCTAGTTGCCCATGGAGTCACCTCATTGTGGGAATGAGATGATGAGCTATACCCAACCTAAGCATTGTGACCCGATCATGTCACGAAGTTCAAGTTACAATGATTACAGTAGACCTAGTGTACTATTCATTAGACCGTGAGGCCATCTCAATCACTATTACCCGAGGGTACTTTGATAGCATCAAACATCACTCGGTGACACGGTGATCATAAAGGTGTGTTCAGGTATTTGGAGGAACAGTTGAGGCAATATTCGTCAAGAGCGGGATTTGTCCATCCGTGTGACAGAATAGATACTCAGGGGCCCACTCGGAGAAATTATATCCAATAGTTGCGTAGCGTGTGATTTGATCATAGGGAAATCACTTGTCAGAACAATTCAAGTAGCATCTGTTGATATAGAGATTGAACACGACATAGTGATGTCATTGATCAGATCTCAGACAATGCAAGTATAGATAGACAAAAGGAATAAGACACGACGTTCATGGTTCATACAACAGATTTTGTGGAATGCATAGGGGTCACATGGCCATCCAGGTCCCTCTGTTGATCATTGGTGCGGGAGGGTCCCGACCATGTCTAGAGTGTCCCAAACCATGGGGTATCATGCTTAAGGGCTTGATGATGCTCACAGAGTGTTTTAGGATTGACAGAATCGCCGAAGAAAAGATAAGAGAGAAAACCGGAAGGGTTTTGGTAAATCTGGAGGATGTCCGGAATGAGAGGGAACGAGTTCCATATCGACGGGGTTGAATAATATGTAAGTGAATGTTGAATATTGATTTAATCATTCAATTATATTTATTCAATAAAAGAAAAAGAATTAAAAAGGGTCAAATACAGAATTGGGCCAAATCCAGAGGGAAAGGGCCCATGAGGGAAAGACCGAAGGGAGGAAGGAAAGAGGGGTGGCCGCATGGGCCAAGGCACCCTGCGTGGGGCCAACTTGGGCCGTAGTAGGCGGAAGCCAATCCCTCCTCTCCCCTCTCCCTTGTTTAGTCCCACATGGCTAAGCTAGTTAGCTATGGGATTTTTCCCCTATATAAAGAGAGGTATTGTGGCAAATTAAATACACAATAAAATAAAAAAAGTTCCCGCTATTTTCGGGAGACCTCCAATTGATTCTCTCTCTCTCCCCCGTGACTGTGGTCCCAAGTATGTATCGCGTGAGAGAGAGTATTCTTCACCGTGGAGCGTCATCGTGCTACAGGGTTCAGATCTAGGAGCTCTACTTCTGCAGCTGCTGCTGGATCGGAGGAGAGGGAGTCATCGCTAGGCACCAGATGTGTGTAACTCCCTATGAGGTGCAACACTTGGGGCACTAGGAGTCGTTGGATTCGTAGGAGCTGTCGGGACTTCATCACATCCTTGAGGTCGGCTTCGGCTTGTCTACATCAACCACACTCTCCTAAGCGTTGACAACGCTTTTCAGTCTTCAAGGGTAAGTTCGCGACAATCCCCTCCCGTTATTGTATTACTAATAGATAGGTCCTGGCAATTGGGTTCTGGGCGCATGGAAAATTATTGTTTTCATGCGCATACCCCTACAGTGGTATCAGAGCTAGATCTATGTGTAGTATTGCTAGTACGGGTAGAACACACGAGTTGTAGCGTGTGGGCGTTGATCTTTTAGTTGTTGCCCTCCCACGTGTATTTGTGTATACCACAATAATGCTTTATGAAAAGGCCCCCAACCGACTTTGCGCATTCATTCACGAGACTGATCCACGCTTGACAGACGGCTTGTACCGTATAAAGTGGCTTTGGTGGTGTCTGTCTCTCTCGCATTAGTTGGCATGCCATTTGCAATGGAGAGCCCCGAAAGGGGTGTAGTATAGACAAATACTTGATCAACGTTGTTGTGAAAGTTCATAGGTAAGAATGGTTCTTGTGCAAAAGCCCAATCAGCCATGTAAAACACACAAAGATAAAGTAGAGGTGTCTAACTTTGTTTTGCAGGGGGCGTTGTGATGTGATATTGTTGTGGCAAAGGTAAAGTAGTTTACTTATGTTGCTAAGTAGTAGTAGATGGTCATGGATATGATGGACTACCACGTCGGAAGGCACCCGTACCCTGGTGCCTACGGCGCCGGAACTCTGGCACCAGAATCCGGAGGCACAGGATGAAGCTCACAGCGTGAAGGACCATATCGCATCGCACTTACATTCAATGTTTATTGTTTGTGCATCTTATTGTGTGCTAGTATTATATACTTGACGGTAGAATAATAAGATGATCCCTAATCAAAATACCGATGAAAGTGTTCTCCCTTAGTGTGCACCACCAAGAAAGTTCTCTTATATGAGGCAGGCCATGACGATCGGGTGTCAGACATATGCGTTCGCATATAGTGGGTGTAAGCCATGTTGCACAATGAATACACTAAGGTTGAGTTGGCAAGCCTAGCATGTGTAGACATGGACTCGGAACATAGATGGTCGAAAGATTGAGCACAAGTCGCATGAATGATGTGATTGACATTTAGGCATCCACCTTTGCAACTATGTTACCGGCTGTGACGATTGGGGGCGGTGTAGTGAATAGGGACCTGTAATGCTAAAACCCTTATGGGGATAGGTGTTTTTAGTGGAGTTATTACTTTAAATCGCATAAATTATAAACTTAGTCTAAATTCGTTTTGTAATTATAAATGTGGAAAATGGTTCTCCTTGATCTTACCTTCCCTGTTGAGGATTGGTTAGAAGGAGAGAAGCTCAAACTAGATGGATCCAACATTTCTGTGTGGGTTGCGCGTATCCATGTTGTCCTTAGTGAGAATGAAGTGGTCGACTACATACTATACGAGATGGATTTGGAGCAGCCCTATTTCTATGAGACCCAATAGCAGCAGGATTAC
This sequence comes from Avena eriantha, assembly GCA_910589775.1. Lineage (NCBI taxonomy): Eukaryota > Viridiplantae > Streptophyta > Magnoliopsida > Poales > Poaceae > Avena > Avena eriantha. The sequence goes on from OU342741.1 coordinate 348,622,645, forward strand.
CGTTGCTGCCATCGTGTGATGTCCACCTTCATATCAGTGACGATGCACTTCGGAATGGTTGATGAGCTATGGCCGATTGTGGGTAGCATTAACCCTCGAATGGTTATGGTATAGCTTAGATCACATTTCGTAGAACAAGTGCGCATATGGGAGCAAGAGCTGATGGGAGATTTCCTCTCCATAAATATGAAGGAGAACTCTTCACTTGACGACCACTTGGAGCGCATACATGATGCGTACATGAGGCTTGCATACTTCCTTGACAACTGGTTCACGAGCTCTTCTGCAATAGGCGTGTTGCTGCAGTCGCTGCCACCAAGCTACCAAGAACACGCCAAGACTTGCATTACGAGAGGCGATACGGAAACACAGGATTTCCACGAGTTCATATCACATTCAGGAATGTGAACATTGAACCCATTGCTGGAGAGGTCATCGATGACAAAGGTATATATTTGATATACAATTTTATAAATGTTATAATCTTGCAAACACATATTGCAATGTTAAATTATTTGATACTTATTCTATTTTGGTGAAAACAGGCCCTTCTGCATGACAACTGCTTGCTGGAGAGGAGGTGATGTTGCGTGTTGATGGCGAGCATGATGATGATGGCCAACGACACTCTCCCTTGACATTTATCACTTAGTTTATCGCTTTTGGATGATTATTGTAATTGATGGACTGTGAACTTCTTTAGTGTGTCTCACACTTCGTGAGATGGTTATTCATATGAGTTTATAACAAACAGTTGTTCTACTTTTATGAATAATTTCTATTTGCGTTCATATCTTGTTCGATTATGTGTGAATTATCCTTGTTGTGAAACTAATTGATAATGCATGAACATTTGTAAAATATTGAAAAATGCCTTGAAAATACCCAACTTAATGATATATTCATTTTGAATGATACCATTGTTTAAGTTCAAAGTTATTTTTATAATATGTGAAAGACATTTGATTTCTTGTCACATATGAATCGTGCCCATGTTCGGCAAGGTAACTTAAACACCGTGTATTGCATGAATACAAAGTGTTTGATGAATTATCGAAAGAGAATGCATATTTGATGTATCATATTTCAATGAAGTGGTGATTATCATTTTGTGATTGTTTGAATTTTGTAAAAAGGTTTACCAAAGGAAACATGAGCATGAAACTATTTGATATGATCAAAATATTTCATCATCTAAGGGTATTAAAGATAAAAGAGAATTTAATTACTATGATTTGATCAATAGTAATGAAATTCGACATTATAAGATTGGCATAAGGAATTGTGAAGTGCAATGAATTTTTATACGTCAAAGTGCAAAGTATCGCAATTTGATTGTTGATATCAAGTGGGTGAATAGATGGCGCCGAATAAATCGTTGTAGTGTAAGTGTAAAGACCATTAGTTATACATATATAGTGAACCATATGAATTCGTGAGATCGACGCCATATCTTGTATGGATCATCGTGGAAGTTTTGGAGTTATTTGATATCACCAAAACAATAGCGAATAAGTCCTTATAGAGTATTCATTAGAAACTTTGAAAATGGAATCCATGGCTAGAACCAAAAGAAGGCAAAATTAGTGTTGCTTGAATTTTGGTGCTTTCTCGAGAATGTTTATGTTCTCGACTATGAAGCTTATGGAAGATAGTGAAACATGATGAGGATTGAAAACCTTGCATCAGAGTGTTGAGAAGTGCAACGAAAAGCATTTTTGAATGATTCTCTTCATAAAGGAAAGAATCAATGATAATGATCATTGTGTTTCCCCACTAGTGTTTTCACTACATGAAGTAGGATTCAAAATGTACCCCATATCTTGTATGGAGACATTTGTGAATCATTTGTCATGTTACTAGAATATGGCATACCTACGAACTATGAAGGAAATAATGGTGAACTTCTTAACAAGTAAAGGGTTACTTGAATTTTCCAAACTTCTGCAAAGTCATGAAGGAAAAGGTGAATGACAAAGGCATGATTTGTCATGAATAATGTATTAGACAAATTCAAAAAAAATTGATTCAAAAGTGCTGAAAGTCTAGTGGATTTAATACTAGTAGGGTACTAGGGTCTCGTAATAAAACTCTCAAGTTTGATAATTGATCAAAGGATTTTGAAGTTATTCAAAATAGTGAGAGGATATGCATTTTTCATAAAATTGAGTGGGAATTGTAATAGTCTTCCTAAAAAAAATATGTGAATGACATATTTGTGAGTGGGAGCAATATAAGTCTCAGACTCGAATATGTAGAAACATATTTTGAGTGGGAGCAATGGATGACTCAAACTCAAAATGACGGGAACATATTTTGAGTGGGAGCTTAAAGATTGATTCTTAAGTGTGTACGACACATTAAGAATGAAAGCGCAAGTACCAATTAATAATTATTTATAGGGATTACGAGTTGAAAGTGAGTATATTACGATATTATGTAGTATTTCTAAAAGTGATTCTGACAAGAGTTTCAGAATAGGAATTGATTAAGGACTAGTCCTTGGTCACTCAAATTAGGAATAGAATTAAGTTAAACATCAATGGTTGAAATAAAGAAAAGGATGATCATCATCCACTATGTTGAGACATAGTTTTTGTCTTGGAAACCATGATGACAACTTAATATAATATATGATCCGAGAAGGAACGTTTGAAAGTGATTAAGCATGAATCACAGAACATTAAGCTAAGTTTGTCCGCATTGTCTAATTGAGAATTGTAGACATGTTTTCAAATCCATGAAGGATGACATATCTTAAAGCATAAAGGGTTATGTTATAAGGGAATGCATTAACCTTAGTGATGCATACTAGTGTTTCGATGATTACATTTATAATAATAGATAAGGGTACCATCTAAAGTGATGCATATTGTTATGTCTGGACTAGTTCATCTTTATGCAGATGGTGTGTCCTAGGGCACAATGCCCATGAGAAAGCTCAAAGTGGTTGATCTAAAGTCACTGTTGGCTCCTAGAAAACAACCTCATTCTGCTGCCATAACTACGATGCATACACAAAGATGTTATCATGTGATGATAAAGTATTAATGACAATCAAGGTGACATTAGTAAGTTGCAAAGGATTTGGGACTATAAGGTACATACCCAAGACTCAACATCTTCCATGAGCAAGTATGTTCAAGGGTGCTAGGAAATATGGTGCCAATGATTAGGAACAAATCCAACTAGTTTATTTGTACTCTAGTGCAAGTGGGAGACTGTTGGAAATATGCCCTAGAGACAAATAGTAATATGGATCATTATCATATTTCATAAAGTTTACAATTAAGTTTTATATCATGCTATAACTGTATTTAAATGAAACGTCAATACACATGTGATATATAAACAACCAGGAGTTCCCGGTGAAACTCTAGTCACTGGTTGATTGGTCAACAAATGATCAAGGTTTCCTGATCATGTGGCATTTATGCCAGTTGATAATGGAGTCACCTCATTGTGAGAATGAGATGATGAGCTATACCCTACCTAGGCATCATGACCCGATCATGTCAGGAAGTTCAAGTTACGATGATTACAATAGACCTAGTGTACTATTTCTTAGACCGTGAGGCCATATCAATCACTGTTACCCGAGGGTACTTTGATAGCATCAAACATCACTTGGTGACATGGTGATCATAAAGGTGTGTTCAGGTATTCATAGGAACAATTGAGGCAATATGCGTCAAGAGAGGTATTTGTCCATCCACGTGACGGAATAGATACTCGAGGGCCCACTCAGAGAAGTTATATCCAATAGTTGCGCAGCGTGTGACTTGATCACGGGCATATCACTTGTCGGAATGATTCAGGTAGCATCTATGATAACGAGATTGAACACGACATAGTGATGTCATTGATGAGATCTCAGACAATCTAAGTATAGAGATACAAAAGGAATAATACACGACGTTCATGGTTCATACAATGACAGATTTCGTGGAATGTACAGGGGTCACATGGCCATCTAGGTCCCTCTATTGATCATTGGTGCGGGAGGGTCCCGATCATGTCTAGAGTGTTCCCGAACCATGGGGTATCATGCTTAAGGGCTTGATGATGCTCACAGAGTGTTTTAGGATTGACAGAATCACCGAAGAAAAGAGAAGAGAGAAAACCGGAAGGGTTTCGGTAAATCCGGAGGATGTCCGGAATGAGAGGGAATGAGTTCCATATCGATGGGGTTGAATAATATGTTAGTGAATGTTCAATATTGATTTAATCATTCAATTATATTTATTCAATATAATAAAAATAATTAAAAAGGGTCAAATACCTAATTGGGCCAAATCTGGAGGGAAAGGGCCCATGAGGGAAAGACCGAAGGGAGGAAGGACAGATGGGTGGCCGCATGGGCCAAGCCACCCTGTGTGGGGCCAACTTGGGCCCTAGTAGGTGGCAGCCAATCCCTCCTCTCCCCTCTCCCTTGTTTAGTACCACATGGCTATGCTAGTTAGCTATGGGATTTTCCCCCTATACAAAGAGAGGTATTGTGGCAAATTAAATACACAATAATCAATAAAAAAAGTTCCCTCTATTTTGGGGAGACCTCCAATTGATTCTCTCTCTCTCTCCCCTCATGACCGTGGTCCCAAGTCTGTATCGCGTGAGCGAGAGTCTTCTTCACCGTGGAGCATCATAGTGCTACGAGATTCAGATCTAGGAGCTCTACTTCCGCAACTACAGCTGGATCAGAGGAGAGGGAGTCATCACTAGGCACCAGATGTGTGTAATCCCTGTGAGGTGCAACACTTGGGGCACTAGGAGTCGTTGGAGCCGCAGGAGCTATCGGGACTTCATCACAACCTTGAGGTCGGCTTCGGCTCGTCTACATCAACCATGCTCTCCTAAGCATTGACAAAGATTTTCGGTCTTCAAGGGTAAGTTCACGAAAATCCCCTCCCGTTACTTCATTACTAATAGATAGGTCCTGGCAACTAGGGTTCTGGGCGTAGGGAAAATTTTATTGTTTTCATGCGCGTACCCCTACACTTCGGGGGTGCCACACTTGGGGCACTTGGAGCTTCTCATCTTCATCAACATACTCCTACATGTGTAATGCGTACCTCGGTCTTCAAGGGTATGAATACCATTTCCTTCTCCGTTACTTATGTCTGCATAGTATAGATCTTGGTTATTGTGTTCGTGTAGTTAGAATTTTTTTGTTTTATGATGCGGAACCCGACACATTTCATAATAATGCTAAGGTTTCTTCACCCCCCCAAGAACAAAGGGAACTACTCACACATGGATGCAATCAACAACATCACCATATTCAAATGGATGGATAAAAATATGAAGATAAATCTAGTGCAAACCGTAATTATATTGGAATCACAACAAGATCTAAAGTATGGAAGAGGGGAATGGTTATGGTGATGGAGATGCAGCGGTTGATGATGAAGGGTATGATGTGATGTCCTCCGATGATCCGCAGAGAAGCAAGAATTTTCCCTTCTCCTAGTTCCTCCTCCAGATCCCTATCTAGCATGGTATTTCGAGGCTAGTGGTTTTTCTGAATGTCGGATCTTAGGTATGTCTTCGCAAGGTGAAAGTACTTTACAAGACGGACACTCTGAAACATGGTACGAGCAGAAGGTATGGGAAAGCCCTGCCCGTACCAGTGCTTGTTAACCTTGCAGTATCCTTCCTCCACATTAGCTATTCTTCTAGGTACGAGGAAAAATCAATTAAATGACTTTATCACTTAGAAATATCATATTACTGCATAATATGACAATCCCAATTGATATGTTCACAAAAGACTTAGTAAATTTGGATCCTATTGAAACAAAGACAAAAGTTACACGCAAGTGTAGTAAAATACTAAAACCCTACTCTACTTATGCAAAAACAAGAAGTAAATATGCTTTAACTTTAAAATCATCAATAATTATCCCCAGAAGATTCCCTAGTCAGTTTGAGCAAAAGAAGGATCCTTAGGCCAGATTATCCGGCCCCGAATAGGGCTGGATAATCCGCCCCTAGCAACATTCGACTAAGGACCAGGCACGCGACTTGTAGTAGGGGCGGATTTTCTGGCTGGATATTTGGCATTAGGCCTAATTTTTTCCTAGAACCGGATTATCCGGCCCCAGCTAAGGCCGGATAATACACCCCTCACAAGTTTCATCTAAGGACCTTGGGCACGACACTCAAAAGGAGGACCGGAAAATTGGCCTGGGCCAGAGAAAGCATCCCAGCTAGAAAATCTGCCCCATCCAGAGGGCTAGATAATCCGAGGCCTAGAGATTTTACCAAGGACCTGCGACACGGCGCTCAGAAGGAGGGCCAGAGATTTGGCCCGTATTATTTCATCTAGGACGGATTTTTGCCCTCAGCTGGATTATTCGGCCCGAGCCTAGGCCGGATTATCCGGCCCCATTTGACTCCAATGGCTTCATCTCGGGAGGGGATACAAATACCCCTTCCCGTCTTCATTTAGGGGTTGGTTGCTGGATCCGACAAAAAAGTTGTGCTCTATTGAACTCAAAATTCCACAAAGATCTCCACCTTCAAGCATCCAAAGGCCTAGTCCTTTGGGGAATCGAAGGAGGAGGCCTTGATCTACATCATCACCGAAGAGATCTTCATTTCCCCCTCATTCATTTGGGGGCTTTTGATCTAGAGTTCAATTCAAATTTCTAGATCGCGGTTTTGTTATTTGATAACTTGTTTTATTGTGGGAGTTTGTTGTCATCATGGGAGCCTCCAATTAAGTTGTGGATGTGGCCTCGATCCAATTGTAAAGGCACTAGATCCCGCCTCGAAGGCTACTGACATGGGTATACCCTATAGGTACTCGAGTTTGGTATATACGGAACAGATACGACAGAAGCCCACGGTGTTGCCAAGGCCCAATGGAGAATTCGAGTGGCCCACGGATTCTCAATTGCTTGCGAGACAAGAAGAAGCTTAAGATAGAAAGTTGAAATGGAAAACCCTAATATGTAACCGACTCTACTTGCTACCCGAGACCTAGCCTATCTATATAAAGGCTAGGAGGGGTGGCGAGGAGCACAATCATGACCCTAGTTTCCACTACTCTCGCCAAATTGCATCTGCGCGCCCCTGTAATCTTTGATTCCTTCGTTAATTCCTAGAGCAGACAAGCAGGAGTAGGGACCTCTACGAGGCCTGAACCTGGGTAAAACTTGCATCCCTATGTGCTTGTTTGCTAGCCGATTGATGCCTCCAACGCTCCCTCCTTCTCCAAAACCCAAGTCCATAACAATGGGCATTGACGAGTTAAACCCTCATCAGGTACCGTATACAGGTGGATCAAGCCAGTTGTGGTGAGATCCATCAGAGAATAGGGTGAGGCCTATTGTGCCATGGTGGTCTTAGTACCGCCCACCCTTCCAACGCAGCCATACTTCCCCTAAAAAGGAAGGAACTATGGTAAAACAAATCTTGTGTCTCCGCGTGCTCCACTCTTGGTGACCTCATACCTCTCACCGCCATTACCGTTTAGTAGCTAGGTTGGCATATAGGGAAATTCACCGTAGTTGCTCATCTAGAGCATTTACCCTTGTGTCAAGCCTAAACTTGAAAAAGTACTAAAATTTGGAGTGGCACCTATTCACCCCCCCCCTCTAGGTGTCGAGATGATCCATTTCAATTGGTATCGTAGCCCCATCTCTTATTTCAGGTTTTACCGCCTAAGAGAGTATGGACCCTAAACAGGTGGGTGAAGCTTCGGCTAGTGGTGAAGTTACTATGGAAGATATCTAGGGATTGAAAAATTCATGAACACTTTCATAGCAACTCAATTGCAATAAATGTCTAAAATGATAGTGCGTTGATACATTGCAAATGTATCTATAATTTTTGATGTTCCATGCTTGGTTTTATCTACTTTCTTGTGTTTTGTCCACACTTTGGAGTACTTTTCATATGATTTCTTGGACTAACCTATTAATAAGATGCCACAGTACCAGTTGCCTGTTTTCTGCTGTTTTTGGTTCCAGGAAAGTCAGAAAAACAATATTCTCGGAATTGGACCGGACAAGTCAAAGTCGATACTTTACCGGAAGACTCACGGAGCCAGAAGACGAGACAAAGAGGGGCCACAGGGCGGCCACACCATGTGGTGGCGCGGGCTAGCCCTAGCCGCGCCACCAGGTGGTGTGGGCCCCCTGGCCGCCCACCGACCTTGCCTCTTCTCCTATAATATGCTTCCCGGTGCATAAACCCTAAATAATCAAGCCTCCAGCCACGAAAAGTTCGGCAGCGCCGCCGCCACCGAAGGGGAGATTCGGGGGACAGAAAGTCTCTGTTCTGGCACCCTTCTGTGACGGGGAAGTGCCCCCGGAGCCATCTCCATCACTCTCCTCCACCATCTCCATCACCATTGCTGATTCCCATGATGAGGAGGGAGTAGTTCTCTCTCGAGGCTAAGGTTTCTACAGGTAGCTATGTGTTCATCATGGTAGCTATGTCTTCTCTCCCCATGTGTGTGAAAGTGACAGCGTGCACACCATGGTGGAACTTAGGCTAGAGATTACAAATACTTGTTATGAGTTATATTTGGATTTGGATGTCTTTATGAAATTGTGGTGTTTGTTAGACTCATCTAGTACTCAAGGTGACAGTGTGGGGTTATCTAGATGGGAAATATGGAGGTGTGCTGTTATAGCCCTACCATCGATTAGAGTGTCCAACTAGAGAGTAGTTTAGCGTAGTATCATAAAGAAGAATATATTTATATGGGAGTGTTCACTAGTGAAAGTATGATCCCTAGGCCTTGTTTCTAAGCACTGAAACACTGTTTGCTACTTGATCTGTTACATGTTTGCTTACTTCCATCTTTATTTCAGTCTACCGTTAGTATTTTCCACGCCATCAAGTTATTTTCTATCACCGTTACCACTTATAATTATCTATACCACTTGTATTTCACTATCTCTTCGCCGAACTAGTGCACCTATACACCTGACAAGTGTATTGGGTGTGTTGGGGACACAAGAGACTTCTTGTATCTTGATTGCAGGGTTGCTTGAGAGGGAATACCTTTGACCACTTCCTCCCTGAGTTCGATAAACCTTGGGTGATGCACTTAAGGGAAAACTTGCTGCTGTTCTACAAACCTCTGCACTTGGAGGCCCAACAACTCTCTACAAGAATAGAAGTGCATAGACATCAAGCTATTTTCTAGCGCCATTGCCAGGGAGGAAAGGTAAAAGGTATTCACACCAGAGGATTAAAGAAGAAGAACCTCCCACGGCAAATGCCTATTTTCTGGCGCCGTTGCCGGGGAGGTAAGGTAAAAGGTACTCACATCCTCCGGTGTGAGTGCTCAAAGTTATTTCCTTTAGATTCTGTAATTTTTTCTTTTTGTTTCTTGTTTTCACTAGTTAGGCTTAATGGAAAACAACAACAAAATTAGAGAGCTTTTTAGTATTTTTCCTAAGTTAGAACTTGAATTGTGTGAAAATAAAATTAAAAAACCCATGGAACTTTCTTTGCATGCTAATAGCAATGTTATTAGTATGAATCTTTTGAACACCTTTGTTACTAATGCTATGGAAACGTCTAAGCTTCGGGAAGTTGGTTCTAATGAAAATGATCTTTTTAGTTCCCAAGTTTTAAGGAAGAAAATTTGCTATGATGATACTTTATCTCCCATATGTGGTAATTCTAATGATACTTGTGATATTTTAAAACCACATACTGAAAGCATTCCTTTTAAAATACCTATAAAAATTGTTGAACGAGTTATGAATAACTGCTATTTTGGAGATGGAACTGTTCATCCTGGTGATCATTTACTCCTTATACATGAATTGTGCGGGTTGTTCAAGTGTGCAGGTATTTCAATGAACCAAGTTAAGAAGAAGCTATTCTCTTTCTCACTTAGGGGCAAAGCAAGGGAGTGGTATGAGCTACTAGATGATCCTCATCATTTGGAGTGGAAGGAACTTGAATCTCTCTTTTACTATAAATTTTATCCTCCTCATGAAATTCATAAAGATAGGAATTATATTTATAATTTTCATCCACATGATGGAGAAAGTACTGCCCAAGCATGGGGGGAGATTGAAGTCACTAATGCTCAAATGTCCTATTCATGAGCTCCCCAGGAATATTGTTATTAATAATTTCTATGCAAGGCTTTCAGGACATTACAAGGACTATCTATATACTTGTTTAGAGGGATCCTTCACAAGTAAGGAGGTCAAAGCTAAGTGGGATCTTCTTGAAACAATTCAAAGCAATACCAAAGATTGGGATAACAACAAAGGTAAAGAACCAGGTATAAACTACGAGTATGATTGCATTAAGTCTTTCGCTGAAACTCCTGATTTTCAAGAGCTTAGTGCTAAATATGGTCTTGATCCTCAAATCCTTATTGATTGTTTTAGAACCTTTGCTTCTCATATTAATGCTCCTAAATAAAAATGGTACATGTATCATGAGCCTTTTAAAGACACTTGCAGGGAAAATGAAATTGTTATTAATGATAGCAATAAACATGCTCAAACCTCTGAAAGTACTATTTCTTATAAGCATGTTAATTTTTGTGGAATACATAGGCCTTGTGAGAATAATCAAATTGAAGAAGAATATTGTATCACCCACAGGAATGAAAAAACTAGAATGTGGTATAGGTCTTTAAATGATCTTGGTAAAAAAGTTTGTGCCCTTTATCCTTTTATTTGTGAACTTTGGTTTGAAGTGGGTCATTTCAATTTTCAATGCTCTGGCCATAATAATAGCCCTTCTAATACAATGAGTACTGCAAGTTTGTATTGTGATGACATGATCACTCCTTATCAGCATGATGAACTTACATTATTTTTGGGGTGTGAAGAGTTATCAAGAAAAACCTCTTTGGTAGATATGGGTGCTTTTGATATGAATAGTGTCCTGCATGGTTGTCATCTTTATTGTGTTGATAATTGGTACACAAATACATACAAAATATTATAGAAGATGATATTTTACCAAAATATGATAGGACTAATATGTGTTTTGATCTTATTAATGAAAAGAAGGAATCCTCCAAAATTTCTTCTATTGTCTCTAACAATGAACCAGGGTATATGGAGAAGCTTCCTTTCAAGCCTCTCCCTCCTAAAGAGAAGAAGAAAATGAAGAAGAGCAGGAGTAAAAGAAGAGAGGAAACGGTATTTTCCCCTAAGCATGTTGCTCCTATTATAGTTTTTGATGAGTCTGAACTCAATGATGTTCCTATGCCTATTACCTATAGTAGTGATCATGATTGGGAAAAGCACACTACTTTTGATATTGAAAATCTCTTCGGTACCAATTCTGAAAATGGTGATATTAATAATTGCTATACTATAGTGCTATCCATGATCCTTCCAATGATGATATGTTTACAAATGAACACACTTCGGATGACAATTATTCTATTGCTTATGATGATACTATACCTCCAATATATGATGATTACAATGATGAGTATGATACTTTCAGTCCACTTACTATTGAGGAGGAAATTAATTATGATTACAATATGCCTCCTATATTTGATGATTATGGTGATGAAAATAATAATGATAGCTATTTTGTTGAATTTGCTCCCACTACAATCAATAAGAATGACTATGTTTATGTGGGGAGTATTAATTCTTTTATGCATGTGGCTCATGATAAGAATGTTTTATGTGATAGTTATATTGTTAATTTTATTCATTATGCTACTGAAAGTTATTATGAGAGAGGGAAGCATGGTTGTATGCATCTCCATAATATTAAGTTTCCCCTCTTTATGTTGAAAGTCTTGAAGTTGCACTTGTTTTGCTTTCCTATGCTTGTTGCTTTGTGCTTTTATGACTTGTTTCTTTATAAGATTCTTATGCATAGGAAGTGGGTTAGACTTAAATGTGCTTTGAATTTGCTTCTTGATGCTCTCTTTTACTTTAATTCATATTTCTTATGTGAGCATCTTCTCAAACTATCATGCCTAACTTAAAGGCGTTAAACAAAAGTACTTATTGGGAGATAACCCAAAAGTTTTAGATGAGTCTTGGAAGTTATTACTTTAGTAATACCGCTCCTTATCCTTTTTATTTGCTTTTTGTGCCAAGAGTAACCTCTAATGAGAGAGAAGTAATGATTGGGAAAGTTGCTATCCCGAAACAGATTTATGTGCTTCACCGTAAAAATTCGTGTAAAATCTCTGAACGTCTTTTTGAGGCGTGAATTTTTTTTCTTCTGTCCCAGGTTGTTATCTAACTTTCGTTAGTTCAACACTTTTTGATTTGAGCAACAGAAGGTCTTCTCAAAAATTCGTCTTTACCTGCTGGTCTGTTTTGACAGATTTCTGCCATTTTCTGCATTTGCTTCTTGTTGGTTCCTTTTTGAGTTCTTTTGGGGAATTGAGATTTTTGAGGGAAGTGCTACAGTAGCTAGTGTTCTAATGGAAGTTTATTTGGTGTTATAACTGAACCTTAAGACTTATTTATCTTGAGTGCACAAATGTGGCTAATAAAGATTGTGTGAAGTTTTGCATGAAGGAAAAAATTTCAGGTGTATGGAAAGAACGCGTAGTGAGATGAAGAATGGACTAAATCTCAAGCTTGGGGATGCCCCGCATGTCACCCCAAGAAATATCCAAGAAGTACAAGCGTCAAAGCTTGGGGATGCCCAAGGCATCCCCTTCTTCATCAATAAAAATCCCAGGTTTCTTGCAAACGCTTCATTTTTATTGTTTCATGCACAGTTGTGTTGTTCTTGGAGCGTCTTCTTTTTTGTTTTCATTTTGGTTTTTCGTTTGCTTGGTTTGCTTAGTTTTCTGAATAAATTTTTTGGACCCCCTCTTTCATACATTGGTTTTCAAATAAGTTTGGTTTGGTTTGGAAAAGAGTAGGAAAGTTCATGCTTAAGTGGTAAAGAGAGCTTGTTTTTGACTGTAGCCTATGCTTTGTCATGCCATGCTTGATATTGTTTTGGCTTTATGCTTAGTATTCTTTGCTATAGCATGACTTGTTATAAACAATTGAGATTGCTTAATGTGCCTTGGAAGGATCATGCGTTGTTTTAGCATATTAAAGTATAGTATAGTGGTATTCTCCTTTGATGCTTTAGTTGGGTTGACTTGGCGCATGCTCACACCATGTTATGACTATCTCAAGTCACCATAGCCTTTATGATCCTTTAGTTTTCAACTTGTAGTATCACTTTATGCTTTGATCAATGATGTTTTCTCGCTCTGCATGATTATGGCCATTATTTCTCTCTTAGTTTGTCGCTCCCAGTCTTTTGCTAGCCTCCACAACCAAGTATGAGTTCCACTCATGCATCCAACTCCCTAAACCAAGTTATTCCAAAGAGTCCCCCATATCTACCTACTAGCTTATGCTATTCCAAGTATATTCATGATTTTGTTTACCTTCCAAATTAAACTTGTTATGAGAAAAACTAGTGATTAAAGCTCTCACGAACTTGATGGCACACTTTACTTTTTGCATCTAATAAACTTGAACCATTGGGTCCTTCTTTGTTGCGTATATGTTTGCGCTTTATAAGTTGAAATTAGCAGAACCATGTACCATGGGGAACTCTTTCAACATTGCACTTGTACTTTGTATCCCGTTGATATCATGTTCTTTTGCTTACGGATCCCGGGGGTGTGAAATAAAAGTGGAACTTGTAAGATCATGGAGTTTGTATGTGTGTTAGAGAAACGCCTGGGCGGCTAGCCTAAGCCATGCCTAATCATGGTGGAAACTTGCAGCATCACCATAATGAGCACTCTATGAAGCATCCTCAATAAAAACCTATGCAAATAGTAAATAAAAAGATCGTTGAGATGCTCATTGTCTGCTTCCCTTGTCATTTTGATTATGGGGAAGCTCCCGTATCATGTGCAAGGGGTACCCCACTGGCGGTTCTTAATGATACACATGTACTTACAATGACAAGAGCTTACTCGTGACTAAAGTTGAGTACCATGAGGTTCGGTCTTCGTAAGTAAGGGGCATGAGATTTTGGTTTATAACTTGTCAAGTAGATCCTCTTAGTTGTGTCACTTTAACCTTAATCACCTTCAAGATGCTTATGATAGGGGCAATGAGAGCTGAAAGCTATAAGTACCATAATTTTTGGAAGCTCTTTATGAGACTTGAATCCCTACTTCCTTTTACAAAGGCCTTTCTTCCACCATTACATTGAGTCTCCACCTTCTATCTTTATGCACCTACTTTGAGAGCATAGTGGCCATTCTTAGTTCTATGTGCATTGTCCCAAGACTTGTTGATTGATGCATAACTTGATATTGCTTGTTTTAAACTACTTGTATCTAGTCACTCTTATGAACTTTGAAGGTGTCCTATGCATTTATGCTCCATGAGGGACAAGCTGAATGCCACTATGCTATCTTTTCTTTATGTGAAACAAACAAACTTCTTGCAAAGCGTTGTTATTCATGAATCTTTTGTTTGTGCCATTTCATGTTGCAACATAGTTGCTATGTCTTATTGTTAGAACTTTATCTTTCATGTTATGATTGAAACTATGATCCCAGCCTTTAATGTTTTACAAATACTTTGATCAAGTTTATGATGGTGCATGTCACCTCAAAAATTATTCTTTCTTTTTGTCACTTACCTACTCGAGGACGAGCAGGAGCTAAGCTTGGGAATGTTGATACATTGCAAATGTATCTATAATTTTTGACGTTCCATGCTTGGTTTTATCTACTTTCTTGTGTTTTGTCCACACTTTGGAGTACTTTTCATATGATTTCTTAGACTAACCTATTAACAAGATGCCACAGTGCCAATTGCCTGTTTTCTGCTGTTTTTGGTTCCAGCAAAGTCAAAAAATCAATATTCTCAGAATTGGACCGGACAAAAGCCAAAGTCGATATTTTACCGGAAGACTCACGGAGCCAGAAGAAGAGACGGAGAGGGGCTAGCCCTGGTCGCGCCACTAGGTGGTGTGGGCCCCCTGGCCGCCCACCGACCTTGCCTCTTCGCCTATAAGATGCCTCCTGGTGCATAAACCCTAAATAATCAAGCCTCCAGCCACGAAAAGTTCCGCAGCGCCGCTGCCACCGAAGGGGAGATTCAGGGGACAGAAAGTCTCTATTCCGGCACCCTGCCGGGACGTGGAAGTGCCCCCAGAGCCATCTCCATCGATCTCCACCACCATCTCCATCACCATTGCTGATTCCCATGATGAGGAGGGAGTAGTTCTCTCTCGAGGCTAAGGTTTCTACCGGTAGCTATGTGTTCATCTCTCTCTCTATGCATGATCATATTGTGATCATGAGCTTGTAATCTATAGATCTGCCTTGCTACTCAAGTGCTTTAATAGATCTCTGCTCCCCCATGTGTGTGAAAGTGACAGCGTGCACACCATGGTGGCACTTAGGCTAGAGATTACAAATACTTGTTATGAGTTATATTTGGAGTTGGATGTCTTTATGAAATCGTGGTGTTTGTTAGACTCATCTAGTACTCAAGGTGACAGTGTGGGGTTATCAAGATGGGAAAGATGGACTTTGAGGTGTGCTGTTATAGCCCTACCATCGATTAGAGTGTGCAACCAGAGAGTAGTGCAGCGTAGTATCATAAAGAAGAATATATTTATATGAGAATGTTCACTAGTGAAAGTATGATCCCTAGGCCTTGTTTCTAAGCACTGAAACACTGTTTGCTACTAGATCTGTTACATGTTTGCTTACTTCCATCTTTATTTCAGTCTGCCGTTAGTCTTTTCCACGCCATCAAATTATTTTCTATCCCCGTTACCACTTATAATTATCTATACCACTTGTATTTCACTATCTCTTCGCTGAACTAGTGCACCTATACACCTGACAAGTGTATTGGGTGTGTTGGGGACACAAGAGACTTCTTGTATCTTGATTGCAGGGTTGCTTGAGAGGGAATACCTTTGACCACTTCCTCCCTGAGTTCGATAAACCTTGGGAGATCCACTTAAGGGAAAACTTGCTGCTGTTCTACAAACGTCTGCACTTGGAGGCCTAACAACTGTCTACAAGAATAGAAGTGCGTAGACATCACGCGTCTCATCCCATCTAGCATATCCGCATCTCCCAATCCTCCTGAGAACACACCTATTAAATCAAAGGATGATGTCTCATCTAAATCCACTGAGTTGGAGGTGGGATATGGTAGTAAGGAGAGTGGATCCTCATCCAAAAACAGAAGTGGGAAGGAGAAGTATAGTGAGGTTCCTCACTTGTATTCTCCCAATCAACCTATTCCTCACCCTCATATAAACAATAGGGGTGATCCACCCAAGTTAAGTGCATCTTCATTTAATCAATGGCAATTCTTGATGAAATCTCATATTTGCAGCTCTTCAATCGAGTTATGGAAAATTATTGTGGGTGGTCTCCATGTTGGTGATCCATCCAATATGACAAGAATAGAAGTGGTGGATAGTCAACTCAATGCCACCACTTTGCACATGATACAACTTGGTGTGGGTCCCAGGGACATGTTACATAGAGCACCTCAACACCGCCAAGGAAGCTTAGGAATGAGAGCATGAGAAGAAATCAGTATGATGCCTTGAGAAATCAAGCTGAAGGCTGATGGCTCAATGCACGATGCCCAGAAAAATGCTTGATGGCGGTGTTGATGTAGAGCTTGTTGGGAACCCCAAGAGGAAGGTATGATGAGCACAGCAGCAAGTTCCCCTCAGTTATGAAACCAAGGTTTAATCGAACCAGTAGGAGCAAGGAAACACCCCAAAGGTGTTACTAGCTGAGCTTTGGCAGGGCGCACTACCGGTGCTAGTAGCAACATGGAGACCTGCACAACACAACCATAGAACTTTGTCCCCAACTTGCGATGAGGTTTTCAATCTCACCGTGTTTTGCAGAAAACAAAGGATTAAACGTATCGAATGGAAAGAAGTAAAAGTTTGCAGAAAGTAAACACAAAGCAGTAAAAGATTGTAGATTGTATGTAAAGAAAAAGGACCGGGATCCATAGTTCACTAGAGGTGGCTCTCCTTAAGATAGATAACATGCTGGGTGAACAAATTACAGCGGGGCAATTGATAAACACCGAGAAAGCAATACATGCATATACTAATCATCTTGACTCCTCTGAGACTTGATTGGGCATTACAACATAATACATAGATCGCCATCCAACTGCATCTATGACTAATAATCCACCTTCAGGTTATCATCCGAACCCCCTCCAGTATTAAGTTGCAAACAACAGATTATTGCTTTATGAACTGCGTGTAAAGTAAACAATACGATTGTTCTATGAACAAAGGATTGTTGTTTTCTCCCTAGTAGCAACAACACATCTAGTACCTTAGAGATTTCTATCACTTCCCCAGATTACCAGAGGTACGAACCCACTATCGAGCATAAATACTAACTCTTGGAGTTGCTAGCATCTACTTGGCCAAGATAGCTACTAACAACGGAAAGCATGCAAGATCTCAAATAACAAAGACATGATAGAATCAATGATCAATCTGAAATAGCATCTCAATATCCATCAGATCCCCGCAAACACAACATGTATGAATTACAAATAGATGATCTTGATCATGAACGGAGCTCACAAGATCTAAACATGAAAGCACAAAGGAGGAGAAACCAGCCATCTAGCTACTACATGGATTCGTAGTCCAAGGATGAACTACTCACGCATCACACCGGAGGCTTGCATGGTGATGAAGAAGGCCTCCATGGTGAATTCCCTTCTCCAGCAGGGTGCCGGGAAGAGCTTCAAATCCCTCCCGATCTAGGGATGGATATGACGGCGGCTACAGACTCTTTCGTGGATTTTTGATTGGGTACTTAGGGTTTTCGTCCCGAGGGCAACTTATAGACGGAAGGAGAGGCCGAGGGGCTGTCGGGAGCCACCACACCACCCCCTGGCGCGGGCCATGCCTGGCCGCGTGGCTAGGTGGTGTGGCCGGCCCCTGGCCTTTCTCCGTCTCGTATTCTGGCACTTGATCACTTCCGTAAAAATAGGCACTTTGGCTTTTGTCCTGTCCAATTCCGAGAATATTCATTTTCTAACTTTCCTGGAACCAAAAACAGCAGAAAACAGGCAGCTGGCACTATGGCTCTTGTTAATAGGTTAGTCCAAGAAATCATATGAAAAGTACTCCAAAGTTGGAACAAAACACAAGAAAGTGGATAAAACCAATCATGGAACATCAAAAATTATAGATACATTTGCAATGTATCAACATCCCCAAGCTTAACTCCTGCTCGTCCTCGAGTAGGTAAGTGATAAAAAGAAATAATTTTTGAGGTGACATGCACCATCAAAGACTTGATCAAAGTATTTGCAGAACATTCAAAGTTGGGATCATAGTACTTCAATCATAACATGAAAGACAAAGTTCTAGCAATAAGCAAAGAAACTATGATGCAACATAAAAAAGGCACAGACAAAAGATTCATGAATAACAATGCTTTGCAAGACGTTTGTTTGTTTCACAAAAGAACACATAGCATACTAGTATTCAGCTTGTCCCTCAATAGAGTAGCAAATATAAATGCACAGGACACCTTCAAAGTTCATAAGAGTGACTAGATACAATAGTTTCAAACAAGCAATAACAAGTTATGCATCAATCAAGTAGTCTTGGGACAATGCACAGAGAACTAAGAATGGACACTATGCTCTCAAAGTAGGTGCATAAAGTTAGAAGGTGGAGACTCAATATAATGGTGGAAGAAAGGCCTTTTGTAAAAGGAAGTAGGTATTCAAGTCTTATAAAGAGCTTCCAATAATTATGGTACTCATAGCTTTCAGCTCTCATTGCCCCTATCATAAGCATCTTGAAGTGATTAAGGTTAAAGTGAACAAACTATGGTGTACATGCTTGACGAAGTGTAAGTCAGAAATCTCATGTCCCTTGTATACGAGGGCCGCTCCTCATGCTACTCAACTTTAGTCACCGGTAAGTTCTTGTCATCGTAAGTACATGTGTATCATTGAGAACCGCCAACAGGGTACCCCTTGCTCAATGATACAGAAGAATCCCCATATCAAAATGACAAGGCAAGTAGACAACGAGCATCTCAACATTCTTCTTATTTACCATGGGAATATGGTGCTTTTTTCTCTCTTTCCTCTTTTCACAGTATCTCTTTTTTTTCGTTTTTTCTCAATATAGGACTCTTGTTTTATAAGAAGAATGCTTCATAGACAGCTCATTATGGTTACGCTGCAGGTATCCACCATGTCAGCATGGATTAGACCAGCGGCCCAGGCATTTCTCTAACACATATACATAATTCCGTGGACTTACAAGCTCCCCTTTCATTTCACACCGACGACATCCATATACAAAAGAGCATGATATCAACTAGGTACAAGTACCAAGTGCAATGTTGAAAGCGTTCCCCATGAAAGCATGGTTCTGCTAATTCCCAACAAATAAGTGCAAGCATATACAACATATAAGACACAATGGTTCAAGTTTATTAGGGGCAAAAAGTAAAGTGTGCCATCAAGTTCGTGAGAGCTTTAGTCACTAGTTTTTTCATAACAAGTGGAAGGTAAACAAAAGCATGAATGTACTTGGAATAGCATAAGCTAGTAGGTAGGTATGGTGGACTCTTTGGAATAACTTGGTTTATGGAGTTGGATGCATGAGTGGAACTCATACTTTGTTGTGGAGGCTAGCAAAAGACTGGGAGCGAGAAACTAAGAGAGCAATAATGGCCATAATCATGCAGAGCGACAAAACATCATTGATAAAAGCATAAAGTGATACTACAAGTTGAAAACTAAAGGATCATAAAGGTTAAGGTGACTTGAGATAGTCATAACATGGTGTGAGCATGCGCCAAGTCAACCCAAATAAAGCATCAAAGGAGAATACCACTATACTATGCTTTAATATGCTAAAACAACGCATGATTCATCCAAGGCACATTAAGCAATCTCAATTGTTTATAACAAGTAATGCCACAACAAATAATACTAAGCATAAAGCCAAAACAATATCAAGCATGTCATGACAAAGCATAGGCCACAGTCAAAACCGAGCTCTTTTTACCACATAAGCATGAACTTTCCTACTCTTTTCCAAACCAAACCAAACTATTTGCAAAACAAAGTATGAAAGAGGGGGTCCAACAAACTTATTCAAAACACTAAGAAAACCAAGAAAACTAAGAACCAAAACAAAAACGAAAAAGAAGACGCTCCAAGAAAAACACAATTGTGCACGAAACAATAAAAATGAAGCGTTTGAAAGAAACCTGGAATTTTTATTGATGAAGAAGGGGATGCCTTGGGCATCCCCAAGCTTTGACGCTTGTACTTCTTGGATATTTATTGGGGTGACATGCGTGGCATCCCCAAGCTTGAGCTTTAGTCCATACTTCATCTCATTACTCATTCCTTCCATACACCTGAAATTTTTCCTTCATACAAAACTTCACACAATCTCATTAGCAACATTAGTACACTTAAGATAAATAAGTCTCAAGGTTCAGTTATAACACCAAATACACTTCCATTAGAAAACTAGATACTGTAGCACTTCCCTCAAAAATCTGAATTCCCTAAAGGAACTCAAGAAGGAACTAACAAGAAGCAAATGCAGAAAATGGCAGAAATCTGTCAAAACAGACCAGCAGGTAAAAACGATTTTTTTCGAAAACCTTCTGTTGCTCAAATCAAAAAGTATTGAACTAACTAAAATTAGATAACAACCTGGGTCAGAAGAACAAAAAATTACAGCTCAATCCGACGTACAGATCTCTCTTAGGTATTTTTACGGTGAAGCACAAAAATCTGTTTTGGGACAGCAACTTTCCCAATCATTACTTCACTCTCATTAGAGGTTACTCTTGGCACAGAAAGCAAATAAAAAGGATAAGGAGAGGTTATTATAGAGGTAATAACTTCCAAGACTCAACTAAAACTCTTGGATTATCTCCCAACAAGTACTTTTCTTTAACGCCTTTAAGTTAGGCATAAGAAGCAAAGAAAGAATCAAGTGTTCTCAAATGAAGAAGCATTAAGACCAAATTTTGTTTTCATAGGAGAAGCAAAATAAATATTTTATCTCTTTTTAGGGAAGTGTTGTATACCTTTCTTGAGTGGGAGTTGATGTTTAATGGTGCCTTCTTTCATATCAATGATGGCACCAACAGTTCTAAGAAAAGGTCTTCCCAAAGTAATAGGACAAGAAGCATTGTATTCAACATCCAAAACATAGAAATCAACAGGGACATAGGAATCGTTAACCATAATAAGAACATCACTAAGACTCCACATGAGTTTCTTTTTAGCATTAGCATCAAGTGGGACATTCAAATAACAATCTTCAAGTGGAGGCAAATCAAGCATATCATAAATCCTTCTAGGCATAATAGAAACACTACTATCAAGATCACACAAAGCTTTGAAATCAAAGTCATTCACTTTCATATTAATGATGGGTTCCCAACCATCTTCTTGTTTTATAGGAATAGAAGCTTTATGTTTCATCTTTTCTTCTTTAATCTTTAATCTTTATAGTAATGTGTTTTGTAAAAGCCATGTTCATAGCACTAGCATTAGGACTTTTAGCAAGCTTTTGTAGGAACTTAATAACTTCAGAGATATTGCAACCATCAAGATCAAAATCAACTTTATCAGCTAAAGTAGTAGAACTATTACTAGCCTCAACACTAGTGGTGGTCATAGTAGAAACACTAATGTTTCTAGCAATTTCATCTTCTCTTTCCCACTTAGCATGTAATTCAGCTAATAGTCTAACATTTTCATCAATTCTTACTTGTATGGCATTAGTAGCTGCAAAGGGATTCTCATTAGTTTCAGGTTTAGCACCCATTTTATTCAAAGTAGATTGAGTTTCAGCCAAAGATGTTATATTTCTTTCAGCATTAGAGAGTTTTTCCTCAATAGTTTTATTGAAAGCTGTTTGTTTACTAATAAACTTTTTAAGCATAACTTCAAGTTTAGAGGGAGCACTCTTATTATTGTTGTAAGAATTTCCATAAGCATTACCATTGTTGGGAGGATATGGCTTATAATTGTTGTTACCAAAATTGTTTCTATAAGCATTATTACCATAAGCATTGTTGCCAAAATTGTTATTTCTTATGAAGTTGACATCAACTTGCTCTTCTTGAGCAACCAAAGAGGCTAAAGGAACATTATTTGGATCAATATGGGCTTTCCCATTAACAAGCATAGACATAATACTATCAATCTTATCACTCAAGGAAGAGGTTTCCTCAACAGAATTTACCTTCTTACCTTGTGGAGCTCTCTCGGTATGCCATTCAGAATAATTAACCATCATATTGTCCAAAAGTTTTGTTGCAGCAGCCAAAGTGATGGTCATAAAGGTACCTCCAACAGCTGAATCCAATAGGTTCCTTGAAGAATAGTGCAATCCTGCATAAAAAGTTTGGATGATCATCCAAGCAGTCAGTCCATGAGTGGGACAATTCTTTACCAAAGATTTCATAGTTTCCCAAGCTTGAGCAACATGCTCATTATCAAGTTGTTTAAATTTCATTATTTCACTTCTCATGGATATAATCTTAGCAGGAGGATAGTATTTTTCAATAAAAGCATCTTTGCATTTAGTCCAAGAATAAATACTATTCCTAGTTAAGGAATTCAACCATTCTTTAGCTTTTCCTCTCAAAGTGAAAGGAAACAATTTCAGCTTAATAATATCACCATCTATATCCCTATGCTTTTGCATCTCACAAAGTTCAACAAAGTTATTTAGATGGGAAGCAACGTCTTCATTACCAATACCAGAAAATTGCTCTCTCATAACAAGATTGAGTAAATCAGGTTTTATCTCAAAGAAAGTATTTTCAGCCACAGGTGGAGCAATAGGAGTGCTCATAAAATCATTGTTGTTGGTGCTAGTGAAGTCACACAACTTAGTGTTTTCAAGAGTAGTCATTTTTTTTGGGTTTTCAAATAAAAAAGCAAATAAGTAAAACTAATTTTTTTGTGTTTTTTTTTGATAAAGAAACAAGCAAACAAAGCAAAAAGAAACTAAGCAAAACAAAAACAACAAAGTAAAGAGATTGGTTATTAGGGACTGCCCTTGTGAATATGTCCTTGACTCCCTGGCAACTGCGCCAGAAAAATGCTTGATGGCTCAATGCACGGCGCCTAGAAAAATGCTTGATGGCGGTGTTGATGTAGAGCTCGTTGGGAACCCCAAGAGGAAGGTATGATGAGCACAGCAGCAAGTTTCCCTCAGTTATGAAACCAAGGTTTAATCAAACCAGTAGGAGCAAGGAAACACCCCAAAGGTGTTACTAGCTGAGCTTTGGCAGGGCGCACTACCGGTGCTAGTAGCAACGTGGAGACCTGCACAACACAACCACAGAACTTTGTCCCCAACTTGCGATGAGGTTGTCAATCTCACCGTGTTTTGTGGAAAACAAAGGATTAAATGTATCGAATGGAAAGAAGTAAAAGTTTGCAGAAAGTAAACACAAAGCAGTAAAAGATTGTAGATTGTATGTAAAGAAAAAGGACTGGGATCCATAGTTCACTAGAGGTAGCTCTCCTTAAGATAGATAACATGCTGGGTGAACAAATTACAGCGGGGCAATTTACAAACACCGAGAAAGCAATACATGCATATACAAATCATCTTGACTCCTCTGAGACTTGATTGGGCATTACAACATAATACATAGACCATCATCCAACTGCATCTATGACTAATAATCCACCTTCAGGTTATCATCCGAACCCCCTCCAGTATTAAGTTGCAAGCAACAAATTATTGCTTTACGAACTGCGTGTAAAGTAAACAATACGATTGTTCTATGAACAAAGGATTGTTGTTTTCTCCCTAGTAGCAACATCACATATTAGTACCTTAGAGATTTCTATCACTTCCCCAGATTACCAGAGGCATGAACCCACTATCGAGCATAAATACTAACTCTTGGAGTTGCTAGCATCTACTTGGCCAAGATAGCTACTAACAACGGAAAGCATGCAAGAGCTGAAATAACAAAGACATGATAGAATCAATGATCAATCTAAAATAGCATCTCAATATCCATCGGATCCCCACAAACACAACATGTATGAATTACAAATAGATGATCTTGATTATGAACGGAGCTCACAAGATCTAAACATGAAAGCACAAAGGAGGAGAAACCAGCCATCTAATTACTACATGGATCCGTAGTCCAAGGATGAACTACTCACGCATCACACCGGAGGCTTGCATGGTGATGAAGAAGGACTCTAGGGTGAATTCCCTTCTCCGGCAGGGTGACGGGAAGAGCTTCAGATCCCTCCCGATTTAGGGATGGAGATGACGGCGGCTACAGACTCTTTCGTGGATTTTTGATCGGGTACTTAGGGTTTTCGTCCCGAGGGAAACTTATAGGCGGAAGGAGAGGCCGAGGGGGTGCCGGAGCCACCACACCACCCCTGGCGCCGGCCCAGCCTGGCCGCATGGCCAGGTGGTGTGGCACTTGATCACTTCCGGAAAAATAGGCACTTTGGCTTTTGTCCCGTCCAATTCCGAGAATATTCATTTTCTGACTTTCCTGGAACCAAAAACAGTAGAAAATAGGCAGCTGGCACTGTGGCTCTTGTTAATAGGTTAGTCCAAGAAATCATATGAAAAGTACTCCAAAGTTGGAACAGAACACAAGAAAGTGAATAAAACCAAGCATGGAACATCAAAAATTATAGATACATTTGCAATGTATCAAAGGCTTCTACAAATGGATGGTGAGGACCATGAAGACATGTACAGAAGACTCAAGTCGATTTGCAGAACATTCAGAAATCATGGAGCTACCCATGTCGATGACGCTTGGATCAACAGAAAGTATGTGAGTGCTCTCATGCCTTTTGAGCCTACCAACCTGAAGAGCTTACAAGGAATACAAAGTGATCACCTCATGACTTCCAATGAAGTCATGCAAGAGATGGCTGCCTTCAAGGTTGCGGCCAAAAACACTAAAGATGCTCGTGCACGAGCAATTGGAATGCAAAAAGGTGTCAATCTTGCTTTGAAGGCCAACATGATTGAGCATGAAGAGGAAGAAAGGAGCAATGATGTAATTACCATGATTTGTCCCGAGTATGTCAAACTTGCTCACGGTGAGTACATGGTACTCTATGCAAGGAACTTTTGGAAAGATCCCACCAAGGAAAAATCTAAGCTTGAACGAAGAAATGGGTCAAGTGGAAGAAGAGAGAATGGTCCAAAACTAAGACCGCGCTACAATTGTGGTGACCGTTTCCATTTTGTTGCCGAATGCCCGTAATTAGATAAGATCATGGTGGTAAACTTGTGCTCAAGGACAAATCAAAGGATCCATACAAGGAGCCTTTCTCAAAAAATAAGATCATCCTAATATTGTGCTAGTGGCACAAGAGGAGTACTCGTCCGGATCTGAAGACAAAGAGGGAGAAGAAAGTTCTAGGAAAGTGGCAGCCATATCTACTACATCAACACCAACCGCTTCTCTCTTTGACTCTCCAAATGAGAACATCTCCATCAAGGACGTCAATTGCCTCATGGAAAGGTCTTCCGAGGTATCACCTTCCATCACTTCTTTTCCTAACACTACTATGAATTCTAAATTAGATGATCCTACTAGTCTTAAGGTAATGGAAGAAGATATTGCTTTGGATTATTACATCACTAACTTACAAGGTGAACACATGATGCATTTCGAGGCCCTCTTGGGTCAAATTGCTCATTCAAAAGACCTTGAGGAAAAAGGTAGGATTGAAAGGGAGGATGCTCTGGAGATAGCATCTTGAAAAATTCTCTAGAAGAAGAAGAGCTTAGAGCCTCCCTTGAGGAGAAGCTCGAATCTCTAGAGGAGGCTCACGATCACGGTGTTGCCAAACTGATAAAGGAACATGATCATGCTATAACTAAAGCTAGAAAACTTAAAAATAAAAGATTGAATTTGGGGCTGCTCATGCTAGACTCACCGAGGAACTAGATAAACTTGACCTTGCCCACAAGGCTTTGGAAAGTGAACACTCTATTCTCAACTAGTCTCATGATTAGCTCCAAAATCGTCTAGCAAAATATTATGTTCCTAGCACCTCTACCTCGTTGTGTAATCATGTAGGTATCCTAGAGTAAAATGCTAGGTTGAAGGATGATCTTGCCAAGTCATCTCCTTCTAAAGGTAAGGAAGTGCTTGATGAACTTTTGGTAAGCAAGGTCAAACAGTGGGAAAGAGCGACTTGTCTATGTCTCTAAAACAAACAAGAAGAACAACAACAAGAATAAGACCAAGCCTACTCAAGCAAAGACAAGAACCCAGTCCGAAATGACTCCATGAAGGACAAAACTAATCATTATGGTTTTGCAGGAACAACTAACCTCCATTATGTTTTGCTTCGTGATTATTATGGTGATGTTTATGCTAGATATGTTGGACCTTTTTATGGTTATATTGCTTGGTCTATTTGGGTTCCAAAGACCCTTATTACTAACAAAAGAGGACCCATTGAAAAATAGGTACCTAAAACCAAGAATTAATTTCTTATAGGGATATTCTTCCGGTGGGTCTAAATGGGTGCTTGATAGTGGATACATAAGTCATATGACCGGAAGCAAGGAGATCATCACGGAGATGAGGCCTAATCACTATCAAATAACTATTTCCTATGGCGATAAGTCAAAATCAAAGGTACTAGGTCTTGGCAAGGTTGTGGTACCCACGATATCTCTCTCGTGGACATCATGCTTGTTGAGACCCTTGGTTATAATTTACATTCTGTTCGTGCCCTTGGTAAGATGGGTTTTGTTGTTTTTATTGATGATGAAATTGTGGTACTCTTGTGGAGCAAGTATCTTGAGGTCACTTTCGTTGGGTACGTCGAAAACGACTTGTATGTGGTGGAATTTTCAGGGGGAAACCATTGCAGGTCCGATGTGCCTATTCGGAAAGGCTGATGTGGGTTGGCTATGGCATCGCCGACTAGCCCATGTCAATATGAGAACTTTCCAAAGTCTTCACAAGGGTGGACACATTCTTGGACTAAAATGCAATGTTTCCGTTGCCAAAGATTGTGTTTGCAGGGCTTGTGTTGAAGGAAAAATGCATGACTCTCCCCATCGAAGGAGACCATTATTTCTTCTAAGAGGATCTTAGAGCTCCTTCATGTGGATCACTTTGGTCCTCCATCTCATGCAAGTCTTGGTAGTATTGCCTGGTAATAGTTGATGACTACTCAAGGTACACATGGGTCTACTTCTTCAAGTTGAAGAGTGACACTCAACAAACCGTCATCGACTTTGCCAATGAGGTTCAACGTCAACACAATGTCCCCATATTGGCAGTAAGAAGTGACAATGGATCCGAGTTTAAGAACTACACCTTGAATGAATTCCTAAGTGAAGAGGGATAAGACATCAATATTCCACTACGTACACCCCTCGACAAAATGGTGTATCCAAGAGGAAAAAAACGTACTTTAATGCGGTAACCCAGCATACCACTACATGTGTAGTACAATATAGTTGTTGACATGACATCTACAAAACACCATTCCCTAAATATCACATCCCTCAGAGTGGTACAATAGAAACATTGCGGGTCCAAATTACAAACATACGAACTTCATTATTATTACAATACCAGAAGTTCGAGACTTCAAGAGATTCAAACTTACAAACCAAATAACTTACTTCATAAGTTCATCGGAAGAATGAAAAAACACAATGGTAATAAAGACATGAGCTCAACAGCTTATTCTATAGAGTTCGTGTTGCTCGGCTCACCCTAGGTAACTATAGTACGGCCTGATAACTACTCTAACTCGTTGTCTTCAGCTCCATAGTGTATCCTGTAGTCTACCCCTTCGATTCCACCGGATAGGTCCAACTCTTCATAGTAGACGTTGTTTTGGACCTCCGTAGCATACACCCGGTCATTCTTCTGGCCCACAAAGTCTAGCAAGGGGTTCAAAGGAAAGGGTGAGTAACATAGTTACCCAACAAGTTCACTATATGCAAGGTGGGAAGTTTGATGCTCTAACTACCACCTCAGACTATAAGTCCTTGGTACCATGTAGTTTTGGTAAACATTTCTTCAAAGATTGATTTTATTATAAAAAACTATGCCCATCAGCCTTCACAGGTTGACTAGAACTTCATGGAGTTCCTTTCCTGCCGTGTTCATAGCTCCTTCCTGGAACAGGAAGTAACATGTGACAACTCTTACACTCTGCAGAGGTGCATTGCTTTACCCATAAGAGACCAACTCCTTGTTGCACAACCGGGCGTACTTTCTTGTCCACAGTTCCATGATGTGGGGCCTAGTAGATGATCCAAGCTAATCACTGCCCCCTTCGCGACCCCGCATGTCCCCTTGGTGTACGCCATGCCCACATCTTGAATTACGACAGTGGTTAGTATAGACCGTCAGATGCTAGAACTTTCATGGGACGTTGAGGGTTCCCACCCATATGCTACATATCCTCTACGAATTACCAATAAATGCATGCTACGAGGATAATAGCCATGACCTAGCCATCCAGATGCATGCGAGAGGAAGAAGATACAACTGACTTCACCATACCATTCCAAACCTTATGGTTAACGCGTAATATACGGCGCTAGAATCACTGATGTCATGGGTTATTAAGTCCTAGTTGTTTTGCAATTGGAATCTTAGATTCTCCTACAATTCTTAGTATTTATCATCACTTAGGATGATAATAGCACTTCATTTGTTTGGGAAAATACTTATTTTCTGTCACCTTTAGAACATAAGTGATAACACACAATTTTCAAATACTTTCATAAAGACTCTTCAAAGGACATGAGCAAGTGATAAACTTGCCTTGTGACTGTAAGGTAGTAAAGTTGGATATTTCTACCTGACCTTAAGCTCTTGTTTCTACAGAAAAACCATTATTGCCAGGTAAGGACAATATTTAAAGAAGCAATATGCAATGCATAGTAATGTCATACAATGATTTTTTCTTCTTTGCATGGTTTACCCATCTCGTATAGGTTTTAAGTTTATTTTAATTAATAAAACAGAAGCATTATTTAATAAAGCATTAATTCATATTATTTTGACATTTAGCAATTTTATAATAACTAGTATTATTTTAAGAGTTTAAAAATGGATTTATTTAATTTTTAACTCTTTTAAATATTTAACTAAAATTCTTGTAAGGAAATAAGACTCTGTTTCTATTATACATGATTTACTTTTCCAAAACACAAACTAGGATTTTTCTATAATAGTACTTCCTTTTAGAATCTTAAAAATGAATTTTATTCAACTTTTAAGTGTTTTGTATATTTTTATAAAATCCCAAAAGGTATATATACACTTTTAGTAATAGATCTATATTTAATTACTGAAATTTACTATCTATTATTTTTATTGGATAAAGGATATTTTTGTGAGTTCAGAGATATATGATTTATATTTTTAGGATTTTTATTTATTTTCTAGAGCTGATTTTGTTTTAGTGGCATATTTGTAAATATTTATTTTTAGATATGTCTTTTGAGATATGGGCCTAGCCCACTGGGCTGGCCCGGCCCAACTAGACCCGGCCCACCCGGCCTGGTCAAATACCAGCTGGGCTATACTGGGCAGCCCACCAGCCCAGTACCCCCGCGCGCACTCTATCTTCCTCACCCCTCTCTCTCCCACAACTCTCTCTGGCGTTCGATGCCGCCTCCGCTACTGCGCACGATTCCAGCCAAGTCCGGTCGCCGTGGTACAGGACGACCAAGATGACACCAATGCATAATGCTGTCCAAGTCGATTCATCGATGGTTCCCTCTTATCTGACCGCGCTGACCTCTGCACGAGGCTAGGGTTAGGGTTCGCTGTGCTCTTGCGCTCCCTCGCTGATGTTGTGGTACTCGTGGTGCTGCTCCTCCATGACTGCCACTGTTGTGTGCAGGAACGGTCTATAGCGCCCTATCGGGGTGCTCCCCGTGCCGCCACCCCTCTGTCGCCGACCTCCTCTCTGCTTCCTCTTCAAATAAATTTACGAGGACCTTGGGTAAGTTCTTCTACTTCTCCTCTCTGTGCTCTACCTTACCCCTATCCATGACATGTGTTCACTTGTGATGGATTTCCCCATTTAGGGTCCATCCCTAAATTCCTAGGGTTCATACCCCCTGTAGTGATGTTTAGTTGGCTCCTTGGTTAATCATGTCTATGCAAATCTTGTGATGGTGTCCAACGGTTGGTCTATTGCCTAATATTGTGGATTATAGTCTGTTACTCTGCTCTCTATCAGATGACCACTCTGTTGTGCAAGTTTTATTACTCTGTTCTCTGTCAGAGAACACTCTGCCTATCATGCTAGTGTTACTCTATTCTCTGTCCTAAGCCGCTCTGTAAAAGCATGATTAAATTACTATGGATGCTAGTGTTGTTGTGGCTATGGATTTACTCTTATGGAGTTAAGTTAAATGCTCTCTATACTAATGCTTGGTTAATTGTTACTTGTGAAACACTGCTATGTTCAGTCTCAGGATTTAATCCTGTTACCGTTGTTTGGGATATACTTTCCAGGTATCCTCACAGTTCCTCACTGACCAGGGTGGCCCACTTCGGATTAGAGCTTTGCTTCATGGGAGGCCCAGTCAGGGAGAAAAGACGGAGTCTAGTTCGGCTACGGGAAGGCCTAGAAGACTTACCGACATAGGCCCATAGTGGTACTTGTAGTTCAAGATGTACTCTGTAACCGACTCTTAGTCGTAGCTGGATAGATCTCTCCTGTAAACCCTAGGCCGCATATCTATATAAGCCGTCCTAGGGAGAGCCTTTAGGGCACCCTCAATAGTCTACAATCTCAACTCGCACAGGCAAACCCTTGTAAACCATATTCTGGCACTGTCGTGTTATTGGATTGCTAGCAGGACTAGGATCCGTCCAAAGCCGGCGGATTCGAACCTGGGTAAACTTGTGTGATCACCGTCCTGGAACACCGTACGTCTCACACCCCTCTCTTCCGCATGCCTCGAGGACCCTCTCATGGCGTACTTGTCATCAATCCGATGACAACCGTGATTAATAAGAAGATGATTTACAATGATATGATTCCTATATACTTATAGGAAAATGATTAACTCAGTGATTTCTGTATAGTGTGGTTTAATAATATAAAGTGTTGATCTTTACGGTCTGTGTTAAAAGAAAATGTTTTATTTATGATTCCTAAATCATTTAGGAATATGATTATTTCTGTTGAATAAAATCTACTTGAGCTAGTACTCAAGCGGACTTGATCTTGCTAGGTACAGAGGTGCTACCCTCCTGGGAATGTGCCCTATACCAGCTCTTGTGATGTGTATCTATCTAGATAGAATTGGATTATAGGTCAATGATGTTGGCCTGAGACCTTGCCTGTGCAAAACTCTTGCATAACCTGGTTGTTGATTAACTGTTGCCTAATCTTTCTACCTACCATGTGCTTGCAAGAAAATGAATGTGCAAAAATAGAAAATGATTAGATCTACATGTTGGAACATACTCTGGTTACTTTGCTTGATTGTTGCCTTCTACTTCTGGATTGTGGTAGCCCTAGATTTAAGTTGGCTTCCACCTGGTGTTGTTGCTCCTATGTGACCTTGTTGTCCACCCAATACTTCCCCCTCCTCAAGTCACCATCTTGGCTGGTGATTTCCTAGGTTTTCTATGGTGGAAAGTGGTTTGATCTTATGATATTATTGTAAGATCTGAGGCTATTCTTGTGCTGTTCTTGGTTGTGCTGGTGAGAAGCTGTGGTTGAGCTCGCTGTGAAGTGAATAGCAAAGCTTGCTTTGCTCTATACGGCTGTAACTTGAGCTGTCCCTTTTCTCTCTATTGTTGACACCTCAATGCATGCATTTATGTGTGTAAGATGCTTCTCTACTTGCTTTGGCTGTGGATGAGATCAAGTAATTGGACTTTTACTGTCTATCCTTTTACTGGTTACTTGCCCTGGTGAAACTTATCACTTGTCTATTTGGCTTATATTATGACACTGGAACTATTTACTTAAAAGAATAGATACTACACTTTGGTGAAACTTGCCCCTTCAAATTACTCTATGATGTAATATGAATAGTGCACTTCACTGTTCACCACTGAGAGTAAAACTAATCACTAACATTTTTCTTTCTTTGTTTAGTGGTTTATCTTATTTTGCAGGAACAACGCCTAGATTGTCAAGATGTAGTAGGAATAGATAAATAGATTGTGTTATAATTTCCATTAATTCTTTTTGTAAAGAATGTTGTAACAATATTTCTATGATTTAATAAAGATTCGTTTTATTGGAATTTCTTCCTTGTAACTATCTGCCTTGATGTGATGATCTCTATTTGTAATATTTATTATGGAATAAAGAAAAGAATAAGAATTCATTTCTTGCTAGAATTTACTTGTCTTAAATTCATATTGTTGTTTAATATATCTATAATATAATCAAACAATGTTAATACCTACTTTGGAAAACCACTTAATGATTCTAACTTCTAATTTTCAAATATTATTCAAATTATTTGAATTTCAAATGTGAATTCAAAATGTCCCCCCCCCAAAACACAATAATTCCTAAAGGTCATGTCAGAATTTATAGCAATCACCTCATAGAGCTATTCCTACCTCTAGATAGTGAAAGAAACTCTTATCTCTTTAGGTTTTTGTTTGGCGAAAAATTTAACCCGGTTTTACAGATGAATGCATGCATATGCACAAATTCCTATTTCTACCCTTTGCTGGGTTCCTAATACTAGGATGTTATAGACTTCCCCCCTCAAATTAAAATTCGTCCCGAAGTTTGCTGATGTGTACCTGAATAGTTTTGAATATGCTTCTTTTAAGTCATCCCCTTTCTCCCAAGTAGCTTCTCTCTCTGGGTGATGTTCCCATTGTACTTTGTAGTATTTGATTACCCTGTTCCTCAACCTTTTCTAGTTCTCTTCTAGAATTTTACAAGGTTTCTCCACATAAGTAAAATCTGCCTGTAATACAACTTCTTGATGTGTAATTGCATCATCAGGAACTTTAAGACATTTCCGTAATTGCGACACATGGTAAACATTATGAACTTGAGCCAATCTTTTTGGCAACTCAAGAGCATAAGCTATTGTTCTGTTCTGACTTAGTATCTTAATGGTCCAATATATCTTGGACTTAGTTTTCTTTTGATTCCGAATCTCTTAACTCCCTTAATTGGACTTACCTTGAGATATACCATATCTCCCACTTCTGGATGCCACGATCTTCGACTTTGATCAGCATAACTCTTCTAGCCACTTTGAGCTATCTTCAATCTATCTCTAATAATATCGATAATATCTTGTTTCTCCTTGATATAGTCTGGTGCAAATTCCTTCCTACTACCAGGTTCATACCAACATATTGGTGATCTACATCTTTTGCCATAAAGTACTTGATATGGTGCAGCTTTCAAACTACTTTGATAGCTATTGTTGTAGGAAAATTCTAACGACGGTAGATGATCTTCCCATGAACCTCCAAAATCTAATGCACTAGATCTAAGAATGTCCTCCAAGATTTGATTGGTCCTTTATGTTTGGCCTCGGTTTCTGGATGATAGGCTATGCTAAAATCTAATTTTGAGCCAAGTGCTTCATGTAATTGTTTCCAAAATGCTAAAGTAAACATAGATCCTCTATCTGATACAATTTTCTTGGGTACTCCGTGCTTACTTACTATATCTTTGACATATATTTCTACTAACTTCTCGGCATTATCCTTTTGATTTACCGGGATAAAATGTGCACTTTTCGTGAATCTATCCACAATCACCCATATCATATCCTTCCGCTTCGGTGTCATAGGTAATCCTGCGATAAAATACATACCAATTTCTTCCCATTTCCATTCCGGAATTTCTAAAGGTTGTAATGGTCCTGCTGGACTTTGATGTTCTGCTTTTACCCTTTGACAAGTATGGCATTCAAATACATACTTTGCAATATCTCTTTTCATGTTATTCCACAAGAATAATTCCTTAAGATCCATGTACATCTTTGTACTTCCAGGATGAATTGAATATGGTGTTTCATGTGCTTCTCAGAGTATTACCTCTCTGATCTCCAATACATCTGGTACACAAAGATGGTTTTGGAACCATAAAGATCCGTAATCTCCTATGTGAAAAAATGATTTTTGTCCTTCAGAAATTCTTCTAATTTCTTCAGCAATATATGGATCATCAAGTTGATGTCGATAGATCTCATGATGAAGATCACTGCTTTGCTCTTCTACAACCCTCATGGTTGCTAAGCCTACATGAACTTTTGTCCTTAATAATTGTATTTCTAACCTTTCCAAATCCATTTGCAACTCTTTTGGGAATTCTCTATTGATGGGTTGAATATCCGTACTCTTCCGACTTAAAGCATCTGCTACTACATTGGGTTTTCCTGGAGTATAGTTAATTGTAAGATCATAATCCTTGATCAACTCCAGCCATCTTTTCTACATCATATTCAGCTCCTTCTGAGTAAAGAAATGTTTAAGAATTTATGATCCGTGTATAGTTCACATCTTGCTCCATAGAGAAAATGTCTCCATCCCTTTAAAGCAAAGACCACTCCTGCTAACTCCAAATCATTAATTGGGTAGTTGACTTCATGTGGTTTGAGTTATCTAGACCCATAAGCAATTACCTTGCGATCTTGCATTAGCACACATCCTAATCCTTCCTTGGATGTGTCACAATAAACTGTGTAATTTTTTCCTATTTCCGGTATAGCTAAGATTGGTGCGGTTGTTAATCTGGTTTTCAGTTCCTGAAAACTTGCTTCCCACTTCTCATCCCATATGAATGGTGCATTCTTTCTTAGCAATTTGGTCATTGATATAGCTATCTTGGAAAAAACTTCAATGAATCTCCGATAATAGCCTGCCATGCCTAAGAAACCTCGAATTTGTTTCACATTGGTTGGTGCATTCCATTCCAACATTGATTGAACTTTGGACAGATTTACCGCAATTCCATCCTTACTGATTATATGACCAAGAAATTCTATCTTGTCCAACCAAAATTCACACTTGCTGAATTTAGCATACAGCTTATGTTTTCTCAAGATTTGCAATGCTATCCTCAGATGATCAGCATGCTCTTATTTATCTTTAGAGTATATCAAAATATCATCAATAAACACTATGACAAACTTATCCAGATACAGCATGAAGATTTTGTTCATCAGGTTCATGAATATTGCTGGTGCATTGGTCAATCCAAAAGGTACGACGAGATACTCATGATATCCATACCTTGACACAAATATTGTTTTTTGGAACATCTTCGGGTTTAATCTTTATCTGATGGTATCCTGATCTTAGATCAATCTTGGAAAACACTCCAGCTCCTTTGACTTGATCAAATAGATCTTGAATTCTTGGCAATGGATATTTGTTCTTGATGGTAACATTGTTGAGATTTCTGTATCACCACACATTCTTCGTCCTCCATCTTTTTTATCCACAAAAATTACCGGAGTTCCCCATGGGGATACACTTTCTTGAATAAATCCTTTTCTGGCTAATTCATCAATTTGCTCCATAAGATCTTTTAATTCTTTTGGCCCCATCTTATATGGTGCTATACAAGGTATCAGGTCAATAGTGAACTCTATTTCTTGATCAGGTGGCATTCCTAATAACTCTGTTAGAAAACATCTTGAAATTCCTTCACTACAGGAATATCTTCCAATTTGACCTCTTTCATTGAGTTCAACTGCAGATCCACCATGATATGGTTGTGCTTATCCGCCTGATAAACTATCCTTCCTCCACTTGGAGACTTGATTGAAACGGTTTTCTCCTCACAATTGATCTGAGCTCCATAGTCCGTCATCCAATCCATTCCCAACACTACTTCTATTCCCCTTAGTGGAATCACATAAAGATCCACATAATTGTAGGGGTTCCTCACATAAAAAACAATAAATTTTACTCTACCCTCTGAACCCATGAAGCTGCCAGGACCTATCTATTAGTAATACAGTAATGGGAGGGGCTTTTCGCGAACTTACCCTCGAAGACCGAAAAGCCTTGTCAACGCTCAGGAGAGCGTGGTTGATGTAGATGAGTCGAAGCCGACCTCAAGGTCGTGATGAAGTCCTTGCGCTCCTTCTGGCTCCAACGACTTGAGTGCCTCAAGTGTGACACCTGGTGGGAGTTACACACGTCCGGTGCGTGACGATGACTCCCGCTTCCCTGATCCAGCAGCAGTGGCGGAAGTAGAGCTCCCGGATGCGAATCCTGTAGTGCGACGGCACTCCGCGGTGAAGATGTCTCTCGCTCGCGCAGTCCAGACTTGGGACCACGGTCACGTGAGAGTGAAGGGGAGAGAGAAAATATCAATTGGAGGTCCTCCCAAAAGTGGGGAGACCTTTACTGGTTATTCGGTGTATTTTCTAGGCCAAATACCCCACCTTATATAGGGGGAGGGGAGGTACTACCTCCCCTCAAGTCCCGGGGTGGGACTAAAGGAGAGGAGGAGGTGGGGGAGGCGCCGCCGGCCACCCCCTCATGGGCCCCACATGGAGGGCTGGCCTAATAGGGCCGTCGGCCCCCCTTGGCCCTTCTCCCCTCTTGCCTTTCCCTAATGGGCCCTCTCCCTCCGGAAATTGGCCCATTAAGCCTTTTGACCTTTGAATTTATTTTCTCTTTATTAAATAATTATAAATAAATGATTAAATCAATATTTAACATTCATTCACACATTATCTAATCTTCGTGGTCATGGAACACCTTCCACCTCCACTCCGGACATCCTCTGGACTTACCGAAACCCTTTCGGTTTTCTCCCTTCTTTTCTTCGGTGATTCTACCGATCCTATAAACACTCTCTAAGCATCATCAAGCCCTTAAGCGTGATACCCTACGGTTCGGGAACACTCCAGACATGGTCGGGACACTCCTGCACCAATGATCAACAGAGGGACCTGGATGGCCATGTGACCCCTGTGCGCTACACGAAGATCTTTCGTCGTTTGAACCGGGACTGTCGTGTCTTATTCCCTTTGTCATTCGATACTTGCATTGCCCGAGATCTGATCATTGAAATCACCATGTCGGGTTCACTCTCGTTACTGAACTCGTCTCGACAAGTGATATCCCCGTGATCCAATCACACGTTGCGCAGCTATTGGATATAACTTCTCCGAGTGGGCCCTTGAGTATCTTCCCGTCACATGGACGGACAAATCCCGCTCTCGACATATATTGCCTCTACGGTTTCCTCTGAATACCTGAACACACCTTTATAACCACCGTTTTACCAGATGGCGTTTGATGATATCTAAGCACCCTCGGGAGATAGTGATTGATATAGCCTCACGGTCTAAGGAATAGTCTACGAGGATCCATTTCTAATCATCGTAAATTGAACTTCATGACATGATTGGGTCATGATGTTTAGGTTGGGTATTGGTTCATCATCTCATTCTCCGAATGAGATGACCTCATTTCCAACTGGCATAAATGCCACATGATCAGAAAACATGATCATCTGTTGACCAATGAACCAGTGACTAGAGTTTCACTGGGAACCCCTGGTTGTTTGTATATCACACGTGTATTGATGTTTCCACTCAATACAGTTATAGCATGATATAAAAATTAATCATAAACTATATGAAATATGATAATAGTCCTTATTACTATTTGTCTCTAGAGCATATTTCCAACAACAATAGGTTTGACCACAGGTTGAGATAACTTGGTTTAATTTAATGTTTCTAACTACCACTATCCCTCCAGCATTAACTACGGTCATAGGTTTTTCTAACGGTGCCCTTCTAATCCCGAACTTATCACAAAATTGTTTAGATATAAAGGAAGTAGTTGCACTAGTATCAAATAGAACCTTTCTAGGATTTGTGAGAATATTGAGCGTACCTATCACCGCTTGATCCGAGTTATCCACCTCCTCCAAGGTTGCGCAATTCAGCTTTCCAGGAGGCCTACCTTTCTTGCCATTGTCATTTTTGCCATAGCTTCCACCTCTGTTAGGCTGTCCACCTCCGCCTTTCCTTAATTTCGTGCTCCACGCGCTGCTATTCGGTCTCGTCCTCTACACCCGTTTCCATACCCCCTAGTCCTGTAACATAAAGTGAACACTCATAATTACATCATGCATATGTGTTCTGAGCTCAACTTCATGCACCGAACTAGTCACACAATGGAAACAAAATCCAAATAAGAACCAAATATGCATTTCACATATTATACATTACAAACACATAGTTAGTACAACGTCATTACAAGACCATACCATTTAGGTATTACAACTCATGTGGATACTATCCCACTTATTTATTTACATCCAGTGCTCAGACTCTAACTCCCGTATCATCATTGGGATATTCCATCTCAAGGTCACGCTCCCAGAAGCTGCGACGTTCATCGTACATTCCCGGAGTACAACCGTGCTGACGTGAAGTACGACTCACTATCTGTGGAACGACTTGCCTCTTCGATGGACGATACTCAGTATCAGAAGTATCTGGAGTTGACACATCATCCAGATGAAGTGTGTACATACCTTCCAACTCATCTAAGGTGTCGTCAGAATCATCCTCATCATTGTCTTCTTCAATCTCCTACTGTATTCCAATTCCTGAGTTAGCAACAGAATATTCTGCTTCTGATGCTCCCCAAGTACTCTGCTGGGTATGATAGTCCTCGGCTATAATTGGATAGTGCATGTTAACTGGAGTAGGATAATGTTCTGGTAACTCAAACACCCTTTCTTCAGGATCTTCCTCATCAGACTCTATAGCCTCCACATGGACATCCCTTCCATCAGCGGAATAAGATCTCACTCCCATGCGACTAGTTTGCCCGGTATCCCCAATTGAGTCTTCCATAGGAATAGGATTCCCGGAGGATCCATCCATCGATCCGTACCTCCATCCTTCAGAATTTACAATAGGTAGTTTTGAGTCCTCAGTTCCCCAAGAACTCTGTGGTACTGGATGACTAGTGCCCTCATCAGTATATCTAGTAGGTTCTGGTATAGGTGAGTAAGGATATGGTGTAAAAGATGCTGGATCTATAAGTATATCCTTAAAAGTTGGGTTAACCCTATCCACTGCTTCATTCTCCAGTTTAGATGCTAACTGATACGTTGCATACGTATCTATAATTTTTGATGTTCCATGCTTGTTTTATATTTACTTTCTTATGTTTTGTCCACACTTTGGAGTACTTTTTATACACTTTCTTGTACTAACCTATTAACAAGATGCCACAGTGCCAGTTGCATGTTTTCTGCTGTTTTTGGTTCCAAGAAAGTCAGAAAATCAATATTCTCAGAATTGGACCAGACAAAAGCCAAAGTCGATATTTTACCGGAAGACTCACGGAGCCAGAAGACGAGACGGAGAGGGGCCACAGGGTGGCCACACCATATGGTGGCACGGGCTAGCCCTAGCCACACCACCAGGTGGTGTGGGCCCCCTGGCCGCCCATCGACCTTGCCTCTTCGCCTATAAGATGCCTCCCGATGCATAAACCCTAGATAGTCAATCAAAAATCCACGAAAAGTTCCGCAGCGCTGCCGCCACTGAAGGGGAGATTCGGGGGAAAGAAAGTCTCTATTCTGGCACCCTGCCGGGATGGGGAAGTGCCCCCGGAGCCATCTCCATCGATCTTCACCGCCATCTCCATCGCCGTTGCTAATTCTCATGATGCTGAGGGAGTAGTTCTTCATCGAGGCTAAAGGTTCTACCGGTAGCTATGTGTTCGTCTCTCTCTATGCATGATCATATTGTGATCATGAGCTTTGTAATCAAGTAGATCTACCTTGCTACTCAAGTGCTTTAATAGATCTCTGCTCTCCCCATGTGTGTGAAAGTAACAGCGTGCACTAAATGGTGGCACTTAGGCTAGAGATTACAAATACTTATTATGAGTTATATTTGGAGTTGGATGTCTCTATGAAATTGTGGTGTTTTTTGGAACCATCTAGCGCTCAAGGTGACAGTGTGGGGTCATCTAGATGGGGAAAGCGAACTTTGAGGGGTGTTGTTATAGCCCTACCATGGATTAGAGTGTCCAACCGGAGAGTAGTTCAGAGTAGTATCATAAAGAGAAGATATTTATATGAGAGTGTTCACTAGTGAAAGTATGATCCCTAGGCCTTGTTAAGCATTGAAACACCGATTGCAACTAGATATGTTACATGTTTGCTTGCTTCCATATTTATTTCAGTTTTACTTTAGTCTTTTCCATGCCTTCAAGCTATTTTCTAGCACCGTTACCACTTATAATTATCTTTACCACCTGTATTTCACTATCTCTTCGCCGAACTAGTGCACCTATACACCTGACAAGTGTATTGGGTGTGTTGGGGACACAAGAGACTTCTTATATCTTGATTGCAGGGTTGCTTGAGAGGGGATACCTTTGACTACTTCCACCCTGAGTTCGATAAACCTTGGGTGATCCACTTAAGGGA
Source organism: Avena eriantha (assembly GCA_910589775.1). Lineage (NCBI taxonomy): Eukaryota > Viridiplantae > Streptophyta > Magnoliopsida > Poales > Poaceae > Avena > Avena eriantha. Next base: position 348,663,048 of record OU342741.1, read on the forward strand.
AAACTTGCTGCTGTTCTACAAACCTCTACACTTGGAGGCCCAACAACTATCTACAAGAATAGAAGTGCGTAGACATCAAGCTATTTTCTGGTGCTGTTGCCGGGGAGGTAAGGTAAAAGGTACTCACATCCTCCGGTGTGAGTGCTCGAAGTTATTTCCTTTAGATTCTGCAATTTTTTATTTTTGTTTCTTGTTTTCACTAGTTAGGCTTAATGGAAAACAACAACAAAATTAGAGAGCTTTATAGTATTTATCTTGAGTTAGGACATGAAGTGTTTGAAGAAAAAATTAAAAAACCTTTGGTTATTTGCATGCTAATAGCAATGTTGTTAGTATGAACTCTTTGGACACCATTATTGCTAATGCTATGGAAAAGTCTAAGCTTGGGTAAGCTAGTTTTTATGAAAATGATCTTTTTAGTCCCCCAAGCATGGAGGAGAAAATTTACTTTGATGATACTATGCCTCCAATATGTGATGATTACAATGATGAATATGATATTTTCAGTCCACCTACTATTGAGGAGAAAATTAATTATGACTATAATATGCCTCCTATATTTGATGATTATGGTGATGAGAATAATAATGATAGCTATTTTTTGAATTTGCTCCCACCACAATTAATAAGAATAACTATGCTTATGTGGAGAGTAATAATGATTATATGCATGTGGCTCATGATAAGAATGTTTTATGTGATAGTTATATTATTAATTTTATTTATGATGCTACTTAAATTTATTATGAGAAAGGGAAACATGGTTTTATATATCTCAACAATATTAAGTCTCCCCTCTTTATGTTGAAAGTCTTGAAGTTGCACTTGTTTTGCATTACTATGCTTATTGCTTTGTGCTTTCATGACTTGTTTCTTTATAAGATTCTTATGCACAGGAAGTGGGTTAGACTTAAATGTGTTTTGAATTTGCTTCTTGATACTCTCTTTTACTTCAATTTATATTTCTTATGTGAGCATATTCTCAAACTATCATGCCTAACTTAAAGGCGTTAAATAAAAGTACTTATTGGGAGATAACCCAAAAGTTTTAGATGAGTCTTGGAAATTATTACTTCAGTAATAACCGATCCTTATCCTTTTTATTTGCTTTTTGTGCTAAGAGTAACCTCTGTGCTTCACCGTAAAACTGCGTGTAAAATCTCTATACGTCTTTTTGAGGCGTGAATTTTTGTTGTTCTGACCCATGTTGTTATCTAACTTTCTCCAGTTCAACACTTTTCGATTTGAGCAAGAGAAGGTCTTCGAAAAAAATTGGCTTTACCTGCTGGTCTATTTTGATAGATTTCTATCATTATTTGCATTTGCTTCTTGTTGGTTCCTTTTTGAGTTCTTTTGGGAAATTGAGCTTTTTGAGGGAAGTGCTACAGTAGCTAGTGTTTTAATGGAGGTTTTATTGGTGTTAGAACTGGACCTAAAGACTTATTATCTTGAGTGCACTAAGGTTGCTAATAAAGATTGTGTGAAGTTTTGTATGAAGGAAAAAATTTAGGTGTATGGAAGGAATGAGTAATGAGATGAAGGATTGACTAAAGCTCAAGCTTGGGGATGCCACACGTGTCACCCCAAGAAATATCCAAGAAGTACAAGCGTCAAATCTTGGGGATGCCCAAGGTACCCCCTTCTTCATCAATAAAAATCTCAGGTTTCTTCCAAACACTTCATTTTTATTGTTTCATGCACAGTTGTGTTGTTCTTGGAGCGTCTTTGTTTTCGTTTTTGGTTTTAGTTTTTGTTTGCTTGGTTTGCTTAGTTTGCTTGAATAAATTTGTTGGACCCCCTCATTCATACATTAGTTTTCAAATAGATTGGTTTGGTTTGGAAAAGAGTAGGAAAAGTTCATGCTTAAGTGGTAAAAGGAGCTTGTTTTTGGCTGTGGCCTATGCTTTGTCATGTCATGCTTGATATTGTTTTGGCTTTATGCTTAGTGATTTTTTCTGTAGCATGACATGTTATAAACAATTGAGATTGCTTAATGTGCCTTGGAAGAATCATGCGTTGTTTTAGCATATTAAAGTATAGTATTGTGGTATTCTCCTTTGATGCTTTATTTGGGTTGACTTGGCACATGATCACACCATGTTATGACTATCCCAAGTCACCATAGCCTTTATGATCCTTTAGTTTTCAACTTGTAGTATCACTTTATGCTTTGATCAATGATGTTTTGTCGCTCTGCATGATTATGGCCACTATTGCTCTCTTAGTTTGTCGCTCCTTGTCTTTTGCTAGCCTCCACACCAAGTATGAGTTCCACTCATGCATACAACTCCAAATAAAACCAAGTTATTCCAAAGATTCCAGCATACCTACCTATTTGCATTTGCTATTCCAAGTATATTCATGTTTTTATCTATCTTCCGAATTAAACTTGTTATGTGAAAATTAGTGATTAAAGCTCTCACGAACTTGATGGCACACTTTACTTTTCTTGCACTTAATAAACTTGAACCATTGTGTCATCTATGTTGTATATGCTTGCACTTATATGTTGGGGATTAGCAGAACCATGCTTCCATGGGGAACGCTTTCAACATTGCACTTATACATTGTACCCGACTTGATATCATCCTCTTTTGTCTATGGATGTCGTCGGTGTGAAATGAAAGGGGAGCTTGTAAGTCCATGGAGTTATGTATATGTGTTAGAAAAATGCCTAGGCCGCTGGTCTAATCCATGCTGACATGGTGGAAACCTGCAGCGTAGCCATAATGAGCTGTCTATGAAGCATTCTTCTTATAAAAAAGAGTCCTATATTGAGAAAAAAAGAGAAAAAGAAAAAAAGAGATTATGAAAAGACGAAAGAGAGAAAAAGCACCATATTCCCATGGTAAATAAGAAGATTGCTGAGATGCTCGTTGTATGCTTGCCTTGTTATTTTGATATGGGGATTCTTCCGTATCATCGGGCAAGGGGTACCCCGTTGGCGGTTCTCTATGATACACATGTACTTACGATGACAAGAACTTACCGGTGACTAAACTTGAGTAGCATGAGGAGCGGCCCTCGTATTCAAGGGACATGAGATTTTTAACTTATACTTCGTCAAGCATATACACCATAGTTTGTTCACTTTAACCTTAATCACTTCCAGATGCTTATGATAGGGGCAATGAGAGCTGAAAGCTATTAAGTACCATAATTTTTGGAAGGTCTTTATGAAACTTGAATCCCTACTTCCTTCTATGAAGGCCTTTCTTTTACTTTTATGTTGAGTCTCCACCTTCTATCTTTATGCACCTACTTTGAGAGCATAGTGGCCATTCTTAGTTCTATGTGCATTGTCCCAAGACTTGTTGATTGATGCATAACTTTGATATTGCTTGTTTTAAACTATTTGTATCTAGTCACTTCAAAGTTAACTTTGAAGGTGTCCTATGCATTTATGTTTGCTACTCTATGAGGGACAAGCTAAATACCACTATGCTATGTTTTCTTTATGTGAAACAAACAAACATCTTGCAAAGCATTGTTATTAATTAATCTTTTGTTTGTGCCTTTTCATGTTGCAACATAGTTTCTTTGTCTTATTGTTAGAACTTTATCCTTCATGCTATGGTGAAGTACTATGATCCCAGCTATCAATGTTTTACAAATACTTTGATCAAGCTTATGATGGTGCATGTCATCTCAAAAATTATTCTTTCTTTTTATCACTTACCTACTCGAGGACGAGCAGGAGTTAAGCTTGGGGATGTTGATACGTTGCAAACGTATCTATAATTTTTGATGTTCCATGCTTGTTTTATATCTACTTCCTTATGTTTTATCCACACTATGGAGTACTTTGTATACACTTTCTTGGACCAACCTATTAACAAGATGCCATAGTGCCAGTTGCCTGTTTTTTTGCTATTTTGGTTCTAGGAAAGTCAGAAAATCAATATTCTCGGAATTGGACCGAACAAAACCCAAAGTAGATATTTTACCGGAAGACTCACGGAGCCAGAAGACAAGACAGAGAGGGGCCACAGGGTGGCCACAACATATGGTGGTGTCGGCTAGCCCTGGCCGCGCCACTAGGTGGTGTGGGCCCCCTGGCCATCCACCGACCTTGCATCTTCGCCTATAAGATTCCTCCCGATGCATAAACCCTAGATAGTGAATCAGAAATCCACGAAAAGTTCCGCAGCGCCGCCACCACCGAAGGGGAGATTCGGGGGACAGAAAGTCTCTGTTCTGGCACCCTGCCGGGCGGGGAAGTGCCCTCGGAACCATCTCCATCGATCTTCACCGCCATCTCCATCACCGTTGCTGATTCCCATGATGATGAGGGAGTAGTTCTTTCTTGAGGCTAAGGGTTCTACCGGTAGCTATGTGTTCATCTCTCTCTATGCTTGATCATATTGTGATCATGAGCTTTGTAATCAAGTAGATCTACCTTGCTACTCAAGTGCTTTAATAGATCTCTGCTCTCCCCATGTGTGTGAAAGTGACAGCGTGCACACCATGGTGGCACTTAGGCTAGAGATTACAAATACTTGTTATGAGTTATATTTGGAGTTGGATGTCTCTATGAAATTGTGGTGTTTGTTTGAACCATTTAGCGCTCAAGGTGACAGTGTGGGGTTATCTAGATGGGGAAAGCGAACTTTGAGGTGTGCTGTTATAGCCCTACCATTGATTAGAGTGTCCAACCGGAGAGTAGTTCGGAGTATTATCATAAAGAGAAGATATTTATATGAGAGTGTTCACTAGTGAAAGTATGATCCCTAGCCTTGTTTCTAAGCATTGAAACACCGATTGCAACTAGATCTGTTACATGTTTGCTTGCTTCCATCTTTTTTTCAGTTTTACTTTAGTCTTTTCCACGCCTTCAAGCTATTTTCTAGCACCGTTACCACTTATACTTATCTTTACCACTTGTATTTCACTATCTCTTCTCCGAACTAGTGCACCTATACACCTGACAAGTGTATTGGGTGTGTTGGGAGACAAGAGACTTCTTGTATCTTGATTGCAGGGTTGCTTGAGAGGGGATACCTTTGACCACTTCCTCCTTGAGTTTGATAAACCTTGGGTGATCCACTTAAGGGAAAACTTGCTGCTCTTCTACAAATCTCTACACTTGGACGCACAACAACTGTCTATAAGAATAGAAGTGCGTAGACATCACTAACTTCTCCCTTCGTTCGGGATTAGTTAAATCCTCTAGCATATCAATCTGATCCTCTACAATAACCTGATGTGTCTTATACAAAGACCCAACCATCAGTCAATTCAGATCCATAAACTTGGAAGCTAGTTTTGGATGCTTCTTTACTAAACTAAGATGATCTAGAACTGGTTCTGTGTCTATAGAGTCGTGAGGAATCACAGAATATGTGCTTCCAGCTAACTCTTCTGCTTTGTGTTCCCAAACATTGGCTATCGCCTCCAAAATAGCAACATGGTATGTTGCTAGGTGACTTCTACCTTCACCAGTAGGTAAATCGTGATATAAACCAAGCTTCTTTTGTAGTTGGATGCTAACACAATATTTGGCTAACATTCACCCATCATGGTATGTTATAGTATTAACTGGAATATTAGTTTTGCAACCAAAAACCCTCAGAAGTTCTCAAAGTAGTTCATTTAAAGCCCCCTAATAATCATCGAGAGTCTCTTCTTTCCTTGCCAAAGTCTGTTTTGGAAACTTTGGTGCCATTTACACTGTATAGAAAATATTCATCATTAGTAACCATTAATTATAATGATGCTTCATAATAAATAATTATCGCACTAAACAATATAACGAAATATTCCCAATCGAATATTCATCATATAATCTAGAGAACTATTTACCGTTGCCCTAAGACTCCTATAGGTAGTTCCCTTTACTAGGTTTCTAACCTAAGGTCAAAGCAATTGCTCTGATATCAGCTGCGATAACCCAGCATACCACTGCATGTGTAGTACATTATACTCGTTGACATGACATCCATAGAACACTGTTCCATAAATATCACATCCCTCAGAGTGGTACAACAAAAACATTGCAGGTCCAAATTACAAACATACACACTTCATTATTATTACAATACCAGAAGTTCGAGACTTCAAGAGATTCAAATTTACAAACCAAATAACTTATTTCATAAGTTCAGTGGAAGAACGAAAAAACACAACGGTAATAAAGATGTGAGCTCAACAACTTATTATATAGAGTTTGTGCTGCTCGGCTCACCCTAGGTAACTATAGTACGGCTTGATAACTACTCTGACTCGTTGTCTTCAGCTCCATAGTGTATCCCGTAGTCCACCCCTTCGATTCCACCGGACAGGTTCGGCTCTTCATGGTAGACATCGTTTTGGACCTCCGTAGCATACACTTGGTCATCCTTCTGGCCCTCAAAGTCTAGCAAGGGGTTCAAAGGAAAGGGTGAGAAACAGCGTTACCCAGCAAGTTCACTATATGCAAGGTGCAAAGTTTGATGCTCTAACTACCACCTCGGACTATAAGTGCTTGGTACTATGCAGTTTTGGTAAATATTTCTTCAAAGATTGATTTTATTATCAAAAACTATGCCCATCAGCCTTCATAGGTTGACCAGACCTTCATGGAGTTCCTTTTCTGCCATGTTCATAGCTCCTTCCCGGAACATGGAGTAACATGTCACAATTCTTACACTCTGCAGAGGTGCGTTGCTTTACCCATAAGAGACCAACTCCTTGTTGCACAACCAGGCGTACTTTCCCGTCCACAATTCCATGATGTGGGGCCCAGTAGATGATCCAAGGCAATCACTGCCCCTTTCGTGACCCTGCATGTCCCCTTGGTGTACACCATGCCCACATCTTGAATTACGGCAATGGTTAGTATAGACCGTCATATGCCAGAACTATCGTGGGACGTTGAGGGTTCCCACCCATATGTTGCATATCCTCTACGAATTACCAATAAATGCACGCTAAGAGGATAACAGCCACAACCTGGACATCTGGATGCATGCGAGAGGAAGAATATACAGCTAACTTCTCCGTCCCATTCCAAATCTTATGGTTAACGCGTAATATATGGTGCTAGAATCACTGATGTTATGGGTTATTAAGTCCTAGTTGTTTTGCAATTGGAATCTTAGATTCCCCTGCAATTCTTAGTATTTATCATCACTTAGGATGATAATAACACTTCATTTGTTTGGGAAAATACTTATTTGCTCTCTCCTTTAGAACATAAGTGATAACACACAATTTTCAAATACTTTCATAAAGACTCTTCACAGGACATGAGCAAGTGATGAACTTGCTTTGTGACTGTAAGGTAGTGAAGTCGGATATTTCCACCTGACCTTGAGCTCCGATTTCTACAGAAAAACCATTATTGCCCGATAAGCACAATATTTAAAGAAGCAATATGCAATGCATAGTAATGTCATGCAATGATTTTTTTCTTCTTTGCATGTTTTACCCATCTCATATAGGTTTTAAGTTTCTTTTAATTAATAAAAGAGAAGCATTATTTAATAAAGCATTAATTCATATTATTTTGACATTTAGCAATTTTATAATAACTAGTATTATTTTAAGAGTTTAAAAAATGAATTTATTTAATTTTTAACTCTTTTCAACATTTAACTAAAATTCCTTTAAGGAAATAAGACTTTATTTCTATTATACATGATTTACTTTTCAAAAACAGAAACTGGTATTTTTCTATAATAGTACTTCCTTTTAGAATCTTAAAAATGGTTTTTATTCAATTTTTAAGTGTTTTGTATATTTTTATAAAATCCCAAAAGGAATATATACAATTTTAATAATAGATCTATATTTAATTACTGAAATTTACTATCTATTATTTTTATTGGATAAAGGATATTTTGGTGAGTTCAGAGATATATGATTTATATTTTTAGGATTTTTATTTATTTTTCTAGAGCTGATTTTGTTTAGGCATATTTGAAAATATTTATTTTTAGATATGTCTTTTGAGATATGGGCCCGACCCACTGGGCTGGCCCGGCCCAACCAGACTCAACCCACCTAGCATGGTCAAATACCACCTGGGCTGTACTCGGCAGCCCACCGTCCTAGTACCCCCGCGCGCACTCTCTCTTCCTCACCCTTCTCTCTCCCACGACTCTCCCTGGCGCTCGATGTCGTCGCCGCTGCTGTGCACGATTCCGACCAAGTACGGCAGCCGTGGCTGCCATCGTGGTACAGGACGACCAAGACGACATTGTTGCACAACATTGTCCAAGCCGATTCGTAGTTGGTGCCCTCTTCTCTGACCGCGCTGACCTCTGCACGAGGCTAGGATTAGGGTTCGCCATGCTCTGGTGCTCCCTCGCTGATGATGTGGTACCCGTGGTGCTGCTCCTCCATGACCGCCACTGTTGTGTGCAGGCGCGGGTTGCAGCGCCCCCTCGGGGTGCTTCCCGTGTCGCCACCCCTCTGTCGTCGGCCTCCTCTCTGCTTCCTCTTCAAATTAATTTACAAGGACCTCGGGTAAGTTCTTCTGCTTCTCCTCTATGTGCTCTACCTTACCCCTATCCATGACATGTGGTCACTTGCGATGGATTTCCCCATTTAGGGTTCATCCCTGAATTCCTAGGGTTCATACCCCCTGTAGTGATGTTTAGTTGGCTCCTTGGTTAATCATGTCTATGCAAATCCTCTGATGGTGTCCAACGGTTGGTGTAGTGCTTACTACTGTCGATTATAGTCTGTTACTCTGCTCTCTATCAGATGACCACTCTGTTGTGCAAGTTTTATTACTCTATTCTCTGTCAGAGAAAACTCTGCTGATCATGCTTGTGTTACTCTGTTCTCTGTCCTAAGTTGCTCTGTAAAAGCATGATTAAATTACGATGGATGCTCATGTTGTTGTGGCTATGGATTTACTCTTATGGAGTTAAGTTAACTGCTCTCTGTATTGATGCTTGGTTAATTGTTTCTTGTGAAACACTGCTATGTTCAGTCTCAGGATTTAATCATGTTATTGTGATTAACAAGAAGATGATTTATAATGATATGGTTCCTATATACTTATAGGAAAATGATTAACTCAGTGATTTCTGTATAGTGTGGTTTAATAATATATAGTGTTGATCTTTACTGTCTGTGTTAAAAGAAATTGTTTTATTTATGATTCCTAAATCATTTAGGAATATGATAATTTCTATTGAATAAAATCTACTTGAGCTAGTTCTCAAGCAGACTTGATCTTGCTAGGTATAGAGGTGCTACCCTCCTGGGAATGTGCCTTGTACCAGCTGCTGTGTTGTGTATCTATCTAGATAGAATTGGATTATAGGTCAATGATGTTGGTCTAAGACCTTGCCTGGGCAAAAACTCTTGCATAACCTGGATGTTGATTAACTGCTTCCTAATCTGTCTACCTATCATTATCGTCGGACTGATGTCAAGTACGCCATGAGGGGGTTCTCGAGGCGTGCGGAAGAGAGGGGTGTGAGACATATGGTATTCCGGGACGGTGAGCACACAAATTTACCCAGGTTCGAATCCGCCGGCTTTGGACGGATCCTACTCCTGCTAACAATCCAGTAATACGGCAGAGCCGAAGTATGGGTTACAAGGGTTCACATGTGCGAGTTGAGATTGTAGACTATTGAGGTGTGCCCTAAAGGCTCTCCCTAGGATGGCTTATATAGATATCCGGCCTAGGGTTTACAGGAGAGATCTGTCTGGCTACGAATAAGAGTTGGTTACAGAGTACATCTTGAGTTACAAGTAATACGATGGGCCTAAGTCGGTAAGTCTTTTGGGCCTTCCAGTAGTCGGATTGGACTCCGTCTCTTCTCCCTAACTGGGCCGCCCGTGAAGCAAAGCTCTAACCCGAAGTGGGCCACCCTGGTCAGTGAGGAACTGTGAGGATACCCAGAAAGTATATCCCCAACAGCAGCCCCCGGAGGCCTCCAAGATCCAAAGTCGGATTCATCATCGTCTAGCTTGATCTTCGGCTTGCAGAATCTTGAAGGGTTCCTGAAACTTCACAACAAAAAATACAATCCGGGTCTTAAAAATAAGTCGGACCTATCACACGTTACTCGGATTTTCCAGCTTCATTTTCAAACTAAGCCGGAACTTGGTCTCTGACGTCACCTGACACTGGTCATGGTCAAGTCACGTCATCTAACAAACATCATGTCAGCACGACCGTTGGTGGGTCCGTTGTTCGTGGAACCGAGACGCCATTTCAATGCGTACGCGGAGATCGAGGCGACGTAATCATCGCGTGGGTCCTTCCCAGTTCCTTCCACGATGCGTGGCGGTTACAAAGTGCGATTAGCACGAATCTTGGCGCAGGTAGGTGGATATAAGGGGTGAGGATTTCCTTCTCTCCTCTTCACATGTTCCCTTTGCCGTTCCTTCTCCTCCACATCTCCCTAGCACAAATAGCTCTCCCACCTCCCAGATTCTAGCGCTGCCCATCCAAGGTCACCGGCGCACCGGAGAAATGGCTACTTCCTCATCATCCGGCTTAGTAGCGGCGGCGGCAGCGACGGAGGCGACTGTAGCGGCAGAGAAGGAGAGCAACCGGGGAGTCTGGATCACGTGCCTCCTCGACGACGAGAAACTCCGTGGCATGGAGAATGAAGGTCTCCTCCGCACCGGCGACTGGCGGAGCGGTTCCGACGAAACCATCCCCAACCCGCATGCAGATGAGCGGGTCCACTTCGGAACCCACCTCGACAGAGGTTTGTCCTTTCCTCCCTCGGAATTCTTTTCCGAGGTGATTGATCACTACGGTGTACAGCTCCACCATCTTCCCCCGAACTCCATCTTAGAGATGAGTTCTTACGCAGCTCTGTGCGAGGGGTTTCTCGGCATTAGGCCGAGTCTCACTTTGTTTCGTTTCTACTTCCATGTTCGTAGAAACTCTATCAATGCCGGTAATCCCTACATTACCGGTACTATTAGCCTTTCTCTTAGACGCGAGCGTAGCTATCCTCGCATTTCTGCCAGTGAGTCGGTCAAACAATGGCCGGCCACTTTCTTCTACCATAAGAATATTCCTGCTCCCAGCAAAGCTACCGCTTTGTCGGCTTTCGTCGACGGAGCTGCCACGTCCCAACCATCTTAGGACGAGGCCCCTCCGGCTCTTAGTGATGATCTGATCCTCGCCAAGAGGCGGATCGAATACCTAATGAAGCACAAGGGCATAAAAGGGTCCGACTTAGTCCAGTGCTAGGTGTCACGCCGGATCCAGCCTCTCCAGTACCACGGCGACCGACTAATGCATTCCATCACGGCGTCAAAACAAGACTCCCTCCGCATCAGCCCCAATGCCCTGAAGCCACAGGACTACATAAGCCAGATTAAATGGCTGATTAAGGAGCGGATTGAGTGAAAGATTTCGGATGTGTCTCTAGACATGCACACAACAGAAGACCCTGTAGTTTCGGTAAGCTTTAACAATAAAACCTTTATGTGTTTCACCTTTTAAGTTATTTTGCAATACTGAAATATTTTCTTCTTTTCAGCTTGACGACCTCCCCGAGTCGGAGCTAGCTCCCCTCGAAGGATATCCTCCAGAGTTTTCTCAGGAGGCGGAACTAGTCCCACTGCCGGACATTATGCCCAAGAAGCGCAAGGCTTCGACAGTGGCAGTCGGCACAAAGGAGGTGCCAGTCGTGAAGAGGTAACCTTCAACACAACTTCCGACTTAGTTCCTTATTCGAATTTTGTTTCCAAGATGTAATGCTTTATATTCTTATTACATTCTCAGAGCTAAGCAGCTCATCAAGGGCAAGGGGAAGGGAACTTCTTCGAAGCCCTTGCGGCAGACGAAGCTGACTATCGCTTCTCCTGCCATAGCTCCTCCGACTCATGCCACACAACCCTCTGCAACGCCGGTGATCACACCAATGTCGGTTGTTGCAGAAGATCCGTCTCCTTCAATAGAGCCAGCGACCCTTGAGTCGCAAACTGACACCACCATGGGTGGCTCAGGTTTAGATAAGGGTGAACCCTCTTCGGGTAATGATCCCTCGGCAAAGACCTTCGCTGAAAACCTCCTGAACAATCCGGGACTTGCCAAATTTGTCTTGTCTTGGAAATCTTTAGAAGAAATCCAATGTCTGGCCCGGCAATGCCTGGAGAAGAGAAATCTCTCTGCCGAAGAAGACGCACAAGAGGCGGAAGACATCAAGTACTCCGACCTTCTTGAACAAGTTCGCCTTCGCGACGAGGGACTCAGAGCTGGTGTTCTTCCACCACCTCCGGTTATTCCACTCACCCTCACCGAGAGGGTTACCACTGAGGTGAACATGTATATGAGCAAGATCACACATGAACATCATGTAAGTTGGAATTCCAACTCACGATTTTCTTTATTGCATTTCATATCATATCCTCTAGCCCCCAAGCATGAAGTAGGATATACAATCCGGGTTTATGCTTCCTTAGGATGCCAAAGAATGAACTAGTGTAGCCCCCAAGGCTCTGCTGATATTAGTAACAATATTAGCCCGAGTCTTCAGTAGACTTCTGACTCTGGGTATTCTGACTTACAGAAAGTTAATTCATATAACTAGGAATTGTTGAAGAACATCTGCAACAAGCGGAGAGAGATCAAAGCTCTCCGACTTGAAAATGCTAAGCTGAAGGTTTCCAAGGATGAGGCCGAAGGTAAGCATTCCGAGACTCAAACCTTGTCTTGATTTTCATAGTCGAATATTTTTTACTAGATTGTTGTTCTTTTGTCTTGCAGCACTAGTAAAATAGTCTTGTGCTATGATCGAAGAGGCCGAGAATTTGAAGACCTTGTGGTGGAAAACAAGGATCTCCGCCAAGATCTAGACCAGCTTAAGGCGGATCACGAGAAGAGCATAGCTCAAGTTCTCGAATCCTCCTCCATGGCCACCGTGGAGCGTGATCGCAAGATTGCACTCCACGAGAAGAAAATCTTGGATCTCAACGACGAGCTTTGTAGAGAGAGGGACGTTTCCGCGGCACTCCGGGCTGAACTCCGGAGTCTTCGAGAAGAGAAGACCAAAGTTGACGATATCATCTTTGGTAAGTTTCCATCTTTCTGACTTGCTTTTATTCTTCGACTTTTTCAATGTCAGATTTTTCTTAACTGTTTTGTGTTATATACACAGGCCCTCTGAACTTGACGGACTCCTCCTCTGCCGAACCCCGCACCCACCGGCTTACCCAAGTCGGTGATTTGCTTCATGACTTCCGCCAATCCATCGAGGACATTAGCGAAGCTCTCAAGGTTCCGGACATGCATAGCATGTGCGACTTTCAAGTGGGGGACAAGGCCAAGGAGATGTCGTAGCTTGTCCAGGACTGGAACATGTCCTACGCACGATCCGCTGTGCAGAACGCTCTCACCATGGTCATGAGCCACCATGGAAACATGGAGATATGGCAAGTGACCAGAGTGTACTGCAAGGTGGATGAAGACGGCTAGGAGCAGGATATCAAGGCCATCATGGACTCCTGCGCCGGATATGGGTGCCACGTAGCTGACTTAACCAGCTACGATACTCCCTTCTTCACCCGCGTGGATACACCGCCTCCGCCTCCGGAAGAAGCTGCTAAAGTTTCTGACGACGAACAGACCGTATCGTATCTGAACGTCTCGGATCGTTATCAAACCGAGGCCGATGCATCCAGCGAGCCGGCGGCGCCTATCTCTTCTCCTGCACTACAGATTACCAAAAGCAAATGTATTATTCTGATAAACATTATGGGTCTGTAAATATGCAGTACTATAATTTTGCTAGTGCTAAGCTTTTGATCTATTCAGCACTTTTGGCTTTAAATTTTTATGTGCCTGAAATGCTTACATAAGCACTTATAATTTTTTGTCTACAGTTATCGTTTATCTAGCTTTCTGCCTTGTCCCTTTTGTGAGCCGGCTAAACCTTCAGCACAGAAACTTTACCGAGCAACGGAGCTCAATTGCTAAACCAGTTTAAACTCGGAAAGAAAGCCTGCTTCTAGTACCAACAATTCACTACTCGGAAAATACCCGCATCCAGCAATCAGACAAATAACCAACATGTAGACTAGAAACTTTAGAGTTATACCCGAAGGTAGCATTTGTAGAATCGGAAATCTAAACCAGAACAAACATGAGCATAAAGTACTTTCAAGTATTCCGGGATTTTCGACTATGACATGATCATTCGGAAATAAGATGGTAGAAACTTCTTAGAAAAAACTTGAGGCAACCAAGACTTTTAATTCTCACAGAACATGTACATATGTATGATTACAAAGAAGGATAAACTAAGAATAAAAGGGACATAGCTGAGCAATATTCCACGGTCTGTCTAACTCATCCAGATTTGTACTGCCTCCAGCTCTCTTTCTCTTCTTAGTAGTAGGTATTTCTTTGACTGGCCTCATGTCAGTTAAGTAGTACGAACCATTGTGCAATACTCGACTAACCAAGAAGGGCCCTTCCCATACTGGGGAAAGTTTGTGCTTTCTTTATTGCACAAGCCGGAGAACCAAATCGCCTTTATTGAAAGATCTGTTTCGGACTCTCTGGCTATGATACTTGCATAACTTCTGTTGATAGGCTGTTGATCTCATTTCAGCAACAACACGAACTTCTTCGACTAAGTCGAGATCATTTTGTCGAGAAATCTCGGCATCTTCTTCGATATACGTGGCCACTCTAGGAGAAGTGTGAATCAAATCACTAGGAAGAACTGCTTCTGCGCCATAGACCAAGAAGAACGGTGTGTATCTGGTTTACCTGTTGGGAGTTGTTCGTAAACTCCATATTAGAGAGGGTAATTCCTCTGCCCCAAGCCCCCGCAGCACGTCGTAATGGTGCTTCGAGTCTTGGTTTTAGGCCTTGTAAGATTAAACCATTTGCTCTTTCAACTTGTCCGTTAGCTTGTGGATGTGCGACTGACGTGTCAAGCCGGATATTTTGCTCATTGCAGAATTCAGCCAATTCTCCCATAGAAAAATTACTCCCGTTATTCCTGATAATACTATGCAAATAACCATACCGGATTATAACATCCTCAACAAATCTTTTGGTTGTTGCTCCATCACAACTAGAGACGGGTTTGGCCTCGATCCATTTTGTGAATTTATCCACCATCACTAAGAGGTGAGTAAATCCACTTGGAGCCCGTTTAAACGGTCCTACCATATCAAGCCCCCAGACCGCAGAAGGTCATGTTATAGGTATTGTTCGTAGCTGATCAGCCGGAAGATGAGCTTGTTTGGCGTACTTTTGGCAGCCCTTGCATGTCTTGACCAGCCTTTCGGCATCTGCCTAGTCTGTAAGCTAGAAAAATCGTGTCTGAAGGCTTTTGCCACTAAAGATTTGGCCGCAGCGTGGTGACTACACTCGCCTTCGTGGATTTCCCTTAGGATTTCCACTCCTTCTTCTGGAGATACACAGCGCTGAAAAACCCCAGAAACACTCCGCCTATAGAGCTCACCTTTAACTATAGTATAGGCTTTTTCTCGTCGAACAATCTGCCGGCTCAGCACCTCGTCTTCGGGTAATTTGCCCTCTACCAAATAATCAAGGTAGGGTTGAGTCCAGCTAGGAATTATAGCCAGAACTGGTGTTAAAGGTGAGTCGGATTTGGTCGGATATTCCCCATCCACTCTCTTTATTGAGGGAACTTTGAGGTGCTCTAAAAAAGCGCCATCCGGGACCTCTTTTTATGTAGAGCCTATCCGAGATAAGGCATCTGCTTCCTCATTTTCTGCTCGAGGGATGTGTTGAACCTCAAACCCTTCGAATGATTTAGATAAATCATCCACGACAGCTTTATATGCTGCCATGTGTTTATTTGCATTACAAATATCCGAAACTTGCTGAGCAACAAGATCCGAATCTCCGTAACACATCAAACGTCGGATGCCAATATCTTTAGCAATCTGGATTCCATGTAGCAATGCTTTATACTCGGCAATATTATTTGTCGCTATGAAGTGAACCTGCAACACATATAAAATTTTATCACCTTGGGGTGATTTGAGCACCACGCCAGCCCCCGAGCCCCCACGAGCCTTAGACCCATCAAAATACAGGGTCCAATATTCTGACTCAGGGAGGGTCATATTCTCCTTTGTCTCTGTCCAATCAGCAACAAAGTTGGCAAGGATTTGGGATTTGATTGCTGTCCGAGGTTTGTACTCAATATCGAAAGCTGAAAGCTCTATTCCCCATTTGGTGACGTGTCCTGTGGCGTCACTGTTGTTGATTATATCTCTCATGGGAGCTGTGCTCACCACGGTAATTGGATGCTCCTGGAAAATAGTGTCGTAGCTTACGAGATGCCAAGAAGACACCATAAGCCAGCTTCTGATAGTGCGGATACCCCTGTTTTGATTCTGTCAGGACCTCACTGACAAAGTAAGTCGGACGCTGCACCAAGTGTTCCTGATATTCTTCCGGTCTCTCCACCACCATGATAATACTAACGACTTTGTTTGTCACAGCAATATAAAGCAACATCGGTTCCCGTGGTTCCGGTGCGGCAAGGATAGGAGCAGTGATAGTACTTTCTTCAGGTCTTGTAACGCAGCTTCAGCTTCGTCGGTCCACACAAAATCGTTAGTCTTTTTTAGGAGTTTGTATAATGGTGCGCCTCTTTCACCAACCCGGCTTACACGACTGACTGCAGCAATGTAACCAGTTAGTCTTTGTACGTCCTTCAGGCGAGTTGGCCTGGAAATATTGAGTATAGCCTTGATTTTGTCCCGGTTCACCTCTATGCCTCTTTGAGACACGATGAAACCTAACAATTTTCTGGCTGGGATTCCAAAGAAGCATTTTTTTCGGATTAAGCATTATGTTGTATTTTCGTAGATTGGCGAACATTTCCTCCAAGTCGGAAATTAGTGTTTCCTTCTTTTTGGAAATCACCGCAATATCATCCACGTATGCATGTACATTGCGTCCGAGTTGGTCGTGGAGGCAACGCTGCATCGTGCGCTGGTACGTAGCTCCTGCGTTCTTTAGCCCAAAGGTCATCGTCAAACAGAATGTTCCGAAGGGGGTTATGAATGAATTTTTGACTTTGTCAAACACCTTCATTCGAATTTGGTGATAACCGGAATATGCGTCGAGAAAACAGAGGAGTTCCGAGCCTACCGTAGAATCGATAACTTGATCAATCCTAGGCAGAGTGAACGGATCTTTTGGACAAGCCTTATTCAAGGCAGTATAGTCAACACACATCCTTAAATCAGTGGTGTCCTTTTTAGGGACCATTACAGGATTGGCCGACCACTCAGTGTGGATGACCTCTTCTATGAATCTGGCTAACTCGAGCCGTGCTTGTTCCTTAGCTATTGACTTACGCTTTTCATGCTGAAACGTCGTAAGGACTGTTTGACGGGTTTAGCGTTCGGGTTTACATTTAAAGAGTGCTCGGCAAGTTCCCTAGGTACTCCGGTCATGTCAGATGGCTGCCATGCGAAGATATCTTGATTTGCTTTGAGGAACTTGACGAGCACGCTTTCCCATGCGCTATCTATGCCTATGCCTATCTGGGTCACCTTGGAGGGGTCATCATCCTTCAACGGCGTCTTCTTTGTCTCTTCTGATGCCTTGAACTCCGGATTCGGCTTTGTCACCTCCTTCTTTGTTGCGGGCATCTCGGACGGATCTATGCTCTTCTTGATCTCCTAGTACTCCTGGGCGTGCAGCACGGCTTCAGCAAAGGCGGCATTTCCTTCCTCGCACTCTCGCGCTTTCTTCGGGTCTCCCCTGATGGTGATTATGCCGTTGGGACCTGGAATTTTCATCATATTGTAAATTTAACACGGACGAGCCATAAAAGCCCAATAAGCCAGACGTCCAAATATAGCGTGGTACGCGCTCTTGAATGGGACCACTTCGAAGGAAAGTGCTTCCGTCTGATAGTACTTTGGAGTTCCAAAGGTAACATCCAAAGTGATTTCTCCCAAGGAATTAGCTTGTCTTCCTGGGAGAACTCCGTGGAAAATCACAGAGCTGTGATTCAGCTGGGTCTCCGAGATCTTCATCCGATGTAGCGTTTCGACATACAGAATATTGATACTGCTACCACCGGTCATGAGAGTCTTGGAGAAACCATAACCGTCAATAAGTGGATTGACGATTAAGGCGTATTTTCCTCGCCTGTGTAGCTTAGGCGGATGATCAGCACGGTCAAACGTGATTGCCACTTCTGACCAATCCAAAAATTGGGGGACAGCCGGAACTATTGCATTGAGCTCATGTAGAACTGCTTTCTTGACCTTTACTGGTTGAGATCCGAGGAAGGTGACATAAGTGTCTTTCTTGGTCGGAAATTTTTTCTTCCCTTCCGGCTTGGGGTTTGAAGCAACAGCTTCCTCCATGTCGGAATCTTCCTTGGTCTCTTTATCTTTTTCAGGATTCTTCTTTCCCTTCTTCCGCTTAGCTTTGTAGCCAGCGGTGTCATCTCTCTTGATGTCGTAATTGAAATGACATTCTATGTTTGTGTGGGACGAGCCCCCATTGGTGTCTAGGTGATGCACACATGGGTTATTGGCAATGTCGACCCAAGTGTAGGTTTTGCCTAGTTGCTGGTCTCCTCTACCTTGAACTCTCAAAGTCCCACGACCACGCCCACGGCCTCCGCCGCGTCCTCCTCGTCCTCCAGACCCGAAAGTAGCAGTGACCACTGCCATTTCCATGTTGGGTTTCTCTTCCGAGGTGTTCTTCCGCTTCTGAGCTTGTTGCTTTGGTTGTTTTGCCGATTGTGGCACAGCTAGGGCGTTGAGTAATCCCTCTGCGTCATCGTCATCATCCGCATACTTGCTCATTGTTTCTATCATTTCTCCCAAATCAGTGACTTTGTCGCACTTTAAGCGATGACATTGTAAACCAATTGGGAGACCTGCAATGAAAGCTTCAATCGCAGTTTGGTCATTTACTCCTTCACGGGAGTTATTGGTGTCGATCCATCGTCCGAGGTAATCTCGGCAAGTTTCTCCGGCCTTCTGGGTGCAACGCTGTAGGTCTCCGACCGTACAGGGCCTCCGGTATGTGCCTTCGAAATTCCAAAAGAACGCACTTTGCATGTCATACCAATTGTGGATGGTGTTCTCCAGAAGTTCATTGAGCCATGATCGTGCCGTCTTCCGCAACATGAGTGGGAGATATCGGGTTATGACCAGGCTGTTTCCGCCTTTGGCGATGCAGCAAGCTTGGAAGAAATCCTGTAGCCAGGTATCTAGCCGAGCGATGCCGTCGTAGGCTTGGATATGTCTCGAGATAGCAAATCCTTCCGGGAATCTTGTGGCTCTTATGCGTGGTCCGAAGCACTTTGGGCCCACATATATATCATCATTTTCATAGCACCGCGCCTCTATATTGGAGTTGATCTTGTGCCTTGCGTCGTTCGTGGATAGAGATCGTCCTGAATGTCGGTTGTGGCTGCGGTGCCTTAGAGCCGGACTTCGGCTTCTGCCACAACTTCCTCCACCTCGACGCCCTCCCTGGCCTCCTTGAGAGCCGTTGTGAAGGATACTTGGTGGAGATGGTGGAGCAACTGGGTTATTTCCGGCTGATCACCGGCCTCCGTCCGGAGCGTTATTATTCCGGTTCTGGGGAGGGTCTTCATTGTGACGAGCCCCCTATCGGCTTGTCTCGGCACGGTGTCCGTCGTTCGTTCGTCCGTCGCCCAGACGGCTAGCATGTCTGGGGGATGGCATTCTCTGTCAATCCCCCTCCCGACGTTTCTCTTTATCGTCGTCCCTGCAGTCTTTCGACTCTCGCCGGGGCGGGTTCCTCGGATTCAGTGCAGTGATTGCCTCTTGCTCCGCAACTGGGTTAACATTACGCCAGTCACGGGCCACTTTGTGGTGTTGTCCTGAAGATCCGGTTCTTGAGTAATTGTCTTCCCAGTGATCAGGGCGGTGGTGCTGCTCCCGAACGCGCTGGGGTCTTACGTCAGGCCATGCCGGGTATGTGTGACATTGGTTGGAATCAGAGACCAGTTTTTGACTCCTGGACATGGCGACCTTTTGCTGCTCTAGTCCCTTGTTGAGTAGTTTGATTCCCAACCGGATCTCCTCCGGGCCTAGATTAGCCGATAAAATTTCTCGGGCTGCCACGGTGTTCTGCACTGGAGTTGGATATACCCAATCCCCTTTGTTATCTTTCCGAGGCTTCCCCATCTCTTCTCTGAAAAGGACGGCGTGAATCTGCGGGAATTGGTTGTCATTAGTATGACGCTTCTTGGTCTTTTGGTATTGCCTGGAGTTGTATTTCTCCGCAGATGTCATGCGTTTCTTTTCCTCCTCAATGTTTTTGGATTCATCGAGGATTACTTGACGACGTGCTTCTAGGGCATGCGCCCTCTTGTCCAGTTCTTCAGCAGTAAGCTCTGCAGCTGTAGGAATAGGTGTGGTTAATGCAGCATCAATAAGTTTACGCGCACCTTCAGTGACCACGTGTCCATCCACCGATTCTTCTTTTTGGGGCTCGTCTGGGATAAGGGCTCAATCCGAGTCTTCTTCGTATTCCTCGGCAATCACCTCTTCTGCCAGAGGATCTTTTGCCAGGGTCTTGTTCTTCTTCTTTGCTTTCTTGGCAGCACCGGTAGCAAAGACGGCTTTGGGTCCGTTTCCCGGAGTCAAGCTCTGATCGGTACTTTCGGACATCTGGACTTCGGGATTATCTCTGACTTCCATGTCATCCTGCGCTTTGGGAGAGTGTTCCCCGGATCCTTCATCCATGGCTTCTCCTTCTTCTGCAGCCTTGGAGTTATACTCCTCTTCATATTCCGCGGGGAACTTTCGGAAATCTGCTGACGTCATCAACTCATCCGAGGATGCGGGTACGTCGGTGTTTGTTCCAATTGCCTCCAGCACATAGTCGGTGTTGTCTCCAGCATCGGTAGAGCCGAATCCGGATCCAATATATCCGACGAAGTGCAACGCGTGCTTCCTGAGGTATATGCGGCTCTCGCGATCAGCTTTGTCGAAACTCCTGATGGCCTCGAGAATTTCATCTGCGCTTGAGTTTTGCATTATCATACGTCACAACGTGTACCTTAGGAAAGGCCTGTCTGTCCCGGTGTCATCAGAGCCGGAATCAGTGTCATTTTTATGCTCCTCCTGGATTTCGACTTCGGTGGGTGGGTCGATCTGGGATTCGGTCTCTCCAAAGAGATCCACTCTAGATTCGACCCGGACCGCTAGGTCTGCTTTAGGCTCGGATTTCTCCACTGTCTCTGCAACTGGTGCGGGATGGGTGGGATTAGGGTTTTCTGAGATCCAGAACTCTGCCGCCACCATGGACAAAGGGGACCCACAAGATTCTTCTGCCTCTATCATCACCGCTGGGGTGGGTGGGACAGGTTCAGCAAAGCCGATGTAAACATCGATCTCACCAAAAGACATGATGGTGTAGGCAGTCACAGCCTCCCTAGCCGGAATCCAGGTCTCGTCGAGAACAATGAGGGGGGCGTTGCTGGCGTAGAGGATGCGACCGACGGTGATGGTTTCGCCGATTCCGATTCTTGCAGATTCTGCTCGGAACACAGATTCGAAGCTCACTTGCCCCACGGTGGGCGCCAACTATCGTCGGATTGATGACAAGTACGCCATGAGGGTGTCCTCGAGGCGTGCGGAAGAGAGGGGTGTGAGACGTACGATATTCCGGGACGGTGAGCACACAAGTTTACCCAGGTTCAAATCCGTCGGCTTTGGACGGATCCTACTCCTGCTACCAATCAAGTAATACGGCAGAGCCGGAGTATGGGTTACAAGGGTTTGCCTATGCGAGTTGAGATTGTAGACTATTGAGGTGTGCTCTAAAGGCTCTCCCTAGGACGGCTTATATAGATATCCGGCCTAGGGTTTACAGGAGAGATCTGTCCGGCTACGACTAAGAGTTGGTTACAGAGTACATCTTGAGTTACAAGTAACACTATGGTCCTAAGTCGGTAAGTATTATGAGCCTTACCATAGTCGGACTAGACTCCGTCTCTTCTCCTTGACTGGGCCGCCCGTGAAGCAAAGCTCTAACCCGAAGTGGGCCACCCTGGTCAGTGAGGAACTGTGAGGATACCCAGAAAGTATATCCCCAACAATCATGTGCTTGCAAGAAAATGAATGTGCAAAAATAGAAAATGATTAGATCTACATGTTGGAACATACTCTGGTTACTCTACCTGATTGTTGCCTTCTACTTCTAGATTGTGGTAGCCCTGGATTTATGTTGGCTTCCACGTAGTGTTGTTGCTCCTATGTGACCTTGTTGTCCACCCAATACTTCCCCTCCTCAAGTCACCATCTTGGCTAGTTATTTCTTAGGTTTTCTGTGGTGGAAAGTGGTTTGATCTTATGATATTATTATAAGATCTGAGGTTGTTGTTCTTGTGTTGTTCTTGGTTGTGCTGGTGAGAAGCTGTGGTTGAGCTCGCTGTGAAGTGAATAGCAAAGCTTGCTTTGCTCTATATGGTTGTAACTTGAGTTGTCCCTTTGCTCTCTGTTGTTGACACCTCAATGCATGCATTTAGGTGTGTAAGCTACTTCTCTACTTTCTTTGGTTGTGGATAAGATCAAGTAATTCGACTTTTATTGTCTACCCTTTTACTGGTTACTTGCTCTGGGGAAACTTATCGCTTATCTATTTGGCTTATATTGTGATACTAGAACTATTGTAACACCGTCGAATCGGCCCTATGCAAGTTTTAGCCCTTTCCGCCAAACCCGCATAGAAACGATTCAAGGACGCCCACCAGGCACTTTCGTGCGGCTGGAAAAACGAAGTAATACCATTACACAACAGTCCTCGATGGGACCCACAGAACATATATGTACAACAACGACTCCATGAGTCAAGAATACAGATATACAATACAAAGGTCCAAATCACCTCGAAAACGATAAAGCATCCGACTATGGACAAGATGCAGATGGGGCTAAGAGCCCTGAAGAATAACCAATGGTGTCCATAACCCTGCTCAGGCCAAGCCGGCAGGGTAACCCTGCTAACGACATCGAACTCGTACCTGCTAAACAAAAGGGGTGCCGACAAAGGGCAAAGGAAAAAGAGGAGCGTCAGTACTGAGGCCAGTACACGGCGAGGCTAGAATTTGGTGGCTCTCGCCTACATAGGTATGGTGGACTAAAGCGGTAGCGCAGCAGCACTAAACAACCTATAGAGACTCAGTAAAACTGGCGGCTATTAGAGAGGGATAAGAAAGACCTATTCGGATCCAACCTGATAGTAACACCAGACATACCCATCCTGGTATTCCCCCTCGAGACCAAACGAGGAAGTCAAACCGAGGAACTCACATAGTTGGCAGTTTTATTCATTCCATTATAGTTGAAGCACTTACTAGTCAGACATAGATAGCATGAGTCATCCTGATAGCAGAAGTAGTGGGCAGTTTTAATCACCATTCCGTTGTAGTTGGGACATTTACTAGTTAGATAGAATTGTCCTGAGGAATTCCAAAACCCAGCAATTGTTGGCACTTTCATCACATTCCATTGGAGTTGCAATACTTACTAGGCAGGTACAGCATGACACAGATCACCACGGATCCACCAGTTGTTGGCATTTTTATTATCCATTCCATTGTAGTGAAGCTGATTACTAGTCACATATTAAGTCAAATTTATAACACTACTTTAGTTATGCTTGTCTATGATCAAGATACTGTGCTCCAAGTCGTCCACAATCGTGGACACGGCTTTCAGAAAGTTTTACCCTACAGGGGTGCACAAATAGCAACACACACTCGATCAACCTCGGAAAAACCAACTCAAAACGCAACGAGGCTTTCACGACAAAGCAATCACAGGATTCATAAATATTTCAGGGGGCCACCCCCTAAGCTACCCGCAACGAAGTTGGCCGGCTCGGGAACGGACCCAGGGTTTGTGTGGACGGCTGTAAATGACTGGGAACCTGAAAGTGTGACTGGGCTTGTCGATACAGCGAAAACGTGTCACGATCATAAACAGTACAGGTGCTCCATGCACAATCATAAATAAAGCAGTAACGCATGGCATAGGTACAGGATAGTAATAAAGCCCCAAACTACTTTGTGGCCCCAAGAAATAGAAATGAATCAAGATCTGGCTTAGGGGGGTTCATAAGGCCTCCCAGATGTGGATAGTGCGAATAGTCAAGGAACAGGTATCAAGTACTCGGGGTCCTATGGGACACAAGTGAGCGTGGAAGAACCAAATAACATCTATTGCCCACCGATGCCTCTGCATTAGTTATATCTAGCATTTTAATAGTTGTATTTAAAGTCATGATCATCTCCACCATAAACATCTGCCAGCATTCCAACAACTGTGGTACTTGACAACACGAGATCGCACCTGAGCAAGCAACTACGACTCGCAAGGCCAGGTATCTACCAAACACAGGTAATAGGAGGTGTCCAAGGCAATATAGAGGCTGCATGGGATATAACTGGTGCACGGAACTAAAGCATCGCGACACGGATAGCAATAGATCAACAGGAGGAAATAAAGACTATAAATGCAAAATAGGTAGAAGGGGAAGAGATGCTCGCCTGGGAAACACTGTCGAAGGATCATATCCGGAGAACTTGTCGATACTCGCATCAACTCATCGGCCTAATCCGCGAAGAAGCAAACACTAGAACAAACACCGAATGCAATATTTAATACTACGGCAAAAGATCCGACATGATTATGATATGATGCATGGCATGGCACAGGTGCGGTGCAATTAGGCAATATTAAGCGGAACCGGGGTCCCGATAATTAATTAATAGGTTCGAGTTATTTAGATACCCCGCAATTTAAATGTTGTCTTAGCAAGACAAAACATGGCATCGGTTTGCTACACCAATTGAAATGGAGTCCAGAATAAGACTAGGATAGCCCGCATATAGACTCCTTATTTAATTTAGGTGAATCGACTATTTAACCCAACCCACCAGATGACATGTATGCAAGCATGATGATTTAATGATGCGACAGGTATATGTCATATTATAAAAATAGAGGCTTAGGGTCACACATCTGGGTTCGGAAGATCTTGGGTTCCGGGGGTTCGGGTCTCAGGGTTCGACGGGGACTGGGATCGGAGGTCGAAGGACTTGGTCTGGCGTCGGAGGATTATCGGATTTGCCCTGGTTGGTGTCGATTTTGTCGTCGCGAAGATCTTGTCGGGTCCTCAGATCGGGTCGGTCTTGGCGTTCGGGATGAAGAACTTGGCATTCTGCGGCAAAGTGCTTGTCGTACCGGTGGCGATCTTGGCGGTCATCGGGTCCGGGAGCAGTTCTCGGCGAACTGGTCGGTTCCATGTCGGCGTACTTGGCGTTCTTGTCGAAGTACTCGGTTGACGGTGTCGGTCTTGTTTGCCATGTTCAATTGTGGTCTTGTCGGTGGTCGACCTTGACTTGCCGGTGGAGGTCGTGGCAGCTCTTGGCGTCGGTCGAACTTGATGTTCCGTGAAGGTCTTGGTTTTCACCGCGGGTTGTCTTGTGCGCTTGTGTCGGTATTGGTAGAGATCATCTTGTCATCGGGACGGTTCTCGGTAGCGTACTCCAGCTGGCACCACATCACTCCATGTGCCCCCAGCTCACCACAAACGCAACACACAAGCAATAGAGAGGACAATGACGATAGGGCCAGGTAAGCCACGGTGCAGAGGGACGGCGACGGACGCGCGGACCGGGTCTGCAGGGAGAGCTCGAGGACAACGAGTACCTCGACGGAGGCGGTTCCCCTAGCGGTAGGAGGAAGGCCACCGGGGCCGAGGACGGGTCGGTGAGAGGGTAAGCTCGATGACGTAGTGCGCGATGGTGTCGGGACAAGGCGGCATCGCTTGCTGCCGAGGGTGGAAGGAGAGGTCGGCGCGGGGATGGGGACGAGGCGCTGAAGCGGATCAAGGTCGGACGGCGACGGGGACGCACGGTGCAGAGCCGGAGCAGGGTGGCCGGAGAGGGAGATGCTGATGGGGAGGGTGACCGGTGGAGGCGAGGCTAGGCAGGGCCGCAGAGCGTCGGAGACGAGGCGGGCTCACAGGGCGGCGGGGCCTCGGCCGCTGCGAGGAGATCGACGGGGACACGACGGCGCCGGATGGAGGAGGAAGCAGGGCAGAGGCATGCGGGGTAGGTGGCTCTTCTGGGGGTCGCGATGGGAACCAGGGGAGGACGGTTCGGTCGCTGGGCGGTGGGGCCGCAAGAGGAGAGAGAGAGAGGGGATTATGGGGTCGCACGGGGTGAGAATGACTCGCGAGGGGGCGTGTTGGTCGGGAGAGAGCGGAAGGTGTGTGGGGGTCGATGGGTGGAAGAAGACGCGGTAGGTGAGAGGTGAGAGGACCGGGTCGAGGTGGCCCGTTCGAGCAGTGCAGCGCGCGTCGCTGTGCGGACGAGAGGAGGTGGGCCCGGGGGAGAACGTGGAGCGGGTGGAGGCGAGCGACGTGAGTCTGTCCCGCACAGAGAGGGGGCACGCGCGTCGGGGTGGCCAGGGGAAGCGTGGGCGGGAAAAGGAGGTGGGACCGGAGGGAATCCCTGGGTTGTCGGGTTGCATGCGGGCGGAGCGGGTCTGTCCCGCGGGTGGGGCCCGGGGAAAAGGAGGGAGGCGGTGTGGGTTGGTTTGCTGCACGCGGTGATTGGTGGGAGTGAGGTGGAGGGTGGAGGCAGGTGGCGGCCTGGGGTGGGGAAGCGCGCCCAGGTGGACCTGGTCGGCGGATCGGTGGCGACTGGGCGGGAGTTGGAGAGGGAGGTGGGGTAGGTGGAGACTAGGGTTTGAATAGGATAGGATAGGCTTTAGTTTAGGGCTTGGAGGTGGCCGGCCGGGCTTTCGGGCCTGGCGGGCTGCCTCCTAAAAATAATTGAAAATTTTTATTTATTTAAAACGGGGCTTTTGCAAACCGTATTTAGACAAACCAAAATATTCCGGAGACCCGGGTTTTAATTTGAATAAAGACAGGAAATATTTGCAAAACAAAACTAGGCGTTTCAAAAATAGTTTAGACAAAAACCATGCATGCTGATGACGATGCTTAAATGCAAGGTGGCATGATGACATGAGCATGTGGTCACGATGATGCAACGCACAAAAACACAGCGATTTTCTAGTAGTGGTTTTAGTAGGGCGCCACAACTATTTACTTAAAATAACAGATACTACACTTTGGTGAAACTTGCCCTTCAAATTACTCTATGATGTAATATGAATAGTGCACTTCACTGTTCACCACTGAGAGTAAAACTAAGCACTAACATTTTTCTTTCTTTGTTTAGTGGTTTATCTTATTTTGTAGGAACAAATCTTGGATTGTCAAGATGTAGTATAGGAATAGATAGATAGATAGATTGTGTTGTAATTTCCATTTATTCTTTTTGTAAAGAATCTTGTAACAATATTTCTATGATTTAATAAAGATTCATTTTATTGGAATTTCTTCCTTATAACTATCTGCCTTGATGTAATGATCTATATTTGTAATATTTATTATGGAATAAAGAAAAGAATAAGAATTCATTTCTTGCTTGAATTTACTTGTCTTAAATGCATATTGTTGTTTAATATATCTATAATATAATCAAACAATGTTAATACCTACTTTGGAAAACCACTTAATGATTCTAACTTCTAATTTTCAAATATTATTCAAATTACTTGAATTTCAAATGTGAATTCAAAATGTTCCCCCAAAACATAATAATGCCTAAAGGTCATGTCAAAATTTATAGCAATCACCTCATAGAGGTATTCCTACCTCTAGATAGTGAAAGAAACTCTGATCTCTTTAGGTTTTTGTTTGGCGAAAAATTTACCCTGATTTTATACATGAATGTATGCATATGCACAAATTCTTATTTCTACCCTTTGTTGGTTCCTAAATACTGGGATGTTACATTTAATGGATATGGCAAGGTCTATGTTGGCTGAATTCAAACCCCCATATAATTTCTGGGTTGAAGCTATATCCACCACATGTCACTCATCAAACTGGCTTTACCTCCACAAGAACTTGGACAATACTCCCTATGAAATACTTATTGGTAACAAGCTCAATATCTCACACTTCTTCTAGGTGTTTGGTTGTAAGTTTCTTTCTCATAAATGGAGTTCGTTTATCTAAATTCGAGTCTAAAGCTTTAGAAGGTATTTTGTTTGGTTATGGTGCTGAATCCCACACTTATAGAATCTACAACAAGGCCACCTGAACTGTTGTAGAATCTTGTAGTGTGGTATTCAAGGAAAATGACGGCTCCCATGTGGGGCAAGTTGATGTTTGTGATACAGATGCTGAAATACCCCAAGATGCCATAAGAAGAATGGGTGTGGGATTTTTCTGCCCCATTGAGGAACCCCTTGTCGTGGATCAGGAAGGACAATGCCCCACTCAAGTAGAACCCTCATCTACACAAGATCAACAAGCTCCACCTACAGCAACAAATGGTGAATCTACCCAACAAACTACTAAAGATCAAGTAGCTACTAATCAAGATGGAACTTCTAGACTGGATAATTTGGCCACCCCATCGGCCAGATCATCCGGCCCTGCTACTCCCTCGACTTCTAGTGACGTGCAAGATTCTGGTGAAAATCCCAAGCTAGATTATCTGGCCTCTCCCTTGGCCAGATTATCCGGCCCTACAAGTCCAGAACTTCATCAACCATCTAAAATTATTTGCGATCAACAACAAGGGAAAGACTCTCATCCTACTACTAGTGTTGAACCTGTTATTTACCAAGGTCATACTAGTGGTCAAGACGAGGACTAGAATGTTGAAGTGATTCCTCCAAGAAACAATGAGGAAATTGAAACTCGTCACAAATCAAGAGCTAGAAGGAATCTTGAACTCAGAGGTCACACACTTGATAAAGTGGTGGGTGATCTAAGAAGAAGGGTATCCACAAGAAGAGAGTTAGCAAGCTTTAGTGACCATCAAGATCATATCTCCATGGTGGAACCTAAGAAGGTATTTGAAGTGCTTGAAGATCCAGAATGGGTATTGGCTATGCATGAAGAACTCAACAACTTCGAGCGCAATAAAGTTTGGAAGTTGGTAGAGAAGCCCAAAGAATGCCTGAATGTTATTGGCATGAAGTGCATATTCAAAAACAAGCAAGATGAGAATGGAATTGTTGTAAGGAACAAGGCAATATTGGTGGTGCAAGGTTTCTCTCAAGTGGAAGGCATTGACTACGGTGAATCTTATGCTCCCATGGCTTGTCTTGAGTCTATTCATATCCTTATTGCATATGCTGCACATCATAATTTTAAATCATAGCAAATGGATGTTAAAAGTTCCTTTCTTAATGGTCCATTGCATGAATTGGTTTATGTTAAGCAACCCCCGGGCTTCGAGGACCCCAACTTCCCTAACCATGTCTACAAACTCGATAAGGTGCTCTATGGCCTTAAACAAGCCCCACGTGCGTGGTATAAGCATATGAAAGAATTATTGCTAGACCGTGGTTTTGAGGTTGGACAAATTTACCCCACTATTTTTACTAAGAAGGTTAAGGGAGCTTTTCCTGTGCCAATTATATGTAGATGACATTATTTTTGGCTCTACTATCAAAGCTTTTAACGATGAATTTTCAAAGCTTATGACTGACAGGTTTGAGATGTCTATGATGGGAGAGTTAAGGTTCTTTCTTGGATTCGAGATCAAGAAATTGAGAAAAGGAACTTCATTAATCAAGTAAAATACATCCAAGACATGTTCAAGAGATTCAAAATGATGGATCTAAATGGTGTTTCTACACCAATGCAAACCAAATGCTATCTTTAATTAAATCCCAATGGTAAAGATGTGGATCAAAGGGTATACCGGTCCATGATTGGCTCTTTGCTTTACCTCTGTGCATATAGACCCAATATTATGATGACTGTAGGAGTATGTGCAAGGTATCAAGCGGCTCCTATAGAAAGTCACTTGGTGGCGTCAAGAGAATCTTTCGGTATTTGGTTCATTCCCCAAACTCTGGGTTATGTTATCCCAAAGGCTCTAATTTCTCTCTATGTGGGTACAGTGATTCAGATTGGGCTGGTGACAAGGATGATAGAAAATCAACTTCCATAGCATGTCAATTTCTGGGGAGATCCTCGGTATGTTGGTCTTTTAAGAAGAAAAACTATGTATCTCTCTCCACCGCCGAAGCAGAATATGTGTTTGATGCAAGTGCTTGCACTCAGTTATTATGGATGAGGCAAAATTTAAAGGAATATGGTGTCAATTGTGATAGAGTGCCTCTTTTATGTGATAATGAAAGTGTTATCAAAATTGCATACAATCTGATACAACATACAAGACCGAAGCATGTTGAGATTTGCAGCCATTTTATACGAGATCATGTTGCTCGTGGAGATATTGAACTATCTTATGTAAGCATGAAGGATCAACTTGCGGATATATTCATGAAGCCTCTTGATGAAGCAAGATTCTGCTACTTGAGGAATGAGCTAAATATCATAGATTCAAGGAGCTTTACTTAATTCCCTTGCATACACACCATGTCTTAACCTTTATTTGGTTTAGATGCATGCATGTACATAGGGGGAGTGTGGTCTTAATAATTGGTGTAATCCTCTCCCCATAATGCAAAAATTAAGAAAAATCATTATTCTTAATATCATTTAGTGATATGTGAGCTTAATTGATGAGTATTGGTCATGAACCCAAGATATATCTTCGCGGTGTCATGCCATACACTCTGACATGCTGGCTTCAGCCATCACCCTCTTCTTTGTGAAGAGTCGACCCTTTGCGGATCTTATTGGTTTTTCTTATCTATCTTTTGTTCTTATGGAAAACACACTCAATATTGGCTTTTCACTTATTTGGTTCTTGCAATTTTGGGTGTGTAGTACCATCTTAGTTTGGCTATCTAAACCCAAGCCTTTCTCACCCCAAGACGTTTGTCTTTCCTGCATACAGGTCCATTTGTTATCCCGTGAGGTTTTTGGAGTCTGTGCTGGCATGAATCCTATGTAAATTGGAAATTCAGAGAGGGCCTGATTGTTCGGTCCTAGTGTGGGCCAGATTATCCGGCCCGAGGGGGTTTCAGATTTTAGGGAAGGGGTCGGGGAGAGAGGCTCAAACAGAGAAGTTCTCTCCTCCCCAACTCCCTCCCACCCCTTAGCCGCTGCCAGCCATCTCCCTCCTCCACGGAGCTCCCCAGTCAATGGTTCCTTCTCCTCCCTATCAGATTTGCTTCTCCTCCACCCCGGGTACCTTATCCTCCAAGTAGCTCCCTGATGAGTGAGGGTAACTTCCACATTCTTTGATTTTGTGTGGAAGTTAGTTGTTTTTGGTTTAAACTTGGAGTAGAGGCTACCCCTTGATTCTTATGCATGTTAATTTTAGTAGATTATCAACCATATTTTCTGATCTGTGAATATGCTTCATCTCTGAATCAAAAAGCACAAATTTTGTCAAGGGCCTAGAAGGTTCAAACCTGCAGCTTTTTGCTTCAGTTTGATAAATACTATGTTTGCACTTCGGTTGCTTTTCTACTATTTTTAGCACTTCATCCTGGAATTGTGTGTTCTTATCTCTTGCCATCTCCCTATATTCATTTCACAGGTGGTTCTCGTGGTCCGACAAAGACCTATCAGCAATGTCCCCGTCCTTAGTATTTGCATCCCAACGAAGAAGGTGTTCTTGTTGACGAGGTTGAATTGTGAAGCCAAGCACAAGAGGCTAAGAGAATGCCTGAACAGGCAAAGTGGGACAAGAGGTACATGGTTGCTTTCAAGAAAAAAGGCAAACAACCAAAGGTTAATTATAAGGCCATGGATCTTACTGAGTATTCCACTCTCAGGCAGCGGGATTGGTACTTGGATTCACCGCATGACGAGGAGTTGGGTGACACATCAGTTGTCCATCTTTCAGGATGTCTACTCTACTTTGAAGGTTCGCCCTATGTGCCCTCTGAACTTGACCTATGCTAAGAGCAAGCCCTAGTTTGTTGAGGCTATTGCAGTAACTGGGAAGATGGGGATGCACCATTTGATGGAGATTCAATGTGACTATGACACTCAGCTCGTTCAACAGTTCTTCTTCACTCTAGTGATCTATGGAGATGAAGCTCTCACCATGAAGTGGATGACCGGAACTCAGTATTGTGAGTCAAACTTTTTTAGCTTTGGTTAGGTCCTCTCCTATGGCTTTGGGGGCAGAGACCACTCTTTGGGGCACCGCATCCTTGGCCCTCTTCATCCCAACAAGGATTCAATGCTCTCAGCTTTTTGTGGACCTCGGGGTGTGGTTAGAGAGGTTGTAGGACTTCTCCCTTTTTACTCTCAGCTCGTGCTCATGTTCCACGACTTTATCGCACCTAGCGGAGGTAACAATGATGCTATACGTGGTTCTCTTATCAATCTGCTTGGTTTTGCTATTGAGTGTGCCACTAGTGAAGACGAGAATTTGAATTCACCTTGGACGTCATGCATTTCATTTACCATGAGATGTTCGATGTAATGGTGAACATGCACTCTATCTCGTATGCACCATATATTATGAATCTCATCAAAGACACACTCCTGCATGAATATTTCAGTGGTATGTTCGATGGGAAACACAAGGTGAAGAAGCCATACATCAACAGAAAGAAGAGTACCTTTGTCCCCGCCGAGTCTGA
This sequence comes from Avena eriantha, assembly GCA_910589775.1. Lineage (NCBI taxonomy): Eukaryota > Viridiplantae > Streptophyta > Magnoliopsida > Poales > Poaceae > Avena > Avena eriantha. The sequence goes on from OU342741.1 coordinate 348,695,571, forward strand.
TACTTTTATGGGAGATGCTCATGCTAGTGGTGCCACTCATGGGAGAAGGCTCTTGATCCCAACCATTGCTCGAGAGGTGAAACAACTCAATTGGTTTGAACGTAGTGTTCTATGCATGGGAGTTGATACCCACAAGGCTCAGTATGATGCATATCGCCAGCATCATGATATGGCTCATACTCAGTAACAGATTCTTCATCATGTCTCTGGGGCCCAAGGCCATCCCCCGCAGTAGTTCGCTACCACTCCATACGTTCATTGGAACACCTATGGTATCAACTATGGTGAGATGGAGTGGTGCTTGTTCCCTGGCGAGGGCATTTCCACCTCCTCCGACAGATGAGGGGGAGGAGGAGGAGGACAGTGATGGAGACAAGGATGAGGACGAGGAGTATGAGGATGAGGATGAGGATGAGGATGAGGACGAGTGATTGTTGGGGGAATGACCCCAGGTAGGGTAAAGTCGGGGTAAAAGGACAAGGTCCGCCGAGGTTAAGACAGGCCAAAGCATGTGTTGGATGAATCATAGAAGGGTCAGCCGAGTTACGGCCGGGTTACCCTAAGCCAGGAAGAACCGGCAAGACTCGACCAACGTACAAGTTACGTCGGCACGAGGAAGGAACCCTTTTCCCATTTGCAGGTACCATCTTGGTCGGGTTAAATATGCCCAGGCCGAGTCAGGAGATAACTTGCTCAAGAAGGAGCTAAGGGTCAGCGCTTTTCACCCTCCTAAGGAATCAAGGGAGGGACAAGCGCTAGCGACAAGGGTCAGAGAGTCAGAGACAGAAGAGATCGCCACGGACGTGACACTCTCTGACGGAAACGGTCATAGCGTGTGGGCTCTGTGCCATTGCCTAACACAGGTTGTGGGCAGGGGAAAGGAGCACGCCGAGTTACCTCTTTGGGACAAGCATATAGCGGGCCACGTCAGCCCTAGGTGTACCCTGGCTACCCCATTATAAGGTGGGCCAGGGCCTCCAAGGGAGGGGTTGATCTTTCTGCTTAGGGAAAGAACCCTAGAGAGAGTAGAGAGAAGGAGCACTTCATCTCCTTCCTCTCTACGGTACAGCTCAAGGAGAATCTGTATTAGCTTTGAGATCATAATATAAGATCTGTGAGAAGTTCGTCGTGTGTGTGTCTTGTTCTATCTTTCCTGTGTAGAATCACTATGCTATCCCTCCCCGGATACCACTAGTACACATTGGCCCCATCTTTAGCCTACCTATGGCATCTAACGTGACACCACCACGATAGTTGGCGCCCACCGTGGGGCCAGCAACGGTGCTAGCTGGAGTCAAGATCTGGACAGGAAACTTCATCATCACTGGGGAGCACATCGTCTCCGGGTTGGTCCAGCGATGGGGCTCCCTAGACTTTGTCAGCAATAATGTGTGCAGCTTCGCCAACCGCCCGCCTCCACGCAACAGGCTCTTCGTCAACTTTGGCGTCCACAAGATCTACATTAGCGTCGACGAGTCCTGCGTCTAGAAGTAGCATGTCGTCGAGGGAGGAGAACCCCCTCTTTGTGTAGCTCGCGGTCCATGTACCGCTCGCCCTGCTAGCTGCGTTGAGGTGATGGTGACCGCGCCAGATGCGGAAGCAAGCAAAGACCTAGTGGAGGATCCAGAGGTAACACCCAAGGCGCCTAGAGCTAGATCTCCACCATTAGAAAGGCCACAGAACATCTTGCAGCAGGAAATAGAGAGTCTCACTACTCCTATAGCTCCTATAGTTGATCCGGCTCAGGCACATGTCAAGTTAGAAGAGACCCAGCAGAAAATGTTAGCAGGGGCAAAGAAAGTAGCAGCGCTTCAGCAGGCATTGAACATAACGCTGCAGGAGTATGCAAAGGCAAACAAGATTAGTCCCACCCGCATGGATGGTGTGAAGATTAGGGGTAGAAACCTTATCAGTAAGATAGACAAGGAATATGTGCCTAGGACGGGGCAGTCAGGTAACCCCATGTTAGCTGGTCTGCTAAGGTATAGCACCCCGGCAAAGAACCTCAGAGCAGCAGATGCGGCAACATCCGAGTTAGAGGAACTGACTGGTGAAGCCCAGGAAAGGCAGCAAGAAAGGCTTATTGAGTTGGTAAAAATCTCTAACAAGAAGAATGAGGAATTTCTTAAGGAAAACCTAGCAAGGGTAGGAGGTTCCCAAGTCGTTCATGCTCTCCAGCAAAATCCGCTGGGGCGGCATCATTTGTTGGGCCGTGCAGAGATAAACAAAACTTTTTACCCTACGCGGTACTCCCAAGATCCAGCTCAGGTGATACTCCACGAGATTTACCACTAGACGCGCAGGTGCGGATTGTTGATGAAGCGTGTCAGTTGATGTTGTGTCGAATGATCCCCGTACAGCACGTCCAGATCCCCACGGACCTCCTTTTCTCCAGCGCCGCACATGCAACACCTCCACCGGTATCCACAGGTATAGGAAGGAAGCTCCAGGCAGAGGACTGCTAGATCCTGTCTAGCCCAAAATGAGAGTGGAGAAAGTGACGGCTAGGTAAGGGATAATCCCTTGTCACTCCACTTATATACACTCCTAGCTGGGCTCAACGCTTGAGGCCCATCTAGGCTGTGCCCCAATCTTCCATATGGATCTAATCCACATGGGCTCCTTACCCTTAAGTGTGTGACCCTGTAGGTTCACGTACACCTAGACACGACACGAGTCGCCACTCTAAGTCGATAGTTGGTAGCGGCCTCTAGCAAGACGTGCCAACTCCCAAGCGTCGTAAAGTCGGCATACAAACCTTTCTTAATGTGACTTTCGTCCAAGTCCCTTTGCCTCACGATATATCTTGTCAAGCTATAGGCGAGTTGTTGTCATCCCTTTAATAGCTCGACTCTCTCTTCTCGTTCTGTGATATACGATTCACTAAACTAACACTTAGTCCGACTCATTGGTTAACACTTAACCAAGTCGCGCATGGCCATGCTTCCGAATCATATCACACGAGAGGGCCCAGAGAATATCTCTCCATTATGGAGGGGCAAATTCCATCTTGGTAATCCACGTCACGCAGCTTGCTTCACAACCAACCCGAACCCTACCTTTAGAACTGCCCATTTACGAAACAACGTTTGATAGGACCTAAGCTGGCGATCCACAACTCGGATCATGCGATCACCTCAGGTCGAAGGATTCCATTGCTTGAGACTGCAAATGACAACATGCTTGTTGCATCTCAACTGTGGGTCAGTCCGATTCGCTAAATCTTTAGCCGAATCAGTGTAAGTCGGAATAGCATCTCCATGCTCATGACAAGTGGAACCGAGTCATCAAGCCGACTTTCACATTAGTCTAAGTTGTGTGTCTAGCACAACCTCAATGACCAAGGACAACTAGTATGAACAACATGAATATATAGTTCCACAATCGAATCACTTATTCAATGATACATATTAGTAGTTCATACATGGATAATAAATTTATGAATACATTGGGAATAACATCATACATGATTGCTTCTAGGGCATATTCCCAACATCATCCCCTCATGCGGTCCCAAGGAGAGAAGAAGTAGTGACCTCTGGGAGTAAATACAAGTAGATGGTCCCGTATGACCCGGCAAGGGCATGGAAAGGAAAAACAATACAGTGTGATGATGATCGTAACAGTGCCAACAGAGGTGAAGGTGGACGAGGAAACCAAGGCCAAGGAAACGTTGGGTACGACAATGCCGGACAACATAACTCGGCACAAGCCGGGCAGAACCCACCTCAGCAGCATCAGCAGCAGTACATACCTCGGCAAGAGCAAAGTGTCAGCCCAGCTATGCAACAGCAACATGTTCGTCTGGGTCAAGATAGGAATGATGATGGTTATTTGGCAATGGCCAATGCCGGGTTCCCCAAGCCGTATCATCATGTGATAGGGTCAAGGCTGGGAAATAGGAACCTACAGCAAGATGATGCAAGGTTGAATTTGGACTGGATTTATAGGTTGGAAATAATGAAAGGACAAGGTCCTCTAGGTCTAGCATGTTTTGGACCTCGGATTATGAGAGAACCTCATGTGCCGAACTTCTAGTTGGCTAGAGAAACAAAGACATATGGCGGAAGTAATAAGCTAGAATATTGGCTAATTGATTATGCGACAACAGTAAACACTGCCACAGACAATTTGAGATGGGCCGTGAGGTATGTGCCTCAAATGCTAGAAGGACCAGCGAGAGTATGGCTCAACATTCTGCCAGCAGGAAGTATAACCTACTGGATAGATTTCGAAGAAATGTTTATCAACAACTTCACAAGTACCTACAAGAGACTGAATAGGCCGTAGCAACTGGCGATGTGTGAACATAGGCCAAATGAGACAGACCATGAATTTTTAACTTGATGGTGCAATATGCGCAACTCATGTGAAGGGGTGATCGAGTCGCAAGGAATTGCTTGGTTTGCACAAGGATGCATATGTGCAAGTGTGTTGTTGCAAAGGCTGCAAAGAGATATGCCAACGATGTTGGCTGAAACAATCAGAATTGCCGACTCATATGTGTTGGGTGATCCAACTCAACCTCGGCTGGTGTCAAACGAGTCAAATGAGGAATATTACCCTCGTGATAGAGCCGAGTCAGCCCAGTAAAATGATTTCCGGGGTAAGAGAAGAGAGGAAAGACCGGATTACAGATATGGCTCACACCATGTCGCTATTGTGGATCAAGATCAACCTAGAACTGGGAGTAGCCAGCGATAAAAGAGTGGTAGCCAATAGTAGGCATAGAAGAATGACGGCAAAAAGCCTTGGACAAGTGAATAGAAAAAGCAATGGCAAGAAAGGAATGGCATGCGAGGTATACGTATGAGGCTATGCTGGATCAACCATGCAAGTTCCATACAGCAAATCTGATTAAGCCAGCGAACCATACAACTCGGCAATGTGAGTGGTTCTGGCAGGCAGGACAAGGTAACCCTGAGCAAGGCAACATGGGACCACCCCATCAACCTCGGCAACCGCACCTCATAGGAGGCAATGCTCAGCAAACGATGTTGCCACCACCCCCGCTAAGGTATGAGAACCATGACAGAAGGGATGCAATGCATCAGGTGAACAACCAGAACCAGCCGAACCAAAGACGCCTGACAATGACGAGAGAAATGAGTACATGGAACACCATCAAAGTTACTGTGTATTTACCATGGAAGAAACTGACACGAAGAGCATGCAGCGGTGACATATGGAGGTCAATGCAGTTATGCCAGCTATGCTAAAGTACATGCCTCGGTCTGATCAAGAAATCGCATGGAGTATCAAGGATCACCCTAGGCTCATGCCGAGTCCTGGATCATATGCGTTGGTGCTTGACCCCACCTTCATCGGGCCAAACATCAACGTGAGGTTTTCCAAGGTGTTGATTGACAATGGTAGCAGTATTAATATACTATATAAGGACACGATGCACAAGTTGGGAGTCTGAGAGAATATGCTCCTAGCAACAAAGACAACTTTCTATGGCACTGTGTCGGGTTTGCCCTACGGGCCTATTGGCAAGGTCTGAATTAACATGTTATTCGACACAAGCGAGAACTGCAGAACTAAGAACTTGGAGTTCGAAGTGGTGGACTTGGACAGCTCTTACCATGCATTACTTGGCATGCCAGCTCTCAACATTTATGGCAAGTGACCACATTAGTTACTTGAAGATGAAGATGCCAGGGCCAAATGGAGTCATCACCATTACAGGAGATTTCAAGCGCTCAATGAGTGTGCCTCAGCCGGGTCAAACCTAGCCGAGTCACTGGTGATAGCAAAAGAAAAGAAGAGATTTCAAGAGGCTATGGCACTGGCTCAGTCCTCGCAGCTAAATATGTCGTCCCTAAGTAACCCGCATGGTAGTGTGTCATTTCAGCCAACAAAAGATACCAAGAAGGTTCCCATTGATGACCAGTTCCCAGAGCGCACCATGACTATTGGTGCCGGACTTGGCAACAAATAGTAAAGCGAGCTCGTCAGCTTCCTCCATGAGAATCGGAAAATCTTTGCTTGGTCCACACAGGATCTGTAGGGTGTACCGAGGGAGCTAGCCGAGCACTTTTTGCACGTAAGACTCGGTGCAAAGCCGGTGAAGAAACCTCTTCGACGCTTTCCGAAGGTAGGAGAAAAGTCATTGGTGATGAGATAGCTCGGCTCCTCGCAGCCGGGTTTATCATGGAAGTACTTTACCCGGATTGGTTATCTAATCCAGTACTAGTGAAAAATAAGAAAGATGACTTGAACATAGCAGTGGTGTGGCGTATGTGTATCGATTACACGAACCTGAACAAGGCATGTCCAAAAGATCCATTCCCTCTGCCGAAGATAGATCAAGTCATTGAATCAACCACTGGGTGTGAGTTGTTGTCATTTGTAGATGCGTATTCGGGTTTCCACCAGATAACCTTGAACTTGGCTGATCAATTAAAGACTGCTTTCGTTACCCTGTATGGGGCTTATTGCTATCGCACCATGCCATTTAGCTTACGTAATGCAGGGGCAATGTATCAGAGATGCATGCAAAATTCTTGCATGATCAGATTGGAAAAAATATTCAAGTATATATCGATTATGTGGTGATAAAAACCAAGGAGAGTCATACTCTCTTAGATGATATCCGGCAAACATTCACGAACTTAAGGAGGTTCCGAATGAAACTTAACCCAAAGAAATGCACCTTTGGTGTCCCGGCTGGAAAGTTACTCGATTTCCTCGTGTCCAGCCAAGGTATCGAAGCTAACCCACAAAAATCCGAGCTATTGAGTGAATGGAATTGCCAAAGTGTCTTAATGATGTCCAGAAGTTCACTAGTTTCCTGGCATCATTGAGTCACTTCGTATGTCGGCTAGGGGAAAGGCATTACCTCTCTATCAGCTGATGAAAAAATCAGATAAGTTTGTGTGGACACCATAAGCAGATAGTGCTTTTCACGAACTAAAAAAGATGCTAGCCTCTGCACCAGTGTTAGCTTCACCATTATCCAAAGAGTCGATGTTGCTATATATAGCAGGGACCAACCGAGTCGTAAGTGATGTGTTAGTGGTGGAGCGTAACGAGGAAGGTAAGTCGGTGCAGAGGCTAGTATATTACCTAAGCGAGGGATTGTCTACTTCAAAGCAGAATTATCCTCATTATCAAAAGATGGCGTATGGCGTCTATATGGCAGCCAAAAAGCTTAAGCACTATTTTGAAGAACACCCTATAAGGGTGATATGCGAAGCACCTATATCTGAGATAATGAGTAAAAAATATGCAAGCGGCCGAATTGCCAAATGGGCGATATAGCTGGCCCCTTGATGGCTCTGAAATATAGCCATCTATGTCCACATTTAAACTGGATATTATTCAATATTTTGATGAAATATCTCTCTAAACCCTACCACTAATGCCTAATGATCAAAGGGGTATGCAATCCTTTCTTGCTATTTTTCCCTGCGCAGATAATGACGTTTGATGATGGGAATCACTACATTAAAGTCAAACATACAAGATTTCCAACAACCCAAAGAAACCAGGAGTAGTGAAGTGGAGACAGACGCTTTAACGACCAACTATATGGCGGGAATAAAATTCTGGCCGTATAGTTCCGGTCGTATAGTTGCCATCGACACCGCTAGGTCAAACAGATCAACTTTCATGAAGGGGGCCCTATATAAAGAGGCCTCAGGCGACGAGAAAAGGCTCGCCAGCTCCTACCATATCATCATCCGCCTCCAGATCTCCATCCACAACACTGAAGAACCACTAGAGGAATAGACTTAGATCTAATCTCCAAACCCTTCTCCACCACCATAGCCATATTCCACCACTTGTAATAGTAGATTTGATCTTCGATTGGTGACATTGTAATACTATTTGCTATCAATCTCATGATTTCCACTACAATATTCTGATTCTTAATCTCATATCTATGTGTGAGTAATTATCCTTGGGCTAAGGGCTTCGGCCTAGCCATGTAGCTTTTGTGCATGTTATTTATCATATATAGGATCATGTATTAGTTTGTATGACATGATGATTATTGTATCCTCTCTTGCCTCAATCCAAGGACTCGTCAGGTACCCAAGATCCTGAGGATTGAGCCAGGTATAGGGAGTATGAGTAATGACTAATCTACAGGTTGGGAACCCCAGTGACAGAAGGGGTAGTACGGCTGTATGTGAGGGATTTACTTGGGATTAACGGTGACGTTACTATGCATATCATTAGTTCTCTTTCTTCTATGGATGAGACTAGTAGGTTATTTCTATAAGCGGTTGCGGAGGCAATTGCAATTACGGATGCACTGCCCACATATAATTTATCTTGCTCTAACAATTATATGCATACTTTATTTTTATCTTTTATTCCAATCAGATGTTTTGCACAGCTACAAGTGAAACCGAATGCCCTAGGCCCTCTCTCTCCATCACCAACAACAACAAAAGGCGCAAACTCCTGGTCCGAAAAAAACACAAAATGAATTCTAAAACTCCCGAAGGTCCGTTAAAGTAACTTCACTACGCTTCTGCTTCCTGGGGATTCGATAAATCTAGGTCTATTAGGGAAAAATAGCTATACTACATCTATAATCCGGATCAAAGGTATCAACCCTAGGTGAGTTGCAACCTATGCTAGGTGAGCAACGTGTTGGTTTCTCTACTTTAAAGGCTTGTGGAATGCTCACTAGGAGATGTGGTGTTTATTACCTGCATATTGCTGGAGTTGGGCGTCTCTACCCCGCTCATATGCCTAATGTCTTTTCTCTATCGAGGAAGGATGTTTGCTATATGACTTGCAGGTTGAGCAACACCAACCCGAGGAGGAAATTCTGGAAGAGGATGAGGACCACGAAGACGAGCAAGAAGTTCCTTATCAAGAGGAGCAGCCACAAACCTGGTTTGACACATACCAAGACTTCCAAGAACTTGGAGGGACTGTGTAGAGGATGTATAGTATCTCCTTGAACCTCCGAGGAACAACTAGTAATTTACCAAATCAATTTGCGAACTGGAGTAACGACTTTTTCCTGCCACCACAATGATTTGAAGGGCTTGCAAAATCCTAAGCTTGGGGAAGTTTCCTCATTATCTTTATTTGGCATTCATTTGCTTTTATTTACTTTGAGGTTAGGTTTTTAATTCGAGCTTATAAACACTTGTGTTGGCTTCCCCAACACTTTATCTTTAGTTATTTATATTTTCTTTCGAGATTTTCTAGCCGAGCTTTGCCGCCAATTTTCTATTCTTTAATTCCCTCTCTTAAAAACAACAAAAAGATTTCTCCATTTATCTTTATTTTCCCTCTTTCTTTTCTTTTCTTTTCGCCTCAAGGTTCTCATGTATTTGCAGGAGAGTGATCAACTTTGAGTTTCCAAGAAACAAATAAAAAAGGAAAAGAGAAGTGGAACCAAACATGAGAGGTATGCCTTATGACTCCCCACTTTTGAAGTTTGAGAAACCCATGCTAGTTAGTAGTAAATTTTGAGATATTATATTGGTGGAGTGAGTCTTTATATTGAAGTAAAGTTTTGTTTGCAAGGGTATTTAGTTGGGTAAGTTTTGTTCCAGCTGTTGTAGTTAACCAAGTCTTGCCTAAAAATTTGCTAAACAATTGTAATAAGGAAAAGTCCCACAATTGAAGGCTTGGGTGTTTTAGTGTTTAGTCTTGAAGGCTTATTTCTAGAGACATTTAACACCACGGAATATAATGATTGACTTGATAGCTCTCTTTAAAAGGATTTGTTCGATTGAATTAATGTTTAGCGGTTTTTGTGAGCATGCCAAAGTTTGACTTGTTAATCATAAGAATGATATAGCTTTATGCATGTCAAACTTCATGGGATGCCAACAACTCCGCTGGGCTACGAACGATCTTCATGGAGGAAACTCCTAGATTTCGGCTATGAGTTGATTAAACATATGTAGCAGTAATGCTATAGTGGGTAAGATTCTTGGCACCCCCGGGTAGCTATGTTCATGATGGAATCACTCCTCTGGCTATTACGAGTAATCATTGTACAAAAGGAACAAAAACCTTAGTGATTCCACGAGTGTCCATCACATCCCGATAAACTAATTAATTTTTTTGGCATGCTCTCAGTTACTTAAGAACTGAAATTCTTGAAGGACAATGAATACAAAAGTAGTGCTTGAAGAGTCTTGATTTATTGATGTGGGAGAATTGAGATACTCTAGTGTATATGCTTTTCATGACAACTCTCACACTCTCAATTTTACATGATTACACTTTATTGTTCAAAGGCAAGCCTATGAGTTGATTACATGACATGGAATAAAGTTTACTAATTTGAATCATCCATGTTAACAATAATTTTGCTACGCTATAAGGATGCATGAAAACCCGTATGATATGCTTGCCATTACTCTATCTATGCTGAAGTTTTTTAGATTTATAAAGTGGAGGAAACATGAGAGTACCAATCATGAGTAAGATCATCATCTTGTTATTTCAGTTTAAATGTTGATTTCCTTTTTGATTTTGGTTTTCTTGCTCGAGGATGATAAAGTTCATGGCTCTGAAATATAGCCATCTACGTCCATATTTAAACTGGATATTATTCATATTTTTGATGAAATATCTCTCTAAACCCTGCCACTAATGCCTAATGATCAAAGGGGTATGCAATCCTTTCTTGCTATTTTTCCCTACGCAGATAATGACGTTTGATGATGGGATTCACTACATTAAAGTCAAAGATACGAGATTTCCAACAACCCAAAGAAACCAGGAGTCGTGAAGTGGAGACAAATGCTTTAATGACCAACTATACGGCGGAAATAAAATTCTGGATGTATAGATCTGGTCATATTGTTGCCATTGACACCGCTAGGTCAAACAGAACAACTTTCATGAAGAGACCCCTATATAAAGAGGCCTCGGATGACAAGAAAAGGCTCGCCAGCTCCTCCCAGATCATCAGCTGCCTCCGGATCTCCACCCGCAACACCGAAGAGTCGCTGGTGGAATAGACTTAGATCTAATCTCGAAACCCTTCTCCACCACCATAGCCATATTCCACCACTTGTAATAGTAGATCTCATCTTCAATTGGCGACATTGTAATACTATTTGCTATCAATCTCATGATTTCCACTACAATGTCTGTGATTGTTAATCTCATCTCTATGTGTGAGTAATTCTCCTTGGGCTAAGGGCTTCAGCCTAGCCATGTAGAATTTGCGCACGTTATTTATCATAGATGAGACCATGTATTAGTTTGTATAAATGATGATTATTGTATACTCTCTTGCCTCAATCCAAGGACTTGTCAGGTACCCAAGACCCCGAGGATTGAGCCAGGTATAGGGAGTATGAGTAATGACTAATCTACAGGTTGGGAACCCTAGTGATAGAAGGGGTAGTACGGCTATATGTGAGGGATTTACTTGGGATTAACGGTGACATCACTATGCATATCATTAGTTATCTTTCTTTTATGGATGAGACTAGTAGGTTATTGCTATAAGCGGTTGCGGAGGCAATAGCAATTATGGATGCACTGCTCATATATAATTTATCTTGCTGTAACAATTACATGCACACTTTATCTTTATCTTTTATTTCCATCAGATGTTTTGCACATCTACAGGTGAAACCGAATGCCCTAGGCCCTCTCTCTCCATCAACGACTACAACAAAAGACGCAAACTCTTGGTTCGATAAAAACACAAAAGGAATTCTAAAACTCCTGAAGGTCTATTAAAGTAACTTCACTATGCTTCTTCTTCCCGAGGATTCGATAAACCTAGGTCGACTAGGGAAAAAGAGCTATACTACATCCGTAATACGGATCGAAGGTATCACCCCTTATGCTCCATAGTATGATAGAAGAAACACGATCAAGTATCAGGCAGTGGACGATTTTTCGTAGATTGGGCCGATATGCAATACGAACCTCCATTGCCGAATTCAAACTACTAGAGAATTCACTTTGATGGATCAAAGTTGAAGGACAGATTAGGGGCCGGGGTAGTCCTTACGTCGCCCAAGAAAGACCAACTGAGATATGTACTTCACATCCACTTCAGAGCATCCAATAATGTGACAGAATATGAGGTGCTAGTACATGGGCTAAAAGTGGAGCTTTGCCAAGTGACGAGGTACTTTCTAGGCAAGTTCAAAGGAGAGCAAAGGCATACACCATAATTGATGTTGAGTTATACAAGAGAAGTGTCACAGGTGTATTGCAACAATGTGTTGACCCGGAAGAAGGGCTGGACACCCTCCGAGATAATCATCAGGGGGAATGTGGGCATCACACCTCGTCTAGGGCCCTAGTGGCAAAAGCTTTTCAGCATGGGTTTTACTGGCCAAGCGCCTTGTAGCAAGCCGAGGAACTTGTGAGGAAGTGTAATGGGTGTCAGAGGTACACTAGCAAGACACATTTGCCGATGTCTGAACTCAAAACTATACTAATCACTTGGCCATTTGCTATGTGGTGCTTGGATATGGTGGGACCATTCAGGCCGGCCCGAGGAAACATGACTCGCATCCTAGTCATGGTGGACAAGTTCACTAAGTGGATTGAGGTAAAGCCAATCAGAAAATGTGATGGAGCTACTGTCGTGTCATTCCCCAAAGACATTATTTTGAGATACGGGTACCCACACAGCATCATAACAGATAATGGCATAAACTTTGCTGAAGGAGCGTTTGCTAGGTTCTGCCAAAGTAAAAGAATACAGCCAGATGTTGCATCAGTAGCACACCCCGCATCAAACGGGCAAGTAGAAAGATCCAACGTACAGTATTGTTCGGGATAAAACCCCGACTCATTGAGCCACTGCAAAGATCAGCGGGGTGCTGGATTGATGAACTCCCAGCGGTACTATGGAGCCTAAGAACAACTCCGAATTGATCAATAGGCTATACACCATTTTTCTAGTATATGGGGAAGAAGCTGTACTACCAGCCGACATAGAGCATGACTCGCCTAGGGTCACCCAATACACAGAAGCTGAAGTGCAAGGATCCCAGCAAAATGATGTTGATCTGCTAGAAGAGGCAAGAGAGTTGGCACTGTTCAGATCCGACATATATCAGCAAAACTTCCAACGCTACCATAGCCGGAAAGTGAGCCCCCGAGTTTTTCGGGAAGGAGATTTGGTACTTAGGCTAGTGCAACGCACTACCGGCATGCATAAGCTCTCACCTCCATGGGAAGGACCTTTCATCGTGATCAAAGCACTTCACAATGATGCATACTATCTTATAGATGCTCAACCAAAGGAAAAGAACAAGGCGGACAGGTCTGGGGAAGAATCAAAATGGCCATGGAACGTAGCACTACTTTGTCCGTTTTACACTTAGCGAAAGTGTATGTATTCTGAACTCTCATATGTTGGCATGTATGTCGGCAATGAGCTTATCAATGAAATCTCGGCACCTCGAGTAGAAACTCGGGGACTGCTGATGGATCTCAAATATAGCCATCTATGTCCACATTTAAACTGGATATTATTCATATTTTTGATGAAATATCTCTCTAAACCCTGCCACTAATGCCTAAAAATCAAAGGGGTGTGCAATCCTTTCCTTCTATTTTTTCCTGCATAGATAATAACATTTGATGATGGGAATCACTACATTAAAGTCAAAGATACGAGATTTCAAACAACCAGAAGAAACCAGGAGTCGTGGGTCGGAGGCAGACGCTTTAACGACCAACTATATGACCAGAATAAAATTTTGGTCGTATAGTGTAGCCGTATAGTTGCGAACTACACCGCTAGGTCAAACAGAACAACTTTCATGAAGGGATCCCTATATAAAGAAGCCTCGAGCGACAAGAAAATAGCCTCGAGAGTCCCTGCCCCAAATCATCAGCCGCCTCTAGATCTCCATCCACCAACCGAAGAGACGCCGGAAGAATAGACTTAGATCTAATCTCCAAAGCCCTTCTCCACTACCATAGCCATATTCCAACACTTGTAATAGTAGATCTCATCTTCGATTGGAGACATTGTAAGACTATTTACTATCAATCTTATGATTTCGACTACAATGTTTGTGATTGTTGATCTCATCTCTATGTGTGAGTAATTCTCCTTGGGCTAAGGGCTTCGGCCTAGCCATGTAGCTTTTGTTCATGTTATTTATCATAGATGAGACCATGTATTAGTTTGTATAACATGATGATTACTATATCCTCTCTTGCCTCAATCCAAGGACTTGTCAGGTGCTTAAGACCCCGAGGATTGAATCAGGTATAGGGAGTATGAGTAATGACTAATCTGCAGGTTGGGAACCCTAGTGACAGAAGGGGTAGTACGGCTGTATGTGAGGGATTTACTTGGGATTAACGGTGACGTCACTATGCATATTATTAGTTCTCTTTCTTCTATGGATGAGACTAGTAGGTTATTGCTATAAGCGGTTGCGGAGGCAATAACAACTATGGATGCATTGCCCACATATAATTTACCTTGCTCTAACAATTACATGCACACTTTATCTTTATCTTTTATTCCCATCAGATGTTTTGCACAGCTACAGGTGAAACCAAACGCCCTAGGCCCTCTCTTTCCATCATCGACAACAACAAAAAGATGCAAACTCTTGGTCCGGTAAAAACACAAAAAGGAATTCTAAAACTCCTGAAGGTCCGTTAAAGTAACTTCATGATAAGTCCATTTTGCATCACTATTCTATGTCTCAATTCACTATTATTCATTGATATTTTTCGTATTGAGAGGTGATGCTTATGTTATTTCATCTGTTTTTCCATGGTTGATGACTTTTGGAGCATGGACCGCTGCAGTCAGGATTCTGATGGAAAAGGTGTTGTTTGGAGGCAAAATTCGCGAAGATCAGAAAATCCAGGAAAATATACGGAAAATCCTATTTTTCTAGAAGACTAAGGATGCCAGAAGACGGCGTGGAGATGGGCCACATGGGGCCCACACCACCCGCTGGCGCGGGCAACCCTAGGCCGCGCCAGCAGGTGGTATGGCCACCCTGGCCCACTCCAGCCTCTCCCCTCTGGCGTATATCATCCTCCCGAAAGCCTAAGACTCAGGGAGCGACCATAGAAATATTCTGCCGCCTCTGCGGGGCAGAAAACACCAAGAGAGAAAGATCTCTCTGGAGGATAGATTTCTGCTGGGGGAATTCCTTCCTGGAGAGGGAAGATCGTCGCCATCAACACCATCATCAAGCTGGACTTCATCGGGATCATCCTCATCATCACCACCATCATCACCATCAGCACCCTCATCACCTCCATATTGCTGTAACAATTGGTTGAATCTTGCATTAGTTCATAGGGGAAACTTTCCCGGTGTTGATTACTCTTTGTAGTTGATGCTATTGAGTGAACCGTTAAATTATTGTTTATGTTCAGATTGTTATACATCATTATTCCATCTCTGATCATGATCCATATGATGTCTTGTGAGTAGTTCGTTTTGTTCTTGAGGACATGGGAAAAGTCATGTTGTTAGTAGTGGAGTTGTGTTGAGAAAGATTCAATAGTTTGTTATTTAAGTTGTGGTGTACTTCTTCTAGTGGTGTTATGTGAACGTCGACTACATGACACTTCACCTATATGGGCCTAGGGGAATGCATTGTGTATTTGGCTACTAATCGTAGGGGTTGCCAGAGTGATAGAAACCTGAACCCCCGTTAGAAAACCATTGCACAAGGGACGTAAGGGTCTTAGAGTTTAAAGCTGTGGTTAGGTTTCTACCTTAATTACTTTCTTGTACTTACGGATGTTTGCAAGGGGTATAATCACAAGTATGTATTAGTCCTAGGAAGGTCGGTACATTAGCACAGGTTCACCCACACAACACTTAGCAAGCTAGAGAAGATTAATCAACTATATGAAGCGAAAGCACTTGACAGTCTTCCCATCTGTCCTCGTGAACATTTGGTCATCTTAAGTAATACAACCGGCTTGTCCTTTGCTTCATAAAGGATTGGGCCACTTGCGGCATTTATTCCTACTGTCTTTTATTTACTCGTACTTTGTTTACTTGCTTTATCAAAAAACCCTAAAAATCCGTTTGCTAAGTATTTGCAGAGAATTCCTGATCCATACCACTAGCCAGCACCTTCTGCTCCTCGTTGGGTTCGACACTCTTACTTATCGAAAATTCTACGATACACGCCCTATACTTGTGGGTCATCAAGACTATTTTCTGGCGCCGTTGTCGGGAGTGAAGCGCTATTGGAGAGTGGAACTGGTAAAGGAAACTTCTACTGTGAGTATTGTTTACTTCTGCTAGTTGCTTTATTTTTGTTATGGATAATTCGCTCAATTTCTTATTTAGTAATGCTACTACCACTACTAAGGTAGTAGATAAACCACCACCTGCTGAGAATGATGTTTTCAAAATACCTACAAGAATTATTGATCGTGTTATGGATAACTACTATGTTGGAGATGGAACTGTCCATCCCGGTGATCATTTGCTCTTTATACACGAATTATGCGGGTTGTTCAAGTGTGCAGGTATTACTACAGATCAAGTTAAGAAGAATTTATTCTCATTATCACTGAAAGGAAGAGCTGAGGACTGGTATAAGCTGCTGAAGAATGGTCAAGCTCTAGAATGGGAGGAAATAGTGCCTCTCTTTTATTCAAAGTTTTATCCTCCTAGTGAGATTCATAAAGATCGGAATCAAATATACATCTTTTGGCCTCTTGATGGAGAGAGTACAGCTCAAGCTTGGGGGAGATTGAAGTTACTAATGCTCAAATGTCCCATTCATGAGCTCCCCAACAATATTATTAGCAATAGCTTTTATGCAAGGCTCCCTCTACATGACAAGGATTTATTGGACGCTTCTTGTGATGGATCATTCACTCGCATGGAAGAAGAAGCTAAATGGGATCTTCTGGACCGTATTCAAGAGAATGCTGAAGCTTGGGAGAATGACAAAGGTAGAAAGTCAGGTATAAATTATGATTATGAATGCATTGAATCTTTTATGGGAATTGATGACTTTCAAAATATTAGTAATGCTTATGGTCTTGATTTGCAAGTTATTATGAATTGCTTTAGAACTTTTGCTTCTTATATTGAAATTCCAAAAAGGGGATGGAATAAGTACCATGCACCTTATAAAGATATTGTTGACTGTGTTCCTGTTGGGAGCACTGAGTGTTACATTATTGATCATATCTTACCTGACCCTTATATCGAGAAGATTCCCTTCCCAGATAAGGTAAAGGATCAGCCTATGATAACTAATGTAATCACTAAAAGTGAAAAGAGAACTGTAAAACCTGATGAACAAATAAACGTTGAACCTGTGGTAGCAATTGTGAAAGACCTTGTCACTAAAAACATAGAAGAGGGACACATAGTATTTTGTGAGGATGCTTCTAATATTGTTTCACATCCTAATAGAACTAAAAAAAGCTAGTGTTCATGTGCTTTCTGTTTGAATTGGTGATCATTGCTATTATGGTTTATGTGATATTGGTGCTAGTTCCAGTGCTATTCCTTATGAGCTTTATAGAGAAATTATGCATGAAACCAATCCCTGCGAATTGGAAGAGATTGATGTGGTTATTCACCTTGCTAATAGAGAGACCATCTCTCCAATTGGTATCATACGAGACATGGAAGTTCTTTGTGGTAAGATCAAGTATCCTGCTGATTTTCTAGTACTTGGTTTAGCTGCTAGTAAAACTTATCCTATCATTTTTGGTAGACCTTTCTTGAGTACTTGTGGAGCTATTATTGATTGCAAGAGGGAGAAAATCTTGACTAAGTTTGATGGGGAATCTTATGAGTTTAATTTTTCGAAATTTGCTAAAGAACCTTGCGAAGAGGAAACCCATAATGAGGATTTTAGAGTTGAACAACTTGCTTCTATCTCTCTTGCTCCTAACAATGCTTTGCAGCAATTTATGGAAGATCACGAAAGTGAGATCTTCATGGAAGAAAGGAATGAGATTGACGAGATCCTCCGTCGTCAACCCCAGATGCTAAAGCATGACTTGCCTGTAGAAGACTTGGGTACCACGTTGCCACCTAAAAAATAGAAAGGAATGCTTATATTGATGATAAAAAGATATATCTTGTTATTATTAGCTCTAAACTTTCAAGAAAGGAAGAAGAAAGGTTGTTGGAGGTTTTGAAGAAACACCGAGGAGCTATGGGCTATACTCTGGACGATTTAAAAGGGATTTCACCTACTATATGTCAGCATTCTATCAACATAGAACCAGATGTGAAGCCAGTGGTGGAGCACCAACGATGTTTAAATCCTAGGATAAAGGAAGTGGTAAGGAATGAGGTATTGAAACTCCTTGATGCTGGTATTATTTACCCTATTGCTGACTGTGAATGGGTTAGTCCTGTTCATTGTGTTCCTAAAAAAGGAGGTATTACCATTGTTCCTAATGATAATGATGAGCTTATTCCTCAAAGAATAGTAGTAGGCTATAGGATGTGCATCGATTTTAGAAAAGTCAATAAAGTTTCTAAGAAAGATCATTACCTGCTTCCTTTTATTGATCAAATGTTGGAAAGGTTGTCTAAAAAGACCCATTTTTGTTTTCTTGATGGTTATTCTGGTTTCTCTCAAATTGCTGTTAAACAACAAGATCAAGAAAAAACTACTTTTACTAGCCCTTATGGAACTTATGCTTATAGACGTATGCCTTTTGGTTTATGTAATGCTCCTGCTACTTTTCAAAGGTGCATGTCTGCTATCTTTCATGGTTTTTGTGAGGAAATTGTAGAAGTGTTCATGGATGACTTTTCTGTCTATGGAACTTCTTTTGATAATTGTCTACACAACCTTGATAAAGTTTTGCAGAGATGTGAAGAAACTAATCTTGTTCTTAATTGGGAGAAATTCCACTTCATGGTTAATGAAGGGATTGTCCTTGGGCATAAAGTTTCTGAAAGAGGCATAGAACTTGATAGAGCTAAGGTTGAGGCAATTGAGAAGATGCCATGCCCAAGAGACATCAAAGGTATTCGTAGTATCCTTGGTCATGCTGGTTTCTATAGAAGGTTTATTAAAGACTTTTCTAGGATATCAAAACCCCTTACTAATCTTCTTCAAAAAGATGTACCCTTCGTTTTTGATAATGATTGTAAGGAAGCTTTTGAAACTCTTAAGAAGGCTTTAACTACAACCCCTATTGTTCAACCACCTGATTGGAGTTTACCCTTTGAAATAATGGGTGATGCTAGTGATTTTGCTGTAGGTGTTGTCCTTGGGCAACGTATTGATAAAAAGATAAATGTTATCCACTATGCTAGTAAGACTCTAGACGCTGCTCAAAGAAATTATGCTACTACTGAAAAGGAATTTCTAGCTATTGTTTTTGCTTGTGGTAAGTTTAGGCCCTATATTGTAGACTCAAAATTCACCATTCATACCGATCATGCTGCTATTAAATACCTTATGACGAAGAAGGACGCTAAGCCTAGGCTTATTAGATGGGTGCTGCTTTTACAAGAGTTTGATCTACATATAGTAGATAGGAAGGGTGCTGAAAATCCTGTAGCTGATAATTTATCTCGATTGGAAAACATCTCTTTTGACCCTATGCCTGTTAATGATAGTTTCCCAAATGAACAGTTAGATGCAGTAGGGGTAAGCTCGCGAGTGAGCCCTTGGTACGCTGATTATGCTAACTTTATTGTCTCCAAGTATTTGCCTCCAACTTTTACAGCTCAGCAAAGAAGGAAGTTCTTCTATGATTTGAGGCATTATTTTTGGGATGACCCACACTTATACAAAGAAGGAGTGGATGGTATTATGCGAAGATAAGTTCCAGAATATGAACAAAAGGAGATATTGCATAAATGTCATGGTAGTGCTTATGGAGGACATCATGTAGGAGATAGAACTGCACAAAAGGTGCTACAATCAAGTTTCTATTGTCCTACCCTTTTTAAAGATGCAAGAAAATTCGTTTTATCTTGCGATGAATGTCAGCGTGTTGGTAATATTTCTAGATGCAATGAAATGCCTATGAACTACTCTCTAGTTATTGAACCTTTTGATTGTTGGGGATTTGACTTTATGGGTCCTTTCCCTCCTTCGAAAGGCTACACTCATATTCTCGTTGCCATTGATTATGTTACTAAGTGGGTAGAAGCCATTCCTACAAAGAGTTCTCACGGGGAGACCTCTCTAAAAATTCTTAAGGATGTTATCTTTCCTAGGTTTGGAGTGCCTAGGTATCTCATGACTGATGGGGGTTCTCATTTCATTCATGGTGGTTTTAGAAGACCCTTGCTAAATATGATGTTAATCATAGAATTGCTTCAGCCTATCACCCCAAACTAGTGGGCAAGTAGAGTTATCAAATAGAGAAATTAAATCCATCTTGCAAAAGACTGTTAATATATCTAGAAAAAACTGGGCTAAAAAGTTGAATGATGCTTTATGGGCTTATAGAACTTCTTATAAAAATCATATGGGGATGTCTCCTTATAAAATGGTTTGTGGGAAAGCTTGTCGCCTACCCTTAGAATTAGAGCACAAAGCTTACTGGGTAGTTAAAGAACTAAATAGAGATTGTAAGCTCGTTGGTGAGAAAAGATTATCTGACTTAAGTTCTTTAGATGAATGGAGGAGTGAAGCCTATGAAAATGCTAGGCTCTTTAAGGAAAAAGTTAAAAGATGGCATGACAAGCGAATACTTAAGAGAGAATTTCATGTTAGTGAGAAAGTTCTATTGTATAGGTCTCGACTCAGATTTTTTGTAGGAAAGCTACTGTCAAAATGGGAAGGACCTTTCATTATTGAAGAAGTATACCGTTCAGGAGCAATAAAAATTTCTTCTTTAAAAGATAATACTACACAAGTAGTGAATGGGCAGCGACTCAAGCACTATATTGCTGGAGATTCTTACAATGAAGATGTTGATGCCTTTCAAGTTATAACTCCAGAGAAATTCAGCAAGGACCAAATTCAGAGACCTGCAGAGTCTGTTTTCAAATAGGTAATAGTTATGTAAGAAAAGTTCCGTGAAAATACAATCCAACTATATTTTGGTAGTTTTCAGTCAATAAGGGAAGTTACAAAGCGAAAAAGGGACGGAAACGGAGCCAGGGTGGCCCACACCACCCTGTGGTGCAGGCCCACCCCTGGCCGCGCCACCAGGTGGTGAGGCCACCTCAGACTCTGCCTTCGACCCGTTTTCACCCGGTACCTTCCTCTTGTTATGAAACTTTGTAATATATAACCCCCCAGATCTTCTGAGGTTCGTATATTGTATTTTCGTCGTGTTTTTGTTTCAGTCTGTTTTTGCCAGGTAGAATCCCAGATATGTAACCACAATTTCTTCCACTGGATCAGCCGAGGGAGAGTCCTTAGAAGAGATCATCAACCCATACATGAGAGAGTTGAAGATTCATCTGAAGGAGTTGTTGCTCGAAGGTGGGGAGGTCCGGATTAAAGAGGTTCAAGGCCCTAAAGGTGAAGGAAGTCTAGAGGACAGGATGGAAGCACTAGAGCAAGAAGTCTTTGGGTACAAGAATATGGCGGAGCGTGAAGTGGATATCATCCATAAGATTTGTTCCGAACTCATCACCGACCACCAAAAGGAGACTGCTGAACTCAAAGACGAAGTCCTCTCACTCCGCCAAACAACCAACAAACTGCAAGCACAGTTCTGTGACGCTCAAAATCAAAACGGTGAGTATGAGGCTAGATTTAAATGCATAAGTGCTGCTGCAAGTTTCAGGATGTTGGAAACCACGATGTCCTTTGTTGATGGGAAGCCGTTACCCTAGAAGACGGACGAAGATGAGAGGATACCACCACCACCGAAGGAGTAATTCATCATCAGGTTTGGCTTCCCCTTGGTTTATTCACAGCTTGGGGGAGTGCCGCGGTATCACATCACTATCTTCTATCTTTTTACCTTTTTAGTAGAGTCATATCATGAATAGAGGAGTTATTATGTAGTATGGTTTGCATTATGGAAGTGTTCCCTCTCTCGTTAGATATGTATCCCTTGGTGTGAGTTGTCGTTATGGATTATTAATGAGAAGTTCTATCATTCACTCTTTTGCATAGCTTATATTAGTTTTCAATTCGTGGTTATATGATTGATCTTGTTGTTAGTATTGGTATCACTTTGGGATCATTGAGTTAATTTAGTTGGTTTTGGCAAACCTGGCTCGGTCAGTAGCACACTATTTTTGAGAGTTGAAAGAAAAGATAAAAGTACCTTTAAAGAAAAATAATTTCATCATCTTTCTTTCTTGATTTGCTCATAAGTTTAGTATTCTCTAGTTAAGATCTTTTGTGCTTCCGAGGAAGATTGCATGTTTGTCTTTATTGCTTGTATGTTTGTTTGTTTCCTTCAACTCTTATACGTGCTACCCAGCCAGCTAGCCAAAAACCTATACTGAGAGGGAATTCTTCTCGTCACCTCCTTTAAACCAAAACCTTTGCCATTTGTGTCCACCATACCTACCTAGTAGCATTATTGCTATTCCAAGTAAATTCTTGTTTTATCTACCTCCCAAATTAAACTTGTTATGTGAAAATTAGTGATTAAAGCTCTCACGAACTTGATGGCACATCTTACCTTCTTGCATTTAATAAACTTGAACCATTGGGTCCTTCTTTGTTGCGTATATGCTTGTGCTTTATGAGTTGAAGTTAGCAGAACCATGTATCATGGGGACCACTTTCAACTTCATTGGTACTTGTACCTAGTTGATATCATGTTCTTTTGCTTATGGATCCCGGCGGTGTGAAATAAAAGTGGAACTTGTAAGATCATGGAGTTTATATGTGTGTTAGAGAAACGCCCGGGCCACTAGCCTAAGCCATGCCTAATCATGGTGGAAACTTGCAGCATAACTATAGTGAGCATTCTATGAAGCATCCTCAATAAAAACCTATGCAAATAGCAAATAAAAAGATTGCTGAGATGCTCACTGTCTGCTTGCCTTGTCATTTTGATTATAGGATAGCTCATGTGTCATGTGCAAGGGGTACCCCGTTGGCGGTTCTGAATGATACGCATGTATTTACAATGACAAGAGCTTGCTCGTGACTGAAGTTGAGTAGCATGAGGTTCGGTACTCATAAGTAAGGGGCGTGGGACTTCAATTTATAACGTGTCAAGCATATCCTCTTAGTTGTGTCACTTTAACCTTAATCACCAAAAGATGCCTATGATAGGGGCAATGAGAGTTGAAAGCTAGTAAGTATCATAATTATTGGGAGCTCTTTATGAGACTTGCAATCCCTGCTTCCCTCTGTGAAGGGCCTTTCTTTTACTTTGTAGTTGAGTCAGTAAACCTACTTCCCTTCCATCTCAGCAAGTATTTTGAGTTGTTGTGTTTCATTCATTCATATGATGATTTATTCAATCATGTTGCTTATGTTCCTTGTTTTGCACATTGCTCTTATCTTGATGTTTACTACTTTGAAAGCTATCATTGAAAACCAGCTATTTGTGAACTCCAGCAAATTATCAACTATTCTTCGACCAAGAGCTAAGTTTGCCATTACCAATTATGATTCACTTTATGTATCTTTATTGTGTTTCCTTTACTCATTGCAAGTTGAGTTATATAATAGTCAGTTGTCTTCTATTATGATCCGTGTATTTGATGATTGTGATGCTTCTTGTCCGTATTCTTTTATTGACTCTTCACTCCATAAACCTGAGGCCATGTTTATTGAGCTCAGTTTCGCTTGAGGACAAGCGAAGTCTAAGCTTGCGGGGAGTTGATACGTCCATTTTGCATCACTATTCTATGTCTTAATTCACTATTATTCATTGATATATTTTGTATTGAGAGGTGATACTTATGTTATTTTATATGTTTTTGCATGGTTGATGACTTTTGGAGCATGGACCGCTGCAGTCAGGATTCTGATGGAAAAGGTGCTGTTTGGAGGAAAAATTCGCGAAGATCAGAAAATCCGGGAAAATATACGGAAAATCCTATTTTTCCAGAAGACTAAGGATGCCAGAATACGGAGTGGAGATGGGCCACAGGGGGCCCACACCACCCCGTGGCGTGGGAAGCCCTAGGCCGCGCCACCAGGTGGTGTGGCCACCCTGGCCCACTCCAGCCTCTCCCCTCTGGCGTATATCATCATCCCGAAACCCTAAGACTCAGGGAGCGACCACAGAAAGATTCCGCCGCCTCTGCGGGGCGGAAAACACCAAGAGAGAAAGATCTCTCCGGCAGACAGATTTCTGCCGGGGGAATTCCTTCCCGGAGAGGGAAGATCGTCACCATCAACACCATCATCAAGCTAGACTTCAGCAGGATCATCATCATCACCACCACCATCATCACCATCAGCACCCTCATCACCATCTCCATATTGCTGTAACAATTGGTTGAATCTTACATTAGTTCATAGGGGAAACTTTCCCGGTGTTGATTACTCTTTGTAGTTGATGCTATTGAGTGAACCGTTAAATTATTGTTTATGTTCAGATTGTTATACATCATTATTCCATCTCTGATCATGATCCATATGATGTCTTGTGAGTAGTTCTTTTTGTTCTTGAGGACATGGGAGAAGTCATGTTGTTAGTAGTGGAGTTGTGTTGAGAAAGGTTCAATAGTTTGTTATTTAAGTTGTGGTCTACTTCTTCTAGTGGTGTCATGTGAACGTCGACTACATGACACTTCACCTATATGGGCCTAGGGGAATGCATTGTGTATTTGGCTACTAATCGTAGGGGTTGCCGGAGTGACAGAAACCTGATCCCCCGTTAGGAAACCATTGCACAAGGGACGTAAGGGTCTTAGAGTTTAAAGCTGTGGTTAGGTTTCTACCTTAATTACTTTCTTGTACTTACGGATGTTTGCAAGGGGTATAATCACAAGTATGTATTAGTCCTAGGAAGGTCGGTACATTAGCACAGGTTCACCCACACAACACTTAGCAAGCTAGAGAAGATTAATCAACTATATGAAGCGAAAGCACTTGACAGTCTTCCCATCTGTCCTCGTGAATATTTGGTCATCTTAAGTAATACAACCGGCTTGTCCTTTGCTTCATAAAGGATTGGGCCACTTGCGGCATTTATTCCTACTGTCTTTTATTTACTCGTACTTTGTTTACTTGCTTTATCCAAAAACCCTAAAAATCCGTTTGCTAAGTATTTGCAGAGAATTCCTGATCCATACCACTAGCCAGCACCTTCTGCTCCTCGTTGGGCTCGACACTCTTACTTATCGAAAATACTACGATACACGCCCTATACTTGTGGGTCATCACTTCACTACACATCTACTTCCCGAGGATTCGATAACCTAGGTCTACTAGGGAAAAAGAAGCTATACTACATCTGTAATCCAGATCGAAGGTATCAACCTTTTTTCTGGCGCTATTGCCGAGGAAGCAATAGCTACCCTAGTGAGGTTAGTAGGAACCTTGCTAGTTTTAATTCTTGTTTTTAATTTTGTTAGTTTGCTTTCAGTCTTTATTTGAAAAAACCAAAAAAATAGTTACTCTTTAAATTCTTGCTTTTACTATTATAAGTCTCTGTTTAAGAAAACCCAAAAACATAGGAAATATGGCTGAAAAGAAGCTTGGGGACTTTGCTACTCCCAACAATGATTATTTGTGTACTCCTATTACTTAGCCACCAATTGCTGCTGATGACTATGAAATTAAGCCCCATTATTTAAGTTTGGTTCAACAGAATCAATTTGGAGGCTCTGATTTTGAAGACGCATGTATGCACTTGAATACTTTCATTGAAATATGTGATATGATGCGCATAAAAGACATTGACCCAGATGCGGTCAAATTGTGTTTATTTCCTTTCTCAATTAGAGGAAGAGCAAAATAATGGTTGCTATCTTTTCCTAGAAATACTATTACATTGGGTGGAATGCACTTCTTTATTTATGACTAAATTTTTCCCACCTACAAAGACTATGCAACTTATATCTAATATTACTGGTTTTAGACAGGAAGAGCGCGAGCCACTAGAGCTTGCATGGGAGAGGATGAAAGAATGCATGAGAAACTGTCCTAGTCATGGGATGGAAGACTGGTTAATTCTCCATCTATTTTATAATGCTCTTAACCCTGTGTCTAAGTCTATGCTTGATACTGCAGCTGAAAGAACATTTATGGGTAAACATATTACCGAAGCAAAGCAAGTGCTAGACAATATGCAAGACAACCATGCTCAATGGCATGTGGATCGATCAAACATGAAGAAGGTGAACTCCGTCTCACCACAAGAAAATGAAGAACTCAATGCTAAGTTGGATGAGCTCATACTAGCCGTAAAAGGTAAGGAAACCCATGTAAGATCTATCCCTGAAACAAATATTGAAGAAATAAACTTCATAGGTCGTAATGATTATAACCCTGCTTGGAAGAAGAATTATAATCCTAATTTTCAGAAACACTATTCTAGTCCTGCAGGTAACTCTAATAATAATATAAGAACTAGTAATGCTAGTCTCCAAGAAACACTTAAGTCTTTTATAGACTCACAAAATGAACAAAACAATATTCTTGTTAAAATAATGGAGAACCATGATGCTATGCTTGGTAAATTATCTAACCAATCTGTAAGTTTGAGAAATGATTTGTAGGCCCTCCAAGAAAGAATGAGGATCGTTGAGGCACAAGTAGGTAAGATAACCGAGAGTCAAACTCTCATTCTAGCTAAATTTCCAGGTAAAGCTGAGCCCAATCCTGTTGAAGACCTCAAGATGATGAGAATCCAAAGGGAGCAGCCTAAAGAACTTGATTATAGTAATGCTCCTTCACCAAGCTACACCATTGAAGATCTCGTTAAAAGGATCATCATTAAGATTCTGGTAAGTTAAGGAAATGAGGAAGCTATGTACCAACACTTCATTAATCAGGTAGCAATAAAGGTACATGATCTTGAGGAAGAATATAAGAAAATTGTTGAAAAATTACCTGTGAAGCTTGATAATATATTTGAGCCTACTATCAAGATTAAAATTGGGACCAATGAGATAGCTGCACTTTGTGATCTAGGTGCAAGCGTCTCAACAAGTCCAAAGAGTCATTTTAACAAGTTAAATCTTGGCTCTTTTGAGATCACTACGTTAAAATTGCATCTAGCGGATTCTACCTATAAACAAGCTGTAGGAATTAAGGAGAATGCTTTAGTATACATTAAAGGTTGTCCTGCTCTTATTGACTTTGTTATTATTGACATGCCTAAAGATGCTACTGCTCCTATTATATTAGGTTGTCCTTTCTTAAGAACTATTAAGTCTTTGATTAATCTACATGAAGGGAACGTGAAGCTTCAATTGCCTTCGCTGGATCCTTTTGTTATTCATTTCCCTAGGAAGAAGAAAGCCAAGGATGATGAAAAGGGGGCCATCACTTTGAAGGCCAACTATTTTGGAGTGGGTGTTCCACTTATCTGGCCTAAGTGAGCAACATTGAGGTCAAGCTATTGACCATAAAAGAGCGCTTCATGGGAGGCAACCCATGTGAAATAAAGGTTTGAGTAAAGTTTTCCAGTTTTAGTTTAAGTTTTAGTTTTAATCAAGAGTGCTAGAAAACTCCAATTGAGGAGAAGAAGTTTGGTAGTACTAAAAATCCTGATTTATTCATGCTGTTGTTGGTCGACAATATTTACTGTGAATTTTCTATCAAAAACAAGGTATATCACTAAGTTACAGGATAAGAAACAATTTTCGAAGAAATGGAAATGTTTTGATGCATACAGAAGGTTTAATGACCAACTATACGGGAGGAATAAAAATTCCGGCTGTATAGTTCCAGTCGTATAGATATTTTTTCCATCGACAATTTTTCTTTCATATCTACTGACGGTTTAACGACCAACTATACAGCAAGAATAAAAATTACGGCCGTATAGCTCCGGTCGTATAGATATTGGTGCTTTCATACAAATTCTTTTCCATGTATTGACGGTTTAACGACCAACTATATGGCGGGAATAAAAATTCCGGCCGTATAGCTCCGGTCATATAGATATCGATGCCTTTGTACAATTTCTTTTCCCAGGTACAAACGGTTTGATGACCAACAATAAGGCGGAAACATATTGTTCGGTCGTATAGTTCCAGCCATACAGATGTGCCGTCGGGTGGAAACCCTAAAGTTTTGACAATAGGCCAACTATACAGTGGGAACACATGTTCCGGCCATATAGTTCCATCCGTATAGTTGCGTCCGAGCACAAAAATGCCACGGGAGGTACCTTCAATCCCAAAACTTCAACCATTTTTCTCTCTTCTAACTCCAAACCTTCTCAAAACCTCAAGAGATCTTCATCTCTACTCAATTTCGTTCGATTTGCTCGCACACAAGTGATCTACGGTATGTTTCTCCTCCGATCCTCCAATTACTTTTTGTAAATTCATCATCGATCTATTGTCATTATCAATCTAGGGTGAGACCTACTATGAACTAATTGCCATGATTCTCTTGCCTAGATTATTATTTTGAGGAGTTTCTTTAGTGTGCTATGATGAGTAATATGTCATACTTACTGTTGTTGGATCAAAAAGTTTTATTTTTTGTCTTTCTTCATTGTTTTATATGATGAACACAAGGAGCCAAACTCATGCTCGTGTCGCCGCTAGCACTTCTCGGGCTGTCACTCAAGAACGCATGGGGATACAGTTCAGGAATGAGCTCCAACGTGATTGCTTCAACAAGATCAAGAACCGCGAAGTGAAGGCCACCAAGTGGGCTTGCCCCATTATATTGAACCAACTTGGTATTTCTAATGACTTCAGATTACTTTGCAATAGAGCTGGCCTGCAAAAATTTGTGTACAATGATGTGCTTACTTATCGCTGCTTAACTATTGAATTCCTAAGTTCGTTGCAAAGCACCGTTAAACTATGGCAAGGAGAGGACACGATTTCTTTCCGACTTATGAACAACAACTACACTTTAACACTAGATGAATGGTGCACATGTTTTAATTTGCCAAACAATGATGTTAATGCCTTACGCGCATCCTTTACTGGCTTAGACCATTTCCCTACACAATATTTTAATGGAATAAGTTTCACTACTAGAGTAAGCAAGAGGAAGAATATTCAACATCCTGCAATTCGCAATTTGTTCTATGTTATTGATAACACCTTGCAGGCAAGAAATGATTTCACAAGACTCAGTGAGGAGGACATCCTAGTCCTCGCAAAATCTGCTTACACCAACTATGACTTGTCACTCAACTTGGGTGCAATCCTTGTGCGCTACCTGGAGCACCAATCCTCCCAAAGCCAAGGACCAATTACAGGCGGAGGCATCATCACTGTGCTTGCCACTGCCCTAGGAATCAACTAGGTGAGTTGCAACCTATGCTAGGTGAGCGACGTGTTGGTTTCTCTACTTTAAAGGCTTGTGGAATGCTCACTAGGAGAGGTGGTGTTTATTACCTGCATATTGCTGGAGTTGGGCGTCTCTACCACGCTCCTATGCCTAATGTCTTTTCTCTATCGAGGAAGGACGTTTTCTATATGACTTGTAGGTTGAGAAACACCAACTCGAGGAGGAAATTCCAGAAGAGGATGAGGACGAAGAAGAGGAGCAAGAAGTTCCTTATCAAGAGGAGCAGCCACAAACCTGGTTCGCCACATACCAAGACTTCCAAGAACTTGGAGGGACTCTGGATAGGATGCATAGCCTCTCTTTGAACCTCCGATGAACAACTAGTAATTTATCAACTCAATTTTCAAACTGGAGTAACGACTTTTTCCTGCCACCGTAATGATTTGAAGGGCTTGCAAAAGCCTAAGCTTCGGGAAGTTTCCTCATGTATCTTTATTTGGCATTTATTTGCTTTTATTTCGAGGTTGTGTTTTTAATTCGAGTTTATAAGCACTCGTGTTGGTTTCCCCAACACTTTATTTTTAGTTCTGTCTATTTGCTTTTGAGATTTTCTAGCAGAGCTTCGCCACCAATTTTCTATTCTTCAAATTCCCTCTCTTAAAAACAACAAAGAGATTTCTCCATTTTTCTTTGTTTCCCTCTTTCTTTTCTTTCCACCTCGAGGTTCTCATGTATTTGCAGGAGAGCGATCAACTTCGAGTTTCGAAGAAGCAAATAAAAAAGGAAGAGAGAAGTGGAACCAAACATGAGAGATATGCCTTATGACTCCCCACTTTTGAAGTTTGAGAAACCCATGCTAGTTAGTAGTGAATGTTGAGATGTTATATTGGTGGAGTGAGTCTTTGTATTGTAGTAAGATTTTTGTTCGCATGGGTATTTAGTAGGGTATGTTTTGTTCCAGCTCTTGTAGTTAACCATGTCTTGCCTAAAAATTTGCTAAACAATTGTAATAAGAAAAGGTCTCACAATTGAAGGCTTAGGTGTTGTAGTGTTTAGTCTTGAAGGATTATTTCTAGAGACACTCAACACCACTGAAAATGTTGATTGACTTGATAGCTCTCTTTAAAAGGATTTGTTTGATTGAATTAATGTTTAGCGGTTTTTGTGAGCATGCCAAAGTTTGACTTGTTAATCATAAGAATGATATAGCTTTATGCGTGTCAAACTTCATGGGATGCCAACAACTCCGCTGGCCTATGAACGATCTTCATGGAGGAAACTCCTAGATTTCGGCTATGAGTTGATTCAACACATGTAGCAGCAATGCTATAGTGGGTAAGATTCATGGCACTCCCGGGTAGCTGTCTTCATGATGGAATCACTCCTCTGGCTGTTATGAGTAATCATTATGCAAAAGGAACAAAAACCTTAGTGATGCCATAAGTGTCCATCATAGCCCGATAAACTAATTTTTTTGGCATGCTCTCAATTACTCAAGAACGAAATTTTTTGAAGGACAATGAATAGAAAAGTAGTGCTTGAATAGTCTTGATTTATTGATGTGGTAGAATTGAGATACTCTAGTGTATATGCTTTTCATAACAACTCTCACACGCTCAATTTACATGATTATACTTTATTATTCAAAGGCAAGCCTATGAGTTGATTACATGACATGGAATAAAGTTTACTCATCTGAATCATCCATGTTAACAATAATTTTGTTGTGCTATAAGGATGCATAAAACCCATATGATATGTTTGACATTACTCTATCTATGCTGAAGTTTTTCAGATTTATGAAGTGGAGGAAACATGATACTACCAATCATGAGTAAGATCATCATCTCATTATTTTAGTTTAAATGCTGAGTTCCTTTTTGATTTTGGTTTTCTTACTTGAGGATGATAAAGTTTAAGCTTGGGGAGGTTGATGGCTCTGAAATATAGCCATCCAGGTCCATATTTAAACTAGATATTATTCATATTTTTTTATGAAATATCTCTCTAAACCCTGCCACTAATGCCTAATAATCAAAGGGGTATACAATCCTTTCCTTCTATTTTTTCCTGCACCGATAATGACGTTTGATCATGGGAATCACTACATTAAAGTCAAAGATACGAGATTTCCAACAACCAGAAAAAACCAGGAGTCGTGGGTTGGAGGCATACGCTTTAACGACCAACTATACGACCGGAATAAAATTTTGGTCGTATAGTTGCTAACAATACCGCTAGGTCAAACAGAACAACTTTCGTGTAGGGACCGCTATATAAAGAAGCCTCGGGTGACGAGAAAAGAGCCTCGAGAGTCCTTGCCCTAGATCATCAGCCGCCTCCAGATCTCCATCCACAACACCGAAGAGCCGCCAGAGGAATAGACTTAGATCTAATCTCCAAACCCTTCTCCACCACCATAGCCATATTCCACCACTTGTAATAGTAGATCTCATCTTCGATTGGCAACACTGTAAGACTATTTACTATCAATCTCATGATTTCCACTACAATGTTTGTCATTGTTAATCTCATCTCTATGTGTGAGTAATTCTCCTTGGGCTAAGGGCTTTGGCCTAGCCATGTAGCTTTCGTGCATGTTATTTATCATAAATGGGATCATGTATTAGTTTGTATGACATGAGGATTATTGTATCCTCTCTTGCCTCAATCCAAGGACTTGTTAGGTACCCAAGACCCCATGGATTGAGCCAGGTATAGGGAGTATGAGTAATGACTAATCTGCAGGTTGAGAACCCTAGTGACAGAAGGGGTAGTATGGCTGTATGTGAGGGATTTACTTGGGATTAACGGTGACGTCACTATGCATATCATTAGTTCTCTTTCTTTTATGGATGAGACTAGTAGGTTATTGCTATAAGCGGTTGCGGACGCAATAGCAATTATGGATGCACTGCCCACATATAATTTATCTTGCTCTACCAATTACATGCACACTTTATCTTTATTTTATTTCCATCAGATGTTTTGCACAGCTACAGGTGAAACCGAACGCCCTAGGCCCTCTCTCTCCATCATAGACAACAACAAAAAGACGCAAATTCTTGGTCCGGTAAAAACACAAAAAGGAATTCTAAAACTCTCGAAGATCCGTTAAAGTAACTTCACTACGCATCTACTTACCGAGGATTCGATAACCTAGGTCTACTAGGGAAAAATAAGCTATACTACATCCGTAATCCGGATCGAAGTTATCAACTGACTTAGTAGTAATTGTCTTTCTCTGTATTTGCCTTTTATATGTTGGCTGGCTTAAATTTCTTACCCCTTAGCCGAGTTAGTAGTGTGTGGGAACCAAAATCTAACTCTTCGACTTGCTACTGTCCAAAAGGATTGGCTTCATGGCAAGCAAGAGAACAAGTTCGGAATTGCTATACACATGAAAAACGACTAAGTAAAGGGACGTAATGGAGCCGACATTTTTTGGACTAACCTCTATATTTACTTTCTTTAGTTATTGTCATGAAGGATTATTTTGAGCTAATCCTCGCAATTCCAAAGTATTGTTACTTTAGTTTGATTGACCTCGGACTCGTGAGTCGAATGCTGAATAATGGTAGACGCGGGCCAAGTCATCAAATTGAGAGAACAAGAAAATGAAACTCGTGGACTTCTCCCAAATTGATCCAACATAAAAAAAAGTTTTAGCAAAATAAATTCAAAGTGCATATTACATCTTGTGCTCAGTATACTAGGGATTTAATAAAGTTTAAGATTCATGTGTTCAAGGAGCCGCAACGGCCGGATCCGCGGTAGGAGGAGGCATGTTGTCTTCACCGTTGGGAGCCTCGGCTTCAGCATCACCATTCGGGTTTGCCTTGTCATCCTTGGCATCATCCGGATCTTCCTGGTCCACATCCACGCCTTCTTCAACATACTCATCGTCGACGGCATCGAGTAAACACGGTCCCTCGTTCCATTGATGGTAATGAGCATATTGAATAAGGTCGTAGGCTCGGGCTTGGCGTTGAGCGATGCAGGCCAGGTCTATGGTCCATCTGGATCCAGTGCACATGCATCAAAGAACATTGAGGTCAATGTCCTCATACCAAGATAGCACAAAAGATAAAGATGTATCAGCTCCAGCGCGCGCTGCAGATTCTCGCCACAAGCTGAGTTGCATGCTGATGTCGAAGAGTTTCTCGATCCACACCGTGACCTGCTTGGGAGTAGTCTCATCCGGCCAGAGAGTATGAAAGGCTTCAATGGCAGCACCGAGGAGCCCAACTCCAAAAACTTTCATGGGTCCGAGGCTGGCCGCAAGACCAACCAAAGACTCGTCGACAATGATTCTGTAGAGATGGCACCAGTTTTAGCCTTCTTCTCCTGGCACTTACGGATGGCAACATTAGAGTGGGCTTTGGATTGAGCAAAATCATCTGAAATGACAAACAAAAAGTAAGTCAGAAAGCGCAAAGAGGAGAGAAACGTCGGCAATAAAAAACAAATTCGGAATAGAAAAACATACGAGCTATGAGGCCATGAATCCAAGTCAGTTCGGCCAGCCAAGTAGCTTGCTTTTTCTGAAAATCTTCAAGCATGGTCGTCGCCGACTCAACCTTGGCCTCGGCTACCTAAAGAAGCTCATTGTTTTTATCAAGTTGGGCTGTCAGCCGGATCTTATCCTCGGAGAACTCTTGATCAAGCTTATCCAATTCAATTTTCTAAAGTCGCTGGAGTTTTTAATTCTTGGCATGAAGCCGAAGGATCTCCTCGTCCTTCTCCTTCAGTTGGATCTGATGTTGTCCTGCTTGTTTGAGGGAATGAAGCATCAAGTCATGACTGGGCACACTATCTTGAAGAGATACTGCAATAATTTTTGGCCCGCCGAAAGCCGAGAAATGATTATGAGCCGAATCAAAGGTGTAAAGGGCAAATGATAGAAAACAAAAGTACCTTTGAGCTCGGCCACTTGATTCCGCAACTCCTAGTTCTACGCCTCCACATCAGCTGGCAATTTCCGAGTCACATGTTAGCTCGGCAAGGCAAGAACAAGAAGAGCTAAACTTAAGGCAATGGAGTAAAAGTTTACTTTTCTGCTTCAGCTCTGGTAGCAGTTCCTTGTGCTTCGTGGAAAGTTCTTTATGGGCGTCAAGGAGCCATTGAAACTCGGTAGTGCATCGATTGGTGGTGATCTGCAAAAGAACAACTACTGGTTAATATGGCACAAAGATTTTCAAAATTATTCAAGATCCGAGTCAAGAGGAACTTAAGTTAGCTCTAGGTGATTGGATATTCAAATTATTCAAGATCCGAGTCAAGTGGAACTCAAGCCGGCTCTAGGTGATTGGATATTTGTAATTATTCAAGATCCGAGTCAAGTGGAACTTAACCCGGCTCTACGTGATTGGATATTCAAAGTTATTCAAGATCCGAGTCAAGTGGGACTTAACCCAGCTCTAGGTGATTGCATATTCGAAGCTACTAAGGATTTGAACCGAGTAAGGCTCGATTCGAATTTAGGTGGCTGGTTAAAAGAGCTATTGGTCTAAGTTCTAAATGGCTAAGGCAAAATTCTTCGGAAGAACCACACAAGTTTATGGTTAAGAGCATCCGGATGAGTAACATGTTACTCCCCCGGAGGCTCGGGGACTGGAGGATATATCTACAAGTACTTGTGCATATGTGAATGAGATGGTCAAATAAATTACCTCCATCATCTTGATGGCGTAAGGAATCACTTTCCTAGCAGTATTCATTTGAGCACCAATTTCAGTAGGGCCAAACTTCGCCGGATTCCCAGACCTAACTTCGACATACTCAGCATTATTCCAATTCTCAGCATACTCAGTGAGTGAGCCAAGGCTCCCACCACTGAGAGTCCGAGTCAGGACTAAGCCTTTTTCGTGAGTAACTTGTCAGACGACCTTTGCAGCGGCCAGACTGGAGTGCAGTGTGAGCTATTTGTCCGAAGTAGGGCCAGAAGTGGCACTACCTTGCTGCATCATGGAAGTGATAGTGCGATAACCCAACCTAGCCGTGGATCCCTTGGACATAGCTTTGGGAACCTTGGAAACTTTCTTGGCCTTACCAGCTGGTTTGACCTACTAAGAGGTTGAAAGAGGAGCTTTGGCTACAAAGGATGTGGCGGCCTGCAGGCTCGGCCAAAGTTGGTCATCTCGTCGAGTTTGAGGAGACTCAGACAAAGCTGGCTATGCTTGCTAAGGAGAACAAGAAGTTGGAGCTTGCTAAGGTTGAGGTGGATCTTGAGTTTGAGATGGTGCCTGAGTTCCTAGCACCTCGGTAGAAACTTTTTCGGTGCCAATGTTGCTGGCACCATCATCTTCTTGTTGCTACAGAGCAGAAGGGTCACCTTGTTGATCCGACATAATCACGTCCTCGGGGGTGCCTCCTCCACCCGCGCCGATGTTGTCTTCCTCCTTCCGAGGTGGACTGTTGTTGGGCGCTGTAGGAGAATTTTCCTGGATGGGGCTGAGGACGGAAGCATCACCATGAGGAGAAGGTGGTCCCTCATGAATAGGAGAGGCAATACTGGAGGCACTCTAGGAGATGTCCTTGGGGGCCCTGCCGAATCAAACGAAAAGAAATATTAGGCTAAGGCAAAAAGAGACAAACAAGAAATACAGACCAAAAGAGTCATGATACTTCAAGAACGGGAGAAGAAAGAAATAATTACTCGGATGCAATTGGCGAAGCTTTGGGCTTGGGAGTTTTTCGGCCAGTGGGTTTCTTACCGGGTCTCGTAAACCTCTTCCCAACCCTAGAAGGCTGAGCCGAAGGAGCCGAGGTCGCGACAAGTTTCCTCACTGAACCTTGCCCTCCCACTACCACTAGAGGAACCTCGTGCACCTGACCAGCCGGGTTAGCTGGAGGAGGATCAGCCGGAAAGGCGTAATAGATGGGCATGGGGTCAAATACCTCTAGGATCTCACACTCATCATCATCATCATCGTCCGTCCAATCCTTTAAGACAGAAGTCTTATCGGAGGATCGGCCGGAGCTGGAGTCCGGAATAGGCAAAAACTCCTCGGAGTCTGGTTCCTCATCGTCCAAGGTTTCCCGATCCTTGCCCCAAGTGAGGGCAGGAGTCAGACCATCCTCGACTATTTGCTGCAGGAATTTCTATGCAAAATAACATATGAAAGTCAAATGAGAATGGGCCGACATAATACATAACTCGAAAGGAATAATTTGAGGGGTGTACCATGGGAACCGGCTTAACTCAGCTGAAGGGCTCGATCCCACACACCCATTCCTCGGTCATGCTCGTCTTAAATATAGATTTGACTCGGTAGAAGATTTGGGAGTGGGTTAGCTTAACCGAGGAAACTCGGTTAGGGTCGCGAGGGCCACTCATGTAGCAAAGCTTGTGGCTTTGCTGTTGTAGCGGACAAACCCGGCTACAAATGAAGGTGACCATCAAGTCTTCACCGGTTTACCCTACATCAGTGAGCTCGAGAATACATTTCAGCATGGAGTTGATGAGCAGATTATTCCTTTTGGGGTCAAGGTCCCAGTGCTTCTTCGTGGGCACGCCAACCTTGAAGGCTAGAAGCCGAATCAAATCAGCTGAGGTATCGTTCTTCACGTAGAAGAACGTCCTTTCCCATCCCTTGCAAGACTCGAGGCTGGTAACCCGGGGGAAGCTAGAGTTCTTCCGGGGAGACATGCATGCCATGCCGCACTGGGTTAAGGATTTCTCGTCGGGCTGAAGTTCTTTGTTGGGGATGACATTGATTTGAATTGAAAGAACTAAGGCCAAGGTATCCCTCAACCACGAACACAAACATGGAGAGAGAAGCAAGAACGTTCGCTGGAAGATGGTGGGGTTGCAAACCGAAGGTGTCAAGGAAATCTATGAAGAACTTTCTAACAGGAAGGCCGAAGCCACGGGAGAAATTGGAGAGGAAGACCATAAACTCACCGTCCTCTGGGCGGGGACCAACTCGTCGTCGGGGAGGCGGCAACTAACCCCCTTGGGGATGTGGTGCGAGCGAATAAGCCAGTCAGTCTCTAGCTATGTCACGTTGGAGCCAGCCCAGGCACCGTGTTCATGGGCGGCGCCACCGTCTTCCTGTTCCTCCATGATGGTGACCTAGTGAGGCATCTCAAGATCCAGTTCCTCAGAGGAGGAACTAAATGAGCAAGGGAGAGGCTTCGACTGGCACGGCCCCGTAGCGATGGCGAGCAGCGCTGCTGCAGTGGAGCAAGCAAGAGCAGAAAGCAATGGCGGCGGTGCTATCGCTAAGCGGGGAGCGGCGGTAGCGGCGGCGGTAGGAATAAGAAGAAGTAGAGGCGAACGAGGGAAAGTGTAACAACCTCGGACCCTACGCTCTAAGTTCAAGCCTGGATGAACCAAAAGTGGTTAAGGGTTTTACAGCGGAGACCCAGGATCACCCACGTGTAGGCCCGTCGGCCGCCCGAACCACTTCCAAGAACATCGGGACAAGAGCGAGCGGCGTAGGCAACATGCGAAGAGATCAAATACATACACAAGTGAGTATGTATGCAAGCTACCTTACAACAGTTCTTAGAGCCATACCATCTAAAAGAAATAGAAATATTGCAATGCCATACGGCAAGATCCAAATATCCTAGATAGATATAATAGTGTAGGATAGCTCCTCATACATCAATCAACAAAGTATCAAGCGGAAGCGGGAAACAAGATCCGACTACGGATAAGAAGAAAATCGGTATAAGATGCCACATATATAAGCACATCTCGCCCACAGATCTCACAGATCCGCATCCCCGGCATCTCTACACCGAGTGATCATTGCCAACATCATCTGTCTCCTCCACCCAGTATCCATCTTGCGAATACACCTATTCATCTGAATCAAACAATTTATCGTGTGAGACCCTAGGGGTACTCAGCAAGTCTTTAGGCCTCTAAAGGGGACATATACCTGGGGTGACGCAATTTCAGCAAAAGATAATAACTAACAAGTCTATAGATACTCGCTAACCATCCGCCTAACCAACGATAGATGGATATCCGTTAATTAAAACAACAGTTATAATAGTATAAAGTAACAGATCCATCCTCCTTCTCGCTTACCAACGAGAAAGCGGACGAACAACCCATCCGTTGGCAGTTTTATTAACCATTCCATGAGTATTGCACTATTTACTAGTCAGATATTTAGTCCAATTAAAGACGGTACTTTAGTTATACTTGTCTATGATCGAGAAACTGTGCTCCAAGTCGTCCATAACCGCGGACACGTCTTTCAGAAAGATTTACCCTGCAGGGGTGCACAAATAGCAACACACACACGATCGACCTCGGAAAAACCAAATCAAAACCCAACGAGGCTTTCACGACAAAGCAATCATAGGATTTATAATTCATTTCAGGGGGGCCACCCTAATAAGCTACCCGCAACGAAGTTGGCCGGCTCCGGGACGGACCCAGGGTTTGCGAGAACGGCTGTAAACGACTGGGAACCCGAAAGTGTGTCTGGGCTTGTCGATACCGCGAAATCATGCCGCGATCCCTAAACAGTACAGGTGCTCCACGCACAATCGTAAATAAAGCGGTAAAGCATGGCATAAGTACAGGATAGTAATAAAGCCCCAAACTACTTTGTGGCCCCAAGAAATAAAGTACAAATCAAACTCTGGCAAAGGGGGATTCATAGAGTCTCCCGTATGTGGATAGTGCGAATATTCATGGAACAAGTATCAAGTACTCGGGGTCCTACGAGACACAAGTGAGCATGAAGAACCAAATAACAGATATTGCCCACCGGTGCCTCTTTCATTAGTTATCCCATTACTACTCAGTTTAAGTTGTTTAGGTACCTCGTTAACCATCTGACTCTCACAAACCCTACACATGCAATTCTACGACTCGCAGGACTCAAGCAACTCCTGTAGTAATGGTTCATAGGATGGAGGAACAAGCTTCGGTGGGGTTTAAAAGTACAGGCTTTGCAGTACTTGGGATTCAATTTAATGCAATCGCGACTCCATGATGCAAGAATAAGATAGAAGCAATAGGTACTATATGTATGCAAGCATGTGGTAGTGCTTGCCTGGCAGCTCAGTTGAAGCGAGAGATGGATCTGGGTAGTACTCCTGGGATTCTTGATAATTCCCCAACTCAACGTCTATTCGAAAGAAGAACCAAACAAACAAGGGCCAACATAAATAAAGTGCACAAGCATATGAATAAAATGCGACAAGCAACCAAGCATGCCATGATGAATGGTGCACAATTTACATGGCAATAATGTAGCATGGCAAGGGTGAGGTGTGGGGACAAGAATAACTCATTTTATTAATTATTTGGTCAAGTTTTATTACCATAAACAGTTCTGATTTTTAATATTGATATGATGCATGCTTCAACTCATATCATGGAAAGCATAATCAGAACGGGCTCGTCGCACTGATCGATTTAGACATCTTATTTGTCAAATTTGGAGTTATAGAATTAAAGTTATTAATTAATTAAGAAAAGGCATTTTTGTTGCAATTAAACAATTTCGAAAATTTAAAATAGTTAAACATTAATTTGGATGGCAGATTTGAATTCCTCACATTTTTCTGATTTAAAAACATATACTATAGATTATTTTCGGAGTTACCATGTATTAGATATGCAATATTTATTTAAAAGCTTTTATTCATCTTTCGACAATTGAGAAAAAGAAACCAAAAACTTTTATTACCGAGGAATTGCTAGCCACAAACACAGACTAGTGGGCCTGGGGGTGCTGACTGGGATAGCTGGGGAGGTGGCGGTGAAAGGAGACTGACAGGTGGGTCCAACGGGCGGTGTGGTCAAAGAAGAAAAAAGGAAAAGGTTGACTGTTGGGTCTGGGTTCGAACCCAGGACCTGAGGGTCAAGGCCTAGGTAGATCAAGGCCCGAGCCACCAGGCTAGGCTAGAAGTGATGTAAGATTCACAACTCGATCTCATTTGACCGAGCTCCTTATGCTGAGAGCAGGTGCAAAATCTGACGAACTACAACCGACGACGCGCGAAAATGACCAGTTACTGGCGACTTTGCACGTCGATGGCGAGCTCGTTTCTGCACCTTTTCGAGAACCGTTTTCTTCGGTGCATAAGGGGGGCATAGGAGAGAGTTTTTCATCCAGGAAGTGCCGCTAGAGAGAGGCTGCGTTGCTCGAAAAACGATGAGATTCAGAGGACCTGATGTAGCGGTTAAACTGTCGGATTTCATCAGGAATCGCTGCACGGCGGCCAGATCTTGCGATGAATATTACGGCCGCAATACTGAACCAAAAAGGGTGTTCTACGGCTCGTTTTGAAGAGGGAGAAACAAGCTACACAGGAGGTTCATCGGTGACGGTGGGAGCGGGCTGAGGACGACGCCTGCTTGTGGAGAACCGGAGGTGCAGGACTGGCGTTGTAGGGCTGGTTCGAGGCGGCGGGCGCGCACCGTGGTGAGCTTGGTGGTGAGCATGGCAGCGAGCACGACAAGGTAGGATGAGTGGGCATGTCTAGGAGGCGAGGAGCTCACCAGCGGCCATCAGGCGTAGTTAGAGCGCGTGAGGTAGCCTAGATCGACGGTGGCGCTCGAGCTTCGGTTGCTCATGGACATGACGGTGCTGGGGCATCTCTAGCGATCTCGTGCGGCATCCTACGGTCCGGGACGAAGAAGAGGTAGCAGGGGCACCTCCTGGAGATCTTGGTTTGGCTTGGGACACTCCGCATCGATGGGGAGCACGAGGCCGGCGGCTAGGGTTTATGGTGGCTCCATGGAGGTGAGCTAGTGAGGAAGGAGAGGAAGAGAGGAGGCCAGGGGGTGCTCCCAGATTTCGATCTGATGGTGAGGTGGTTGGGTCCGGATCTTGTGGTGGCTATATGCTTGAAGATAAAACTAGAGGGAGAGAGGGAAAAGCAAGCACATGGCTTGGCTGAAAACTTGCAAAAAGGTGGCTCGGTGGTTTCTCTTCTCTCTCTCCTTGCTGCCCACCGAGAGAGATAAGAAGAGGGGGACCAGGGGAAGTTGAGGGATGGTGTGTTGGCCACCTGACCATCTTGCAAGACAAGGCAAAGGAGGGGGAAGGTGGAGGAATGTCCACCCCGTATGCACATGGCCATGTGTGTGTGTAAAAAGGCTCACACGCTTTAGATAAAAAAAAGGTAGTGTGTGTGTTTGCATTCACACTCATGGGTAAAAATATGGTGTAAAGTGTATGTGTAGTACTACTACACACATGGCAAGATGCATGGAAGAGTGTATGTGTGAGAATAAAAGAAGAGAAGGCCTAGGACAAGCTAGCATGGAATTCGTATGTATATATATGGCATAGAGAATGGATTAGGGAGATTGCTAGGCTTGCATGCATGCATGGTACACACACTCATATGGATAGCTACACATACACATGAAACTAGAGAGAGATAGAGCATCTGTGTATGTTTGAGTAGAAGTGTGTCGTGTGGTTGCTCTCATGTGAGGTGATAGATAGGGTACTTAGGGTAGATTAGGTAGATGGGAAAGAATAGATTAGGTCAAAACAACTTATTTGTCCATTAGGATTTGAATTCAAACCATACAAAAACCAAGAAAACCAACAAATGGGGATAGGGAGGGAAGAGGAGAAGCTTGCATGGCCCATGCATGTATAATAAATGCAATAATTACTATGGTGAAAACAATTGTAAAATACCATGGCATTTATTAGCACATGCATTTCCAAATATG
Organism: Avena eriantha; assembly: GCA_910589775.1. Taxonomy (NCBI): domain Eukaryota; kingdom Viridiplantae; phylum Streptophyta; class Magnoliopsida; order Poales; family Poaceae; genus Avena; species Avena eriantha. Next base: position 348,737,451 of record OU342741.1, read on the forward strand.
GAATTAAGGCCAAGCAAAAAGGAAAGAGTTGTGTCCCAAGTGGAATATATGGAATATGCTCATCTTTGAAAATAATTTGGGCATGCAAGTGTGTATATCCCACTAGAAGACCATTTGGCCACAATTATATTTAAACAATGCTCAATTATTCCCAAAACGAACCATATGGAAGATAGAGCAAGTGAAAATAACAACATGCATGCAAAGGTGGCCATGTGGCTCTCCACATATCAACAATGTGAAAACAACATGAGGCATATATGGGAGCATGTGGAATTAGAAGTGGATCCATCCCAACCCACATGAGCTAGAGGTAAACCCAAATCAAATGCAAAGCTCACATATAGTTGGATGGTGGAATTATGGGGTGGTGACAAGAAAAGGTGGTGGAGTTAAATAAAAGATATGCCCCCAACTCAACTTGGGCACCAAGCATTTATCAAGAACCAAATACAATTTATTAAGAACCAAATACAATTGATAAATGCATATGAGACAAGATCCAAAAGAAAAGGGTTTTATATGATGTATCATGGAGAACGAAAAGGCACACCATTAGAATTAGAGATCAACCGATGCAAGAGAAGGTGGATCTTTGTCTTGCCGGAAGAAAATAATGACTTTGGGGAAGTTATCAACCACTATGAAAATAGCATTGTATCTTCTCTCGGATTTGAGAAATGAAGTTCGGAAACAATATTGCCTTCAAATAATAGAGTTCCTTGATATCAATGGAAAGATTTGGGTGAGGAGTTCTCGGATTAGATCTTTCTTGCACCGGTAAGAACCAAAGGATCACGCAATTGAGGTGCGCGGATATCACTTCAAGAGAAGGGAGATGCTAGTTTATGGTAGAATCCCGAGAAGAAAAGAATATGGAGGATTTGGAGTTTATTGTAAAGATACTTATTGTTTTCTTTAACCTTGAGGCTAATGCAATAGATTTGCGACTGATGGCATCAACCATAATTGGCTTTACCAAGAGAAAGGGATTTGTCAAATTGAAGACCGATATAGTTTCCTTCCATCTTGTTTGAGGATGTCGAGCACCAGTGGAATGAAGAGTAACCAAAAGATAAATGCATCTGCTTCCACTAGAGAATTGAAGATTTTGCTCCATGTAGAAAGCGCAAGATCACCAACAAGAGAATATTGATTACTTTCTTCGAGAGAGCACTTCGGATAGACAAGGACGGAAGTAAAAGTATCGAGGGATAAAGGCCACTTCTAACTTCCGTGGAATGAGTTAAATTACATTAATCCGCCAATCCAATGTACAAGAGCGAATGATAAGAGTAGTGGTATGGTAGCTACTCCATCCCGCACTCAAAGCATTACTCCGCACATGAAGAGGAAAACCATGCAACCCAACTACCGAAAACGACTGAAGATTATGACAAAAAGACTCATGGAACTCCGTAGGAAAACAAAGATATGATGCAAATGATTCGTTGGATCCCGAGTAGATAAAGATGATGATGTTGTCGTCATGTCGGAAGATCCCAAAACACCGGCAAGGATATGAAGAAAGATTATGGAGAACAGCTGTAGATTCGGTAGATAAGGAAAATATAGCAACAACTTGAATAGAAGGATTACAAAAGAACTAGAAATTCTTCATGGCATCCGATGGATTGAGGATAGAAGATGGAACGAGAGGATTTCAAAAGATTACTTGACGAGACAGAGGTGAAAAGAACTCCATGTTCTTCTTGAAATGATTGAGAGAGATTTAGCAGTCTTGAGGAAATCTTCAGCGGAACGACGATGATAACTCGCCAACAAGGAAAGACTCCGGGTTTGATTGAAGGTGGAGGATGGAATTAACAATGGAATTGCTGATTCCAGAATTGAAGCAATGTATTTAGTAGAAAGACGTGATCGAGATAGGTGACTTCAAGAAGTCAGAATTCACACTTTGAGACTTTGCACACAGGCAGTGCTCACGAAGCTTGAGAGAAAACACACAGATGATCGTCCATGTTCTTCCATTGATATAGAATAATAAAGCATATCATGACGATATACCACCACGGATTAACAAGATATTCCAAGAATATCAAGTGCACGTGGCGGAAGAAACGAATAAATGCTCGAAACACTTTCTGAGCTCAATGCTCTTTGAAAGATCAACATGAAGAGCAAGGATTCGTGTTGAAAGAGATGCATTGGCAGAATAGATTATCTGGTCCTTCGGAAGAGAACAAGAAATGCCACTTGGTTCACATTGTCGATTGGATCGCCGGTTACAAAGATAAGGAGATCTTGGACAAAGGAACGATGATAGCTCATACCTTAAGAAAAGCTATCAGAGGCGAAAAGATGCAATTCCCTCGTATCAAAGAGAATTTTGCAGATATGGAGTTCCAAAAATATGTGAAGCATGACAAACAGATGATAGACCACCGTAGTGCCTTGAGAAAACTCCGGATTGCCAAAGATACTTGAATATGCATAGACATGATCACGGTGTAACTCAAATCACAGGACATAACCGCCACCATTTGGAGGATTGTGTCGATAGCATTGACCATACTCCACTCATGATAAGTGTCATATAGCTTTGCCGAGAACCAAATTACGATCACAAGCATCGGATCGACACATGTTATGTATTTAGCCCAGAAGAATTGATGATGAAGTAAAACTCTAGGATTAAGCACCGGTGACAAAAGAATGAGTTAGCATGGACATGCCGATAAAGGAAGATAGATAATGTTTCACACACGACTGAAGAGGAGTGTGGAAACACAGATGTATCAAAGAAAAAAATTCTGCATTTTTCGGCATTAAAATACCAATAAATGCGCAAAACCACTTATCAGATAGGGATTAGCAACTCCACATTCTGTGAAAGCATGCTGGAAGGAAGAACACCCTTAACAAGATGGCACCGGTTAACAAGGAGTCGGATAGATCGCGTCCGTTTACAAAAGCCTGTCAGTATGGACTGTACCAACAGTTGATAACCAAAAGCAGATTGCGACAACAAGGTTGGATGCAACAGATAGACAAGGAGATACACTCACACACACTTTCTATGGTACTACGGAAACCCAGAACACGTGAATCCTAGTTTGAATTTTTAGAAGAGGATTTAAAAACGTTACACTTCCTTACCAGAAAAGGGTGGGTGGGTAAGAAGAAAAGTGGAAGCAGTCCTACTCTCACGTTTTGTTTTTCCCTAGTATACATAACTACCAAAATATTTGCTACACTGACAACGACCATTTGGCTAAGACCCTGAAGGGCGGGATGGCTCTGATACCAATTGTAACAACCTCGGACCCTACGCTCTAAGTTCAAGCCTGGATGAACCAAAAGTGGTTAAGGGTTTTACAGCGGAGACCCAGGGTCACCCACGTGAAGGCCCGTCGACCACCCGAACCACTTCCAAGAACATCGGGACAAGAGCGAGCGGCGTAGGCAACAGGCGAAGAGATCAAATACATACACAAGTGAGTATGTATGCAAGCTACCTTACAACAGTTCTCAGAGCCATACCATCTAAAAGAAATAGAAATATTGCAATGCCATATGGCAAGATCCAAATATCCTAGATAGATATAATAGTGTAGGATAGCTCCTCATACATCAATCAACAGAGTATCAAGCGGAAGCGGGAAACAAGATCCGAGTACGGATAAGAAGCAAATCGGCATAAGATGCCACATAAATAAGCACATCCCGTCCACAGATCTCACGGATCCCCATCCCCGGAATCTCTACACCGAGTGATCGTTGCCAACATCATCTGTCTCCTCCACCCAGTATCCATCTTGCGAATACACCTGTTCATCTGAATCAAACAATTTATCGTGTGAGACCCTAGGGGTACTCAGCAAGTCTTTATGCCTCTAAAGGGGACATATACCTGGGGTGACGCAATTGTAGTAAAACATAATAACTAACAAGTCTATAGATACTCGCTAACCATCTGCCTAACCAATGATAGACGGATGTCCGTTAATTAGAAATAACAGTTATAACAGTATAAAGTAACAGATCCATCCTCCTTCTCGCTTACCAACGAGAAAGCGGACGAACAACCCATCCGTTGGCAGTTTTATTAACCATTCCATGAGTATTGCACTATTTACTAGTCAGATATTTAGTCCAATTAAAGACGGTACTTTAGTTATACTTGTCTATGATCGAGAAACTGTGCTCCAAGTCGTCCATAACCGCGGACACGTCTTTCAGAAAGATTTACCCTGCAGGGGTGCACAAATAGCAACACACACACGATCGACCTCGGAAAAACCAAATCAAAACCCAACGAGGCTTTCACGACAAAGCAATCACAGGATTTATAATTCATTTCAGGGGGGCCACCCTAATAAGCTACCCGCAACGAAGTTGGCCGGCTCCGGGACGGACCCAGGGTTTGCGAGAACGGCTGTAAACGACTGGGAACCCGAAAGTGTGTCTGGGCTTGTCGATACCGCGAAATCATGCCGCGATCCCTAAACAGTACAGGTGCTCCACGCACAATCGTAAATAAAGCGGTAAAGCATGGCATAAGTACAGGATAGTAATAAAGCCCCAAACTACTTTGTGGCCCCAAGAAATAAAGTACAAATCAAGCTCTAGCAAAGGGGGGTTCATAGAGTCTCCCGTGTGTGGATAGTGTGAATATTCAAGGAACAGGTATCAAGTACTCGGGGTCCTACGGGACACAAGTGAGCATGAAGAACCAAATAACAAATATTGCCCACCGGTGCCTCTTTCATTAGTTATCCCATTACTACTCAGTTTAAGTTGTTTAGGTACCTCGTTAACCATCAGACTCTCACAAACCCTACACATGCAATTCTATGACTCGCAGGACTCAAGCAACTCCTGTAGTAATGGTTCATAGGATGGAGGAACGAGCTTTGGTGGGGTTTAAAAGTAAAGGCTATGCAGTACTTGGGATTCAATTTAATGCAATCGCGACTCCATGATGCAAGAATAAGATAGAATCAATAGGTACTATATGTATGCAAGCATGTGGTAGTGCTTGCTTGGCAGCTCAGTTGAAGCGAGAGATGGATCTGGGTAGTACTCCAGGGATTCTTGATAATTCCCCTCCTCGGCGTCTATTCGAAAGAAGAACCAAACAAACAAGGGCCAATATAAATAAAGTGCACAAGCATATGAATAAAATGCGATAAGCAACCAAGCATGCCATGATGAATGATGCACAATTTACATGGCAATAATGTAGCATGGCAAGGGTGAGGTGTGGGGACAAGAATAACTCATTTTATTAATTATTTGGTCAAGTTTTATTACCATAAACAGTTATGATTTTTAATATTGATATGATGCATGCTTCAACTCATATCATGGAAAGCATAATCAGAACGGGCTCGTCGCGCTGATCGATTTAGATATCTTATTTGTCAAATTTGGAGTTATAGAATTAAAGTTATTAATTAATTAAGTAAAGGCATTTTTGTTGCAATTAAACAATTTCGAAATTTTAAAATAGTTAAACATTAATTTGGATGGCAGATTTGAATTCCTCACATTTTTCTGATTTAAAAACATATACTATAGATTATTTTCGGAGTTACCATTTATTAGATATGCAATATTTATTTAAAAGCTTTTATTCATCTTTTGACAATTGAGAAAAAGAAACCAGAAACTTTTATTACCGAGGAATTTCTAGCCACAGACACAGACTAGTGGGCCTGGGGGTGCTGACTGGGATAGCTGGAGAGGTGGCGGTGAAAGGAGACTGACAGGTGGGGTCCAACGGGCGGTGTGGTCAAAGAAGAAAAAAGGAAAAGGTTGACTGCTGGGTCTGGGGTTCGAACCCAGGACCTGAGGGTCAAGGCCCAGGTAGATCAAGGCCCGAGCCACCAGGCTAGGCTGGAAGTGATGTAAGATTCACAACTCGATCTCATTTGACTGAGCTCCTTATGCTGAGAGCAGGTGCAAAATCTGACGAACTGCAACCGACGGCGCGCGAAAATGACCAGTTACTAGCGACTTTGCACGTCGATGGCGAGCTTGTTTCTGCACCTTTTCGAGAACCGTTTTCTTCGGTGCATAAGGGGGGCATAGGAGAGAGTTTTTCATCCAGGAAGTGCCGCTGGAGAGAGGTTGCGTTGCTCGGAAAACGATGAGATTCAGAGGACCTGATGTAGCGGTTAAACTGTCGGATTTCATCAGGAATCGCTGCGCGGCGGCCAGATCTTGCGATGAATATTACGGCCGCAATACTAAACCAAAAAGGGTGTTCTAAGGCTCGTTTTGAAGAGGGAGAAACAAGCTACAGAGGAGGTTCATCGGTGACGGTGGGAGCGGGCTGAGGACGACGCCTGCTTGTGGAGAACCGGAGGTGCAGGACTGGCGTTGTAGGGCTGGTTCGAGGCGGCGGGCGCGCACCATGGTGAGCTTGGTGGCGAGCATGGCAGCAAGCACGACAAGGTAGGATGAGTGGGCATGTCTAGGAGGCGAGGAGCTCACCAGCGGCCATCAGGCATAGTTAGAGCGCGTGAGGTAGCCTAGATCGACGGTGGCGCTCGAGCTTCGGTTGCTCATGGACATGACGGTGCTGGGGCGTCTCCAGCGATCTCGTGCGGCGTCCTACGGTCCGGGACGAAGAAGAGGTAGCAGGGGCACCTCCTGGAGATCTTGGTTTGGCTTGGTACACTCCGCATCGATGGGGAGCACGAGGCCAACGGCTAGGGTTTATGGTGGCTCCATGGAGGTGAGCTAGGGAGGAAGGAGAGGAAGAGGGGAGGCCAGGGGTGCTCCCAGATTTTGATCTGATGGTGAGGTGGTTGGGTCCGGATCTTGTGGTGGTTATATGCTTGAAGATAAAACCAGAGGGAGAGAGGGAAAAGCAAGCACATGGCTTGGCTGAAAACTTGCAAAAAGGTGGCTCGGTGGTTTCTCTTCTCTCTCTCCTTGCTGCCCACCGAGAGAGGTAAGAAGAGGGGGACCAGGGGAAGTTGAGGATGGTGTGTTTGCCACCTGACCATCTTGCAAGACAAGGCAAAGGAGGGGGAAGGTGGAGGAATGTCCACCCCGTATGCACATGGCCATGTGTGTGTGTAAAAAGGCTCAAACGCTTTAGATAAAAAAGGTAGTGTGTGTGTCTGCATTCACACTCACGGGTAGAAATATGGTGTAAAGTGTATGTGTAGTACTATTACACACATGGCAAGATGCATGGAAGAGTGTATGTGTGAGAATAAAAGAAGAGAAGGCCTAGGACAAGCTAGCATGGAATTCGTATGTATATATATGGCATAGAGCATGGATTAGGGAGATTGCTAGGCTTGCATGCATGCATGGTACACACACTCATATGGATAGCTACAGTACACATGAAACTAGAGAGAGAGATAGAGCGTGTGTGTATGTTTGAGTAGAAGTGTGTCGTGTGGTTGCTCTCATGTGAGGTGATAGATAGGGTACTTAGGGTAGATTAGGTAGATGGGAAAGAATAGATTAGGTCAAAACAACTTATTTGTCCATTAGGATTTGAATTCAAACCATACAAAAACCAAGAAAACCAACAAATGGGGATAGGGAGGGAAGAGGAGAAGCTTGCATGGCCCATGCGTGTATAATAAATGCAATATTTACTATGGTGAAAACAATTGTAAAAGACCATGGCATTTATTAGCACATGCATTTCCAAATATGGAATTAAGGCCAAGCAAAAAGGAAAGAGTTGTGTCCCAAGTGGAATAGATGGAATATGCTCATATTTGAAAATAATTTGGGCATGCAAGTGTGTATGTCCCACTAGAAGACCAGTTGGCCACAATTATATTTAAACAATGCTCAATTATTCCCAAAACGAACCATATGGAAGATAGAGCAAGTGAAAATAACCACATGCATGCAAAGGTGGCCATGTGGCTCTCCACATATGAACAATGTGAAAACAACATGAGGCATATATGGGAGCATGTGGAATTAGAAGTGGATCCATCCCAACCCACATGAGCTAGAGGTAAACCCAAATCAAATGCAAAGCTCACATATAGTTGGATGGTGGAATTATGGGGTGGTGACAAGAAAAGGTGGTGGAGTTAAATAAAAGATATGCCCCCAACTCAACTTGGGCACCAAGCATTTATCAAGAACCAAATACAATTTATTAAGAACCAAATACAATTGATAAATGCATATGAGATAAGATCCAAAAGAAAAGGGTTTTATATGATGCTCAAATACAAGGTGGCATGATAACATGAGCATGATATAATTATGATGCAACAATTATATGTAGGAAGTAGCATTATATAGACTAGGCTAGTAGCATTGCAATTGTTAGACAATTGGGATGCTACAGAAAGTGAACGAGGAACTCCCCCACTCCCCTATTTAACCACGCCCCTTGTTGGGGTAGTGGCATCTCGATTTGTGCCGAACCGCATGGTGTGGGCGTGTATTTCCCGAAGGAGCCTATCAGCGACGATCCACAAAGGGGATCACACGGCATAGAAGATCGAGCGACGCGACGTGGCTCTGCGGTTATCAAAGAGGCAACCCATGATGTGATGTGTGTGCAGTAATCCCTGATGGCACATGTAGTAACTGACACACATGCCCTTAAAATGAGGCAAAGGTTATGATTACCCTCCACGTAGGACGTGGGGAAGTATACACAAGAAGATAGGCATCTAAGAGGAATAACCCGGATACAAAAGTATGACTCGGTCGAAGAGAAATAACTCGGAAAGAGCCAAAGAAAGTCAAGGTGAAAACCTAATCACCAAAAGGTACTGCCGAGTTAAAATCGGTATGGCGGTATGGGCCGACATATACATATGTCGGCAAGATGGACTAAGATTCGAGTAAAGTTGAACCTGATGTGGCCTTACCAGCTAAGTGCTGATAAGACCGCACTAGCTTCGGGGACTAATGTTGAGGGGATGACCCCAGGTAGGGTAAAACCAAGGTAAAAGGACAAGGTCCACCGAGGTAAAGCTAGACCAAATCATGTGCTGGCCGAATCATAGAAGGGTCGGTCGGGTTACGGCCAGGTTACCCTAAGCCAGGAAGAACTGGCAAGACTCGGCTGACATACAAGTTACGTCGGCACAAGGAAGGAACCCTTTTCCCTTTGCAGGTACCATCTTGGTCGGGTTAACTATTCCCAGGCCGAGTCAGGAGATAACTTGCTCAAGAAGGAGCTAAGGGTCAGCACTTTTCTCTCTCCTAAGGAATCTAGGTAGGGACAAGCGCTAGCGAGAAGGGTCTGAGAGTCAGAGATAGAAGAGATCATCACAGACATGACAGACTCTAATGGTAACAGTCATAGTGCATGGGCTCTGTGCCATTGCTTAACAGAGGTTGTGGGCAGGGGAAAGGAGCGTGTCGAGTTACCTCTTTGGGACAAGCATATTCCAAGCATATACTTGTCCACGTCAGCCCTAGATGTACCCTGGCCACCCCTTTATAACGTGAGTCAGGGCCTCCAAGGGAGGGGTCGATCTTTTTGCTAAGGGAAGAACCCTAGAGAGAGTAGAGAGCAGGAGCACTTCATCTCCTTCCTCTCTATGATACATCTCAAGGAGCATTTGTATTAGCTTTGAGATCATAATATAAGATCTATGAGCAGTTCATCGTGTGTGTCTTGTTCTATCTTTCATGTGTAGAATCACTACACTATCTCTCCCCGGATACCACTAGTACACATTGGCCCCATCTTTAGCTTACCCATGGCATCTACAGTGACACCACCACGTACGACAGTGATCTTCCGGGGAGTTAGCTTCGCTCTTTTCCCTTTTTGGCATTTCAATGCCAAAGGGGGATAAGTAGTTCTATTAGGTTGTTGAGGGATTTGCATGGGTTGGGTACAAGCAACTTTTGTCTTAATATTTTGCGATTTTTATCCATGCTTGTACCGATTTATCTAGTGTTTAACTACTTATTTGCCTTTCTGGTTTGTGAGACATTTTTCTATGGACCCTATGTATTATCTTATGTACCTTATGGATTTATCTATGGAAGTATCTCGGAATTATGCTATGAGGCCTATGGAAATATTGGATTCATCTATGAAAATATTGGATTTATCTTATGAGGCATATCTACCTAACTATCTATAATTGGTTGAGACATATTGTAATGGGTGGTATGGTCTCTATCTCAATACTTTCTTGCACACTATATCCAAATCATAAAAGATACTTCAAACCTTTATGATTGTGCATTTGTATTCCAATGCAAATTACTTATGTGCAAACATTTAGGGGGGGCTCTTATCCGTATGGGTACATTGTGCAGTTTGTTTACGTGGTTTATTGCAAATCCTAGTATTGTCATCTAACACCAAAAAGGGGGAGATTGAAAGAGCATTTCATGATCCCTAGTGTTTCGTGTATTAGATAACAATACATATGAGTGTTTAATTGTGCATTAAGTGCTGCATATAATTCTCCCCAAAAGTTTCCCTGGTCAGTTTGAGCAAAAGAAGGATTCTTAGGCCGGATTATCTAGCCCTAGCTAGGGCTGGATAATCCTCCCTGGCAACATTCAAATAAGTACCAGGCATGCGACTTGCAGTAGGGGGCGGATTTTCTGGCTGGATATTTGGCACTAGGTCGGCCGGCACTCAAAACGAGGGCCAGAGAATTGGTCCGAGCCGGAGAAAGCATCCCGTTCGGATAATACGCCCTCTAGAGGGCCAGGTAATCCCGGGCCTAGGGATTTTTACCAAGGACCTATGGCGCGACGCTTAGAAGGGGGGCCAGAGGTTTGGCCTAGATTATTTCGTCCGGGCCAAATTTTTGCCCTCGACCGGATTATCCGGCCCCAACTTAGGCTAGATTATTCGGCCCCAGTTGACTCCAACGGCTTCATCTCGTGAGGGGATACAAATACCCCCCCCCCCCATCTTCATTCAGGGGTTGCTAGATCTTACGAAAAAGTTGTGCTCTGTTAAAGTTGAAATTCCACAAATATCTCCACCTTCAATCATCTGAAGGCCTAGTCCTTTGGGAATCGAAGGAGGAGGCCTTTATCTACATCATCACCAAAGAGATCTTCATTTCCTCCCTCGTTCATTTGGGGGGCTTTTGATCTAGATTTCCTTTCGAATATCTAGATCTCGGTTTTGTTATTTGTGAAGGAGATATGCGCTAGAGGCAAATAATAAATGGGTTTTTATTGTAATATCTCAATTAGTTCGTAATAGTTTCATATTGTGCTATGACTGTATCAAGTGGAAACATTTATACATGTGTGGTATGAAACAAACCAAGTCCCTAGTAGCCTCTATTCATACTAGTTCGTTGGGCAACCGATGATCAAGGATTCCTGATCATGGATCATTTATGCCAATTGACAATAAGGTCATATCATTGGTGAATTATATGATGGACATTACCCAAAGATTGTGGCACGATAAAGTCACAAAGTTCATTGTTGCAATAGTTAGAAACATAGTCTCCTTATCCTTAGACCGTGAGATCATATTACTCACTGTCTCCCGAGGCTGCCTTAACTACATCATGTAGGGGTTCGCGCATGAAAACAAGAATTTTTCCCTACGCCAATAACCCAAATGCCAGGACCTATCTATTAGTAATGCAATAACAGGAGGGGCTTTTCACGAACTTACCCTTGAAGACCAAAAAGTGTTATCAACGCTTGGGAGAGCGTGGTTGATCTAGACGAACCGAAGCTGACCTCGAGTTAGTGTTGAAGTCCCAATAGCTCCTGTGGCTCCAACGACTTATAGTGCCCCAAGTGTTGCACCTCGTAGGGAGTTACACACTTTCGGTGCCTGATGATGACTTCCGCTCCTTCGATCCAGCAGCAGTTGCGGAAGTAGAGCTTCTAGGTCCAAATCCTGCAGCGTGACGGTGCTCCGCGGTGATGAAGACTCCTGCTCACGCGATCCAGACTTAGGACCACGGTCACGGGAGAGAGAGAGAATCAACTGGAGGTCTCTCCAAAAGATAGGAAACCTTTTATTGATTATTGTGTATTTAATTTGTCAAAATACCTCTCTTTATATAGGGGGAAACCCTCCCCCCCCCCCCACATAGGCAATTTCCTTAGCCATGTGGGACTAAACAAAGGAGAGGGGAGAGAGGGGGCTTGGCCGCCACTGGCCAGGGCCCAAGTGGGCCCCACGTGGGGTGCCTTGGCCCAGCCGGCCACCCCTCCTTCCTCCCTTTGGTCTTTCCCTCATGAGCCCTTTTCCCTAGGGAATTAGGCCCAATTAGGTATTTCGACCATTTTAATTCTTTTTCTTTTATTGAATAATATAAATGAATGATTAAATCAATATTCAACATTCACTTACATATTATTCAATCCCCATGGCTATGGAAATCCTTCCACCCCACTCCGGACATCCTACGGATTTACTGAAACCCTTCCGCTTTTCTCTCTCTTTTCTTCGGTGATTCTGCAGATACCAAAACACTCTCTGAGCATCATCAAGCCCTTAAGCATGGTACCCCACGGTTCGGGAACACTCCATGCATGGTCGGGACCCTCCCATACCAATGATCATTAGAGGGACCTGGATGGCCATGTTGACCCCTATGCATTCCACGAATCTTTTGTCGCTGAACCATGAACGTCATGTCGTATTCCTTTTGTCTCTCGATACTTGCTTTGTCCATGATCTGATAAATGACATCACTATGTCATGTTCAATCTCGTTATCAACAAATTATATTTGACTCGTTCTGACAAGTGATATTCTTGTGATCAAATCACATGATGCGCAGCTGTTTGGATATAACTTCTCCGAGTGCGCCCTCGAGTATCTTTTCCGTCACGCGAATGGAAAAATCCCGCTCGTGACGCATATTGCCTCAACTGTTCCTCCGAATACCAGAACACACCTTCATAATCACCGTGTTACCAGACGAAATTTGATGCTATCTGAATATCCTTGGGTAACAGTGATTGATATGGTCTCTCGATATAAGAAATAGGATACTAGGTCCTTTATAATCATCATAACTTGAACTTCATGACATGATCAGGCCACAATGCTTAGGTTGGATATAGCACATCATCTCGTTCTCGCAATGAGGTGACTCCATTGTCAACTGGCATAAATACCACATGATCAGGAAACCTTGATCATCTGTTGACCAATGAACCGGTGACTATAGCTTCACTGGGAACTCCTAGTTGTTTATATATTACACGTGTATTGATGTTTCCTTTCAATATAGTTATAGCATGATATAGAACTTAATCATAAACATTATGAAATATGATAATAATCCATATTATTATTTGTCTCTAGGGCATATTTCCAACAGTCTCCCACTTGCACTAGAGTACAAATAAACTAGCTGCATTTGTTACTAATCATTGGCACCATATATCCCGGCACCTTTTTGATCATGCTTGCTCATGGAAGAGGTTGAGTCTTGGGTCTGGACTTTACACTCCCAAATCCTTTGCAACTTACTAATGTTACCTTGATTGACATTAATACTTTATCATCACATGATAACATGTTTGTGTATGCATCGTAGTTATGGCAACAAAATGAGGTCAGTTTCCAGGACGCAACAATGACGTTAGATCAGCTACAACAAGCTTTCTCATGGGCACTGTGCCCTGGGACACACATTTTGCATAAAGATGAATTAGTCCCGCCATAACAATATGCATCACGTTAGATGGTACCCTTATCTTTTATTATATAATCATCGAAACACTAGTGCACCATGTGCAAATTTCGATGTTTTATCACCTCGCTTCCTTATTTACTTCAGTCGGTATTATCGATGCAGGGATTTCCAATCTTCTAAGGTTAACACATGCCCTTATGACATAACCCTTTATGTTTTAAGATTGTCATCCTTCATGGATTTGAAAACATGTCTATAGTTCCTATTCAGACACTATGTACAAACTTAGCTTAATATTCTGTGATTCATACTTAATCACTTTTCAAATGTTCCTTCTCAGATCATATATTATATTAAGTTGTCATCATGGTTTCCAGAACCTATGTCTTAACATAGTGGATGATGATCATCCTTTTCTTTCTTTCAACCACTGATGTTTAACTTAATGCTATTCCTAATTTGAGTGACCAAGGGACATTCCTTTATCAATTCCTATTCCGAAACTATTTTCAAAATCTCTTTTAGGAATACAAAATATTATTGTAATATCCTTACTTTCAACTTCTAATTCCTATAAATCATTATTTATCAGTACTTGCGCTTTTATTCTTAACGTGTTATACACACTTAAGAATCAATCATTAAGCTCCCACTCAAAATATGTTCCTAACATATTTGGGTCTGAGACTTATATTGCTCCCACTCAAAAATATGTCCCCAACATATTTGAGTCCGAGACTTATATTGCTCCCACTCAAAAATATGTTCCCAACATATTTGAGTCCGAGACTTATATTGCTCCCACTAAAAAATATGTCATTCACATGTTGTTTCAGAAAGACTTTTACAACTCCCACTCAATTTCATGAAAATTGCATATCCTCTCACTATTTTGAATAACTTCAAAATCCTTTGATAAATTATCAAACTGAGAGTTTTATTACGAGACGCTAGTACCTTACTAGTATTAAATCCACTAGACTTTTAGCACTTCTGAATCAAATTCTTTTGAATTTGTCTGATACATTATTCATGACAAATCGTTCTTTTGTCATACCTATTCCATCGTGACTTATAGTATTTTTGGAAAATTCAAGTAAACCTTTACTTGGTAAGATCCGACAATGTTTTGCTTTATAATTTGTTGAAATATGATACATCAAATATGTATTTTCTTGCAACAATTCATCAAACACTTTGCATTCATGCAATACAAGGTGTTTGAGTTATCTTGCCGAACTTGGGCATGATTCATACGTGATAAGAAATCAAATGAATTTCACATATTATCAATATAACTTCGAATTTAAACAATGGTTTCATTCAAAATGAATATATTATTAAGTTGGGAATTTTCAAGGCATTTTCAATATTTTACAAATGTTCATGCATTATAAATTAGTTTCACAACAAGGACAATTCACACATAATCGAACAACATATGAACGCAAAATAGAAATCATTCATAGAAGCATCAACTGTTTGTTACAAACTCGTGTGAATAACTGTATCACGAAGTGTGAGACACACTAATGAAATTCACAATACATCGATTACAATAATCATCCAAAAAACGATAAACTAAATGATAAATGTCGAGGGATAGTGTTGTTGGCCATCATCATCATGCTCGCCATCAACACGCAACGTCACCTCCTCTCCAGCAAGCATCTCTAATGCAGAAGGACATGTTTTCACCAAAACATAACAAGTATCAAATACTTTAACACTGCAACAAGTGTTTGCAAGATTATAACATTTATAAAATTGTATGTCAAATATATACGTTTGTCATTGATGACCTCTCTAGCGATAGGTTCAACCTTTATGTTCATGAAACGTAATATGAACTCCTAGAAATCCATTGTTTCCGTATCACCACTCATAATGCTATTCGGACATGTCCTTCATAGTTGGGAGGCAGCGATCAAAGTAGTACGCCTATCACAAATGACTTAGCCATCCAATGGTCCACGAAGTAAACCAGTCTCATGTGTGCATCAAGCATGCGCCCCAAGTGACTTTTCAGACAAGTGTGTTCCTCCATATTCATGGAAAGGAAATCTCCAAGTAGCTCGTGCTTCCACATGCGTATATGGCTTATGAACTCTGCTCTCAATTGATCCACCATCGAATATGGGTCAAGATCACCCATGAGCGGATGCAGTTCATCAACCATCCTGTAACGCATTATTATCTGAATGAAAGTGGACATCTCTTGACGATAATAGCGTTCTGCCAGCTCTTGTGGGGTCAAATCCATCTTGTGGTGTATGTAATCTACCACATTATTCTTAGTAAGGAGATCATTCAGACGCACAATCCACCCAGGGAAGTTTGATCCATCAAGTCTAAGTTTTTCACCAACTACCCACTCATCAACGTCAAAGTAAGCTTCATGGTGAGCCATCTCTACATTTATAATTGCAAAAAGGAATTTAGACTAAGTTTATAATTATATGAGTTAAAACAAGAACTCCACTAAAAACTCCTATCCCTAGAAGGGTTTTAGCGATTACACGATCCCTATTCACTACACCGCCCCCGATCGTCACGGCCGGCGATATAGTTGCAAAGGTGGACACCGAAACATCGATCACATCATTCATGCGACTCGTGCTCGATCTTTCGACCATCCGTGTTCTGAGGCCATGTCTACACATGCTAGGCTCTCCAACTCAATCTTAGTGTATGCGCTATGCAACATGGCTTACACCCACCGTATGTGAATGTAGTTATGTCTCACACTCGATCGTTATGGCGTGCCTCATAACGGAGAACTTTTTTGGTGGTGCACACTTAAGGGAGAACACTTTCATTGATATTTTGATTAGGGATCATCTTATTAGTATACCGTCGAGTATATAATACTAACACACAATAAGATGCAGAAACAATAAACATTGAATGTAAGTGTGATGCAATATGGTCCTTCACGCTATCTCCATCCCGCGTCTTCGGATCTGGCGCTAGGGTTCCGGCGCCGTAGGCACTAGGTTACTGGTGCCTACGGCGTGGTAGTTCATCATCTCCATGATCATTACTACTACTTAGCAACATAAAGCAAATTACTTTACCTTGGCTACTACTGACATGGGTATGCCCAACAGGCACCTGACTATAGCCTACCTGGTGCGGCTCAACGGAAGGCCCACTTGATGATCTGTCAAGGTCCACGAAGCCCAAGATAGTTCGGGTGGTACGAAGCCCATATGGACAAGCACTCCAAGCGCACAAGACAAGGAAAGCTCAAAACTAGAGTTAGAGTTAAACTTGTAACCAACTCGTATTGATACCTGAGATCTAGCCTCTCCATATATAAAGGCTAGGAGGATCCAACGAGGAGGCAATCTCTTCCACCTCTCCCACAGTAGACAATAGATCTACAGAACACAATAGATCTAGACAACACTCGTAGCATACACCGCTAGATCCAATCCGTGCGCCACCGCAATCGGCGACCTTGCAATCCTTTAGATCATCATCAAGCAAGAGCAGACAAGCAGGAGTATGGTTTTCCCTTCGGAGGCCTGAATCTGGGTAAACATCATGTCCCGTGTTGCTTGTATGTTAGCCGAACGAGATCTCCAGTGCACCCCTCTTTCTCAAACCCAAGTCCATAACAATGGATATTGATGAGTTTCACCCTCGTCATTTGGCGCCGTCTGTGGAAACTGGGAGCGCTAATGTTACGATCTTGAAGGCTCCAGCACCAGCGATCTACGACTCGCCAGTTTCTGGGAAACATATCTACTTCGGCCCCCACGCATCATTATCCATACTGGATCCCTCACCATCAACAGCGGCCAGATTGCATCTGATCGGCTCATCTACTTCATCCTCACCACGGTTGATGGCGCAAACTAGGAAATCGTTTACAACACCAGATGAGATCAGCTGAGTGAAGTACGTAGCTCTCTTATTCGAGTGTGTGGTAACATATATCAAGGCTATTCAATGGTGCCAACACAACCAGCGCGAGTGCGCCCTTGCGTGGCGTGCCTGAACCTAATTTTCTATTCGGTAGTGGTCAGTCGGATTGATCACGAGTGTTGATCCAAAAGGCAAATACATAAAAGGATTATACTTCCAGCACTACGTCCGACACAAGAAAGTCAGGATGAAAAAGGAAATAGGAGAGCAGTCCCAAGGAGAGGTCCTCGTGTTCTTAAAAAAGGCATCATATCTAACACGGAACTTCAATCAATTCGGCTTCAATTTGAAAACGGTCAAATTTTTCTAGACTGCTAAAAGGTCTGATCAAAAGCAGCTTATGCGTCTAATTCACATCGTCGTACGCGTACATGTGGTAACTTCCGCGACGCAAATTCCGATTAAGCTCGACCGGTTTGTATGGAAGCTACCGCAGTGCGAGTGTACGGAGAGCCAGATTGCTCGTGGACCGGTCAAAATCCTTGCAAATACAAGTCAATCATTATCACGTGAAAAATTAGTCAGAACCCCCTTGACTGTGTATTTCGCGCCAACAATTTCTAACTCCACCA
This sequence comes from Avena eriantha, assembly GCA_910589775.1. Classification (NCBI taxonomy): domain Eukaryota; kingdom Viridiplantae; phylum Streptophyta; class Magnoliopsida; order Poales; family Poaceae; genus Avena; species Avena eriantha. The sequence goes on from OU342741.1 coordinate 348,755,527, forward strand.
CGATTTACTAGTTCTGCCACCTCAGTTTTATTGGGCGCGTCGAAAGTCCGAGGACTCCATCAACCTCAATTACATATCTTTTGTGTCAACTATGACCTCCACATCAGCCCCGGTGACCCACTACGGCCTTCGGCTGCGACGACCATCTACGGTCTGCGGTTGCGGTGGCCCGCTGAGTTTTCGGTTGTGGTAATCCGATGCGGTCTTCGACTGTAGCAACCCGCTACAATCTTCCTCTACGGCGACCCACTGCCTCCATCGGCTGTCGTGACCCGCCGGTCGCATTGACTTCCATGACCCACCGGTCGCATTGTCTCCCGCCACCAGCTGCCACGTAATATTCGTCTGCCACACGACTCAACGTTGTGTTACTCTGTCAGTTGTGCGACTCCACATTTGCCCTGGACTCCGTCCACCGCGTGACTCCATCGACCTCGACTCTACAATTGGGAGTTCCGTCGACTCCTGTCTGCCGGCGATCCGCCACTACATCAACTTTGTGCGTCGCGTCTACACCCGGGGGTCGCGTTGAGTATGTCTCCGCAGCGTCGACTCTGTCTGACCGCATGAGCTCCACAATTGGGGGCTCCGCCGACTCCGCCAAGAGCCTTGTTGCCGCTTTTCGCTGCGGTGACCCGCTACGATCTTCAGCTCCAGCGACTCGGGAGCTCCTTCAGATCCGACGATCAGTTGCGTCCTTGGACTCCCATGACCTATTGCGGTTGTCGGCTGCGCCAACTCGCTACCGCGTCGACTACGTCCACCGCGTGACCCTCTACCGCATCGACTACATCCACCGCGTGACTCGCTATCGCATCAACTTCGTCATCAATAACTATCAATAAAGCTAAGTTTTCCCTCTACTTAGAGCTCATTCTTCTTTAACTCGCACTCGAAACACTCAGGGGTTGCGCCCTCTTTGAGTAACATAATGTGTCATCGACTCCACGCACTCGAGCACCTCATTCACGATAGCCCGAGTAGCTGATTCTGCCTGACCGTCGAATCCTTGAACTCCGAGCACCTCGCCAAGGTACTGAGACTAAGGGTAATTAGGCTAACGAAAAGGCCTAGCATACAGTGCAAAAGTATCGACTCGATTGGCACCAAGAAATATTATAACAAGCTGAAAGGTTAATATTCTTTATAAGATATAGATACTTCATAATTCTTTGCATTTTCTGCAGCTTACAAGGACATCGACTGTGTCGAGCTATTCTATCGGGTCCTCCAATAGGAGTTGACAAAGCAACTGGCTACGCCATAAACTCAAGACCCAGTCGAGTCTCTCCTCGGATGATTGCATCGCTTGATGCTGTAAAGACACAACGCTAGCTACGCACTCGATAAACGCGATGTTAGCCGCACACTTGACAAAAGCGACAGCGACGACTCCGTCTGCATAGTCGACTCACCCGGCTAAACGCTGCATGACTCCGCTACATCGACTCCGACTGCATCGTCGACTCTTGGCTCCTTATGCGTGAGACGCTGACTCGATGCACTTTCAGCTTAGTGGTTTCTCCTCGCATGATTTTCAACTACATCTACAAGATACAAGTCTCGAGTCTCTTCCCGAGTCTACGACTCCGCCAGACACTCGAGGGCTACTCCAAACTGGAGTGTTGGATGCGCATATACAAGATCTTCGAGTGACACGCTCTGAATCCTCACTCGAATCCATGATTCGACTAAGGACTTGGGGGCTATTCCCATAGGGAGCGCTGGTTGTGCATTCGAAAAAGTGCCGGCGTTGATGGTATTCGTAAGATCATCCGAAGTACTTCCGGATTGTTCTATCTATGCAACCGATGACTCCAAGTCTCTGCTCGAGTCTATGACTCGAACAGGCACTCGGGGGCTACTCTCATAGGAGCGCTAGTCGCGCACCCTATAGAAAATAGAAGATTCACATCATAGTCCATTGTGTTGACTGCGTCCATAATGTCGACTCACATACAGCAATCAAACTCATTAGCGACTCCGCCTACTTACATTCCAATGTCAAGTTTAGATACAACGTCTCCTTGGCCACTTGAAACATGTATGTGGTGATAAACCTTCGGATGTTGTGTCTACGCCGTAAAGATAAGACCTACAAGTATAATCTGATGGCCTAACAACCGCATCCGTTGCGCTCTACCAGTAAATACCACATCTGTAGGCATGGCGAAAATCCCAACGGACGCGTTGGGTACACATACTTATCAACTAGAGTTCAACTCAGTAAGGCCTTCGCGGCATGAGTCGAATTACGCTAGCAATTTCCGAATTCGAGTCCAGGGACTCGAGTTTGAGTAGGTAGCGTTGTTTTTCCCTAGAGCAATTAACTGGTCCTGATCCGTCGAGCACACTAGGCATGTTTACCAACATCCCTATGAACTACTATGAATTCGACTGACCCGATAAACTTCTGGGTGAAGTGCTTCGCACTCGACACAACTCTCGACTTCGACTACCAAATGCAAGACTCAAGACTTCTAAGTCTCCACCCGAATCTACGATTCGCATGGACACTCGGGGGCTACTGACATGGGTATGCCCAACAGGCACCCGACTACAGCCTACCTGGTGTGTCTCAATGGAAGGCCCACTCGACGACCTACCAAGGTCCGCGAAGCCCAAGATAGTTCAGGTGGTACGAAGCCCATATGACCACAGACTCCAAGCACACAAGACAAGGAAAGCTCAAAACTAGAGTTCGAATAAACTTGTAACCAACTCGTATTGGTACCTAAGACCTAGCCACCCCATATATAAAGGTTAGGAGGGTCCAACGAGGAGGCAATCTCTTCCACCTCTCCCACAATAGACAATAGATCTACAGAACACAACAGATCTAGACAACACCCGTAGCATACACAACCAGATCCAATCTACGCGCCACTGCCGTCAGCGACCTTGTAATCCTTCGGATCATCATCAAGCAAGAGCAGACAAGCATGAGTAAGGTTTTCCCTCCAGGGGCCTGAGCCTGGGTAAACATCATGTCCCACGTTGCTTGTCTGTTAGCCGAACGAGATCTCCAGTGTACCCCTCTTCCTCAAACCTAAGTCCATAACGATGGGCATTGACAAGTTTAACCCTCGTCAACTACCATACCACATCACAACTCCCCTGCAAAACAAACTTAGACGTCTCTACTTTATCTTTGCATGTTTTACGTTGCTGATAGGGCTTTCGTACAAGAACCGTTCTTACCTATGAACTTCCACCACAACGTTGATCAAGAAGTTGTCTATACTACACCCCTTTCGGGGCCCTCCTTTGCAAATGGTATACCAACTAATGTGAGAGAGACATGCACCCCCCCAAAGCCACTTTATATGGTACAAGCCGTATGTCAAGCGTGGACCATTCTAGCAAATGAACATGTAAAGTTGGTTGGAGGCCTCTTCATTAAGCATTATTGGGGTATACACAAGTACACGTGGGAGGGTAACAACAAAAAGATAAATGCCCACATGCTAAAACTCATGTGTTCTACCCGTACTAGCAATACTACGCATAGATCTAGCTCTAATACCACTGTAGAGGTTCGCGCATGAAAACAATAAATTTTCCCTACGCCAATAACCCTAATGCTAGGACCAATCTATTAGTAATGCAGTAACAGGAGGGGCTTTTTGCAAACTTACCCTTGAAGACCGAAAAACTTTGTCAATGCTCGGGAGAGCGTGGTTGATGTAGACGAACCGAAGCCAACCTCGAGGTCGTGTTGAAGTCTCGACAGCTCCTGCGGCTCCAACGACTTGTAATGCCCCAAGTGTTGCACCTCGCAGGGAGTTACACACGTCCAGTGCCTGAGGATGACTCCCACTCCCCTGATCCAGCAGTAGTTACAGAAGTAGAGCTTCTGGATCTGAATCCCGCAGCGCGACGACGCTCCACGGTGATGAAGACTCCTGCTCGTGCGATCCGGACTTGGGACCATGGTCACGGGAGAGAGAGAGGATCAACTGGAGGTCTCCCCAAAAGAGAGGAAACCCTTTATTGTTTATTGTGTATTTAATTTGTCAAAATACCTCTCTATATAGAGGAAAAAAACCACATAGGCAATTGTCTTAGCCATGTGGGACTAAACAAAGGAGAGGGGAGAGAGGGGGGCTTGGCCGCCGCCGGATAGGGACCAAGTGGGCCCCACGCAGAGTGCCTTGTCCTAGCCGGACACCCCTCCTCCTTCCTCCCTTTGGTCTTTCCCTCATGGGCCCTTTTCCCTAGGGAGTTAGGCCCAATTAGGTATTTTGACCATTTTAATTATTTTTTATTGAATCAATATAAATGAATGGTTAAATCAATATTCAACATTCACTTACATATTATTCAATCCCCATGGCTATGGAACTCCTTTCACCCTACTCCAGACATCCTCCGGATTTACCGAAACCCTTCCGGTTTTCTCTCTCTCTTTTCTTTGGTCATTCTGCCGATACCAAAACACTCTTTGAGCATCATCAAGCCCTTAAGCGTGATACCCCACGGTTTGGAAACACTCTAGACATGGGCGGGACCCTCCCGTATCAATGATCATCAGAGGGACCTGGATGAACATGTTGACCTCTATGCATTCCACGAATCTTTCATCGTTGAACCATGAACGTCGTGTCGTATTCCGTTTGTCTCTCGATACTTGCATTGTCTGAGATCTGATAAATGACATCACTATGTCATGTTCAATCTCATTATCAACAAATGCTATTTGACTCATTCCGACAAGTGATATCCCTGTGATCAAATCACATATTGCGTAGCTGTTTGGATATAACTTCTCCGAGTGCGTCCTTGAGTATATTTGTCGTCACGCAGATAGAGAAATCCTGCTCTTGATGCATATTGTCTCAACTATTCCTCTGAGTACCAGAACACACCTTTATAATCACCGTGTTACCAGATGACGTTTGATGCTATCTGAATATCCTTGGGTAAAAGTGATTGATATGGTCTCTTGGTCTAAGAAATAGTACACTAGGTCTTTTCTAATCATCGTAACTTGACCTTCATGACATGATCAGGTCACGATGCTTAGGTTGGGTATATCTCATCATCTCATTCTCGCAAAGAGGTGACTCCATTGTTAACTAGCATAAATGCCACATGATCAGGAAACCTTGATTATCTATTGACCAATGAACCAATGACTAGAGCTTCACCTGGAACTCCTGGTTGTTTATATATCACACGTGTATTGACGTTTCCTTTCAATATAGTTATAGCATGATATAAAACTTAAACATAAACTTTATGTAATATGATAATAATCCATATTATTATTTGTCCCTAGGGCATATTTTCCAATAATGATTATAAATATGTACGTTAGGTAGTCCAGAGGAACAGTAGATGACATATGACTCAAGACCGGGATTTGTTCACCCAAGTGACGGGTAAGATACATACGACTGACTTGGTGATATTACATCCATAATGTTGCAACATGTGACTGGGTCTTGGGGATGTAATATCGCGGTAACAAGTAAAACAGAACTTATCGGTAACGAGATTGAACAAGGTATGTGATACCAATGATCGGATCTCGGACCCTCTATTGATCATTGATGAGATCATGTCTGTGTCATTCCCGAGCCATGGGGAAATACATTAAGGGTATGATGAGCTAGAGATACTCTTTAAGTTGGAATCACAGTAGAGAAAGAGAAAGTCGGAATTGTTCCGAGGAGAGATCCGAAGTTGTTCGGAGAAAGAAAGAAAGGACCAAAAGGTGTTTCAGATAAATGGCAATTTATAATATGCATTTATTATATATTAATTATGAATTGATATATACTAAATAAATGTTTAAATTAAAGTTTAATGGGCAACTTTCTCATTAGGCTAAAACCTAGGAGGGAATTGACCAAGGAGGAAGCCACCCTGAAAAAGGAAAGAGGAAACAACAAACAACCACTCCTGGGCCGGTTTTGAACCAGCCCAGGCGAGCGGAAGATACTAAGCGTCGCACAGGGCGTCGGGCTGCAAGCCACCGCCTGGCCGTGCGCGCAAGCACTGTGGGCCGCAAGTTGATGCGCCGGCCCACCCGGATAGCTAGCTACCGCTATGGGGGATGCCTCCCGCGCTGGGCCCGGGCAGGCGCGCCAGCCCACCTGGCCAACCATTGCGGGCTGCTATGCCACGCGTTGCGCTGGGTCACGAGTGGCGCTTCGGCCCACCTGGCCGCCAGCCAGGAGCTGGCCGCCGCCTCACGTGATGGGCCGCGGTGGCGCATGTGGCCCACCCGATTGGCTGTTGGGCTGGGGTTTGTAGCCTAGCCGGTTTGCCCCATTTTTCCTTTTTTCTTCCCTTTAACTTTAGTCCCACATGGGGCACCTAATGGAGCGAGCACACCCCTCTCCGTCTATAAAAAGGGGTGCCCATGGATGAGATTAGACACACCAATATGAGAGGTTTTCTAAGGCATTTTCCTTAGAGAAATCTCTCCTCACCTCTCTCTCTAGTTGTCTCCACGCGTCGGCACGATCTCAAGAAAGGACTGTACTTGCAAGAGACATCACACCTGTATCACGCTGTTGCGCTGCAGGGATTCCAAACCGGAGATCTACTTCCGCACTCCTGGCAGGAATCAAGGGAGTCGGTGGTCGCCATCATACACCGTATGTGTACGAAACCTCGAGGGTGCCTCCAGAGAGTGGCATCTTCGATGTTGTGAGCCGGAGCTGCTACACGATGAAGATGGAGCAGAGGGTGACTTGCGAGGAGTTTCACGACCTTGAGGTCGACCACGAGTTCGTCTACTTCAACCACGTTTTCCTCGGAATGTTAACTGCGTACGGTCTACAAGGGTATATATTCTATACGCTCTTATCGTTATTACATTACTACATAGATAGATATTGGGAAGTTAGGGCGTTCCAACGTAGGATTTTTTTGTATTCTGCTACGGAACCCTTCAATTTGATAACTTGTTTTATTGTGGCAACTTGTTGTCATGATAGGAGTCTCCAGTTAAGTTGTGGATGTGTGCCCTGATCTAGTTGTAAAGGCACCGGTTTCCGCCTCGAAGGGTACCGCATAATAGAAATGTGGATCATGCTAGTTGTGGTGATATCCACCGGAGAATAGGGTGAGGCCTATTGTGGTGTGGTGGTCTTAGTATCGCACACCCCTCCAACGTAGACATACTTTCCCTGAAAAGGAAGAAACCGCGGTAAAATAAATCTTATGTCTCCGCGTGCTCTACTCTCTGTTACCTCATTTCTCTTATCGCTTTTACTGTTTAGTAGCTAGGTTGGCATATAGGGAAATTCACCGTAGTTGCATATCTAGAGAATTTACCCTTGTGTCAAGCCTATATTTGAAAACATATTAAAATTTGGAAGAGCACATATTCACCCCCTCTAGGTGCTCGTACGATCCATTTCATCACCAAGCCAGACGAGCGTGAGGCTGACGTCGAAGATGAGGATGACACGCTGACCATCCTCATCCACCCCATGGCTCCGCGAGAACGAGGGCGCGAGCCTGTGGGTAGCCCAGCTGTGGGGTGTTGTCGGTGCTGACGTACTCCCAGACGGTGGCAAGGGTGCGGCCGGGTGCGCTCCACTACTGGCACCATCCTTCGGTGTTATTATGCACCGACGATGGGCCTCCGCCATCGTGGTAGGCGAGTTGGCTCTCCTGGTGGTTGATAAAGAACTAGTCCTAGTACGTGTGGTTCTCAGGGTGCTCGACCATCTCGGGGTCATCCATGGCGGCAATGGCCGCCTAGATCTCGTCGATTCGTTAGGCCCCCTCCGGCACCGGCTGCACGGGCACGTCGCCCGCGCTCAGCTTCCACATCGGCAGGCACCGAAAATCCGGCAGCGGTGGGTAGCGGGCCTCGTGGAGAAGCGGAGCCTCCCACGGCTACAGTGATCGGCGGCCGAAGCCGTTCGCCGCCGCCGGGTCACCGGGAAACTTCTCCGCCATAGCTTCCGCTGAGCTTGTCCTTGCCTGGAACTTGGTGGTTTGGGAGAGGAAATGCAGGAGTGGAACTAGGTGCTCCGAAAACGGCGAGGCCGCCAGGTTTTATAGCCATTTGGGGAATGAGCAGCGAGGGCGGGAGGGGTGTAGCGGAGAGGGTGAGAAATGGGAAAGGGCGGGAAGGTGGGTGGGCGGTGGCGATCTATTATGCCGTTGCGTGGGCTATTGGACAACCAGCGGTTTCCCGACGGTCCAACACGGGAGTCAAGACGAAGCGATGAGGACGAACCACCGTCACTCTCTGATAGGACGGGGCCACCAGCGTAGTTTTTTAACTGCCAATTTAGGTTCATCCGACGTTCCCAGGCGACAGCCAACTCCTAGGGTTCGGCCTAGGAACACCGGATGTAATTTGGGTCAAATCCGGCAAAAAATGGTATTGAGAATGCGAGTAGGCGAGTTTTCACCCCCGAGTAGAAAAACGGCCTAAGGAGGCCATGTGGAAAGTGGGAATGCTAGTGGAGTAGTGGAGGTGGTGTGAGAGAAGCGTTTTCCTTTTAGAATTGGGCACCCAATTTATCTGTTTGGTTGTGCTAGTATTTGGGCCTGGAAACCGCCAGCCAATTCCAAGCCCACCCGCGCATGTCCGCCCTTGATAGCGAATACGGATGCTGAGGCCAAATCCAACGAGCCCCCACATTTCGGATATGGGTTTCGTCTGAATCGGTCCGTTTGCGGGGGGTGGAGGACAGGTCGTCCGGGCTCAGCCCAGTTGCGGTGGCCTTTGCCCCCAACTGGCTAACCCATATGCGGCCCTCCTTGTCCGTCGGGAGCCATCAAGCTCGAGCTGACGAGAGTATCAACGCTAATGGCGGCCAACGATTGTCCCGCCAGAACTGTAGTTCCCGCTCGCTGGCCCCAGCCTTTCCTGCCTAGGTCGCGCCATTTTCTGCCCGGCTATCCCTTCCCGCTCACCGTTCCCGCCCGACCGTTCCCGCGAATATAAATAGGGGCCAGCCGCCAGGACGAGCACTAGCACGAACCCCTCCCTCGCCATGGACAGCCTCCCTGAGACCTGGGTCGAGCTCAGCAAGTTTTCCCTCGAGGTGTACCCCTTCTCCCCTTCCCCTTCCCCTCCGGGCACCGGTGAATCTTTGGAGGGCAACAAGGACATGCGAGAGTTGGTTCCGAGCGAGGCGGAGTTGGTGGTGTAGGCCGAGGCGGATGTGGAGGCGTAGGCCGAGGCGGAGGGCAAAGTCAATAGCGCCGACGCTGCGCACTACGTCCTCGAGAAGTATGTCCGCGAGCTGTACACGACCTTCAAGGCCAGGGAGGCCACTGGTCGTCAACCCGCCGAGCGGCTTCAGCTGGAGGCCGAGGAGGTGGCGAGGGAGGCGGAGGCATCCATGGAGGACCGTGACGAGCGGGCAGCGCAGCAATCGCTGGTGGACGAGAAGACCGCCCCGCTCGCCGTCGAAGCCATGATGGAGGAGGAGCGGCAACGATAGGACGCGTAGGAGATGGCGGATGTCGCGGCCTTGGGCAGCGTCTTGTCCAAGGCCGTCGCTAAACGGGAGGAGCTGGCAGCCTCGGCCAAGAATGTCGCCGCCCAACGGAAGGACCTGACGAATGCGTGCGACGGTCAAACGGGAGGTGGTGGCGGAGATGTTGGAGGACGCGGCCACCTTGCGTGATGCGGTGGTTGCGGCGGCCCAACGGGGGGTGCTCCTGTCCGCCGCCAACCAGGAGGCAAGAGCGACGCGCAACCGCGCATGCGCAAGACGGCCAAGCTGAGGGAGGTGAAGACCGCCGGTGCAGGCAACAAAGGCCAAGACCGCAGCCTTGGCGGCGCAGACGGCCAAGGACGTGGCCTCCGGCCAGGACCGGGCTGATGCTTAGTTAGTTAGTTTAATTAATGTTATTAGGAATTTTGTATGTATGATGCGCGGACCCAAAAGTTTATGCAATGACAGCCAGTTATTTAGCGTTTTTATGTGTATAACTCACGAACACAGCTGTGAACACGGACGGACGTGGCCGGTGTTCGAGCCTCCGCAAACCAGTCCCTGGTTTCGACCCGGTTTGCGTCTAATCGGACGGTGCCGCGCTGTCCGGTTTGTTTACCCGTGCGCGTTGGGCTTTGGCTTTGGCTCGGTCCGAGAGTACGCGATCGGACGGGCGGAGCCCTTTTGCGGGGCCGTTGGAGTTGGCCTGACTGCTGAGGCTCCATATCTGCTTGGAATCGAAGCCCGCGCGTACCCTCCCGTCCGTCTCTCGGTCTCTGTCTGGAACGCGAGCAGAGCAGAGCAACGACTGCGACTCGTTGGTGGGCGGCGGCCACTGGTTCCGGCCGTCCGGCGTGGTGTCCCCCTGGCGGCCTGGCCAGTCCATGCCCCTGGCGGCCTAGCCCTCCTCGACTCGCCCCCTCCCCGACTGGCCGCCTCCTCTCGCACCTCCGGCAGCCGCCGCTGCTGCTGCCTCCTCTCGCACCTTCGGCCACCACCACTGCTTCTGCCCTCCGCGGCTCCGCCCCTCCGGCCGCCTCCCGCTCGATCTGCCCCGCCTCCTGTTCCAGGTATAAACTGCTGCTCCCCGCTCCCAGCTCCCCTCCTATTTTAATTAAATCCCCAATTGGCAAATTCCCAATGGGGAAAAATTGGTATGATGCCCTAAATTTGTATGCTCTAAAGTCTAAATTGTCTCCAAAATTTTCCGATTTGATGCCTAAACTAAATTGTCTACAAATTTGTGTTTATGCTCTTTTACCATGTTGTTTATATGTTTTATATGCTTAGTGACATTTATTGAGCGAGATGTGTTCTTGAAGGTAAGTGAAGAAGACATAGTTAATACTTTCATGAAAATGCGAGAACGTAGAGTTATCAAATAGCTATCTTGATGTAACACTATTATGTTATATTTCAGCATGTAAGACTCTTGATATTTTGGACTATTTGTATTGGAATGATGAACATTTGAAACATTTGTATTGAACTACAATGTTGTGGATCAATTATCTACTTATATGCGCGAGAAGTGGAACCTGCCGAATGAATCGAAGTTTTGCTATACTGGCAAGGACTGGCTGCAGTTGTTGCTGTCCCAAACTGATGCTCAGATGAAAGCTAGCATCCTGCTACTCCTTTGGCGCTCATGGCATCTGAGGAACGATGTGATCCACAATGAGGGCAAGGAATCAATTGCCAGCTCGGTGGCCTTCCTTCAGGCCCTCGGTCGAGATCTCCTTAGGCCTCCGCAGGTCCTCTCGGACCCAAAAGGCAAGGGTGTGCAAGAACCGGGCGGCAGCACCTCCACACGTCCGGTCGCTGGCCCACTCGCCTGGTCTGCTCCTCCGACCGGTTGGGTCAAGCTCAATACTGATGGCTCACTGCCAGCTTCCTCTGACATCGTCGGTGCAGGCGCTGTGGTTAGAGACAGCAACGGTTCAGTCATCTTTGCTGCCTGCGCCAACCTCCCCAACTGTCGAGATGCAGAAGAAGCTGAAGGGAGAGCAGCCCTGCTTGGCTTACAGGCTGTCGCTCGCCTCGGTCTCAAGAATATCATCCTTGAGATGGACAACGTTGCTTCCACAGCTGCGCTGAAAGCCAAGACCCAAGATCGTTCGAGATGTTGTTTCATTTATGAGGAGGCCAAGAAAATCTTGTTTAGCCTGGACGGATACATCGTCACACACTCCAAGAGGGACACAAACAGGGTTGCTGATGCACTTGCTAAACTTGCCTTTTCTTTAGGTAAAAGAGAGATGACAGATGTCCTGCCCATCTCTGTAAGACAACTTGTAATGATTGACTCAATTGTATGCCTAGCTAATATATAAGTTCTCTTTCTCAAAAAAAAAAATTATGTACTTATATTCACTTGGCAATTTTTTATCACACAAGTGCTAGTGTAGATTTTTTTTTTGAAGCGTGCCCACCCCACAGTTTTTTCCTACGTCCGCCACTGCCAACATGCAGCTCAAGATTAATGATGTTTATGACTTTGGGCCTTTGGCCACATGAGACATAGTTTTATAGGTGCACCAGATGTGATGGACGCCTTTATGTCTAATTTGTTTGCTTAGATTATTGTTGTATTGGTTCTGTATTTTGAACATTTTCCTTTTGGCGAGCTGTTCTTCTGCATGATTGTTATTATTTAGTAACTTCATTTTGCAACAAAAAAAAAAGATGTGGTAACTATTCTTGTTTGCAAGTCAATTTTATTTCCGAGAAAATGCTTGCAAGTCAATTTGAGTCTTCTTCTTCTTTGATAAACTCAGGTTTTTATTCAGGTGAACAAAATGTATTTTTTGTTATGATTCTGATGAGGGGGCGCTTGCTTTTTGCTTGTACACGTGCAGGCCGACATTCTGGCAACAGGAAGAAATTATAAATTTACGAGTTACCATCAATTTTATCGATGATGTGATGGTAGATAAGCTATATTTGTACCGACTAGTTAAGCTCTTGTATATAAGTTTGCATAAGTAGACCATTGTCCTCAGTAAGAGTTGCTGATTGTATTAACATGCTTTACATACACAGATCAATTTTAAGATTCGATTACATTGACAAATTACAGCATCAGCATATTAATTTTAAGATTTCATTGCACCGCAAAATTGCAGCAACCGTGGTCCTGTACGGTGAGACAATATCCCACGGTACACGAGTCCTGAAGGAAACCGTCTAGGGCATGTCGTTGGCCGCGTTAGAGGCGCGGCTCCGGCAGGAGAAGGTGAAGAAGTTTGAGGATTTCGTTGACGGACGGCTCAAGCCTGATCTTGTGAACGCCATTGCTCAGCGTGATAAATTGTTCCAGCAGCAGAAGACCTTGTAAGCTGCTCGCTTCTCACCTCGTTTTCCTTTCTGATGCAATTGTACTGACTACTGAAACATTTAGCTCTCTTGCTTCCATTTAATTTCTGGCAATATTGCTCATTCTGATTGTTGAAATTTTTTCTGGGTGGTGGCAGCTTGGATTTGAAGCAAAACATCGAAAAATTGGAAAAGAACGGCGTAACCAGCATGCGATCCATGGTCAATATTGGCTCTGAGGTGTATATGCAGGCAGAAGTGTAAACATCCCTTCGCTCTAACCTGCCTCAAATTCTGAAGTTCTTTTTTTTTTTTGAGATTTTTTTCTGAAGTTCTTGTCTTTGCCTTTTCCCTCCCTGGCTCGGAGTTGGCACACTTGTAACATACCTAGTGGGTTTGCTTTGACATTTTTCAATTAGACAGAATTCTTATACAAAAAAAGTGCCCTTTACTATATCTCACTTTCTCAGTTTCTGTATAATCTATAGAAAGTAATTCCTCTTTCCTTTATCTAATGTAAGTAACTGGTGACCAAATAAAAATCATATTTTAAGGATAGGTAGTTTGCATTGCTTAAACGCTAGAGATTCTAAATTACTCCATCCAATAATTTGACTGTGTTTCAAATGGAGTACCTTGTTTCTTATGGAACTTTGCAGTAGGAGGGTAGACATGAGAAAGGTGCTCTATACCCTTCCATTCGTTTCTGACAAAAAAATAGGTTCACTGTCCTTGTAAAAAAGGTGTTTGCATACGGAGACAGTATTAGACAGTATAATAAGCTGTTTAGAGTGGTGTACACTTCATAAATCACAAATAAGGTCACATTGGCTATTAGACACTATAACGAATAAATGTGAAACTTGCTTTGATATGCTTCATCATTTCAGCTCTATTCTTAACTACCCTTCTTTAACAAGCTGTTAGGTTAATATTTAAATGTTGGGATAAACTCTAAGATATTAGTATACAACACTAACAACAATTACCTGTTTGAAAACCTAGGTTTCATGTCCCCAATCAGATCTATTGAACCGTTGAGATTTAATTATTGTCCTTATTTTGTGATTATTCCCACAGGCCAGACACAAGACACATTTTTGTGGATATTGGTCTTGGTTTTCATGTGGAATTTACATGGCAAGAAGCTTTGCAGTTTATTTCTGTAAGAGAAGCAAGGTTGGCCAGGTAACTCATTTTTAACACTTCAATTCTAGGTCCTGTTTCTGTGCAGGAATATTTGTAAGGAATGAAGAAGTATTTTTTGAGAGTAGTTATGCTAAAGAGATGTTGATCATTGAAGGATGTTCTGGTGCTTTATGCTTACGTAGTTTGCATATATGATAACTTATTACACTTGGTATAAAATGTTGTTATATCTAAAGTGATTGGTTTTTTCTTGTGAGCAAAGGTAATATTCTTGAGCATTGTGGACTTTTTGATCTCTAGATAATTTTTGCACTCGCCTATTGAAGGTATCCATTTTCTGCTTGGAGCCTGATGCTCACCCAGGCACCAGATGCTGAATAAAACTCGCTTATTTGACATAAGCTAATACAGTCTACAGAGTCAAAGCTGATTCTTGAGTGCTACTGATCTGCATCGAATGTTCAATTCTGTATGCACCTTCAGAATATGAAGACAACCTGTAGCATCATTTGCCATTGTTATTATTATTCGCATCCAGAACCTATAGTAGTTAGCCACTTGGTGTGGCTAATAACATAGAAAAACAGTGCACTTTTCAACCGTTAAGGCAAAAGTTCATTTTTCGACATTGAACTTTAAAACTGTTTGAAATGTAACCTCGAACGATGGAATTGGAAACAGTTCAGTTTCACCCTCTGGTTGTTTCACAAATGGTTTTAGGTGACATGGATGCCATGTGTCCACCACCTCGCTGCCTTGTCATCCAGTTTGATGTTTTAATCCGTTTACAACACTGTACTAATTTATAACCTTTTTTGTGAAAGTTTTCGATCCAGATGATGAAGGTTTTAGATTGTTGGTTCTCGTTGTGTTTGTTTGTTCATGAGAGTGACATGCCATAGATGTCTCGATTCTTTGATCGGTTTATTTCTATTGCTATAGATATATCTGTATGTGCTATCCGTCCATGCGGTTAGGTAGGCTGGCATGCTTGCTTTGCAGTGATATATTGATGTTGGGTCCTTTGACAACATTCATATGCGTGCTGTTGTAATTTCTCTTTTTATGGTTCAGCATGCTCCTTCTATTCGATTGATGCTCTTCACTGTGTAGTTAACATTAGCTCACATGTTCATGCTGTGAACTTTTTCATATCTGCAGTCAAATAGATGAGTACACACACCTCATCGCGGGAATAAAAGCACAGATCAAGATGGTAAGTACAACGAGCTGGGTGTTTCGATTATGTAGTGCATGGTGTGATGTCTAAAGCATTATTATCTCCTTGTATTCAGATGTTACCCTCTCTTATTGTTTAAATGCAGGTATGTGAAGGTATCCGCGAACTCCTGCAGTTACCAGCAGAGTGAGCTGACTTAGAGGTAGCCCACCAAATTTGTGGCAGAGAGATGTTTGGCAGAGGAACTCTTTGTACCTTGTCACCGAGTTTTGTAAGAATCTTGGAACTAACTCGTGCAAGAGCATGCCAAGAATGCAGCTCCCAGCGTTTACTGCAACATTGTGTCAATAGGTCGAAGAACTGGCAATGTGATCATTGAACTTGTGTGACGTGGTTTGTTTTTGAAGACCATGAATCTTGTAGCAGATCAATAGGGTGCATGCGAGTTCATATTTACTACTACTAGTATACATGAATGTTCAGAGAATTGTAATGTCTACTCCCTCCGTTTTAAAATATAAGATGTTTTAGCTTTATAAAAGGAGTGTATGTAGCCTCTTTTAGTGTGTAGGTTCATCTAGGTTTGGAGTGAACCTATATACTAAAAAATATCTAGATACACTCTTTTTATCAAGCTAAAACATCTTATATTTTGAAACAGAGGGAGTAGATGACATCCGGTCCATATTATTGTTTTCAGATTTGTCTAGATTCAAATGTATCTAGTCATATTTTAGTGCTAGATACATTCACATTTAGACAAATTTGAGAACATTAATTTGGATTGGAGTAAGTAACACTTTTTGCTGCACGCCTGTTGCGCCTAAAAGGCTCGATGAGAACAGTACGGTTTTGCTTGGATAAAGATACCGATATCCTCCATTGCACGTTCGAGTAAATTTTACTTTGGACCAGGCAGATCACTACTTACATGTCACTTTGCACTAAGACACGGCACGGTAGTACTCCCTCCGATTTGAAAATATAAGATGTTTTAGTTTGTGAAGCTAATGTATCTAGACGTGTTTTAATATCTAGGTTCAAATGAATCTACATAGTAAAATGTATTTAGATACATTTGCTTCACAAATCTAAAACATTTTATATTTCTAAACGGAGGACAAACTTTGCATTGGGTCCTGTAAAAGTTGGAAAAGAAAATCTGAAATTGGGTACACACGGACACACCATGGACAGGGATAGGTAGAGCCGTGTGATACTCTTATATTCCGTATGCTTGCTTTACAAATCTAAAACATCTTATATTTTTGGGTCCTGTAAAAGTTGGAAAAGAAAATCTAAAATTAGGTACACACGGACACACCATGGACGGGGATAGGTAGAGCCATGTGATACTCTTGTATTCCGTATGCCTGCATCCTCGGATACACACCAATTCACCATAGACGCATAAATCTTACATCGAGAAAACTTTAGACTGCACGTATACTAGTTAGCTCCTGGCCGTCGCTGGAAGGAAGAAACATCACATCTTCACCCCAAGGCCAAACTACTTCCATCTTCCTCTTGTCCATTATCTAAATTTATTTTATTTACCGTTGTGAAAAATTATTCATGAAAGGAAAATCAACATGCGCAGCTAGGAAAGATGTCAAATTAACATGAAGGACAGAATCGAGCCAAATTAAGATGTAGAAGAGAGAATCGAGACAAAGGTATGGTAGTTCTACTAGAGTTTATTCCGCATGGCAATATAATTCACAAGACGATGCTAAAAGTGTTTTGAATATAAATACCAAAAGGACATTATAGAGTATGCAAAAAGAAGTAGACCTATAAAGCCATTATTTCATATACGTACATCAGATCAAATATTGTAAGGCTTGTAGCATGCCCGCTATGAAGTAACCCATCTACAGCTCTGCTGTCCTACCCCGGGGTGACCATTTCCGTGGAAAGTTTGCTTTACGGAGAAGCCTTTAAACATATGTGGCCACGAGTCAGTATATAAATCAAAATTGGCCTTCCAATGGCAGATCCCACCATTGATGGCGAATAATACGTCTATGCAGAAACTGTTGACTGCAGGAAAGAAAGCCGGGTCTTAGTCAGGGAGATCTTCTCCTCTGCCTCTGATGCTTTTTCACGAACTCCACGAACAATATCTGCAGGGGCCTTCTCTACAAACTGCACCAAGATTGAAATGTATGACCAACAGCATAGAGGAATTTGAATATGGAAACTAGTTCACCGAATACAGAAGAAATAGTTGACATACACTAGGGGAACTGAGGCGGGCCAACAGAGCGTCATATTCTGCCTGCATCTTAGAGAGGCGCTTGGAGAGCCGTTTAACTTCCTCAGACACATCAACCATGTCAGCCAAAGGTAGATATGCCTCCAAACCCTCATCAGCAACAATGTGGACAGACTGGTTTGCATCACCTGGCAAGTATGAAATAGATTTGTGTATTGGCAAACTGCATCAACAAAGATAACATCTGGACAAGTTCAAAAGGTACTCACACGGTAGCGATTCAGTAAAATGTACGTTCTGTGCGTCAAGCTTGGAAAGCAAAGCAAGAACCTGCTTCTCTCTCTGCGGCATAAAAGTACAAGTCAGATGAATGGAAAAAACGAAAGAAACAGTAGATTGTATGCAGGAAGGTTGCAGCTATCATAAATAGCATTTATCATCCACACATAGGTAACTCTATGCTTTCCCAACTAAATACTGTGTCCATGCAATATTCTTTGGCAGCTTTGGTTTTAATAATTTGAGTACTAAACTACACCGAATAACCACCAATCTTCTGTCTGACAAAACATGCTATGATTCTCAAATTACTGGGCTAAAAGGCTCATAATATACGTACAATGAGATGTCACTAAAAGAATGGACTTGCTGTTCAAGACACTTACCGATATGTACTCCAGGACATCTGCAGAGGCAACAACAGAAGCTGATATCCGTTTAGCTGGCTCCACAGAATACTCTGCTCGGACATTTCTGATTCCTCTTATCTGTTATTATAAGGGTAATCAAACAAAATGGTCATCAGCAGGCTATAACATTCAAAATAAGCACATACAGCTAAGTGGAAATTTACCAACGATTGCAAGTTCTGAAATCTTTTGATAGACAACAAATTCTTTGGAAGGTCGGTGCTAGGCCAGGGAGCAACTATAAGTGCGTGCTTTCTGTACGGCAATGCCTGAAAATAATTATATGCTAATGATGCTGATGAAAGTGGGAATAAAAAAATTATGTGTAATACTAATTTAGAGTCAAGGTTTCAATACCTGCCACAATTCTTCAGTTACAAAGGGCATGAATGGATGCAGTAGCTTTAGTATGTTTTCGAACACATACAAGAGAACACTTTGTGTCATAGTAGAATCTGAATTGTCACCAGAGTGGTAGAGACGAGTCTTACTAGATTCAATATACCTACATTATAACAATTTTGTAAAAACATATAAATCTACAAGAAAAAGAATGCACCATAACGGGCAAGGGTAGAGTGCGGATAGGAATATACAGCCAGGCAACAGCTTAGTATATATTCGATAATCATGTTAAGACTAGTTTGACTTTCCACTATTTGGTTGTACAATCTTACCAATCAGCAAAATGGCCCCAAAAGAAATCATAGATTTCTCTAGCTGCATCTCCAAAGTAGAACTTGTCATAGCTTATGCTGACTTTATCAATAAGTTCGTGTAGTCCTGTAACCTGGATTGTAGTTTATTCTCTTCATTAACAGGCCTCACGAAAGACCAATAATTCAAGAAAATACTGGACTCACCACCCAGCATTCTGGCAATGGTAATTGCTGAAGCGATGCTTCTGTGTCAAACTGAAGAAGAGATGCAAAGTATTAGCAACAGTTATATAAAGGAGAATGAAATTTAGTGAATGCGCCCTGTGCAATTTGAAAATTCAGTGACATACCTTGTTTGCTAATAAGAGATCCCATGCAGTGCCATCACTTCTATCAGGCAAATTCTGCAACAGAAATTTGCCTGCATTCCAGAGTTTGTTGGTGAAAGCCTTATTTGATGTCAACCTTTCTGTAGAGAGATTAATGTCCTGAAGTGAAAATGTGTGTTAAACAACGGAGAAGTGACCAAGCTTGATGACTGTAAATGAAGACCATGGAAAAGCAAACCTGGCCGGCAGTGCCCATGCAGAGCGTAAATCTCAATGCATCTGTCCCATACTCTTTCATGGTATCTAGGGGGTCGATGACATTCCCCAGTGACTTCGACATTTTGCGTCCCTAAAATAAGGTGATGATTAGTCTGTGAAACTGAGAGCTGATCTAGCAACATAAACAAGTCAGACAGACTAAAGTATTTTATTTATGACACGCTCTGCTGCACGGACACGGTGGCTAGAACACGTATCGTGTCAAATACGGTATCCGATACGGATACGGCCCGGACACCGTATCCCTACAGTTTTTCCCGTATCGGCAACTTAATAAATTAAAATAAATAGGTAATAATTCGGATACCAGTTGGATACCTTTTGGACACAAATTGGATACGGCCCAGCCCAAAACTGAAACCCTATCCCCGTTACCCTCCCCTCCTAGACTCCCACTCCCCCTCCCCCGACACAGCCGCCTCCTCTCTCTTGACTCTTGAGCGACACTGCAAGATCCGCGTCCAGCTGCCGGTGGCGACCTAGCCGGCGGCGACCAGCCCACCATTCTGTCTCCGGCAGGAGCAAGGAGCAGCAGCTTGCCACCTCGCTGGCGGGAAGTAGGTACCAGTCTCCTTACTCCTCTCGTACTCTACTGTGTCGCCTCAGTCTCCTTCCTCCTTTGTTGATTCAGTGATTCTTGAGTTCTTGACTGTATCTCCCTCCCTCCCTCTCTCTCTATTTTGTAGATCAGTATCTGATGGCAGAGAAACAATTTTAGAGAACAAGGGGGCAATGTCACATGGCGGTGTAATTACTGTGATCATGTAGCCACTTCTAGCTACTCTAGAGTGCAAGCCCATTTGCTGAAACTCACATGAAATCAAACAGCTCCATGTATTTATTTTCCTATTTAAAAAATTATATTAAAAACGTATCCGTATCGGCGCATTTTGAGAAGGCCGAATTTCCGTGTCCGTATTGGCCGGATACGGACACCCGTGTCCGTATCCGTGCAATTTAGATGACACGTGTCAAACAGACTTCATTATGGACTACTGACTCGCCCACCCATTGGTTTAACTGGAGTCTGTGGACTTCACACGTTTATCTCAAGGTAAAGGAGGCAATGTAAGGCCATCCACCTCTGTGGATCTCAAACTGGACGGAAGGCATGGCATGTGGCTGTGTGCCCAGCTGCCAGAGAGCATCACACAGCTCATTAGGAGACAAAGCAGGAAGCTGAGGCTCACAATCAAGTACACCAGTTGCTCTGCTAGGGTTCAGTTGAGGCTAATGGTCAATCCTTAAAAAAGCAGTTTTCATCAAAAGTATTTGCGCAAGTTTCTCTTTGTGGTGGTCCTCAAAGGTAACTTGGTGAGGACCATGTGACAAACAGGCGGTGGCCATATCAATTAGCAGCTCCTAGTAACTGGTAATGCAATGTACATCATGGCATCATGCTTCCTCAGATACAGTTGTGTTCTCATAAGAGATAGAAGTTTGATCATATTACGTATAAAATACAAGAAAATGCCAAGTCTGATTGTTTGCCCCTCAAAAGTAAAACATAACCAAGTTCTTATGGTGCCCATATCTCTCACCTCAGAGTCCCGGATAAGACCATGTAGATAGACATAAGAGAATGGTACGCTTCCTGTAAACTCAATTCCCATCATGACCATCCGTGCAACCCAGAAGAACAAAATGTCATGACTGTTAAAAACAAAATTAGCTATAGTATCAGACATAGTAAATGGAATAGCAGAATATCAACACATAGATAAGCACAGCAAATAAATCACCTTATTCAAAGAAAGGGAGAAAAGACTGTTGTTGAAGCTAACATACCCGGTCTCAAGAACTGTTGCAGGATAAAAATGCTTAAAATCCTCCTTGGACGTATCTGGCCAACCAAGTGTGCTGAAAGGCCATAAAGCACTGCAAAACAACTTCCAACATGTCAAAACAGAAATTACGTGCAATTTTTTAATATTACTTGTAAGGGATTTGCTTATAATATTTACAGTTCTCCAGCTCTGCCACTTTTAACACTTGGAAATAGGGCTCAAGAAGATATAGCAGGAAGGAAGAAAACACAATATAGATTATATAGGATGAAAAGAAGGAAAGAGAATGTAATATAGGAAGAAAAGGAGGAAAGAGAATGTAATATAGGAAGAAAAGGAAGAAAGAGAATGTAATATAAGAAGAAAAGAAAGAAAAAGAACGTACTGTACGAATTACATAGTAATTAGTTTAGGGAAAAGAAATAAGACAATGTAATATAGTAGTTCAGAAAGAATACTGAGCAATGGTACGCTAACAAGTCCATTCAAGGATATTGCCTAAATTCAGAGGTTTATTGGAGTCTAGAGCCCTGAGCAAACCTTGAGAACCAAGTATCGAGAACATCAGGGTCCTGATATATTTCAACTGATTTTCCATATTTTTCCTGAGCTTTTGCAAGTGCTTCTTCTTCATTTCTGGCAACAATATAGTCTTCTTCGCATTTCTTTCCAACAATGTACCAGACTGGTATCCGATGGCCCCACCACAATTGTCTACTTATACACCAGTCTTTTATATTTGTTAACCAATTATTATATATCTGCAACAGCACACACAAGAATGAGCAGGGAAATAGTGGCAGGTCAATTGCAAAATTCATTTCTGACGGAGACTGATAAAAATATGTAGATATATGACCAACTTTTCTTTGGTATATATATTATTGTTTTACTGAGCTCCAAGAGACTTTGTGTGTGCATACTGCTGAGCGGCAGATAACTACCTTTCCGGAGAATCAGAGTGAAAGATCCAAGCATTTACCTTTTCAAATCTCTCTGGTAGAATAATTAGTTGCCCTTTTTCAACAGCCTGGAGGGCCCTTTCAGCCAATGGCTCCATTGTGACAAACCACTGCTTACTAATCAAAGGCTCAATCACCTAGGATCACACAAAAGTAGGGTCATCAAGCCCTCTGGAAAACATCAACAGGCCTTAATATGAGCAAGAACAAGAAAAAGGTTCACACTTCACCACCCCGTTGAGATCTGGGAACTCTAAGTGTATAGGGTTCCTTCTTCACTGCCAAGTTAGTCTCAACAAGGTCAGACCACAGCTTTTCTCGTGCCTCAAAACGATCCATACCACTGAAAAAGAGGAAAATAAGTTAAGGTCAACATGTTGCACAAAGAAGGCCCTGCAACCTGCAACTCTGTTACCTACTGCATTATCGTATGCAGTAGTTGAATCAACTGCTTACATTAATTTACTAACTCAATGCCACAAATTGGGTTTGCAACCTTTTGTCTCAAATTTTCAAAAACAGTAAGCTGTATTAAACATCTGAAGTCCTAGGGTGTCATAACTCAAAAGCAAATTCAAAATCACCTTACAAAGAGAAACATATATGGGTTTGTAAACAGCTGAAATTGCAAGTCAAGAAAAGCCACCACAGAATAGAAAAATAATGGTTTTACTTCATATTCTCTGTCTTACAAAAATAATACCTGTATAATCCAGCAACATCATTTAGTGTGCCATCTTTGTTCATAACATTAAGAATTGGCAGCCCAAGCTTTCGAGCAATATGATAATCATTCTGATCATGTCCAGGGCTAATCTTCAGCACCCCTGTTCCAAATTCTGGATCAACATACTGTAGACCATAGAAACAATAGTTACTATTAACAGGAGTTATGCAAAGTCCATTTAAGGAACACTATCCTGCCTCCCCTTTAGTACTCCCTTCAACTGCTTCTGGATTGAAGTTGACCCAATTACTAGAATTAAGTGATCTTTTTTAGTTAGGGAGAAACCACATATGGTCATAGAAAGAATATATTGGATTTGGTTATGTGAGTACGAATAACCTACACAAAAGAATGCATGTCTCATGTAAGTACGGAATAACAGCTTTTCTTGCTTCAACTGGCAGGTGATAGCGTAATTTTTGACAGTGTTCAAAAAATCGGCCGATTAATGGCTACTCGGGGGGTGACCGATTAACTGATTTATTGGCCGATTTGCCTATTTATCGCTGGCTGATAAGTTAACGATAAGCAATATCCTGAACATTGATTTTTGCAAGTACAAGCGGCGCAATAACATGAAAAAGATGGCAAGAGGACACCTGCAACTAGTGAATATGGTGTTTTTGAATTACTTTATTTCAATCAATCTCCCAATATCCTTTCTGGAATTACTAGAAATGTACATAATATTATATAGATAAAACATTAACTTTTATTCTTACCCGATCAGCAATGATAGGAACATGTCTCCCAAATGTCAAGGGTACAATAGCCAATCTTCCCACATATTTTGCATAACGCTCATCCTGCATTGCCAATTAACAAATTGAAATAGAGATTGCTGCCCAAATCCAATCTCTTCGAGAAATAAATAGCTCGATGTAGTTACAAAATAGGTTGCAACAACACACACAAATAGTTTTATTATGTACTTATATTTACTATAGATACTGAAATAGAGTATGGGTTAACTGCAACAGAACATACCTCTGGGTTAACTGCAATTGCAACATCACCAAATAGAGTCTCAGGTCGTGTTGTCGCAATAGTCATAAAATCATCCCTGCACCACAAATTGAAATGTGTGTAAGCCATGTTCAGCATTAGACGGTGTCAAAAATGTGAAAGATAATGCATATCAGAAAACTAGTGCTCGTGAAAAAGTTCACTTAAATCAAAAGAACTGCTGGTAAACACAAGCATGCGCTTAGTTGTAAATACAATCAACAATGTGTATGATAACATCACCGATTACTTAATGATGATTCACACTGCATTATTGTGAGATGTTAGACAACTGCAAGATTAAGAATGTAAAACGAAATACCTCGATCCACCCGCGACACGGTACTTCATAAAGTACAAATAGCCAGATTCTTCAGAGTATTCAACTTCCTAATAAGATCGAGCATTTCAGAATCAAATGTTCAAGTGGCTCATGCAGTTAGAAGTTTCAGCTCTCATATGCAGAATTACCGAACTTTCTTTTAACTATTAGTTGTGCTGTTAGATGTACTCCCTCTGTTCAGAAATATAAGACATTTTAGCTTTGTGAAATGAATGTATCTAGACACTTTTTAGTGTATAGGTTCACTCCGAACTCTACGAACCTATACACTAAAAGATGTCTAGATACATTCGATTCACAAAGCTAAAACGTCTTATATTTCTGAACGGAGGGAGTATGTACTTGTTAAAAGAAAAGGAAATCTCTTCACATACTAGGTCAGATACTGCAGTCTGCAGGTTAGGAGACCAATTGACCAAATATGATCCTGCGAATGGAAGTACAATAAATCAAATAATCAATCAATATTTACCAAAGTTACATAAGGTAAGTCCTTAAATTTTAGAGATATAAAAGAAAGATAGATAATTCAAAAGAAGAATTTTTCGGTCCAACAAGAAAAACCAATATAAAATGGTATCACAAGCATGAGGCCATCCTCAACCATGAAAAAACCTAAGCATAACAGAAAAAAAATCCAGCATATGCTAAAAGAAAACACAGATAGAGTACCAACTACCGATATCAAACAGACCTATAGCATGTTTTACTATGCTGGATGGTGCCAGCTCCATGAGTTGTCAGTTACATGTTTGAAATTATTTGGAATTTGAAAGAGCAGTGTGCGGGTCCAACCGCTCAATTTGCATCCCTATCCAGAAGTACAGCCACTCAATTGTGGCCTCAAAATAGTTTTCATTACCACTGTATCCTAGATTTCCGATTCATAACATTACAGAACTTATGATTGCTGAAGAAAGCTAAAAACTATGACCAGGCAAAATTAAAGGATACACCAAGAAATATTACAACAGAAAAAAAAAGGATACCAAACTCAACACAAGAACATTACACAAGATTATGCACATTCACTTCCTTTCTGTAATAGAGCATGTGGCCATGTTTAATTACAATACCTTGATATATAAGTCCTTTTTCATGAAGCCTAACGAATGCTTCAACAACTGCACCTGCAAAATAGAAGGGAAAAAACATCAAGTTCTAACGTCAAGTGGGCAACCTATTGCTATCACAACTATATTACTGATGGTTCTACAACAAAAAGGATGGGTCAAAGTTCACTAGTGTATATAAATGGCATTTAACACTTCAGATCTGGCAGGTTGAAGATCAAACAGCTGTCACTCTCATTTGTAAGATTGAGCAGAAAAAGTCAGGAGCCAAAACAAGAGTCAAATACCCTACACCATTAATGTGATCCTGATCAAATGCAAGTTTATCAACAGAACCAAATTAACAGATGCAAACCATGTTATCTGATACTGCAGAAGAAAAAAAGTAACATAACTATATAAAAAATCCTAAAAGATCAAAACAAGCTAGTAGTTCCACAACATAATGCCACAAAATACACATACTAGTAAATGCAGATGGCATCAATTGCAATTGAAAACAACAGTTGACACTTACGACTTAATTGATCATCTAGAGTGAAGCATTCACGATTCCAGTCACAAGATGCACCCAATCGCTTAATCTGGTTAGTGATAGTACTCCCATACCTGAATGGGAAAAGTATTCAGAACAAATCACAAACAATCCACTGTGAAAAATGAGTTTTTAAAAGAACTTCTAATTGAATGCAACCTTCTGGAATGAATGAGTTAGCCAGAATAATCTTTCATCACAAGTTTGTGATAGTTAATTTATAATTATTATGACAGACAACCCCAACGTCGTATTAACAATACCAGAAGACAGCAAAGCATGAAGAAAATAAAGTATATTGCACGTGAGATGCATGCACGGACACATAAGAGTACGGAGTGAGGATGTTGTCCAACTATATTCAGAAAGAGGAAATCACGTGGGTAGTAAGTTATATGAAAGTATGGTAATTTATAGTACATCCAGGTAATTAAGCAAAGATTTCTTCAGTTTCATAGAAAAAGGATTGCTTCAAATCAGCAAGACAAAAAATCGAACAGCAGAAAACAGTATACAAAAACTGGACTGGATTCAGATAAGGACTGACTTCTCTTTCCACTCCCAAACTCTTTCAGTAAACTCCTCCCGGGTAAGATCTGTTCTTTTGACGCCTTTGGCAGCTAACATCTTTTCCACAACTAACTGAATTATAAATGAAAATTGTAAAGTAAAATTAGCCTATTACTGTACTAAGAGTTGAACGCAACATTGAATACAGAGTAAATGTGCAGTAAGATTTACAAACCTGAGTTGCAATCCCAGCATGGTCAGTACCAGGTATCCAAAGTGCAGGCCTCCCTTTCATACGGAAATACCTTATCATTATATCCTGAGTTACTTAAAGAAAAGGAGAAATTTTTAGTCAGAAAAATACTAGAGCCCAAAACGATGGAAAGAAACAAAACTGATTTTTTTCATGTTTGAGATGTATATATGGACTAATTGCCTCAGAACTTAGAAATGCAATGTTAAGTGCCCCATGAGAGGCAACTATGAACTATCTAAGAATCTAGACTGCACTTGATTAACTTAAATAGGCCAGTTAAATTGCAGCATGTTAGTTCACAGCCTTCAAGTTATCATTTCTGCACAGAATTTTGACATCATGATCGCTTCTGCTTAATACAATAGTCACAACTTTTACTACACATGGCATAATCACTGGTTGCTGAGACAAAGTCGCCAGTGCTATCGATACATGGCTTGTCTTCACCTTACTAAGCAAATCCATAGAAGCTTATGCTCAGATTTTTTTTGCGAGTCATCTTCAAAGTTAAAATATAGAGAAAATATCACAATACAATAAATCAACAGTGAGAATGCATTATAAAAGATACGTAGGGTGTAAAAGATATATGAATTGTTTGTAAGGAATAATATCAGCACATAGTTATCCAACATAATTAACACAATAGTCTTAAAAAATTGAATCATCCTACCTCAAGGGTAACAAACATAGCATGACCCATATGCAGTGATCCGGTAACATTTGCAGGTGGCATAGGAACGACAAATGGATCTCCTCCACGATCGAAGTTAGGCTTAAAAAATCCTTGAGATTCCCACCTATAAAGCATCAAGTAGATTTCCTTAGGAAAAGTTTAATGTAGTTCCAGAGATAATTTGATGTGAAATAATGGAAAAAGCAACTACCAGCATACAATTAGATATATTCAATTCAGTTTGTTGAACAATACAATACTTGAATCGCATAACAAGATTATTAAGTAGCAGGGCGCCATCCTAGGCTGTAATGCTAATCCAATGGGAGTTCAAACATACTTTTCTACTATCATGTACCTAAGTTAACAGTGTTCCTGATTGAATGATGGCAATTTTATCGTGTGTACAATTCAATATTTATGAGTATATCAATATATCATTGATCCAGCGGTTCTAAGCTCCATATCGCATCTTAGTATCCAGACACCCTAGCATAACTATAACAAGTTAACTTTGCATCTCCTTTGACTTGCTAAATGCGGCTATCTATGGATCAGTGAGTAAGCATTGACAAACACTGGTGATTAGTTCCTCCTTGGTGGCAGAAAGATTTAGCAACCTTGTCCAAAGCCAGCACCCACGAGGCCAGGAATATCGATGTCTGTAAATCAGTGATCAGCTCCAAGGTGAGCAACTAAATCTACATTTCCATACTACCAACTAAAATTCCACCCCTCAGCTTTATTGCTTGTAGCAAAGCATCAATGGAATTGCAAGCTTATGATAAAACTTGCACATTGCCGGCCAAATCATTGTAGTCATACTTAGCATGACCACATGACAACGAGCATAAAGGGATCACAATAGCAAGCCTGCGAGATAACTCATAGAAAAGATTAAATTACCACTTATAAATCCGCTCCTCGCTGGTGAAGTCGAATGACTTGGCGACCTCGGGGGAGGTGAACACATCCCTCTCAGAGGCAACAGCTGCAACACGACCAAAACCCCATCAATGCACAACCCAAAATCCCACCGAATTTCACACCAGCTACAACTAAACGAACTGAACCGAGCACCAGGGAGCTAGCAGTTACCTGCACAGAACCTGCGGGCGGCGCGGCTCGGGGTCCACGCCGGGCGGCGGTGCGCGGAGAAGAGGAGCGGGTTGAGGCGGCGGAGGCAGGACGAGGAGGAGGACAGGAGGTGGGAGGGGCCCGCAAGCGCCATTGGAGCTGCGGGCGCACGGCTCGCGTGCTTTGGGGGGCTGGCGATTGAGATAAACCCTAGAAGTGGAGCTCGGCGGGGTTTGGATTTGGAAGGGGATAACGCGGGAGCGTGGTGGTGATGGCGCTGCCACCGTAGGGAAACGAAGCGTGGTTGCGCTAGCGAAGGGGAATGATGACCGAATCCGTAGATTTGTATACACTATTTATTTTTTAGCGTTCGACTAGTAAAAGTGCCTTGCATCGGGATAAATATGAACTAATTTTTTTTTAATCACTTCTCCTTTGTTGTTTTTTTATATTTATGCGGTCCATTTATCTTGTAATTTTTTTTTATCACAAAATCATTACATTATAGGCTGACATGCTTGCAGCTAGTAATAACATAGTTATCTGGTACTGTGTCATAGAAGAAACTAATTATTACATTGCTTATACAAAGTTCTCAATACTTTGATCTGCCCTTGCTCGTATAGTTACATCAATGATAGGGCAGTTGCAGCTGATTCCTGTAGAAATTTCTGTTAAGTTTGTGAGTCGTCCTGGCAGCATCTTGATTTGTAGGGTAGCTGGTATGACCTCTAAAGCAGCACACCATAAGGTGCATTTGTATGTTCTGATTGTTCTACCGATATACTTTTTTGAATCATCTTTGTTTGTTTTGTGAGATTTTACTGATCCAAAGGGGCCTAATATGTACTCAATCACTGGTGCTGAACATAAGTTGCAAGGCAAACCACTTATCTGAAGTTCGGCCGCTTCGGTAACAACACAACCCATCGAACCATATTCTGGTGTCCACTGAATGAGCTTCAAATCTCCCTTAAAGATCCATTCTTCCATTGAAACAGATAGAATTTTATGTAATGTCATAAAAGGATATTCTTGGTCAATGTACACCAAGAATTCGTTGTCATCTAGTAATTTGACCTGAACCCGAATATGCAAGTTTAATTCTAGAAATTCACAAACATGTTGTAGATCCGCCATGTATGAATCTGGTTTAGGCTGTAGAACCACTGCTGAGGAGTACTTTGTGATTGCATTACTATCAAGCAATGCCGGCGAAATATAACACTCTGCCGGATGAACCACCCGTGATGTAGATAAAGAAGGCGCAGTTGCATACCTATATCTCCTTGTTATTCCATGTAGGTACTCTGTTTTCTCCATAATTGTATACCTATTCAAAAACAAAGATGATGTTGTCCTCGATGAATTAGAGCCTTCATGTATTGTACTATCAGGAACCTTGATCACAATAGCATCTAGGATCCTCATTAGTTTTTCAGAGCGAACAATGCATGTATATCCAGATGGATCATCCATACATCTTGTTTCTTGATCAATATATTCTAAAGCACAGTAGGATGATAGTATTTGTTCAGTAATTGCTGCTATCCACATATGTAGAGGCAGATTTTTCAATGTAATGGCCACTCGCTGATCACTGGTAATGGTTCTTAGGTGTATTTGTGTGTCTTCTGAAAAAAACCGATAGGCACATCCATTGATCCGTAGATTTGTCTTTGAGAGTCTCGTTGCACGCAATGACTCTCGGTGGTCAGAAAAGGAGAGGACAACTTTGTCATCAGTAGCCGAGTGAACGGTTAGGCCCCTGCGTATGTCTAGTCTTGTTGCTATATAGTGTATAACTGTACTTGCTGGTACCCTCTTGAACTGAGAAATTGGCTCTGCCACGTACACACAGTGAAGATTTGCGCATAGGCGCGTATGTTGCTGACAATTACTAATAAAAATTTCCTTTAGCCGTGGGCGGCGCCTTTGAGCGTCAGCCATTTGTGGCCTATGCAAAATAAAAATTTGTATATGAGATCATCAGATTAGTGAGCTAGGAAAATAGACATAATTGTAATAAATCTTATATAATCTAGTCTACAAACTGTAAGTAAATTTCAAAACACATTGGGTAATAGCAGAAAAATCCAGATCAACTCATGTGGTGCACTAATAGAATTTTCATAGATGCATGGCAAGCATAGCTTAGGAATCGAGTGTACTTATACTATGTAGTTTAAGAAAATAATAAATTTCTGACACAACTCCTGTACTAATTGCCATAGAAAGCGTAACCTGCCACTATGTTCGTCTGAATTCTCACTACTCCTGTACTAATCGCAGATCATACAATAACAAACAGCAAGAACCCCTAACAGAACAGCGTAAAGAAGTGATTAGTGATGATGGTTGTGGAGCACATACGCGAGTAGTTCTGGTGAGCAGAACGGCGAAACAGAGTATCTGAATCTCGTGCCAGGTAATATCTAGCTAAGACGATACCTCATGCTAGTCAATTTCGATCTGTTTTTTGATCCAGTGATTAGAGATACTTTTATAGGCGGCTAGCCTAGTTTTTTTCGGAAAAGAGTTCGATTCGTTTCAGACAACGACTGGCCATTTGGATAAAGCTCGGTCTTTTTCAGTTGTTGTAAAGCAGTTCAAGGATTTGGTAAAATCCCCAAATGTACCCGTGCCGCTTGGAGCTTTACCGCACTGCTGTGAGAGTCGTCTCCGTCGTTGAGCACGCAGTGGCCGCCTTGCCCCTCATCTCTTGATTCCCGTCCAGTCCCGCGCGCATTCATTACTGCCTGCCGCCAGCTGCATTTTCGCCCTCAAGCAGCAGCAACAGACTAATCTCTGCCCGCGCGCCGAGTAGCAGCCGCGGCCGACACGGATGTTCCTCTCGATCTCGCCCTCAAGCAGCAGCAGCAGACTAATCTCCGCCCGCGTGCCGAGCAGCAGCCACGGTCGGCACGGATGTTCCTCTCGATCTCGCCCTCAAGCAGCAGCAGCAGACTAATCTCCGCCCGCGCGCCGAGCAGCAGCCGCGGCCGGCACGGATGTTCCTCTCGATCTCGCCCTCAAGCAGTAGCAGCAGACTAATTCCCCCATCCCCGACCTCCTCCTCGACTCTTCCCCGCATCAGCGGTAGTGTCGTCCGGATTCCCCCATCACTCACCTCCTGATAGTATCAGTTTCAAATTTTGCACGGATAGACTGACAGTATATCCTACAGCATCCTGCTCGAGTGCCCCGATCTCAAAGTGAGTTGAAGTATTGATTTTTGATAAGCTTGTTGAATGTAGTAATTTTGTAGTCGTTTGTTATTTTGGAGGTTTTCTCCGTAGCTGGTGTTATGTAATGTAAGTATATCATGTATTGTAAAGAAAATCTTTGACATATATTACTGATTAAAAAGCTAGCATCTTAGTTTTTCTATCTGGCTACTTAATGTTACTACACACTCACAATACTGTTAATACTGAAAATCATCCTTTGTCAGTTCTTGTTTGAAACTTATCCTTTTTATTACATGATGATTTTTCAGTACTTAAAAATAAGGGTTGGATTTTGTTTTTTGGTGTGCACTTGTTATCAGATATGGTCATTCTTATAGCTTACTGCACAATTCAGTTATTTACTTGATGTGTTTTGACGTCACGGCATGACATATTTTGCGGTGGTACGCCATCTTCACGTGTCCTGGAGTTTACTTCTAATATTTGTTGGCTGCCGGCTGCTGATTGCCGGACGCGTTTGGGGCTTGTTCTGGCCTGCTCGATGGTGTGTCGATGTTATACGTTGTGCATTCTGCGGCTGGTTCTGTTGGACTTTGTTGCTGTTGTTGCCTCCGGCCCCTTTTTATTGGTAAGTTTCACTCTTTTTAGTCTTCCGAAATTGCACTTTTAGCATTATTATTTTTTGCTTTTGTGGGTACTGAATTTAGGAAATGAACAATCCCCATCAAAAGTGAAAAAGTAATAGATAATCTTTCCTCAGTTCTAGGGGTTATACTTGCGAGAAGCAAATAATGAAGAACTATTAAAGTAAACACGGAAGGGAGAAACAATTTTAACGTGGAAAAACCTCTCGATCAAAGAGAGGAAAAAACCACGGGGCAAACTTCATTATATCAGTAGTGTTTACAGAACAACAGAAGGTAGATGTGCTATGAATACTAATTATTTTGTTAGGACTTCCGTGTACACTATATTTTTAGTGTACGTCTCGCTTGTGTTGCTTTTCTTCTCCTTTTTGTTTTTCTTCTTCTCTTTCGTCTCATCTTCGTTCTCCTCATCATGTTTACCTGTTAGTATCTTTATGTTTGCTGTTGCTGTTGCTCTAGATAGCGCGACATATAGTTGACCATGTGAGAAAACCGGTTCAGGTAGGTAGACGCCTACAGTTGGAATTATCTGACCTCGTGATTTGTTTATTGTCATTGCGAAGCTTAGCCTGACAGGAAATTGTTTCCTCTTGAAACGGAAAGGGAACATTTCGTCGTCCGAGGGGCATAATGGTATCCTAGGCAAGAAAACTCGATTACCAGAATGCTGTCCTAGCACAATCTTTGCATCAATTGCATTTTTTTGAAATCCACGTACCACCAACCTTGTTCCGTTGCATAGGCCATTAGCTGGGTCTATGTTTCTGAGTAGTATGATGGGACAATTAATCTTGAGTTTTAGCATATGTGGTGGCAGTCCGTTTAGGGTCTGGTTGTTTAGCAAATCCTCTGGATAGTAACCATGTGGGTCTTCTTCTACTGAATCGAAGCTGTGGTACACCATCTCTTCCCTTTGAAGCGATCAATCATTTTTAGGTTGATTCTGTCTACGCAGTCGTTCTTTGTGGCTAAAATTGCTCTTGACGTGATGTATTGTGGATCTTCTAGTTCGGTGCCGGTTGTTTTGTAGATATGGCCGATCAGTCTATCCAATCCATTGTCTTCCTTCTTATTTGACACGCATATACTTGTAGGTAGAAGTATTTCATCGTGCTCGTTTGTTTTCTCGGTTCCGTTTCCAATTCGCAGTAGGTATTCCGCGAACCCCGGGTCGTTTTGTGCTCTCATGTTGCGTACAAGCTTCAGTTGTCTCATGCATTTCCAGATTTCTGACCTGCTTAGTGACGCGTCTACTATTTGGGCCCTTGAACCCTTTCGGACAACTGGGAGCACTTGTCTAAAATCTCCTCCAAATACGACCGTTTTCCCACCGAATTGAAGATCCGCTCTGTCCATTATGTCCCGCATGCTTGTGTCTAGTGCCTCAACTGTCTGCCTCTTAGTCATAGATGCTTCGTCCTAGATTATTAGAGATGCCTTTTGGAGTAGCTTCGCTGTTCCGCTTTGTTTTGTGAATCCGCAAATCGCTCCATCATCTATTTTAAGTGGAATCTTGAATCTTGAGTGCGCGGTTCTCCCTCCAGGCATTATTGAAGCGGCAACACCGGAAGTGGCTATCGCTAGAGCAATCTTTCCCTGTTCACGTACCGTTGCCAGGAGCGCTTTGTAAAGGAATGTTTTTCCCGTGCCTCCCGGTCCATCGACGAAGAATATGCCTCCTCTTTGGGTGTCTATCGTTTCTAGGATTTCATCGTAGGCCGCCCTTTGCTCTTTGTTTAGTTTCTTATGTAGATCTTTGTCCTCTTGGTTTACCTCGATTGACAACTCCTCAGATATCTCCCTTGGTACGTTGTCTGCCGTGTCATATCGCTGGTAGAGGGAACAATTTGATATCTTTTCCCATTGATTGTAGCATGTCTCTGATATTTTTTAGTACCATTTGTTCAACCGTATGCTTGCATTTGCAGTTTCTGCTGTAGTCTTCAGACATTGCGTCGAGGTGATTGTTCCAGAGGCCACAGACGTCGTTGGGCTCGCAAAACACAAGGATTGTTGCGAATAGCCTTCGTAGCGATGATGGCATCTGGAACAACTGCGCTTCTGTCATGCAGTCATCTAGTGTGTTGTCTGCCTCAATTAGTCCCCTTTTTTCTGCGGCTTCACGGAAAGTTGGCATGAGTTGTCCATGAACTGTCTGTAGGTCCTCGAAGCTCGTGGCACCTGGAACATGGTTTAGGAGAACTCGGAGATAGTATCGTTGGCCTTCTGCTGGATATGCTGCTACGATCCTGCCTACTTGAAATTTACTTTTATGTTTTCTTTCTTGCCAAAACTTTCCCTCTTTTTGCCAGGTATAATGTTCTGGAAAGTCCCTGTATAGCAAGCCTCTTGATCTCTCATATAATCTGTTTGCTTCAAAATATGCTGTAAGCATTGACTTCTCTGTTCCAACACGGTTGATAACGTTGTTGATATTTTCTTTTCCATTATACGAGACCATGTGCATATTTGGGAGATGAAGCTGTAGTTGTAACACTGGTGGGTGTATTTTGCTTAGTTCGAAGCCATATATTCTCCACAGTGCTTCTGGAGGTGTCACCCACCGTGCATCTCTATACTGTCTAATCTCGTCAATTTCGGCTTCCTTTACTGTCTAGTCACGCTTACAGATGCACGATCATGTCCCTTGTATATGTGCTTGAAGAGGTACTTAACGGCTTTAATGCTTGATCATATCTCAACATTAATGTGGCAGCTGAACATCCTCAATAGATATGGGTTGTAAGGAACGACCCACCTGTTATCTAGCTTGCACTTTCGTACTGTTTCTTCCCGGCCGTCTTTGCGTCTCCTATACACCGGGTAGGAGTCCTTTCCTTGAATTGTATTTTCGTTAAATGGCCTTGGATAATTGTTTTTGCATGTCTGGCAATTTTTTGTGCATGGGTAGTTTCTATTAAGTGCACCACAAGGACCATGCATCATATGCTTGATTACCATTTTATATAGCTCTGGGTACTTGTGCTTGTTAGGGAGCTCTGCGGAGATTATTTTGTCGTATTGCTCTGGACACGTGTACTTGTATTTTCCCGTCATGATCAGTAGGAAGTGAGCATGTGGCAGTCCCCTCTTCTGGAATTCTACAACATAGGTATATGCTGTCACTATTCCTAGAATTCCCTTCTCAAATAGCTGCCTCTTCATTTCCTCTAGCTTCGCCCTGAAAACACGGACGACGATATCTGGGCGATCTTGTGGTATTTGTCCACGTTCTAGTTCACGTGTAATCTCTTCCCAATTGGGGTTACAGGTCATCGTGAGGAATATGTCAGGCTTTCCATATTTTCTAACTAATGCCATTGCGTCTAGATACCTTCGTAGTTTATCTCGTGGACCTCTAATAAATGATGATGCTAGAATTCTTCTTTTTCCTACCGCATTTCTGTTTTGTTCTCCTGCTTGGATGCTATCCAGAAGGCCTTGATATAGATCTGCCCTCAATTCTTTCTGATGATGGAACATGTAGTCAAGTCTACAACTCTCAATCTTGATGTATGTATCTACCACAAACTGTTGGAAACCTTCCCCCGTATAAGATTGGGTTGAATATGTTTGGCCGCGTATGCAGTTTATAGCAATAGTATTCTTTCATTGTTACCCACAACCTACTTTTTGCATCTGTTACAAGCATTGCGACCAAATAAGTTAGTTGCATGGCTAGGAATGTATCATGTGTTAATACTGACATTTGGAAACACTAAAAAGTTAAATATTTACCTGGGTTATCATTATCATCGTTAGCTTCTGCAGCAGCCTTCCTTATATCTGCGTCGTTTGTCTTGTTTTTTGGGATCTGCCTGTGCCAACCCAGTTCACCTCTTGGAAAAAATAGAGGATACGATAGAGGATCATAGCACCCATAATAGGGTTTAATGCTCTGTATTTCGATGGTGTTTCCATGTAGAATTACGCTCTTTTCAAAAGACTTCTTTATTTCATTTCCTTCAACCCATACTGCAGCTACCTCTGAATTGCTTGGTTCATTGTAGGTTCTCTGGTCTTTTCGTTGGTCAAGGTTCAAGATCAGTCTGTAGTCATCAAGGTTTTCAGCTTGTCCCAAACTCCTAAATTGTTTAGAGTATGGATTGTCGCGTAGAATGTCCGTTACTATCCCGACTACCTATTTGTCTTGCTCGTATGTTCCCTTGCAGCAACGGCGGTACCGATGTTCTAAGCTTGGATCATCGTCATAGAAGTATAGCTCCAGATGCTTTGGTTCTGAGCTACCATTAGCAAATGAGTGTATATTGTGATAGATCTGACCATGAGCCCGAAAGGTGTAAATACCAGCCATTCGCATGTCTGTTGTGTCTCTATCAAGGTGGCAATATAGAGTAGTAAATGAGAAATGCCCGTTGAAAAATCTGATATTGTTCCGGAAATATCTTGCATCAGATTCATTGCTTGTCCAAAGTCTCATGAGTTCAGGTGGTGTCTCTAGATTTACAAGTTTTACCTTTCCTTTCTTGCAGCATAACCCCTCTGATTCATATTGGAATTTTTTCGCACCGCACAGTTTGCAATCTTTTTTAGTCATGAGCATGTGTGTGCTTTTTGGCATTTTCTTGTAGACGTCATCATATGGATCAGGCTTGTTATAATCCTCCTCTTCTATGATTTCGATTTCCACTTCTGTTTCCCATTCTGTTGTGGTTTGCATCACCAAAAGTTTAGTGAATTACTAATAATGATGCAAATACATTTAAAATTTTATTGAGCTTACCTGGAAAATAAAATATGTCTTCATCCTCGCTTGTGTCATGTTCAAATATGACTCCATCATTGCCTTCGCATGATATTTTGTTGTATATTATTTTCTTTTGCATAAGAATATATTGTTGTACATTTTTTCTTTTCCATAAGAATATATATGAAATTCACAATCTTACCTTGATCATCATCATTGTAGAATGATTCAGCTGGTGCATCTACGTCTATTTTTGTTGGACATGCTGAAGAGGGGATGTTTTTGCGTGAAAGTTGGTTAGTTGTTTATACTTCATACTATCTATTGTTTTTTGGTATATATAAGCTATAAAATTCAGAGTATTACTTACCTCGATTATCATCATTGCAGAATGATTGTGGTCCTTCATCTACGTCTATGTTTGTTATACATGCTGAAAAGGGGATGTCTGTGCACGAAACATGGTTAGTTTTTCATAGTTCATATTGTTTTGGGTATGTATGAGTATTATATAAAATTTATAGTATTTACCGTTAATCATGACTTCTGGCTGTTTTAGAGGTCATATGTCACCATCGCCATTTTTCATCATGCAAATTATGAGATCGATAGCTTTACCATGGTCATCGGCATTTTTGAATGGTTGTGCTGCTACATCATTGCTGATTGGACCCAATGAACGGCGGATGCCTGACCACGAAATTTGATTAGGTTTACAATCTGTATATTATTTTTTGAATTACTCAGTATTGTATCAAATTTAAATTATTACCTCTAATCATGACTTGTGGATGCTTTTGAGGTTCTATGCCATCGTTGCTTCTGTTCTTCTCAGATGTGTCTTCCTCCTTTTTTTCCGATGTAGTTTTCCTCTTTTTTGTCGAGAACTCTTCGTTACGACGATGTAGAAATGTTTGTCTTTCTCCCGATGTCACGGGTTTTCTTTTTCTTAAGTTAGATGCATCAGGTTCCTCTGCTGTTGCGATATAAGCAGGGTTCACCATTGCATTTGATTCTCTGCAAGGTGTACTGCGCCTCAGTTCACGTCTTTCTGTAACTTGTTCTATTCTATCCATCTTTTGCTCTGTTTGCAAATTTGCATACTTCTGTCTTCTCTGTGTGCAATTTTTTTTCTTTTCTTCTGGCTCTTTATTTGCATAATTACCTTTCTTTTTTTGTTGATAGGCTTCACGACGTTTTTTCAATTTCTCCTGCTTTTCTTCATCTGTCATCTGTGCTGTCATCTGTGCTGTCATCCGTGCTTTTCGCTCTCTGTCTCTTTTCCTTATTTGTTCCTTGACATCCATTATTTTAGATTGCTTTCCTGTATATTTCTTGATTTTTTGTAAATATATTAATGTTTTCAACTTGTACAATGCACCATGGTCAATTATCATTTTCAGCAAGCAATCACTTAATAACTATCATTATTAAGCAACCATGAATATAAATAATTTTAGTAAGAACTAATTAGATAGAAAAATTACCTGGTAAGTGAGATTGCTTCCCTGTATCTTTTCCTAATTTTTTTGTCAATATAGTATTGTCTGCAACATGTAGAATGCAGCATGATCAAATATCATTTTCAGGAAGCAAGTACTTTAGAACAATCATTATTCAGCAACCATGAACATAAATAATAATTATATATAATAAATTACCTGGTTAGTGCAGATTGGCATAAAAGAAAGCTATTGAATGGAACTCTCGTGATTATAAAAACAGTTGTTGTTCGGTTTCTAGGACATATTGATGAAATTATGCAGCAGAGTGGAGGGGATTCAGTTCTAACCTTTGAAGAAAAGGCGTTTTATGCTACTCCAACTGATCTATTCTAGAATACTTGAATAAGCCTTTTTGCAACTCTTTAGCATAGCGATCAGCTTTATCTGTTATCGCGGTAGGAGGTGCTTTAACTAACTGAGTTCATATTCTAGTTGATCAAAGGATTAGAACTTGCAAGTTATTTAGCTTTTATAGATTTAAAGGTGTCATAGATTTTACCATGTATGTATGCTAGTGTGGACATCCTGTAAGCATGGCATGCATCAATGGAAATACCTGATGTTGCTTTTTGATTTTGTGTCAGCGCTTATACTGGCGAGGCTGCCGGCGAGGATGCGGTCGAGGATGGGGGCGAGGTTTGGCAGTAGTCAGTTTTAACTCTGACTTGATCCGCCAGGGGATGCAAGAACGATGTAACGGCTTCTTGAAATCACCTGGAAACTGATCCGATGTATTCATAGATGCCCTGCCGAGATCATCTATTAGTATAGAGTTTGGAATTTGGTTGAGGCTGAGTTGTATTAGGACTCTTGAACTCTGTAGAGGCTGAGTTGTATTAGGACTCTTGAACTCTGTTTTTTTTGGACATACCGCAGGCTAAGTCAGATTAGGACTCGTAGGTAAGTCTAGCACCTGCCATATTTTTTTATAATATTGGTGTCGTGACTGTATTGAGTTGATACAGATAGGAAAGTATTTATTAAATACGTGTTATATTGTTCCCACAAGTTTTAATCCAGAATTTCAAATTGAGTTCACGTGGTAGGTATCTTTCAAATTCAGCTATGCATGCCAAGGATTAATCTAGCCTGGTACTTTTCTTCTACCGACAAAGAAGTTTGCGCTGGTTGTCTAATAACGGGAACATGTCTTATATTTGTTACCTAATATAAAGTTTAAAGCTGTGATTTAAAATCTTGGCTACCGAGTTGAAGTTTCGTTAAAAACCGTCATGATCAACCATGCATGTTCTAGGATCACGGCATAAAAGCGCCCGCACGCCTAACCAAAAAGACAACTGGCCCGCAACACCTCTGAATCTCTGATTGTTGCAGGCCAAAAGACTGAACCTGAACTTGGACTGATAACCCAGAACATCTGATGTGCTGCAGTTAACTGACAGTGTCTGATGTGCTAGAGTGAACTGAAACTAAACGGTGGCCTACGCGACAAGGTCGCTGATCAACCGTCATGGGACAGAACAAATATGAGGGTCTCATTACCTATCCTGAACAATGGACTCTTATCATTGGTGCTGCTATATTCTTATTGCTAGGCCTAATTAATTATTGTCCTGATGAGAAGAACCAAGTGCATGTAGAGCATCGACTATCTTCCTACTCCCTCACATCTAGCTTTGCATTGAATTTGTAGTCTGACAAATTGTCAAACACATTAGCCACAACCTGGGAGTCCTAATTTGTTGAAGTAAAAACAACCTGCGATTTTTCCTACAACAACATCTCCAGCGCAAAGACACAATAACATGACTCTGGTTGTCAACCTTGTTGAGCCATGAAAACCAACGGTAAGCAATGAATTTTCAGTGTGACAAAGTGTCAAGCACATCAGCCACAACCTAGTAGTCCTAATTCGCTGAAGTAAAAACAACCTGGGAGTCTTCCTGCAGCAACATCTCCAGCACAGAGACACGGGAACATGATTCTAGTCATCAACCTTGTTGAATCGTGAAAACCAACGGCAAGCAAATTTATAAAATACTTACATGATATAGAAATTTTAAGACTAACTCACATATGTAACCAAAGCATGTATAGGTTTATTTGTCTCACTTGGAATTAATAAAAAGAGAACGTAGTTCCACAATAACTCACTCAAGGCAAGTGCGAGGTTTTAGGTATACAAAGTAAACATCTATATTAGCTAAACCTATTCCTAAAAGCAGGAGAATATGTAGGCATTATAGAGCAGCAATAGGTTATGGAGTTGAGGATGCAGCTTCTTTTTTGGTCTTGGTTTCCTCTTGACTGTCAGGTCTTCACTGGTTTTGGATTTTCCTGATACAGTTGACGAAATCTAGGACACCGGATGGCATGTTTTTTTCACATGTATTGTCCTTGAATGTTAGTAGTTGTCCTAACATTTGTTTCCTGAGCTCGTACCCATCCTACACATTGTAAACCAATAAGATTAGCATCTCTTTTGGAAAAATATCTTTAAATTATTATGATATTTACCTTTATAAATGGCATATGAAGTTTTCCATCATTCTATGTGGACATGAAGAGGGTAACCAAGAAACCAGATAGTTCACTGTATAAGATATATATTAGTACTTAATTTCAAAATTACATATATCATACATATTCAGAAGAGTAGTCTTCAATCCCTTAAAAGTTGTTACCTTTTGTAAAATGAAATATCATGTACTATCTTTTGTTGCCATCGAAAAATATCCTCGCTCCATGTAGAACCAGGACATGTCTTTGACATGGCTTTCTGCAAGTGTTCAGCAATCCATAATATTCTTCTAAAATATTTTGCAAGTGGATTGAGTTTGTACATTTCTTCCATAGGAGTAGGATCCAAAATGTACACACTTCTGGTATCTTTGTCCAGTATGAATAGAATATAACCACCACCTTTTGTTTTTATTGGAATATGAATCTGAAATAGTCTTTATGTTAGATGTATAAAGAACAATAATTTGGAGGGCATGTATAGGGAATTTTTCTTACCGATTTGCATGATGAAATGTTATATTTGATACTAGGCCAGCTACAAACAGAATATGCTAGCTGTTCCACATCTAACTCCTTTCGGTATTTTGCATGTCGTCCAAAATCAGTAATCATCTAGAATATTACAGAATACGTATTTAGAAAGATTATACAAAGAATTATTATATATGCACTCTGAAGTATATATTGGATGCAAGAACATACCCAAAATTGCAAGTCAAGATAGTAATTTGATATCAATCCTCCCTTCTTTTTAATTGTTTGTATGTTATGAAACATAATATTCCGTACAACCAAATTGAAACAATGGAAGTCCATCGCCAATTCTTCATTTAGCATCTCTTGGAGGCTTTTGAGGGTCAAGATAATTGGATATGGAAGAGAGCTTTGTACCCAGACATTACTGAAAATCATTACCATAAAGAGAATAATACCATAAGCAAAGGAAATAATAACATAAGAAAATAATAATAAAGTATGGAAGAGAGCTTTGTATGGAAGATGGCTTACTCTAAAACTTCTGAAGATTTGATTGAGATGATGTGGTTATAGAGTCCACCTACTAACTCATGTAGGCTTACGTTAGAAAGAACAGACATCAGTGACTTGTATTTGTTTTCAGCAGTTAACGAGTTCAATTCTTTTGATTGATTTTCATCAAATGGAGTATCTGATATTAGGATATCATTTGGATCTCCTTCACTGAAATCACTTTCTTCAATAGTGGTAGTTGCTGACACGTTGTTGTTTTTCCAACATAATTGTATGGCAGCTAACTTTAATCTAAAAGAAGTAATAATTTCCTGCGCATGACCAACAAATATTTCCATAGGTGATAAATAAAATGGCATCAATTATATATGGTTATCAAACAGGAGAGCTACTTACTTGTGTAATCATATGGGATAGTGTATGTCCGGTCCAGTATTCCATGAATTTAAGCAAGAAAAGTCCACAAGATGAACTGCATAATTAAAAAAATCTAAGCACTCCACGTGGATCACAATATTTCTTATATGGTTATTATCATAAAAAATCCGTGCTCTTCATACCTGTCTTTCTGGATTGGATTTTGTATTTGTTCTTTTATAGTCCAATTAGTGAAGTCAATGTCCATCCATCTAGGATCAATTGAATTTTCTTCACTTTTTAGTATCTCCAAATGATACTGTAGCCCTTGTAACTGTAAAATAATTATTGGATCAATTTACAACCTTTTATGAAAGAATTAAAAATAATATAGTAACTTACCGTATAGCTGAGGTCGGCTCGATTGTGCTCCCAACAGAGTGAGTCGAGAACTTGTATATCACACTTTTGAAAGTTGACACAAGCTAAATACCAGTGGGAGTCTTTGATATTTATGGGAAGGTGAACCTATAATTAATACAATGGGGTTACTTGTTGACATGTAAAAATTACGAATAAAAATTCAACTAAAGCTGAAGAGATATTGTTGTTACCATGTCATGGTTTAGATATTTTTTGACAATCTTTGTCAAACCGGTAGATCCATCTATTCCACTTTGACCGTCTTGTTTTAAGAGCCTGGTAACAAAGGGATTCTCATAATAGACTTCTAAATCATTCTGGTTTTTCTCCTTTAGACAACATATATATCCGCTGATTATCTATAAATATTATAAAAAACATTAATGATGGGTATTAATAATCATTAACTATTTCATTGTTTGTAAGGGTACTTACTTCATCATCTAGCCATTTATTTTCATCTAGGAGACACTCCAAGTAATGTTTTTTGATTGAGATGTCATCTATGCTCACCAGTACATCATCTTCCTTAGCGTATTGTATAATACAATGAGCAGATTCATCTAGTTCGGTCAATTTATAATCTGCAAAAACGTAAACAAAAAGCAAGTAAACATTGAATAAATGACTTAAAAAAATAATGCATCTAATAACGTTAGAAAAAATAGTAAGAGAATAATTTACCTTGTGGGAGATGGTCGTACGTCAAACTATTTACTATTTGCTTAAAATCATCTTTTGAAACTGATTCAGAAACCTTGGTTGGTGATGGAGATATTGGCAATGTCTCATCATTTATATTATAAGCTGATTCTGAACTAATCGAATCAGGACATTCATAAAGCAAAGATGACGAGTTGGTTTGTGATGGGAATTGATCATCCAGAACACTTGATTGAAGACATTTTGATTTCTTTGAAGGTGGGTTAGCAAAATCCTCAGTAGTGTCACAGTTTTGATCCATTATCTGCAATCACAAACAAAAGTAAAAGTTATACACATACATTTTATTTAGCAAGATACATGGATTAAGAGTATATTATTTATCTACTGAAAAAGCATAGAAATTTAGTATGTGTACATGTACATGACATATGTATACAGTGAGATATTAAACACATGATCATGTTTGTACTACTTAATAACTTGAAGGCTAACAGATGTTGATAATTTACCTGCTCATCCACATGAAAGGATTGATTGGTTTCTTCATGGCCTTCCATCTCTTGTCCTGCTACTTGTACTACCTCTATTCTCTACAAGAATCAAATTATACAAGTTTCATTGTTTGACTGTTAAAGAGATATGCTTTAGACTGAATAAATGTGCATGCAGTCAAACTAAGAACCAAGTTTCATCCTGTGACTATGAATCTGATAAGACAGTTATATGGGAAAGATGCTTGTGTGATGGATCTATGACAAGTATGAAGGCTAACAGACAGTTATATGGGGAAGATGCTTGTGTGATGGATCTATGACAGGTATGAAGGCTAACAGAATCTATGGAAATTTTACCTCCTCGACCATAGAAAAAGTTGGATTAGCTTCCTCGTGTCCTGCCATCTTCTGTCCTGATTCTTATACTAACTCTATTATCTAGAACAAACAAATACTGCAGATTAAATAAAGAATGGCTATCATCTAGTAAGATGCAATTCGTTCAGCAAATAAATAATTTTTCTACAAATACCGGTGTACCACTTCTACAAATAAGAA
This sequence comes from Avena eriantha, assembly GCA_910589775.1. NCBI lineage: Eukaryota > Viridiplantae > Streptophyta > Magnoliopsida > Poales > Poaceae > Avena > Avena eriantha. Next base: position 348,799,741 of record OU342741.1, read on the forward strand.
GCCTAAAATACCTGTGTACCACTTCTACAAATAAACATACACACTATATATAGTAGCAGATTTTTTAGTTACTAACAGATACATGGATATTTTTAAACCTGCAACTCTAACAAAATATGTGCTCACCGAGATCCATTGATTGAGAAATAATGACGCATCTGCTATGAGAAAATCTACTTATACTTATATTGTGACTTGTCACATATGTGGAAGATTAAAGTGCAGAGCATGTACCCAAGCAGTGCGAAGATCCGATCAGCAAAGCGGCGATGTCGACCTGGAGCGGAATCAATCTGGCCGGCAATGTGGACCTGGTGCTGAATTGTTTTGCGGCAATGTCGACCTGGTGCTCAATTGTTTTGGGTTTTCGATCTAGGGGTTGGAGGCTTTTTTATAGGCGTTTCGGAGCAGAGTCCGTCTTGGACAAGACTTAGTAATAAGACTTCCTATTTCCTACGCTGCTAGGTTCTAGATTCATACCGTAAGCGACCAACGGAAGAAAAATTACATGGACACTGCTCCGACGGGCCGCGCACCCACACCACTCCGATGGGCCACACCCAATTCCATCTATATCGGACAGGATCCGCCTCTACATTCCCGGACGCGACCCCCACCACCCCGCATATCCATCCCATCCCGGCCACTTGCTCGTCATCCCATCCCGCACTTGAGCAGCGGCTGCGAGAGAGCGACCCCGGTACCCAGCCTATCCATCATCATCCCGCCGGCGAGCTATCAGCGTTGGCCGCGAGCGAGGGGAAATTTTCATCTCACCAGTGGGCTAGAACAAGATGCACGATTCACCTCCCGTCCTCCCCTCCCCTACTGGGCATCTCACCAGTGAGCTAGTACGAGATGCACGATTCACCTCCCGTCCTCCCCTCCCCTACTGGGCGCTCTCACCTTCCTACACGAGCACGGCCATGGGAGCAGGGTGTCCAGATTCTCGGCAGGCAGCAGGAACAAGCGCCACAACGAGCGTAGAGGCGAGGAATTTCTAGCTATATGTGCTACAGGCTACAGTTCGCTTTCTTGAGGAAGCACGGGCAGTGGGGAATTTCTAGCTATATGTGCTACAGGCTACAGGTTGCTTCGTGTCACCGTTTTAGCGATGTGCTCGAGGTCGTCAGTTTAGTTGGTTAAAGAAAAAAGAAACCTTGCAGAAAAAATAAACCGTGCAGTTTAGCTAGGCTGTGGTCGTGGCAGGCATAGGCGGTGGCAAAGGGTGTAATTGTCCCCAACTGGCAGGGGTAAAGCCGTCCGAAAAAAGCGGAACCCGTAAGAAACACTTCGTACTTTATTATTAGGTATAGATTGTACTATACCACTATGTTAAGGTGTGTTCGCTTGATGTCACCTGAGAGTCGTTCTAGTGTTTAGTTGAGAAATGGAATGAAACAAGGTGGTTCCTCAAAATAGAATATTCCTTCTAGATTCAGAACGTACTCATTCCTCCGTGGAATCTCCCCGTCCCTCTGTGCTAAAGCCACACAAACTTTCTCGCTCTCTATTCTCTTATCATCATTTTTGCTAAATGCACCCAAACATAGAATGGAACAATTCCATTCCACCTTTTTGCCCAACTGAACATAGGATGAAACCATTTCATTACATATTATTAGGGATATACTTTCCGGATATCCTCACAGTTTCTCACTGATCAGGGTGGCCCACTTCGGGTTAGAGTTTCGCTTCACGGGCGGCCCAGTCAGGGAGAAGAGACGGAGTCCCATCCGGCTACGGGAAGGTCCGAAGACTTACCGACATAAGACCGTAGTGTTACTTGTAGTTCAAGATGTACTCCGTAACTAACTCTTAGTCGTAGCCGGATGGATCTCTCCTGCAAACCCTAGGCCGGATATCTATATAAGTCGTCGTAGGGAGAGCCTTTAGGGCACCCTCACAATAGTCTACAATCTCAACTCACACAGGCGAAACCCTTGTAACCCATATTCTGGCTCTGGCGTATTACTGGATTGCTAGCAGGAGTAGGATCCGTCCAAAGTCGGCGGATTCGAACCTGGGTAAACTTGTGTGCTCACCGTCTCGGAACACCGTACATCTCACACCCCTCTCTTCCACACGCCTCGAGGACCCCCTCATGGCGTACTTGTCATCAATCCGACGACAGTTGGCGCCCACCATGGGGCAAATGAGCTTCAGATCTGCGTTCCGAGCGGAATCTGCAAGAATCGGAATTGGCGAGACTATCGTCGTCAGTCGCATCCTCTACGCTAGTGACGTCCCTCTCATCGTCCTCGACGAGACTTGGATTCCGACTAGGGAAGTCGTGATCACCTACACCATCATGTCTTTCGGTGAGATCGATGATTACATCGGTTTTGCTGAACCTGTCCCACCCACCCCAGCGGTGATGATAGAGGCAGAAGAAATTTTTGGGTCCCCTTTGTCCGCAGAGGCGGCAGAATTCCGGATCTCAGAAAACCCTAATCCCACCCAGCCCGCACCAGTGGCGGAGATAGTGGAGAATCCGAGCCGAAGCAGACCTTGTGGCTCAAGTCGAATCTGGAGTGGATCTCCTTAGCGAGGCCGAATCCCAGATCGACCCACCCGTTGAAGTCGAAATCCAGGAGGATCACAGCAACAACCTTGGTTCCGGCCCTGCCAACGCTGGAACAGATCAACCATTCCTGAGGCACACGTTGAGGCGTATGATGATGCAAAGACGCAAGCATGGATGAGATTCTCGAGACTATCAGGATCTTCAAGGAAGCCCACGAGGAAAGTCGTAACTACCTCAGGACCCACACATCGCACTTCGTTGGATATGTTGGATCTGGATCCGGCTCTGCCGATGCTGGAGAAAACATCGACTCAGTGTTGGAGGCGATCGGAGACGCCGACCTACCCGCATCCTCGGATGACTCGATGACATCGGCAGATTTCCGAAATTCTCCGCGGAGTATGAAGAGGAGTATAACTCCAAAGCTACAGAGGAAGGAGAAGCCACGGATGAAGGATCCGGGGAAAACTCTCCCAAAGCGTAGGATGACATGGATATCGGAGATAATCCCGAGGTCCAGATGTCTGAAAGTACCGTTAGAGTTTGACTCCGCTTTGCTACCGGTGCTGCCAAGAAGGCAAAGAAGAAGAACAAGACCCCGGCAAAAGGTCCGCTGGTGGAGGAAGTGATTGTCGAGGAATATGAGGAAGACTCGGATGGAGCACTTATCCCAGGCGAGCCCAAAGAAGAGTCAGTGGATGGACACGTGATCACCGAAGGTGCGCATAAACTCATCGATGTTGCACTAACCACACATATTCCTTCAGCTGCAGAGCTTACTGCTGAAGAGCTGGACGAAAGGGCCCAAGCCCTAGAAGCGCGTCGCCAAGTACTCCTCGATGAGGCCAAAAACATTGAGGAAGAAAAGAAATGCATGGCAACTGCGGAGAAGTACATCTCTCGGCAGCATCAGAAGACCCGAAAACGTCACACTCATGACTACCAATTCCCAGAGATTCACAAAGTCCTCTTTGGAGGAGAACATGGGATGCCTCGACGCGACAACAAAGGAGACTGGGTGTATCCAACACTAGTGCAAAACACCGTTGCGACTCGAGAAATCCTGTCAAGTAATCCAGGCCCAGAGCAGATTCGATTGGGCATTAAACTACTCAACAAGGGTTTGGAGAAGCAAAAGGCCGCCCTGTCCGGAAGCGGAAAACTGGTCTCCCAATCTGACCAATGTCGCACGGATCCGGCCTGGAATGACGTAAGACCCCAATGAGTTCCGGAACAGCGTCATCGTTCCAACCGTCAGGAAGACAACTACTCAAGAACCAGATCTTCAGGACAGCATCACAAAGCTGCACGTGACTGGCGCAACGTTGCCCCAGCTGCGGAGCAAGAGGAAATTGCTGCACTGAATCCGAAGAATCCTCCCCGGCGAGAGTCAAACGATCGCAGGGAAGAAGACAAAGAGAAGCGTCGGGAGGAGAACCGTCAAAGAATGCCACCTCCTAGACATACAAGCCATACGGCTGACGGACGAAGGAACGATGAACACTGGGCGAGTCAAGCCGACAGGGGGCTCGTCGTAATGAAGACCCTCCCTGCAACCGGAGTAATGACGCTCTGGATGGAGGCCGGCGAACAGCCGGAAACAATTCAGCTGCTCCACCCTCTCAACCAAGTAGCCATCATAACGGCTCCCAAGGAGGCCAAGGAGGGTGTCGTGGTGGAGGAGGTGGTGGCAGAAGCCGAAGTCCGGCTCCAAGGCACCGCAGCCACAACCGTCATTCAGGACAATTTTTATCCCCAAGTGATGCAAGGCATAGGAATAACTCCAACATAGAGGCGCGGCGCTATGAAAATGATCATATATACGTGGGCCCAAAGTGCTTCGGACCACGCATAAGAGCCACAAAATTCTCGAAAGGATTTGCTATCTCAAGACATATTCAAGCCTACAACGGTATAGCTCGGCCAGATACTTGGCTCCAGGATTTTTTCTAGGCTTGCTGTATTGCCAAAGGCGGAAACAGCCTGGTCACAACCCGATATCTCCCACTCATGTTGCGGAAGACGACACGATCATGGCTCAATGAACTTCCGAAGAACACCATCCACAACTGGTATGACATACAAAACGCGTTCTTTCGGAATTTTGAAGGCACATACCGGAGGCCCTGTACGGTAGGAGACCTACAGCGTTGCACCCAAAAAGGCGGAGAAACTTGCCGGGATTATCTCGGACGATGGATCGACACCAAGAACTCCTGTGAAGGAGTAAATGACCAAACTGCGATTGAAGCTTTCATTGCAGGACTCCCAATTGGTTTACTACATCATCGCTTGAAGTGTGACAAGGTCACTGATTTGGGAGAGATGATAGAAACAGCGAGCAAGTATGCAGATGCTGATGATGATGCAGAGGGATTACTGAACGCCCTAGCTGTGCCATGGTCGGCAAAACAACCAAAGCAGCAAGCTCAGAAGCGTAAGAACACCTTGGAAGAAAAGCCCAACACGGAAACGGCAGTAGTCACTACCACTTTCGGGTCTGGAGGACGAGGAGGGCGCGATGGTGGCCGCGGACAGGTCGTGGGATGTTAAGAGTCTAGGGTAGAGGAGACCAACAACCCAGCAAAACCTACTCCTGGGCCGACATTGCCAATAACCCATGTGTGCATCACTTGGACGCCAATGGGGGCTCGTCCCACACAAACGCCGAGTGTCGTTTCAATGACGACATCAAGAAAGACGATACCGCTGGCTACAGGGCTAAGCGAAAGAAGGGAAAGAAGAATCCCGGAAAAAATAAAGAGACCAAGGATGATTCCGACATGGAGGAAGCCGATGCTTCAAATCCCAAGCCGAAAGGGAAAACGAATTTCCCGACAAAGAAAGACTCTTACGTCACCTTCCTCGGATCTCAACCAGCTAAGGTCAAGAAAGCAGTTCTACATGAGCTCAACACAACAGTTCCGGGTGTCCCTCAATTCTTGGACTGGTCGGAAGTGGCAATCACCTTTGACCGTGCTGATCATCCGCCTAAGTTGCACATGCGAGGAAAATACGCCTTAGTCATCAATCCACTTATTGACGGGTATGGTTTCTCCAAGACTCTCATGGACGGCGGCAGTAGCATTAACATTCTGTATGTCGAAATGCTACGCCGGATGAAGATTTCGGAGACCCAGCTGAACTACAGCTATGTGATCTTTCACAGAGTTGTCCTAGGAAGACAAGCAAATTCTCTGGGAGAAATCACTTTGGATGTTACCTTTGGAACTCCAAAGAACTATCGGATGGAAGCACTTTACTTCAAAGTGGTCCCGTTCAAGAGGGCGTACCACGCTATATTCGGACATCCGGCTTACTGGGCTTTTATGGCTCGTCCGTGTTACATTTACAATATGATGAAAATTCCAGGTCCCAACAGCGTGATCACCATCAGGGGAGACCCGAAGAAGGCGCGAGAGTGCGAGGACGGAAATGCCGCCTTTGCTGAAGCCGTGCTGCATGCCCAGGAGTACCAGGAGATCAAGAAGACCATAGATCTGTCCGAGATGCCCGCAACAAAGAAGGAGGTGACAAAGCCGAATCCGGAGTTCAAGGCATCAGAAGAGACGAAGAAGACGTCGTTGAAGGATGATGACCCCTCCAAGGTGACCCAGATAGGCGTAGGCCTAGATAGTGCATAGGAAAGCGCGCTCGTCAAGTTCCTCCAAGCAAATTAAGATATCTTCGCATGGCAGCCATCTGACATGACCGGAGTACCTAGGGAACTTGCCGAGCACTCTTTAAATGTACACCCGAACGCTAAACCCGTCAAACAGTCCCTACGATGTCTTGGTGACGAAAAGCGTAAGGCAATAGCTAAGGAACTAGCACGGCTCGAGTTAGCCGGATTCATAGAAGAGGTCATCCACACTGAGTGGTCGGCCAATCCTGTAATGGTCCCTAAAAAGGATACCACTGATTTAAGGATGTGTGTTGATTATACTGCCTTGAATAAGGCTTGTCTCAAAGATCAGTTCGCTCTGCCTAGGATTGATCAAGTTATTGATTATACGGCAGGCTCGGAACTCCTATGTTTTTTCGACGCATATTCTGGTTATCACCAAATTCGAATGAAGGAATCTGACAAAGTCAAAACTTCATTCATAACCCCCTTCGGAACCTTCTATTTTGTTACGATGCCCTTTGGGCTGAAGAACACAGGAGCTACGTACCAGCACACAATGCAGCGTTGCCTCCATGATCAAATTGGACGCATTGTACATGCATATGTGGATGATATTGCAGTGATGTCTAAAAAGAAGGAAACCCTGATTTCCGACTTGGAGGAAACGTTCGCCAATCTACGAAAATACAACATAATGCTTAACCCGAAGAAATGTTTCTTTGGAATCCCATCCGAAAAATTGTTAGGTTTTATCGTGTCTCAAAGAGGCATAGAGGTAAACCGAGACAAAATCAAGGCTATACTCAATATTTCCAGGCCCGCTCGCCTGAAGGACGTTTAGAGACTAACTCGTTGCATTGCCGTAGTCAGTCGGTTTGTAAGCCGACTTGGTGAAAGAGCCGCACCACTATACAAGCTCCTGAAAAAGACCAAGAATTTTGTTTGGACCGACAAAGCTAAAGCTGCACTACAAGACTTGAAAGCAGTACTCTCATCTGCTCCCATCCTTGCAACACCGGAACCACAGGAATCGATGTTGCTCTATCTCGCTGCGACAAACAAGGTCGTTAGTATCGTCATGGTGGTGGAGAGACCGGAGGAAAATCAGGAACACCTGGTGCAGCGTCCGACTTATTATCTCAGCGAGGTCTTAACATAATCAAAGCAGCGGTATCCGCATTATCAAAATCTAGCTTACGGTGTGTTCTTAGCATCTCGTAAGTTACGGCATTATTTTCAGGAACATCCAATTACCGTGGTGAGCACAGCTCCCATGAGAGATAAAATCAACAATAGTGATGCCACAGGACGCGTCGCCAAATGGGGGCATAGAGCTTTCAACTTTCGACATTGAGTACAAACCTCGTACAACAATCAAATCCCAAATCCTCGCTGACTTTGTTGCTGATTGGATAGAGACAACGAAGAGTATGACCCTGCTAGAGTCGGAATACTGGACCTTGCATTTTGACGAGTCTAAAGAGCTCGGGGGCTAGCGTGGTGCTCAAGTCACCCCAAGGAGATAAACTTTTCTATGTATTGCAGATACACTTCACGGCAACAAACAACATTGCAGAGTATAAAGTATTACTACATGGAATCCGGATTGCTAAGGACATTGACATCCGACGTTTAATGTGTTACGGAGATTCAGATCTTGTTGCACAACAAGTGTCGGATATCTGTAAGGCAAACAAGCACATTGCAGCATATAGGGCTGTCGTGGATGAATTATCTAAATAAGTTGAATGGTTTGAAGTACAACACATCCCTCGAACAGAAAATGAGGAAGCAGATGCACTATCTCGAATAGGCTCTGCCTAGAAAAAGGTCCCGGATGGCGCTTTTTTAGAGCACCTCAAAGTTCCCTCTAAAAAGGGAGTGGACGAGGAATATCCGACCAAATCTGACTGTAACACCCTCGAATCGACCCTATGTAGATTTCAGCGCTTCCCGCCAAACCCGCATAGAAACGATTCAAGGACGCCCACCAGGCACTTGCGTGCGGGTGGAATACGAAGTAATATCATTACACAATAGTCCATGATGGGACCCACAGAACATATATATACAACAACGACTCCATGAGTCAAGAATACAGATATACAGTACAAAGATCCAAATCACCTCGAAAAAGATACAACATCCGAGTACGGATAAGATGCAAATGGGGCTAAGAGCCCTGGAGAATAACCAATGGCGTCCATAAACCTGCCCAGGCCAAGCCGGAAGGGTAACCCTGCTAACGACATCGAACTTATACATGTTAAACAAAAGGGGTGCCGACAAAGGGCAAAGGAAAAAGGGAGTGGTCAGTACTGAGGCCAGTACACATCGAGGCTAGAATTCGGCGGTCCTCGCCTACATAGGTATGGTGGACTGAAGCGGCAGCGAAGCATGCACTAAACAACCTATAGATACTCGGTACAACTGTCGGCTATTAGAGAGGGATAAGAAAGACCTATTCGGATCCAACCTGATACTAACACCAATCATACCCATCCTAGTATTCCCCCTCAAGACCAAACGAGGAAGTCGAACCGAGGAACTCACACAGTTGACAGTTTTATTCATTCCGTTATAGTTGCAGCACTTACTAGTCAGATATAGATAGAATGAGCCATCTTGATAGCATGAGTAGTGGGCAGTTTTAGTTAACCATTCAGTTGTAATTGCAGTACTTACTAGTTAGATACAATTAGCATGTGACAACCCAAACCCAGCAGTTGTTGGCACTTTTATTTCATTCCATTGAAGTTGCGATACTTACTAGGCAGGTATAACATGACACGATACACCCCAGCTCCACCAGTTGTTGGCACTTTTATTATCCATTCCATTGTAGTGAAGCTGATTACTAGTCACATATTAAGTCAAATTTATAGCACTACTTTAGTTATGCTTGTCTATGATCGAGATACTATGCTCCAAGTCGTCCATAACCGCGGACACGGCTTTCAGAAAGATTTACCCTGCAGGGGTGCACAAATAGCAACACACACACGATCAACCTCGGAAAAACCAAATCAAAACCCAACGAGGCTTTCACGACAAAGCAATCACAAGATTCATAAAATATTTCAGGGGGCACCCCAGTAAGCTACCCGCAACGAAGTTGGCCAGCTCCGAGACGGACCCAGGGTTTGTGTCAATGGCTGTAAACGACTGGGAACCCGAAAATGTGACTGGGCTTGTCGATACCGCTAAAACATTCCACATTCCAAAACAATACAGGTGCTCCACGCACAATCGTAAATAAAGCAGTAAAGCATGGCAAAAGTACAGGATAGTAATAAAGCCCCAAACTACTTTGTGGCCCCAAGAAATAAGAAATGAATCAAGCTCTGGCTAAGGGGGATCCATAGAGTCTCCCGTATATGGATAGTGCGAATAGTCAAGGAACAGTTATCAAGTACTCGGGGCCTACGGGACACAAGTGGACATGAAAATCCAAATAGCATATATTGCCCACCGGTGCCTCTTTCATTAGTTGTCCCAGGAATTTAATAGTTGTATTTAAAGTCATGATCCTCTCCACCGTAAAGCATATGACAATATTCCAACAACTGTGTGGTACTTCACGACACGGGATCGCACCTGAGCAAGCGACTACGACTCGCAAGACCATCTTTCTACCAAACAATAGGTAATAGGAGGTGTCCAAGGCAATATAAAGGCTGCACAGAATATATCTGGTACGGAACACTAAAGCATCGTGACACGGATAGCAATAGATCAACAGGAGGAAATAAAGACTATAAATGCAAAATAGGTAGAAGATGCTCGCATAGGAAACACTGTCGAAGGTTCATATCCGAAGAACTTGTCGGTACTCGCATCAACTCAACGGCCTAATCCGTAAAGAAGCAAAACACTAGAAGAAACATCGGATACACTATTTAATACTACTGCAGAAGATCGGGCATGATGCATGTATGATGCATGACATGGCAAAGATGCGGTGCAACTAGACAATATTAAGCGGAACCGGGGTCCCGACAATTAATTAGAAGGTTCAAGTTATTTAGATACCCCGTAATTTAAATGTTGACTTAATAAGACAAAACATGGCATCAGTTCGCTACACAAATTTAAATGAAGACAATATGAGACTAGAAAAGCCCGCATATGGTCTCCATATTTAATTTTGGTGATTCATCGAAATAGCCCCAAACACCCACAATATGCATGTAAGTATGAACAATTTAATATGCAACAAGTAGCAAGGTCATATTATAAAAATAGGGGTCTCGGATAGGGGTCACACATTGGCATTTGGCGATTTGGGGTTCCCAGGATTTGACGAGGTTCGACCTAGGCAGGATCGGTCTTATGGTCGACGAGATCAGGGTCTTCGGGTTCGACAGAGTCGGGACAGTCTTTGAATCCGTGTTGGCAATCTTCGGGTTCGGGAGGGAGAACTTGGCGTTCCGTGAAGAGGATCTCCGGGTTCGGGGTCTCAATCTTCAGACCCGATAGGAATAAGAACACCGGGTACGGTCTTCGGTTTCCGGAACGGGTCTTCGGATAGGCTCCACCGCTCTCGTTTTGGACTTGCTGCCGATGACGGGCTTGGAATTGCCAGTAGTTCTCGATGCCATCTCAGTGATACATGGACTTCGGGGGGGCTTGTAGTAGTTTTTCCTGGGGTCACAACACAAGCGCACGTCAGCAAGCATACACCAACGGAATAGAACAAAGGCAGGGAGGAGGCCATGTCCCGTCCGGCATTAACCTGAACACCTTGCAGGGGAGCAGCAGAAACAACACATGCAGCGGAACGTGCGACCGTCAGTGTGCAGCGGCATAGGCAAAGGAGGCGCCTGCACGGACGACGATGTCCTAGAAGGAGGTCGTGCCGAGGCTAGGCGTGCTGGTGGTGGGTTCGGTTGACACGGCGCTGCTCCGGGCGGCGACTGTGAGAGGGGGCGAGGACGCGCTTGGGGCTGGCGAGCTCGGGCCGCACGACGGGGAGGCGACGACGCGAGGATGGGGAAGGAGGCGGACCGGGGACGAACTCGAGGCGGCGCGGCGTGACCCAGTCCAGGGAGGAGGCGGACGTGGCCATGGGCCGTGCTGCAGGGAGCAGGGCCGGCGGCAGTGTCCTTGGCAACGGGGCTCTGGTCGAGGGAGCTTCGGCTCGAGGCCCATCGGCGGCAGGACTTGATGGCAGGGCCGGCGCTGGGGCTTGGGGAGGGTGCGCGGGCGACCGACGCGGGGAGGCGCCTGCGAGGTGGTGGCGGGGCATGTTGTGGTTGGCGGCGGCGTGACCTGGGGATCTAGCGGCGATGAGGATCCATCGGGGGAGCGGGCTTCGTGGCACTGGGACGGGATCGACGGGAGCGTGCAAGGTGGGGCCGGGAGCGGGGTCAGCGGTTGAGTGGCTAAAACAGGAAGAGAGGGGAGCGTGCCAGAACTGGGATGGGGTCGCGCGCGTAGTCTCGCGTGCGTCGTGGTGTGGTCGAGTTGGGACGGGTCCATGTGGTTCGGTTGAACCAGGTGTGGGTCTAGGTGTGGGTGGAACTGGGTCGTGTACGTGACAAAGGGTGAGGGTGGATTTGCGCGTCTGTGTGCTTCATGCGCAAGTGCGTGCGTGTGCTGCTGGCGGTATACTGCGGGGTAGGGCCAGGGCGCGTGCAGGAGGGTTGCCGCGTGAGGCTAGTGGCGGCGGCGATAGGGAGTGGTTAGGCAGGGAAAGTCGGGTCTAGGGTTAGGTTAGAAGGAGGTGGCCGGCTGGGCTTTGGGCCTGGCTGGCTGTCTCTCTAAAAAAAATAAGTTTTATATTTATTATTATTCTGTTTTATTTTTTTAAGACCTTTTGTAATTAATTTTAGACAAACAAAAGATCTGAAAGAGACCGGGGTTTATCATTTGAAATAAAGGAGGGGGTGTCTAGAAAACAAAGGTGGCTTTTAGAAAATAGTTTTTGGCAAAAGATGCATGGTGATATAACGATGCTCAAATGCAATGTGGCATGATGACATGAGCATGCGGTCATGATGATGCACAAATCAGAAATAGCAAGCGATTTTCTAGTAGTGGTTTTATCGGGGCGCTACACCGACTCACCTTTAGTAGCAGTTCTGGCTGTGATTCCTAGCTAGACTCAACCCTACCTTGATTTCTTGGTAGACGGAAAATTACCCCAAGACGAAGTTCTGAGCCGACAGATTGTCCGACGAGCAAAAGCCTATACTATAATTAGTTGTGAGCTCTATAAACAGAGTGCATCTAGGGTCTTTTAGCGTTGTGTATCTCCGGAAGAAGGAGTGGAAATCTTACGAGAAATCCACGAAGGCGAGTGTGGTCACCACGCTGCAGCCAAATCTTTAGTGGCAAAAGCTTTCCGGCACGGTTTTTTCTGGCTTACAGCTAAGGCAGATGCCGAACGGCTAGTTAAGATGTGCAAGGGCTGCCAAAAGTACGCCAAACAAGCTCACGTTCCGGCCGATCAGCTGCGAACAATACCCATAACATGGCCTTTCGCGGTCTGGGGGCTTGACATGGTAGGACCGTTTAAATGGGCTCCAAGTGGATTTACACACCTCTTAGTGATGGTGGATAAGTTCACCAAATAGATTGAGGCTAAACCTGTCACTAGTTGTGATGGAGCAACAACCAGAATATTTCTTGAGGATGTTATAATCCGATACGGTTATCCACATAGGATTATCATGGACAACGGGAGTAACTTTTCTATGGGAGAGCTTGCCGAATTCTGCAATGAACAAAATATCTGGCTTGACATTGCGTCAGTCGCACATCCACAAGCTAATGGACAAGTCAAAAGAGCAAATGGTTTAATCCTACAGGGCCTAAAACCAAGACTCAAAGCACTACTATGGCGTGCTGCGGGGGCTTGGGCAGAGGAATTACCTTCTGTAATATGGAGTTTACGAACAACTCCAAACAGGTCAACCAGATACACACCTTTCTTCTTGGTCTATGGCGCAAAATAAGTTCTTCCTAGTGATTTGATTCACACTTCTCCTAGAGTGGTCGCGTATATTGAAGAGGATGCCGAAATTTCTCGACAAAATGATCTCGACTTAGTCGAAGAAGTTTGTGTCGTTGCTAAGATGAGATCAATAGCCTATCAGCAGAAGTTACACAAGTATCATAGCCAGAGAGTCAGAAACCGATCTTTCAACAAGGGCGGTTTGGTTCTCCGGCTTGTGCAGCAAAGAAAGCACAAACTTTCCCTAATATGGGAAGGACCATTTTTAGTTAGTTGAGTATTGCACAATGGTTCATACTACCTAACTGATATGAGGCCAGTCAAAGAAAGACCTGCTACTAAGAAGAGAAAGAGAGCTGGAGGCAGTACAAATCCGGATGAGTTAGACAGACCATGGAATATTGCTTAGCTACGTCCCTTTTATTCTTAGTTTATTTTTCTTTGTAATCATATATGTGTACATGTTCAATGAGAAATAAAGTCTTGGTTGCCTCTAAATCTTTTTGACAAGTTTTTACCATCTTATTTCCGAATGATCATGTCACAGTCGAAAATCCTAGAATACTTGAAAGTACTTTATGCTCATGTTTGTTCTGGTTTAGATTTCTGATTCTAAAATTGATACCTTTGGGTATAAGCCTAAATTTTCTAGTCTATACTTTGGTTATTTGTCTGGTTGCTGGATGTAGGCATTTTCCGAGTAGTGAATTGTTGGTACTGGAAGCCAGCTTTGTTTCCGAGTTTAAACTGGTTTAGCAATTGAGCTCCGTTGCTCAACAAAGTTTCCGTGCTAAAAGTTTGCCGGCTCACGAAAGGGACAAGGCGGAAAGCCAGATAAACAATAAGTACAGACAAAAAATACAAGTGCTTATGCAAACATTTCAGGCACAAAATATCAAACCCAAAAGTGCTAAATAGATAAAATAAAGCTTAGCACTAGCAAAAGTATCATACTACTTATTTACAGACCCAAATTGTTTTCAGAATAACACCTTGTTCTTCTGATACTCTATGATGCAGGGGAGAGGTAGGAGATGCCGACTCGCTGGATACATCGGCCTCGGCTTGATAACGTTCTGAGATGTTCAAATCCGATATGGTTTGATCATCGTCGAAAACTTCAGCTGTTTCTTCGAAAGACGGAGGTGGCGTGTCCACGCGGGTAAAGAAGGGAGTGTCATAGCTGGTTAAATCAGCTACGTGGCACCCATATCCGGCGTAGGAGTCCATGATGGCCTTGATGTCTTTCTCCTATTCGTCTTCGTCCACCTTGCAGTACCCTCTAGTTACTTGCTAGATTTCCATGTTTCCATGGTGGCTCATAACCATGGTGAGAGCGTTTTGCGCTGTGGTTTGCGCGTAGGACATGTTCTAGTCCTAAATAAGCTACGACATATCCTTGGCCTTGTCTCGCACCTCAAAACCGGACATGCTAAGCATGTCCGGAACCTTGAGAACTTCGCCAATATCTTCGAGGGATTGGCGGAAGTCATGAAGCAAATCACCGACTTGGGTAAGCCGGTGGGTGCGAGGTTTGGCAGAGGCTGAGTCCATCAAGTTCAGAGGACTTGCACATATGATGCAAAGGGTAAGTCAAAAACCCGGAGTCTAAAAGAGTCGGAAGATGCAGATAAGCCAGAAAAAGGGAAACATACCAAAGATAACATCGTCGACTTTGGCCTTCTCTTCACGAAGACTCTGGAGTTCAGCCCGGAGCGCCTCGGAAATGTCCTTTTCTCTGAATAGCTCATTGCTGAGATCCGAGATTTTCTGGTCTTGAAGCGTAATCTTGCGATCACACTCCTCGATGGACATGGAGGTGGATTCGAGAATTTGAGCAATGCTCTTCTCATGATCTGCTTTAAGCTTATCTAGCTCTTTGCAAAGTTCTTTATTTCCCACCACCAAGGTCTTAACATTCTCGCCTCTTCAATCATAGCACAAGACTGTTTTACCAGCGCTGTATGTCAAAAGAACAATAGTTCAACAAAAAATCGACTATGAAACAAAAGACAAGGTTTGAGTTTCGGAATGTTTACCTTCAGCCTCATCCTTGGAAACCTTCAGTTGTGAATTTTCAAGACGGAGAGCTTTGATCTCTTTCCGCTTGTTGCAAACATTCTTCAACAAATCCTGGTTATAGGAATATACTTTCTATAAGTCAGAATACCCAGAGTCAAAAGTTTACTAAAGACCCGGGCTAATATTTTTACTAATATCAGCACGAGCCTTAGGGGCTATACTAGTTCATTCTTTGGCATCCTAAGGAAGCATAAAACCGGATTTCATTTTCCAGCTTCATGCTTGGGGGCTAGAGGATATGATAAGAAATAAGGACAAAAGGGAGTTGGAACTCCGACTTACATATTGCTCGCGAATGAGTTTGTCTAAAATCGTATGCACTTCGGTGGCAACCTTCTCGGTGAAAGTTAGGCGGATCACCGGTGTAGTTGGAAGCTCGCCGAACCTTAGCTTCTCGTCACGAAGACGAACTTGTTCAAGAAGATCAGAGTGTTTGATATCCTTTGCTTCTTGTGCTTCTTCTTCAGCAGAGAGAGTCCGGCTCTCCAGGCATTGCAGGGCCAGCCGTTGAATCTCCTCCATAGACTTCCGAGATAAGCCAAGTTTGGCAAGTCCAAGATTGTCTAGGAGGTTCTCACCAAAGGTTTCTGCCGCGGGATCATTACTCGAAGAGGGTTCACCTTATCAACACCTGAGTCACTCATGGTGACGTCAGTTTGCGACTCAAGGATCACTGACTCTGCTGGTTGAGCCGGATCTTCTACAACGGTCGGAGATGGAGTAATCTCCGGCACTACAGAAGGCTGAGGGTCAGGAGTCGGAGGAGCCACAGCGGGAGAAGCCAATTTGAGCTTCGACTGACGCTGGGGCTTCAAGGCTGCTCCCTTCCCTTTGCCCTTGATGAGCTGTTTAGCTCGGAGAAGATAATAGAACAAAGAATTTTACATCTCAGAAGGAATTACATGCAAAATACAAAGACCTTGTGAGGAAAGATTACCTCTACACAACGGGCACTTCTTTGGTGTCGATGGTTGTTGGGTCCGCAGCATAGAAAACAAAAAATTTCCTATGATGAGAACTATACGCCAAGATCTATCTACTAGATACAGAGCAAAGGGTGGACATACATCCATGGAGAACTTACCCTCGAAGACCACAAGTTTTGTTAACGAGTAGGAACTCGTGGTTGATGTAGTAGTATGCTTGTCGATCTCAGATCGTGTGGAAGTCCGAGCACCGCAAATTAGCAGCGCATCCGTCCTCACACACACGTTCAAGCCATCAGACAACCTCCACCTCCTCGCTCCAGCGAATCAGCAGAAGCAGCAACTCCTTCCAGACGCAAGGCCACCGGGAACATGTATCTCGCTAATCCGAGACCATGGGGGAATATCTAGAGGGGGAGAGAGATCCTTCACGAGGAGGTGTGCTTTGTGAGGGAGGAGAGGGGGGCTTTTATAGGAGAGGGGGGACTCCTCCCCTACCATGGTCGGCAGCCAAGGAGGGAGCCCCCTCTTCTTCCTCATTTATGTGGTGGAAGCTCCACTCACATCAATTCAAGCTCCACCCAAAGTTCCACTCACATGCATTAAATTTCCACCAAATTTAATGCCACTCTCAATTAATAAAACTCTTTTATTTATTTTATTCAGAATTTTGGTAATTACGTTAATTAAAAAATATTCACATAAAACCCTTGCAACATTTCAATATCACATGCAGAACCACTTTCTGCAATTTCACCCAAAACAATTCCTGTTTCTATCAAAACATTTCCTACGCTTTGCAAACCTTTTGTCTGAAACATATGTGCTCCTAAATGGCGTCCGACAACCCTTAAGTGTGTCACCCTACGGTTCGCGAATAATGCAGACATGATTGAGACTCCTCTCAGATCAATAATTAGAAGCGGGACCTGGAGATCCATACTGACTCCTGCACATTCAACGATGACTTCTGTGATTGTGAGAACCTTTAACGCTAGTAATTTAATCCCTTTGTCTCATGATATAATACATGTCCGAGATTCAATCATCGGTATCCAGATACCTAGTTTGATCTCGTTACCGACACGCACTCTTTTTTGTTCCCGTGATATAACATTCTAGTGATCACATCACTTGCTTGCAAGCTATCTTAATGTGATATCACTGAGAGGGCCCAAAGTATATCTATCCGTCATCGGGATTGACAAATTCCACTCTTGATCCATGAGCCTCAACATAACACCTTCGTAGCACTAAACCCACCTTTATAGTCACCCTTTTACGGTGTGACGTTTGATGTTATCAAGATACTCTTCCGGTGTTAGCAATTAACATGATCTCATGGTCTGAGGACTAAGATTACTTCATATGATGTTATAGCAATGTAAACATAATGACTTGATCGTAATGCTATACTTCGGATGAATGTTCATCACATCATTTCACAAATGTTGTGACCTCGTTATTAACAACATCCAATATCCATGATCAGGAAACCTTGATCATCTTGTTAATCAACGAGCTAGTCTATAAGAGAGGCATAACTAGGAGCCCTTTTTGTTTATTAAACACACATGTATTGACGTTTCCTATCAATACAATTATAGCATGCAAAATAAACATCTATCATATACAAGGAATACATAATAACAACTTTATTATTGCCTCTCAGGGCATATTTCCTTCAGTCTCCCACTTGCACTAGAGACAATAATCTAGTTTACATAGTGATAAATCTAACACCCATGGAGTTCTGGTGTTGATCATGTTTTGCCCTAGGGAGAACTTTAGTCAATGGATCTGCTACATTCAGGTCCATGTGCACTTTACAAATATTTATATCTCCATCCTTGACATGCTCGCGGATGGAGTGAAACCGGCGCTTAATATGCTTGGAATTCTTGTGAGACCTTAGTTCCTTGGCATTGGCTATGGCTCCATTGTTGTCACAATAGATCACCATTGGTTCCAATGAACTAGGAACCACACCTAGTTATGTTATGAACTCCTTCATCCAAACTGCTTCGTGCGCCACTTCTAAAGCAGCAACATATTCCGCCTCCGTCGTTGATCCAACCACCATAGGTTGTTTGGAACTCCTCCAACTAACTGATGATTTGTTCAAGAGAAATACGTATCCGGATTGAGACTTAGAGTCATCCGGATTGGTTTCAAATCTAGCATCGACATAACACTAAGCGACTAGCTCTTCTTCACGTCCGTATACAAGAAACATATCCTTAGTTCTTCTTAAGTACTTAAGGATATTCTTGACCGCTATCTAGTGTTCCGAACCTAGATCAGATTAGTTCCTACTAGTCAAACTAATAGCATGTGACATATCCGATCGTGTACATAGCATGGCGTACATTATAGAGCCTATGGCTGAGGCATAGGGGATCTTATCCATTATCTCTCTTTCTTCCGCCGTAGCCGGACTTTGAGTCTTACTCAATGTCTTGCCTTGCAACATAGGTAAGAACCCCTTCTTACTTCCATCCATATTAAACTTCTTTAATATCTTATCAAGGTATGTACTATGCGATAGCCCAATTAGGCGTCTTGATCTATCTCTATAGATTTTAATGCCTAATATATATGAAGCTTCACCAAGGTCTTTCATCGAAAATTTGTTGTTTAGATAACTTTTAACACTGTTTAAAAGATCTATATCATTTCCAATCAATAATATGTCATCCACATATAATATCAAAAATGCCACATTGCTCCCACTCACTTTCTTGTAAATACAAGCCTCTCCATAAGTTTGGACAAATCCAAACTCTTTGATCACCTCATCAAAGCGGAGATTCCAACTCCGGGATGCTTGCTTTAGTCCATAGATGGATCGCTGAAGTTTGCATACCTTATCAGCATCCTTAGGATCGACAAAACCCTTAGGTTGTATCATATACAACTCTTCTTCAATATTACCATTGAGGAACACAGTTTTGACATCCATCTGCCATATGTCATAATCGAAATATGCAGCAATTGCTAACATAATCCTAACCGACTTAAGCATCGCTATGGGAGAGAATGTCTTATCGTAGTCAACTCCTTGAATTTGTAGAAACCCCTTTGTGACAAGTCGAGCCTTATAGATGGTAACATTACCATCAGCATCAGTTTTTCTTTTGAAAATCCATTTATTCTCAACGACCTTTTGATCGTGAGGTAAGTCCACCAATGTCCAAACCTGGTTTTCGTACATGGATTCCATCTCGGATTTCATGGCTTCTAGCCATTTGTTGGAATCCGGTCTCATCATCGCTTCTTCATATGTTGCATGGTCATCTATTTCATCAATCATGAAATTCATAACAGGATTGCCGTACAGTTCAGGAGCTACACGTGTCCTACTTGACCTGCGAGGTTCGGTAGTGTCCTCTTTCAGAGTTTCATGATCAATATCATTAGCTCTCTCTTCATTAGGTGAAGTCAACTCCGAAACAACTTCTGGTGCTGCACTACTCACCATTTCATGAAGAGAAGGTTCAATAACCTCTTAGAGTTCTACCTTCTGACTACTCACACCTTTCACGGAAACTCCTTCTCAAGAAAGGATCCATTCTTGGCAACAAAAACCTTGCCCTCGGATCTGAGATAGAAGGTATACCCAATCGTTTCCTTAGGGTATCCTATGAAGACGCATTTTTCCGCTTTGGGTTCGAGTTTACCGGCTGAAGTTTCTTCACACAAACATCGCATCCCCAAACTTTAAGAAATGATAGCTTAGGTTTGTTTCCAAACCATAATTCATACGGTGTCGTTTCAACGGATTTAGATGGTGCCCGATTTAAAGTGAATGCAGCGGTTTCTAGTGCATAACCCCAAAATGACAGTGGCAAGTCAGTCAGAGACATCATAGATCGAACCATATCTAATAAAGTACGATTACGACGTTCCGACACACCATTACATTGTGGTGTTCCGGCAGGCGTGAGTTGTGAAACTATTCCACAGTCTTTCATATGTGTGCTAAACTCGTAACTAAGATACTCTCCTCCACGGTCGGACCGCAGAAATTCGATCTTTCTGTTACGATGATTTTCCACTTCATTCTGAAATTCCTTGAACTTTTCAAAAGTTTCAGACTTATGTTTCATCAAATAGATATACCCATATCTACTCAAATCATATGTGAAAGTAACAAAATAACGATATCCACCTCGTGCCGACACACTCATTGGTCCACACATATCAGTTTGTATGATTTCCAATAAACCTGTCGTCCGTTCCATTGAACCGGAAAACGACGTTCTAGTCATCTTGCCCATAAGGCATGGCTCACATGTATCAAATGATTCAAAATCAAGTGATTCCAAAAGTCCATCAGAATGGAGTTTCTTCATGCGTTTAACACCAATATGACCTAGACGACAGTGCCACATATATGTAGATATATCATCATCAAGTTAAACCCTTTTAGCATCAACACAATGATTGCATAATACTACTATCGAGATCCAATAGAAATAAACCATTCAACACATGTGCATGGCCATAAAAGATATTATCCATATAAATCGAACAACCATTGTTTTTAGATTTAAAGGAATAACCACTTTGCATCAAACACGATCCGGATACAATGTTCATGCTCAGTGCAGGCACAAAATAACAATTATTTAGATTTATCACTAATATCGATGGCATATGGAGAGGCAGCATTCCAACGGCGATCACATCAACTCTTGATCCATTGTCGACCCGCATCGTGACCTCATCCCTTGCTAGCTGTCGCTTGTTCCGCAGCCCCTGAATCGATTTACATATATTAGCAATCGATCCCGTATCAAATACCCAGGTGCTACTGCGAGTACTAGTCAAGTACACATCAATAACATGTATATCACATATACCTTTGTTTGCCTTGCCGGCCTTCTTGTCCGCCAAATACTTGGGGCAGTTGCGCTTCCAATGGCCAGTCCCCTTGCAATAGTAGCACTCGGTATCAGACTTAGGGCCAGCTCGGGGTTTCTTTTCAGGTGCGGCAACAGATTTGCCGCCCTTCTTTCCCTTCTGCTTGCCTTTCTTGTCCTTCTTGAAACCTATGGTTTTATTGATCATCAACACTTGATGTTCTTTCCTAATCTCCACTTCTGCAGTCTTAAGCATTGACAAAAGCTTGGGAAGAGACTTCTTCATGCCCTGCATATTATAGTTCATCATGAAGCTCTTGTAGCTAGGTGGCAGAGATTGGAGAACACGATGTATGCCTAAGTCAATGGGAATTGTTATTCCCAAGACACAAGCTTATTGGCGTACCCATACATTTTGAGTACGTGCTCACTAACGGAGTTGTTCTCTTCCATCATGCAGCTAAAGAACTTTTCAGAAGCATTATAACTCTCTACGGCAGCATGGGTATCGAAAATCATTTTCAATTCTCCCATGGTATCAAAGGCATTGCCATTTTCGAAAAGCTTTCGAAGTTCTGGCTCTAGTCCATACAGTATGTCACAATGAACTAAGTTGTGGTCCTCCTGAGGAGTTATATAGATATTCTTTTCCTTGTCAGGGGCATCAGGAGCTGGTGGGGGGCCTAGCGGCGCCTCTAGCACATATTGCTTTTGTGCAGCAGTGAGGAGAATCCTCAAATTCATAGCCCAGTTGGTGAAGTTGCTACCATTCGCAACAAGCTTCTATTTCTCCATGAACACATTGAAATTAAAAGCAGGTGGTGCCATCTACAACATAATTTGTAAAGTTTATTTAGACTAAGTTGATGATAGATTGAGTTCAACTAATCCAAATCACTAATGAACATCGCATCCCCAAACTTTAAGAAATGATAGCTTAGGTTTGTTTCCAAACCATAATTCATACGGTGTCGTTTCAACGGATTTAGATGGTGCCCGATTTAAAGTGAATGCAGCGGTTTCTAGTGCATAACCCCAAAATGACAGTGGCAAGTCAGTCAGAGACATCATAGATCGAACCATATCTAATAAAGTACGATTACGACGTTCCGACACACCATTACATTGTGGTGTTCCGGCAGGCGTGAGTTGTGAAACTATTCCACAGTCTTTCATATGTGTGCTAAACTCGTAACTAAGATACTCTCCTCCACGGTCGGACCGCAGAAATTCGATCTTTCTGTTACGATGATTTTCCACTTCATTCTGAAATTCCTTGAACTTTTCAAAAGTTTCAGACTTATGTTTCATCAAATAGATATACCCATATCTACTCAAATCATATGTGAAAGTAACAAAATAACGATATCCACCTCGTGCCGACACACTCATTGGTCCACACATATCAGTTTGTATGATTTCCAATAAACCTGTCGTCCGTTCCATTGAACCGGAAAACGACGTTCTAGTCATCTTGCCCATAAGGCATGGCTCACATGTATCAAATGATTCAAAATCAAGTGATTCCAAAAGTCCATCAGAATGGAGTTTCTTCATGCGTTTAACACCAATATGACCTAGACGACAGTGCCACATATATGTAGATATATCATCATCAAGTTAAACCCTTTTAGCATCAACACAATGATTGCATAATACTACTATCGAGATCCAATAGAAATAAACCATTCAACACATGTGCATGGCCATAAAAGATATTATCCATATAAATCGAACAACCATTGTTTTTAGATTTAAAGGAATAACCACTTTGCATCAAACACGATCCGGATACAATGTTCATGCTCAGTGCAGGCACAAAATAACAATTATTTAGATTTATCACTAATATCGATGGCATATGGAGAGGCAGCATTCCAACGGCGATCACATCAACTCTTGATCCATTGTCGACCCGCATCGTGACCTCATCCCTTGCTAGCTGTCGCTTGTTCCGCAGCCCCTGAATCGATTTACATATATTAGCAATCGATCCCGTATCAAATACCCAGGTGCTACTGCGAGTACTAGTCAAGTACACATCAATAACATGTATATCACATATACCTTTGTTTGCCTTGCCGGCCTTCTTGTCCGCCAAATACTTGGGGCAGTTGCGCTTCCAATGGCCAGTCCCCTTGCAATAGTAGCACTCGGTATCAGACTTAGGGCCAGCTCGGGGTTTCTTTTCAGGTGCGGCAACAGATTTGCCGCCCTTCTTTCCCTTCTGCTTGCCTTTCTTGTCCTTCTTGAAACCTATGGTTTTATTGATCATCAACACTTGATGTTCTTTCCTAATCTCCACTTCTGCAGTCTTAAGCATTGACAAAAGCTTGGGAAGAGACTTCTTCATGCCCTGCATATTATAGTTCATCATGAAGCTCTTGTAGCTAGGTGGCAGAGATTGGAGAACACGATGTATGCCTAAGTCAATGGGAATTGTTATTCCCAAGACACAAGCTTATTGGCGTACCCATACATTTTGAGTACGTGCTCACTAACGGAGTTGTTCTCTTCCATCATGCAGCTAAAGAACTTTTCAGAAGCATTATAACTCTCTACGGCAGCATGGGTATCGAAAATCATTTTCAATTCTCCCATGGTATCAAAGGCATTGCCATTTTCGAAAAGCTTTCGAAGTTCTGGCTCTAGTCCATACAGTATGTCACAATGAACTAAGTTGTGGTCCTCCTGAGGAGTTATATAGATATTCTTTTCCTTGTCAGGGGCATCAGGAGCTGGTGGGGAGCCTAGCGGCGCCTCTAGCACATATTGCTTTTGTGCAGCAGTGAGGAGAATCCTCAAATTCATAGCCCAGTTGGTGAAGTTGCTACCATTCGCAACAAGCTTCTATTTCTCCATGAACACATTGAAATTAAAAGCAGGTGGTGCCATCTACAACATAATTTGTAAAGTTTATTTAGACTAAGTTGATGATAGATTGAGTTCAACTAATCCAAATCACTAATGAACTCCCACTCAAAAACGACATCCCTCGTGTCTTTTTTGGTGATTACATGAACCAAATCCACTACACCAAGTCCGATCAACACGTGAGTCGGTGTAGCCTCAAAGGCGAGCATCAATATGGGCATCATATCAACTATATGACTCATTCTTAACCTTTCGGTCCGTGTTCCGAGGCCATGTCTGTACATGCTAGGCTTGTCAAGTAAGAACCTTAGTATTCCGCGTGTGTAAAACTATCTTACACCTATTGTATGAAAGCGCGGAGTCGAGTACACCCGATTATCACATGATGTCTCGAAACAAGATCCATAGAACGGTGCATACTGAAGGAAGAACACATTTTATCTTGATATCTAAATGAGGGATCATCTTATAATGCTACCAAAAGCGCCAAACTAGCAGTATAAGATGCTAAAATCTAATGTGTAAAGTGAGATGATATGGTCCATGCATTTGATCTCTATCATTTGCATCGTGGTATGATCTCTATCATTCCTTTGTTTGTAAGGCCAAGGTCTATGGAACTTACACGTTAAGTGTGTTGTAAGAGTATCTATCATATATCTACTTACAACAATACCATATCAAGACACTAGCCCAACAAAGATCTAAACTAGACGCCTCTAATTTATCAATTGCAAGTTTTACGTGGCTTAGGGCTTTCGAAGATAGAACCGGTCTTACCTACGAACATGAACCACAACAAGGATAACCAAGTTATTAGAAACTCGTTGTAAATCAGATATTGACTATAGTAGGAGAGACAAACACCCGCTAGCCACTTATGCAAAACTAGTTGCATATCAGTCGTGGAACCGGTCTCATGTACGATGACATGTAAGGTTGGTCCGGGCCGCTTTATCCCACTATGCCATCAATATCCAAAATACATAGAAGATGCAATAACATGATCATCATCGCCCACATATAAACATATGTGTACTACTCGTGCAAAGCACCTACGCATAGATCAGGCTCTGATACCACTGTTGGGTCCGTAGCATAGAAAACAAAAAATTCCTACGATAAGAACTATACGCCAAGATCTATCTACTAGATACAGAGCAACGGGTGGACATACATCCATGGAGAACTTACCATCGAAGACAACGAGTTTTGTTAACGAGTAGGAACTCGTGGTTGATGTAGTCGTACGCTTGCCGATCTCAAGATCGTGTGGAAGTCCGAGCACCGCAAATTAGCAGCGCATCCGTCCTCGCACACACGTTCAACCCACCAGACAACCTCCACCTCCTCGCTCCAGCGAATCAGCGGAAGCAGCAACTCCTTCCAGACGCAAGGCCACCGGGAACATGTATCTCGCTAATCCGAGACCATGGGGGAATATCTAGAGGGGGAGAGAGATCCTTCACGAGGAGTTGTGCTTTGTGAGGGAGGAGAGGGGGGCCTTTTATAGGAGAGGGGAGACCCCTCCCCTACCATGGCCGGCGGCCAAGGAGTGATCCCCCTCCTCTTCCTCATTCATGTGGTGGAATCTCCACTCACATTAATTCAAGCTCCACCCAAAGTTCCACTCACATGCATTAAATTTCCACCAAATTTAATGCCACTCTCAATTAATAAAACTCTTTTATTTATTTTATTCAGAATTTTGTTAATTACTTTAATTAACAAACATTCACATAAAACCCCTTGCAACATTTCAATATCACATGCAGAACCACTTTCTGCAATTTCACGCGAAACAATTCCTGTTTCTATCGAAACATTTCCTGCACTTTGCAAACCTTTTGTCTGAAACATATGGGCTCCTAAATGGTGTCTGAAAACCCTTAAGTGTGTCACCCTACGGTTCATGAATAATGCAAACATGATTGAGACTCCTCTCAGATCAATAATCAGAAGCGGGACCTGGAGATCCATACTGACTCCTGCACATTCAACAATGACTTCTGTGATCGTGAGAACCTTTAACGCTAGTAATTTAATCCCTTTATCTCATGATATAATACATGTCCGAGATTCAATCATCGGTATCCAAATACCTAGTTTGATCTCGTTACCGACATGCACTCTTTTCTCATTCCCGTGATATAACATTCTAGTGATCACATCACTTGCTTGCAAGCTATCTTAATGTGATATCACCGAGAGGGCCCAGAGTATATCTATCCGTAATCAGGATGGACAAATTCCACTCTTGATCCATGAGCCTCAACATAACACCTTCGTAGCACTGAACCCACCTTTATAGTCACCCTGTTATGGTGTGATGTTTGATGTTATCAAGATACTCTTCCGATGTTAGCAATTAACATGATCTCATGGTCTAAGGACTAAGATTACTTCGTATGATGTTATAGCAATGTAAACATAATGACTTGATCGTAATGCTATACTTCGGATGAATGTTCATCACATCATTTCACAAATGTTGTGACCTCGTTATTAACAACATCCAATGTCCATGATCAGGAAACCTTGATCATCTTGTTAATCAACGAGCTAGTCTATAAGAGAGGCATAACTAGAAACCCTTTTTGTTTATTAAACACACATGTATTGATGTTTCCTATCAATACAATTATAGCATGCAAAATAAACATCTATCATATACAAGGAATACATAATAACAACTTTATTATTGCCTTTTAGGGCATATTTCCTTCAATGGCCAATGTCGGAGCCTTGCGCTTCCGAGGAATGACATCCGACATTGGGACCAATTCACCCTCATCCTAATAAAACTCAGGAGGGTATCCCTCGATAGGAGCAAACTTCGACTCGGGGAGGTTAGCAAGCTGAAAAGGAAAAGTATCTTAGTATTGCAAAGATAACATAAAGATGGGCACATGAAAAGAGTTGCTGCTGAGGACTTACCGGCACAACAGGATTTTCCGCTGTATGCATGTCCAGGGACAGCTCTGGAATTTTCCTCTCAATCCGCTCCCTTATCATCCATTTGACTTGGCATACATAATCTTTCGGCTTTAAGGTCTTGGAGCTGATGCGGAGGCAATCCTTCTTCGACGACGTGATGGAATGTATCAGTCGATCTCCATGATGTTGAAGGGGTTAGATCCGGCGTGCCACCCAGCATTGAACCAAGTCAGACCCTTTTAGGCCCTTGTGCTTCATCAGATATTCGATCCGCCTCTTGGCGAGAAGCAGATCGTCACTGAGAGCCGGAGCGACCTCGTCCCAGGACTCTTGGGGCGTGGCAGCTTCGTCGATGAAAGCCGGCAAGGCATGATCTTTGCCGGGAGCAAGGATATCCTTGTGATAAAAAAAGTGGACGGCCATTGTTTAACCGACTCACTTGCCATAATCCGGGGATAAACGCGCTCTCGCTAAACCGAAAAACTAATGGTACCAGTAATATAAGGATTACCGACAGTTATGGAATTTTTCCGGACGTGAAAGTAGTACCAGAAAAGAGTAAGGCTCAGCCTAATGCCGAGATACCCCTCGCACAAAGAGGCATACGCACTCATATCTAAGATGCAGTTCGGGGGGAGATGGTGGAGATGAACTCCATAATGATCTATAACCTCGGAAAAGAAATCTGAGGGAGGAAAACTCATACCTCTGTCAAGGTGAGTGCCGAAGTGCACTCGCTCGTCTTCGTGGGGGTTGGGGACGGTTTCACCGAAGCCACTCCGCCAGTCGCCGACGCAGAGGAGCCCTTTGTCTTCAACGACCTGGAGTTTGGGATCATCGAGGACGCATGGGATCCAAACTCCACGGTAGCTCTCCTTCTCTGCCGTCGCCGCCACCGCTGATGTCGCTGCCAAGCTGGAGGATGACGAGGAAGCCATTCTTTCCGGTGCGCTGGTGACCTTAGATGGGCGGCGCTGGAGGTGTTTTTTGCTGGAGGCAGTGGAGCGCTAGGTTCGTGGGAGGTGTTGATGAGAAGGAAACAACACTGAGAACTGGTGAAGAAGATGGGGGAAGGAATCCACACAACTTATATCCATCGGGCGTGTCAATATTCGTGTGAATGCTACAGTAAACATGCCACACGTCGTGGAAAGGACCGGGAAACCCCCGCACGATGATTACGCCGCCTCGGTCTCCACGCACGCATTGAAACGGCGCCTCGGTTCCGCGAAAGGCGGACCTACCAACGGTCGTGCTGACAGGAAATGTCTGTCAGTGACGTGAATTAACCATGGATGTTGTCAGATTATGCCAGAGACCATGTTCCGCCTTAGTTTGAATTTCGAGCTGGAAACATGAATAACGTATTTATAGGTCCGACTCATTTTTTGAGACCCGGATCGTATCTTTTGTTTTGAAGTTTCAGGAACCCTTCAAGATTCTGCAAGCCAAAGATCAAGCTAGATGATGATGAATCCGACTTTGGATCTTGGAGGCTTCTAGGGGCTGCTGTTGGGGATATACTTTCTGGGTATCCTCACAGTTCCTCACTTACCAGGGTGGCCCACTTTGGGTTAGAGCTTCGCTTCACGGGCGGCCCAGTCAGGGAGAAGAGACGGAGTCTGATCCAGCTACAGGAAGGCCCAAAAGACTTACCGACATAGGCCCGTAGTGTTACTTGTAGTTCAAGATGTACTATGTAACTAACTCTTAGTCGTAGCCAGGTAGATCTCTCCTGTAAACCCTAGGCCGGATATCTATATAAGCCGTCCTAGGGAGAGCCTTTAGGGCACCCTCACAATAGTCTACAATCTCAACTCGCATAGGAGAAACCCTTGTAACCCATATTCCGGCTCTTCCGTATTACTGGATTGCTAGCAAGAGTAGGATCTGTCCAAAGCCGGCGGATTCGAACCTAGGTAAACTTGTGTGCTCACCGTCCCGGAATACCATACGTCTCACACCCCTCTCTTCCACACGCCTCGAGGACCCCCTCATGGCGTACTTGTCATCAATCCGACGACACATAATGTTGGTTCTAACCAAACATAAGAACGGAACCAACCCATTCTAGTGGAATTTGAACCATGACATTTCATTCCACTTCATTCCCGAACCGAACACACCCTTAGATTTGTGCCTTTTGCACGAATGTAGGCATCAGGCCGTCCCATTGCGTGTCGACCCGTGGCACGTGAGACCGGCCTGCTAGAAGCCCGACACGACACGTGGCCTGACGGGCCCATGCCAGCCTGTGGCACGCTGGGGTTGTGCATGTAACATGGTCTCGAGCATGCGGGCCTCCCTGGTGTGGCACGTGATGCAGCGACACGCAGTCGGCCCTGCCAGGCATGCGATCGGTCTACCAATTGTTTGGGGGTGGGGTGGGGATAGCGGGGTAGGTGCCTCTCTCGCTCGATTTGAAAATCGAATTCGGGGTGGAGCCAGGAGCATGGAGCTTGGCGGCTGATGTGGCAGGCCGGTTGCCTGTTGGGGGGGGGAGGGTTTTGGGTATTTTTAATTAATTTTTAGGATTTTTGTCTTTTAGGAAGGCTGTTTTGGTCTAAATTTGATCTTTTTTGCTATAAAAAGGGCATCATACTCCTCTCCACAAACCAACACTTCTCCTCTCTCATTTCCAAACATGAGCGATTCGAATCTGAACCTGTTTGTCTTTCCTCTCGAGTCGTTGGGTGTCGAAATTCCACCATACTACAATTCCTACCCCATACTTCTCCCTATCGTGACGACAACAACATCAATTTTCCACATTCCCAATTCCAGGAGCCCACACGCACACCACCATATACAAATTCTTCCAGCACCTCCACCACTTCCACCACCACCGGAACCATGCAGCAGAAGAAAACCTCGGAGATTTGGTAGCACTATGAGGAGGAATAATATATTGATGGCGGTGGTGCCACGAAGACCAGTATAAGTGCTTGCATCCAGGTTGCTCGAGAAAATTTTCTCTATAGGAGGAAGGGAACAACCACATGAAGAGGCACATGTTGACCCATGCCAAGCAAGATGGAGGGGCCATGTCGATCTAGAGTATGATTAACTTAAATCCCGATGCACTGCCCGGGGTATTTTTTCTATGATGCAGCTCATCAAAGAGATGCTCTTGCAACATTAATTGCGATCAATGTTTTACCCTTGGTATTGGTGAGTGTCATGGTTTTGTAGAGTATATTTGAACTGCTCACCTTCATACTTTTACATTAGTATCTAGACAGACTACAACTAGGGACATGAGAAAACTAGCCAAAGGAAGAGTGTTGCATCGTCGAAGGGCAAGACTAAGTAAAACTTGTCTCCATATTGCCCCTTGCCTCAACCTCACCTACATCTCACCCCTCTCGTTATCCACACCACCCCTCTCAACTATCATAGTCGCATTATCATCTCCATAGTCTGCACCATCCATTTAGCTCTATACATGGCTGTTGAACTGAATCCCAACCAATGGGGGTTCGGAGAAAATCTAGCACCGCCTTCTGTGAGAAGAAAGACCAGGGTGCATGACTGGTTCGACGAATAAGAATATGAGGAGGATGGTGTCGCGAAATGGAGAGTTAAGTGCAGAAGATGTGTGAAAATATTGAGTCTCTAATATTTTTTGTATTTGATTTGACCCTCTCGTATGGTATATATAGAAGTACAAGGAGGGGAGAGTCTTGGAGTACAAGAAGATGAGTCATAGTCTATCTCTAAGTCCTATACATATTCTAACATTCCCCCTCAGTCGTAGCGGGAGAGAAGTGGACGTTTGCGACTGGATTTGAAGCATCGTCTTCTCCTCCTTGTCATCATCATCTGCGTCTCTGATGATCATGGCCAGCACCTAGGTACGGTGACTACGCCCCTTTCTGGTGCCTCTCTTCCCTCTCGTAGTCACAGCGGGAGAGTCGTGGATGCATGTGATGATGCGGACGTTGTTGACTGGAGTTGTTGCTGATGTGTAACTGTAGACATTTTTGTTGATGTCGATGTTGAGGTAGCCGATCGTGATGTAGTCGTGGTCGAGATGGGTGTGGTTGGTATCGTAGTTGTCGTATGTTATGTGGCCTCCATTGCCGGAGGCGCAAAATATTGCGCATTTTTGTTGACGGGGCTGCAGTTGTGGACGTTTTGCACCTTGTAGAGGTACCGTCGGGGAGCGTCTCTTGGACGCAGTCATAAGTGAGACCAACTGTTTTGCTAGGACCGAAGGAACCCACCAAACACATAAGGTTTTGCCAGAACTGTATGCGTAGTCGTAGGGGTATCACAATTGTGTGATGTCGGTTTGTTGATGCAGTTGTCGGGGTTGTGGACGCGGTTATACCGTTGCCGTGCCTTTCAGTTGTACTGTCAGTGAGAGTCATAGTTGTATGTCCATCTTGTGGACGGGTATCGCGGTGGCAACGATGCGTCGACGAAGATGTTGATGAAGACCACATTGATGTAGACCTTGACGATAAGGTGTTGGCCATGTTGTAGCAGGCGTGACGTAGAGCGTCGCTTGAAGGCGTCCCTTGCGGCGATGATGTTGTCGATGCCTTGATATTGGAGAAGTCGGCGAAGTAGTGTTACACACCGGCCTGGCGTGTGGATGATGTTGATGTTGCTTTTCGTAGACGCTCGACGAAGATCTTGGCTCATGGCTGGTGTAGTCGTACAACTGTTGCTCTGATACCATGTGAAAATATTGAATTCCTAATATTTTGTTTTAGTTGATTTGAGCCTCTCCTGGGGTATTTATAGAAGTACAAGGAGGGAAGAGACTTGGAGTACAAGAATATGATTCCTAGTCTATCTCCAAGTCCTATACGTATTCTAACAAGATGTAGTCGCTGTCTAAAATTGATCAAGCCTAGAGGTCAAACCAGTCACTTGGTTCGGCACATCTTGTTTCATTAGAAGCAAGACGAAGAGAACTAATTAGTTGCAGTTGGTGTAATTTTTTCTTTCTTTTTTTAGAGCAAGTTGTACCTTTTTCTTTACTATTTCTTACTAGGGATGTAAGAGTTTTTAATGAGACAACATTAATAAAGCTCACTCCTTATCTCATATGAAATCTTGACTCATCCTACCATTTTTTATATTTTGTATAATTTTTTATTTTGAACTTTTAAGATTTTACATGTTGGAAGTCTAAATAGGCTAAACGGGCCAAAACCGCCCCGCGCGTCTTGTCATGCCGCGGGCCGCTACATCTGGCCAAAGGGTTATGCTGGTGCCGTAGGGGTACACGGGCTGGTACACCACGAGCTAGACGGGCCTGACGTGCCGTGTCAGCTTGTTGGCCAAGTTTGCTTTTGTTCCCAAAGCCTCGCTTGAAATTGCACATAGAAAAGATTATACTCGCGCCGTCCGAAAAAGTACGTCACAAATTTATCAAGATTCGTAAGTATTTAGATATGTTTTAATGCGTAGATACATATAAATCTAAAAAAATATCTAACATCTTTTTTGGAGAAAGGAATATTAATATACGTGATGTGAGATTTTTTTAAAAAATATACTTCCTCCGTCTCAAAGGCTCGTATCTAAAAAGGTATGACAACTAATTTGAGGTGTGAAGAGCACTTTTTTGTTAATTTAAAAAATTACCAAAATTTAGAATTTTTATAAATAATAGTGTCACATCCGTGGCCTGGATGACTGTCACTAATTATCCACGAATTAGACGACAGATTGATCAGCCGATGTAGCCCCTACATTCAGGATCTAATCGTTCATGTCATGAACGACTAGGCTAAATGCCGAGAGCATGGACATCTAGCCCATGGATAAAACGATTTCACGTGACAACAACAATTAAAAAAACACGATAACACAACCTCAACTCCTCAAGTCCAACGAATAATGAAGAGTGTGAAAACGGTAATTCAAATAAAGATAAGTTCTACATGAAAAATAGGTACGTCCATGTCGTGATTTCATCTTGTCTCGATCGGTTTCTATTTTAGTTGATTGTTTAATACTTAATTTCATGTTCATGTTTGGAACTTTTTGGATAAATTTTGACAAATTTATCGCACACTTTTGACCGTTTAAACTTTTTTTAGCAGTAGCTTCATCTCGCCAGTTTACACAAATTTCGTGTTACAATCTTGTTGTTTGGACGCTTATAGACAAGTAGACCCAACAACACATACAAACATGTAAATATACTCATTTATGAGTGTCGAAACAAGAAGCTTACAACACAAAAGTTGTGTAGGACAGCGAGATGAAGTTACTCTTAAAAGAAAATTTCAAACGGTTTTTATTGTGTGCGATAAATTTGACAAAAAATATTCTACAAATATAAACACAAAAGTAAACATTAAAAAACAATGAAACTAGAATATCATCATAGCGTCAAAGTACATATTGTTCATGTAGAGTTAATGAAAAGAATATACCCAAGAGGTAATACTAATGATGTAGCCCGACTTACGATCGTTACCACATTAAGGTCTTCAACGTATGCCAAGTCGTCAGGACTCCAAAGGTGAATCATGTCCTCTATGAGATCTTACTTCCTACCCTATTGAATGGTATACTCCGTCCTATGACCATGATAGGTTCACACTGACAAGTTCGGAGATGGAGGAGGAAGCCCGGGGACTCATGCCCAACAAGACGGTGGCCGAGAAGAGGAGAAGGAAGAGGCAGAGCCAAACCGGCGAAGATTTCGACGCCTTCGAATTCTACGCCGAACCAAGCCGGTGACCGCCAGATCAAACCGATGTCCCGCCGAAACCGCCGTCAGCACGCCAATCCCGTGAAGACCGGAATAAACCGGCAATCGCCGGATCCAGCGCCGCCAGACTTACCGCTAGAAACTCCCGTCTATGCACGGATCTGGGTTTGATGTCCTGAAATATTTCCTTTACCTACCCCTTTGCCTTAAGTATTATAAATAGCCCCTATGGCTCCCCCTTTATTCCTTAGGCATAGATGATAGATTAGAAGACAACCCTCTTTGTGAAATCTCTAGTTTTGCCTCATCCCCTTAACAAGGGGACCGAGTATTGTCACCAACCTCGTTGGAGTATGCATCGTGCATCCATCATTGTACATGGCCTTCATCTTGCGATTGCATGCGTGAAGTTGTCAGGACCCTCTCCAAGGCGTTCTTCCCTCTCCTTTGGGGATTGATGTGAGCATGTTGGCCGATTTCTCCTCGCGAGGATTCTATTGGACCTATGACCTCCATAGAGAGAAATTGACCTTATATCGTGTTGTGTTTGTGTGTGTTCACCGTGTTCTTCGCGAGGTGTGTGTTCGCTCCCGCTACCTTCCTCCTTTCCTTGCGC
This sequence comes from Avena eriantha, assembly GCA_910589775.1. NCBI lineage: Eukaryota > Viridiplantae > Streptophyta > Magnoliopsida > Poales > Poaceae > Avena > Avena eriantha. Next base: position 348,833,833 of record OU342741.1, read on the forward strand.
TTTCCCCTCGATTTGACCACGAGATTCATGAATATCTGGCCACCCTTGAGGTTGACCCTTATTATATGGTATCAACAACTTTTGGTTGCCACGGTTTTCTCATCGATTTGGTCTTTTCCCCATAAATTTGAAAATTCCACTAAAAATAGCCCAATTTTCGTGTTTTGGATCAATCTGAGATTTGAGTTTGTTTTGGTAGGTATTGATCCATAGATTACTTGCTAAACTTGTTGATTTACCTTCCTTTGCGTTCCCATAGCCCAATTCCATCATTTTCCCCTTAGATATGGAGTTCTCCATTGGGTTTTACCGCAAAAATCACGATTTTCGTGTTTCCAATAATTATCTTATATAGTTGTTGGCACAAGAAGATGCAAGTGGAAAAGGAAAAAGTGAAAGAAAAAGAAAAAGTGAAAAAGAGAGAAAAATATATAGAAAAATAGAAAAAAGAAAAGAAAGAAAGAAACAAGTGCCTCATAGAATAGGAAGGGCAAGCTCAATGAACATATTGTAGGTGGTACTTTGTGCAAATCTTGTAGCCCACCAATTTTGTGCAATCGAACTAGCGTCTCTCCTTACACTTGTGCGACACGAGCTTATATTCTTCGCTAGGCAATCATTTGGTTCTTAGATCACTTTTTTCGTCACACAAGTCCCATTTAACCGACCATGTGCGTTTCCTTGAACATAATTTCTATCTTATGGATTGAATTGTTTTGCTTTGTGATCATTGTGGTTCTTTACTTGCCATTACAATACATTGATTTCGGTTTGTTTCATTAACATGCCACTTTTAATACCTATCCACCATAAGCATTTTGTGTGTGTTGTGTAGTTGGGTTTAGGTTGCTTTGTCACTTCACTTTGCTTGGTTTTTATTGCTCTAAAGTGTGGCCACTTGCACGATACTATCTTCCAAGGTAAAGTAAGATTTGAAGTTGCATCCCTAACACCCTCTACCACTTCCATGTACACCACTTGGTCTTGTTAATCATGTCTACGGACTCCAGAACCAAGGTGACATGGGTATACCCTACGAGTACTCGAGTTCAGTATATACGGTCCAGATACGGCGGAAGCCCACGGTGTTGCCAAGGCCCAAATGGAGAATTCGAATGGCCCGTGAACTCTCGATTGCTTGCGAGACAGAAGAATCTTAAAGATAGAAAGTTTAAAGGAAAACCCTAATCTGTAACCGACTCGACCTGCTACCCGAGACCTAGCCTATTTATATAAAGGCTAGGAGGGGGCAGCGAGGAGGACACACAACCCTAGTTTCCACAACTCTCGCCAGATTGCATCTACGCGCCCCTGTAATCTTTGATTCCTTCATTAATTCCAAGAGCAGACAAGCAGGAGTAGGGACCTCTACGAGACCTGAACCTGGGTAAAACTTGCGTCCCTGTGTGCTTGTTTGCTAGTCGACTGATGCCTCCAGCGCTCCCTCCTTCTCCAAAACCCAAGTCCATAACAATGGGCATTGACGAGTTAAACCCTCGCCAATTGGCGCCATCTGTGGGAATTGGGAGTGCTCATGTCACGGCTTCTTCGACCCCATCAACCGCGATCTACAACTCTGCAACAACGGAGATTCGCCAGCTCTTCGGCACGTTCGACTTCACCATCCACACGCTGGCCACTCGCCCGGATTTCGAGTCCGTGGGCGATGGAATCAGTCTGGCGATTGGGAGCTTCCGCTCCCAGGTTGGCCAGATGGGCACGCTTCACATGCCTGACCAACCAACGGCACCCACGATTGCTGCAGCATCGTGGTTCCCGCCGCCAATCGGCACCCTCAGCGAGCTCAACACCTCAGCAGCAGCTGGAAGTACGGACAACGACAACAGTCGTGGATTCGATCTGGGTGATCTGGCCACAAAAGATGGAGTCTACGGCTCTGGATCTGAAAGTTGCGGGAGCAACAGCTTCCCCAACCACTTCATGTGTGCAGTCATCAACGCAGGCGACACTACCGCCCATCGCGAAAACGCTGGCACCGGCACTGGCACCAGACCGCCCAACGGCAGCACGCCCAATGGCACCGGACCGCCCAACGGCGGTCCACCCAATGGTGACCCTACCAACGGTGGCAACGACGTGCCCGTCAACAATGGAGCGGGAGTCAAACCGCCAGTCATGGTGAACGAACACACAGGAGAGCGTGTCGTGGTTAAACTCAACGACAACGAGTGGGCCTATTGCCGAGAAGCCCTGCGAGGCAATCCTCTGCCCCCAACACGCCACAGGACATGATGATGGGCTACCATTGGCTACTAAAGAAGGAATACAGATGCTAGCTACATGCAATCGTGTAACTCGAGGCATGTGAAAGGCGGTGGACGAGTCGAGTCTTCGACGAGCTGGGCTCTCCTGCCACGGAGGATCCTCCTCCAAAGGCAACGAGTACGTGGCCAACAAGAGGCGATCTCGGATGGCCTATCTCACCGAGCAAGAACGCATAGAAGCTACAAAAGTCCTCGACTTCAACTCTATGACAGTCGACATGCGGCGCAACATGGTCCCAAAAACACCGCAAGCTGCGGTGACAGTGGCCACCATCTACCTCCTCAACAACCAACCGCCAGCTGGAGATCCATGAGCTGCCATGAACCGATCTACGATCACGGGCTTGGGGCTAATAGAGACCGCCCTCGACAAAGACCCAATGCCGAAGCCAAAGAAAGGCAAGCCTCTAGCAAAACGCTATTCCTCACCCTTGTCCAGTGACGACATCCACAATCTGTCTCGGCGTCGCCGCTCACGGCGGCACGATCGCGACTACGATGTGCGCGATGACCTCACGCAGCGCAAAATCGACAAATCAAGGGCAAGACACGCTCGTTCGACTGACTCAAAAGAGGACGAGACTAAACTCTGCGACGCCAGATGCTTCAGCAGGGCCATCAGGCAGAAGCAAATGCCTAAAGGATTCAAGCTACCGTCAAAGAACCCAAAATTCGACGGTCTACAGGACCCGAAAATCTGGTTGGAGGACCACGTCTCCTCCGTTAGGCTACATGGCGGGAGTCGAAGCACGACCATGCAATGCCTGCAGCGCCGCCCGCGCATGGCTCAACAATCTCCCGCGCGGATCAATTCGCAACTGGGAAGAGCTGGTCTACAGCTTCGTGTGCAATTTTAAGGGGAGCTACAAAAGGCCCGCATCAATCGAAGAGTTGAGGAGCTGCCAACAAAGGTCGGGTGAATCGCTACGCTCGTATATCCAGAGGTGGTCCATCATCAAGAATTCCGCGGAAAACATCTCAGAAGACCGCGCAATCGACAAGTTCAATGGCGGTGTTCGCCGCATAGAGCTCAGGGAGGAGCTGGGCCGCTCGAAGCCCAAAACAATTGACCACCTGATGGAAATTGCGAATCGGTGGGCCGACGGAGAGGATTCGGTGAAAAATCACACCTACTCCGACAACGACGACGACCTCGGGCGCATACGCGACTGTCGAGGCAAGCAGCGAATGTGCATCTACGATAAACGCGATGACGTCAACATGGTCGCAGCCGGCTACGCCGACAAACGCGACGACAACCGCAACAACGGCTATCGTAGCGGTGGATACCGCGACTCCGGGAAAACCACACAGGTGTGGGAGCGCCGCACTCGCGAAGAGGCGCCCGCAACAACCATCGAGGACAAACTGTCCGAGCCGTGCAACGTGCACTTCTACATCGACAAGCACGACAGAAAGAAAAAATCCAGCCACCTTCTCAAGGATTGTCGCGAGTTCCTCAAACTCCACGAGGGCCTGGCTCGAATGAACCACGAGGCGGTCAGCAGGGGCTACGGAGCTGCCCTAGGTGCTGTGGCACATGGAGCTCCTCCACCGCCGCCCGGACCACCACCACTCGTGGCCGCACCGGTCCAGCATCACAGCAAAGAACCATACCCACGAGCCATGTGAAACATGGGGATGATCCAAAAGGGGCGTCCCTCAAATCGAGTGCAGAAGGCCATCACTCGCCAAGTCAACTTGGCGATAAACTCCCCACCTTCCACCACTGAGTACCTCAGTGGAAGCGACTCCTGCATCACCTTTGACAGGCGTGACCACCCGCGCCAAGTTCCTCGTCCAGGCCATTGTCCCCTCGTACTCGAGGCGCAGATTGGGGTTTTTGACATGAGTCGCGTCTTCATGGATGGCGGCAGCGGCATTAACCTCATGTTCACAAGTACCTTGTGTGCGATGAGGATCCCTTTGTCGTGTCTAGAAGTTTCAGACACGATGTTCCACGGCATCGTCCCAGGGAAAGGCATATATCCCCTAGGCAAAATCAACCTCGACGTCATCTTCGGCACGCTGCAAAACTTTCGGCGAGAGCGCATCAACTTCGAGGTCGTCGACTGGCCTTCACAATATCACTGCATCCTCGGACACGTCGTGTTCGCGAGATTCATGGCAGTGCCACACTACACCTACATGCAGATGAAGATGTCGGGTCCAAACGGCGTAATCACAATCAACGGCAACTTCGAAAGGTCCGACAACTGCGACAGGGAATTCAACAAAATCTCCCAGTCCTTCGGCATGCAGGAGGAACTCGCAAGACTAAAGGAGTCGACAAACAATAGTCTGCCTCCCCTGATCAGGCCAAGTTCACCCGACCTGTCCTTCGACTTGTCGGTGCACATGAAGAAAGTCCAGGTCCACCCAACGGACCCGACCAAGACGGCCCTCATCGCCAACAACTTGAGTTCCGGATAGGAACTGGCGCTCGTCGAATTCCTCCGTGAGCACTGGGAAATCTTCGCCTGGTGTCCAGCGGACATGCCAGGGGTTCCCAGGGAATTCGCCGAGCACGCACTCAACGTAAATCCAGATGCAAGGCCAGTCAAGCAGACAATACGATGATTGTCTGAACCAAGAGCAAAAGCGGTCGGAATGGAGATCAATAGACTCCTCGACGCAAACTTCATACGCGAGATCAAGGAAAGCACTTGGCTCGCTAACACAGTGCTGGTGCCCAAAAAAGACATGGATATCCTGCGAATGTGCGTGGACTTCACCTCCCTGAATAAGCACTGCCCAAAGGATCACTTCCCGTGGCTGCGAATTGACCAAATCATCGACTCCACCGCGGGATGTGAACGCCTCTGCTTCCTCGACGCCTACTCAGGATACAATCAAATTCGAATGAAGGAGGAAGACCAAGAGAAAACGGCGTTTCGGCCCCTTTGTGTGTTCTGCTACAACACGATGCCCTTCGGGCTAAAAAACGCAGGAGCCACCTATTAGCGGTGCATGCAGGCCTGCCTCAAGAATCAACTTGGTCGCAACATCCAAGTCTACGTTGATGACATCGTCATCAAAACAAAAGAGGAAGCCTCGCTAATCGACGATCTACGCGAAACCTTCGCCAACCTAGACCGCTACTGGATCAAGCTCAATCCGGACAAATGCGCCTTCGGCGTACCATCTGGGCAACTACTCGGGCATGTCATCTCCGTGAGAGGGATTGAGGTAAACCCGAAGAAAATAAAAGCCATACTGGCCATGGAGAAGCCAAAGAACGTAAGAGGCGTCCATCATGGCTGGGCGAATCGCGGCGCTCAGTCGATTCATCAGTCGAATGGGCGAAAAGGCATTGCCCTTCTACCAACTTCTCAGTAAAACTAACAAGTTCAAGTGGACATACGAGGCACAGGAAGCATTCGAAGACCTCAAACGTCTACTATCCACCTCGCTAGTACTAGTGACGCCTCGCGAAAAAGAGCCACTACTGCTCTACATCTCCGCCACCAACCAGGTGGTCAGCATGGTGCTCGTGGTGGAACGAGCCGAGGAAAACAAGGTCCGCGGGGTCCGGCGCCCAGTCTACTACCTCAACGAGGTACTCACGCCAACAAAACAGCGGTACCCGCACTATCAGAAGCTGGCGTACGGCGTCTTCATGATAGCCAGGCGACTGCGCCACTACTTCCAGGAGAACCCAATCATGGTAGTCAACAACGCCCCCGCTCGGGCATATCCTCAACAACCCTGATGCCACCGGACGAGTCGCACTTTGGGGAATCGAGCTGTCTCCACGAGACACAACATACGAAAAGCGCGACGTGATCAAGTCGCAAGTCCTCCCTGATTTCCTCGTGCACTAGATGGAGAACCAACTCCCCGAAAAGCCAGATATGTCTTATCTCTGGACAATGCACTTCGATGGGTCCAAACAAAAGGACAGGGCTGGCGCAGGTGTCATACTGACATCACCCCAGGGAGACAAGCTGAAGTACATTCTGCGAATGTAGTTCACGGCCTCCAACAATGAAGCTGAGTATGAGGCCCTAATCCATGGGATGCGGATGGCGAGAGCCTGCGGCGCCAAGAGACTCATCATCTACGGCGACTCCAAACTGGTGGTGAACCAAACAATGCACGAGTGCGACGCACTGAGCGACAACTCTACGACACACTTGAAGGGGACTTCGACGGCTGTGAGCTGCGGCACATAGGCCACAAAAGCAACGAAGAGGCGGACACACTCACCAATATTGGCTCCACCTGTGCCCCCTTACCACCTAGGATATTTCTCGAGCATATCTGCGAACGCTCCATCAAGCCAAAGGCTCTAGAGAAGAAAGCAAGCGTGTCAACGGACTCGGGGGCTACGCCACCCAATGAGCCAATGGCACTCGACAACCTAGAACTCGACACATGACTCGAAGGACCAATGAGCGTCTTGGACTCAACCCTACATCACATATCTTCTCAGCAAGAGGCTGCCTGACGACCCGACTGACGCGCGACACATTGCACGATGGTCCAAGGCATTCACCGTCATCAACGGCGAACTATACAAGCGCATCATCACACGAGTACTCCAACAACGTGTCTCCAATGGGGACGGAAGGGCCGTCCTCCTCGACATCCATGAAGGGACCTGCGGGCACCATGCTGGCAGTCGCGCCCTCGTCACCAAAGCTCTACGAGCTGGATTCTACTAGCCCACGGCCATGCGTGACGCCAAGGACATCGTCCAGCGCTGCAACGCTTGCCAGCGATTCGCGGACAAATCGCACGCACCTGGCGCGGAAATCTGGCCAATACCATTGGCTTGGCCCTTCGCACAATGGGGACTCGACATGGTCAGCAAGCTCCCGAAATCCCCGCGAGGAGGTTACATATACCTCTTGGTCACAGTCGACAAGTTCACCAAGTGGATCGAGTCCATGCCGGTGACAAACCAATCAGGAGCCAGCGTCGTTAAGTTCTTCGAGTCCATTGTCTACCGCTTCGGAGTGCCACATAGCATCATCACGGATAATGGGACGAACTTCACCTCCAAGGAGTTCTAGGAATTCTGCGAAAACCTGGGAATCCACATAAGCTACGCCTCGGTAGCTCACCCACAGACCAACGGTCAAGTCGAAAAGGCCAACGGCCTCGTCTATGGTGGAACCAAGAAACGACTCCTCCGACCACTTGAACAAGCCACTGGATGCTGGCCAGATGAGCTGCAATCTGTACTCTGGAGCTTACGCACAACTCCAAACAGCGCCACGGGATACACCCCGTTCTTCATGGTGCACGGCGCTGAAGCGGTGGTACCCGCAGGAGTACGCTACAAAGCCCCACGAGTAGTCGCCTACAGTGAGCATGAGTCAACTCTCGCACTCGAAGACTCTGTCGACCTTCTTGATGAGGCACGAGAAATCGCAGCGGAAAGATCAACGATCTACCAGCAAAGCCTCCGCAACTACCAAAACAGAAGGCTACGCCCAAGATCCTTCGTCGAAGGAGACCTAGTTCTACGACTCAAGCAACAAGGGCATCTCAAGCTCGAGTCTCCATGGGAGGGATCTTACGTGATTACAGAAGTAATCCCAGGTGGCGCCTATGGCCTTAAAGATTTAAAGATAGGAGTCGCATACTCCAACCCCTGGAACGTCGCACAACTGCGTTGTTTCTATCCCTAGTCGTTTTTAATTACAAATAAGGCTATACAACTAGGCTTCTTAGCCACACACAATACCTCGTACTATTCTGCGAATAAATAAATCTAAGTGCCCCGAAACTCTATGTTTCCCTCATTTTTCTGGCAATCTTATCACTCGGGGGCTACGCCACCCTTTACATACTCGTTCTATGAACAAGTCGTAGTATCCCGAGTAGCTGACACAACATCAATCGAACCCTTGATAAAACACCAACCTAGTTGCAACGCACCTGATAGGTTGGCAAGGTGTCGAGATAACATAAGTCAGGCTAACGAAAAGGAACTGCAAAGTCCAAATACACTCTCAAAACATATAAGCTAGCAAGCTCATTACATATCAATAGAAATTAATTACATTCAACATATCCATATGAACTTTACAACACTTGTACAATTGTGCGTAGGATACAAACTAAAGCTACTGCAACAGAAGAACGTTCGTGTACTCCTCGAAGAAGTCGACGATTTCTTCTGCTAGGCGATCGACTGCCTGGTAATGTGGAACCATGTTCGAGGTCAAACCTTCTAGCGGGGTCGGTGGCCTAGGAGCAACAACTGCAACGTCTATATCCGACCTATGTAGTCGCACCAGTGACAAAGCAGCCTTGGCACCAGCCACTAACTGCTGCCGCACACACTCGCGAACTGCACTCAGATCTTGGAACTTCGCTAGAAGAGCCAACAGGCTTGAAGGGACGGTGTCCAGCGGAAACATCGTCTGGTAGATATGCCTAAGGCACAACTGCGCCTTCTTCAAAAAGTGGAGTACTTGAGAAGCACGATCCTGCAGGGTCGCAAGTGTGATCGCACGATCATGATCCATCCAAAAGTACCCACTTGCCTGAAGCTGCTCCTAGGTCAGGTCATTCATTCGAATGGCAATCCGGTCTTTCTCATCCTGCGAATGACGAGCACTAACAACTACACCAAGCAAAAAGGGCAAAGTATGAAGACAAAGCATGGCCGCAACTGACTAAATGAAAAGATAAGAGGGCAGAAAGCTAACACTTGAACTGATCGCCCAGTTGCGTCACCTCCTCCAATAGATACTGCTCGCGGGCGGTATCCTTCTCTGCCCTCGATTTCCATACATCCGCGCTACCACGGAGGATGGGAAACTCACGTTCTAGTTGCTTAACGTGATCGCGTAGTCGCGAAAGCAGGGACAACTCATCCACCCTTGAGCGCGGCTGCGCGAAGGTCTCATCAGTGGGTGGTGGATCAAGAGGATCACTCGAGGGACCACTCGACGTACCCTATCATAAACCAAGCACGAGCAAAAATAAGGGACCAAGAATACATTGGAAAAAGGCATAGACGTATTCAAGCTCAGCAAAAGTCTCGACTGGGACACTTCCATAAAAGCATTGTTCCAACATAGAAGCTAAAACTACAACTATTACAAGATAGCTACTAAGGAGCAGCCTGCTTCTTCGACTTCGACTTGGACTTTTGGGGCCTCGTCGAATCCGTGGCGGTCTCCGACGCCACAGACTTTCCAGTGCTGGCCCCTGATGCCGACGGGCATCGCCTTGCAAAGGGAGCAAAAACTATTTGTTGGCCATCCGTGCCGACGGGCATCGCCTTGCAAATCGCGGCGGGGTTCACCTCCACGCCATGGGCTTGCACCATTGCGAGTGCCATAGTGACGTCGATGGACCGCTGAGAGTTCCTGAAGTCCATGGGAATACCCCCAGCAAGGGATTCCGCTAGGTCCTCCAGGTTGTTGAGCAACTCAGCCTTGGGGGTTAGATCCCTGCGTATGTGACTAAGAACATTCTTGGCCTTCGTCAGCGTCCCTTGAAGAGAAGCGCTGCGGTCTTCGACTGCGGCGACGGCACCAGCCAATGCATCGTCGCGACGAAGGGCCTAGGCGTCAAAGCTCAAGCCGCCGGCATCTACATAAAGCAAAGTGTTGGTACGATACCACGATGTCGAAGCAAGAAACAAAGACAATTCAGCTGAAAGAATACCTGAGAGGGACTTAGCAATCGAGACAAGCTGCTCCTCGAGCAACTTCTCCCTCTCGACATTGGAGGAACGCAAGTCTTCTTCGCGCTTCCGCAAGTCCTCCTCGCACCTTTGCGATTCCTCCAGGGCCACGATTTCTTCGTCGCAACTCTTGCCGCCGCGGCAAACGCCTTCTCAAGTGAAGTGGCATGGCGCATAAGTTCATTATGCTCAACTGCAAGAGGGGATGTATCATCAATCGCATCCAGACACTTCACCAAGGCAAATACAAAGGCAATACTAACTTTCAACAACGCGATGGCGATTGTCCAGTCGCGCATGCTGTCGACCCATCTCCAGGACTTGCTCCACCAGGCGGGCAGCCTCCTTCACAATGAGCTGTATTAGAAGAAAACAAAAATTTCAGCAACAACACCAAGTATATATTTGACTGCCAACACAACAAAGAGATGCTTACATGGTCCTCCAGAGACTCCGAAGATGACTGCCGCACAGTCGTCCGGGTAACAATATGGTGTTCCCCAGCATGTGGGGAACTTGAAGAATTGTGCCCGGAGTGGGTCGCCAATGGAGGATAATAAGATCATTTGGCCACCTCTTTGGCCTTGGAGTCTACGACTCCAGATTCCTTCAAAAATTGGATGTCGCCAAAAGACGACGTCGCCACTTGACTACAAAACGCATCCAACATAAACTTCAGGGAATGCAACTCCAAAAAGAAACTAAGACAAAGTCAAAAATTTACCAGTCAAATTTGTCAAAATCAAAGGTTTGCTCCTCCGACTTCGACGACTCCTTTGGAAGTCGTAGCTTCTTCCGAGCAGGAGGAGGCACAGACCGCACATGAACGGTGGGGATTGGCTCCTCTGCACCAACAGAAGGGCCTTCTGGGGTCGACGACGATGAAGCATCCGAGTCCTTGTTGCGGGAGCGCTTCCGAGTGTCCAGGTTGTTGGACTCGGGGGCTCCCTCCTCTTCTTCAATCAGGACGGTCGATGATGACCCACAAGTATAGGGGGTGTATCGCAGTATTTTTGAGGGAAGTGAAACCCAATTTATTGATTCGATACAAGGGGAGCCAAAGAATATTTATAAGCCTTAACAACTGAGTTGTCAATTCAGCTGCACCTGGAAACAATCTTGCTCACAGCAGTTTATCAGTAGCAATAGTTTTGTAGTAGGAATAGTAAAGTGACAGCAGTAGCAAAACAAAGACAGTAGTAACAAAAGTAGTAAACAGTGGGATTCGAGTGCGGTAGGCATAGGGATGGATGGACGGGCGTTGCATGGACAAGACAATTCACATAGCAATCAGAACATAGGGTAATTGCAGATAAATAAGATAAAGCACCCAAGTACTAGACAATCCTAGGCATGTGTTCCATATATAGTCATACGTGCTCGCAATGAGAACTTGCACAACATCTTTTGTCCTGCCAGCCCGTTTGCAGCGGGACCTCTAGGGAACTACTGGCAATTAAGGTGCTCCTTTTAATAGAGCACCGGAGCAAAGCATTAACACTCCGTGAACACATGTGTTCCTCACATCAAAGCCTTTCCCTTTAAGTTATCCCGATTTCTGTCACTTCGGGGCCATAGGTTCCGGACAACAACGTGTCTATACAACTTGTAGATAAGACCAAAAACAATACTATCATAATGAATCAATAACATGTTCAGATCTGAAATCATGGCACTCGGGCCCTAGTGACAAACATTAAGCACAACAAGTCGCAACAAAGTCATAAAGCACTAATAAAAGATACTAGGCACCATGCCCTAACAATCTGATGCCATTACATGAACGATCTCATCCAATCCCCTACCATCCCCATAGCCTACATCGGGGGATTACTCACTCATAGATGGGGGAAACATGGATGGTCGATGGAGAAGCGATGGTAATGATGATGGCGATGATCTCCTCTAATTCCTCGTCCCGACATGGTGCCAGAATGGAGTTTCTGGTACTATTTCGTGGAATCTGGTGGTGGCGGCGGAGCGGAACTCCTTCTAGAAAAACATCGACCCCCGGAAGTTTTTAGGTCAGAAGGCTCCTTATAGGCGAAGAGAGAGGCCGAGAGGGTGCCTAGGGGGGGCCACACCACCCCCTGGCGCGGCCTGGCCTGGCCCGCGCCACCAGGTGGTGTGGCCACCCTAGGGCTCTTCTCCGTCTCGTATTCTGGCTCCTGGAGTCTTCGGGTGAAATAGGATTTTTGGCATATTTTCCGGGATTTTTCCTGATAGGTGGTTTTCTGCACAAAAACTAGACACCAAGGCAATTCTGCTGAAAACAACGTCAGTCCGCATTAGTTGCATCCAAATCACACAAGTTTAGAGGAGAAACAATAGCAAAAGTGTTCGGGAAAGTAGATACGTTTTGGACGTATCAACTCCCCCAAGCTTAGCTTATTGCTTGTCCTCACGCAATTCAGTTGAAAACTGAGTGCGATAAAAGAACTTTCACGAACGCATTTGCTTCATATGATGTAAATATTCTCAGCAATGTGATCAACTACCTAGGCAATTCATAATAAAGAGTATGCAACTAAGTCTACTTAATAGTCTTGGCAAGCTATGAGGAGATTCCAACTCAAGAATAATAAGTAGCATGAGGCACAAACATAAGCAACATTACAATGCTCATAGAAAGGTATGATAGAGTGGTATCTCTCTTGCCTTTGATTATGAATGCCAAGGCACCTCTGAAGTTCAAGTGGTGACTAGAAGTAAAGATATAAAGAATACAAGCATCAAAGTCATAACACAAATAATCAAGTAATGGAACAAACACAAAGAATGACAACCATGCTCTCAAGAAGGTGCTCGGAGAATATGTGGAGACTCAATAAGTAGAAGAAAAAGGTTTTGAATAATTTGAAAGGCTTCCAAATGCTGAAAGTACGGTACTCGTTAGCTTTGAGCTCTCATTGCCCCTATCATAAGCATCTTTAATGTGGTTAAGGTGAAAGTGACACAACTAAGAGGATATGCTTGACAAGTTATAAATTGAAGTCTCATGCCCCTTACTTACAAAGATCGATCCTCATGCTACTCAACTTTAGTCACAAGTAAGCTCTTGTCATTGTAAGTATATCCGTATCATAGAGAACCGCCAACGGGGTACCCCTTGCACATGACACGGGAGCTATCCCATAATCAAAATACAAGGCAAGCAGACAATGAGCATCTCGGCGATCTTTTTATTTACTATGTGCATAGATTTTTATTGAGGATGTTTCATAGAATGCTCATTATGGTTATGCTACAAGTTTCCACCATGATTAGGCATGGCTTAGGCTAGCGGCCTAGGCGTTTCTCTAACATACATACAAACACCATGATCTTAGAAGTTCCACTTTTATTTCACACCGCCGTGATCCATAAGCAAAAGAACATGATATCAACTAGGTACAAAGTACCTATGAAGTGTTGAAAGCGGTCCCCATGATACATGGTTCTACTAACTTCAACTCATAAAGCGCAAGCATATGCGCAACAAAGAAGGACGCAATGGTTCAGGTTTATTAAGTGCAAGAAAATAAAGTGTGCCATCAAGTTCGTGAGAGCTTTACTAACTAACTTTCTCATAACAAGCAATCATTTTATTCAGAAGAAAACAAGGCATATTGAATATGCACGGAAGTAGCAAATGATGCTAATCGGTAGGTATGGTGGACACTTTGGAAATATTTGGTTTAGGGAGTTGGAATACTTGAGTAAAACATACTCAGAAAAAGTGAAGGCCAGCAATAGTAAGGGAGCGACAAACGAGAGAGCAATAGCTATCATTAACATGCTTGCAACAAAACATGACTACTCATGGCATGAAAGTGATTCAAGATCCTCAAGGCAAAATAATTCATCGAGGCTTGACTGATTATTACAGTCATGTGCATGCGTGAGCATGTGCCAAGTCAATCAAATGAAACATTCAGAGGAGGATACCACAGTGTCATACTAATTTATGAATAGAGCAATGCAAGCAAACATTCATGAGACATGCTACAAACTATTAGCGAGATGGAGCTAATCGTAAGAGAGCAAGAACTACTAAGCATCCAAAGAAAACATACACTACATGAACGGACCAAGCATGCCCACAGTGATGAGTATATGTACAAAAATGAAAACAAATAGAGTTCGTTACCAGCCTCTTACCACGCCTCAAGTTGTCATTGATCCTCATTATTGCTCTTCACTTGTGTGGCTTGAATAATAATATGAAACCAATATCCACTGAGGACAGCCAAACCCTGAAGCAAACTCGCAAAAACCAAAGAGGAACGACAAATATTTTTTGTGTTAAACAAGAACCAAAAGAGAAAAACAAGCAAAGCAGAATCTTTTTGGGTTTTTCAAATAGTTCAAACAAAGCAAAAAGGGAAAAGGAAACCAAGGCAAAAAGAAGAAGCAAACCAAAGAGAAACAACAAAAATATTTTTGGTCTTTTTGTATTTTTAGAAAGCAAAGAAAAACGAACACTAAAAAGAGAAAGAAAACATGAATATACAAAGTACCGACGCAACATGATATGGATATGAGTGCGGTGTCGGCGTACCTCCCCCCCAAGCTTAGGCTTTTGGCCTAAGTGGGTATCAATCCCAAACTGTCTAGGATGAAGTGTCACCGTGGTATGACGAGGAAGTACCCTCGTCCTGGTGCGAGCTCGAGTACGTCCCTCCGTAGTGAGCGGAGTAATCGTAGGAGGGCACATCCTCCTGGTGCTGCTCGTGGAAACCCAGCAAGCGAAGCTGCTCGTCCACCTCCTCCTTGGAGCGCGACCACAGTCTCCTGTCATACGCACACCTACAATACTGCAAAATCTCTCCAAAGGCATGGTGAAGGGCATATCATAGATTTTAAAGGAGACAGTAGATTGATAGGATGTGTTAGTAAATGAGAAGCTCTCAACAAAAGTTTTGGTGAGCACAGCGTATTGTGCACTCTCATCTTGCATATAATATGTCAAACCAACCCTCTCAATCAGTAGCAAGAAATCATCAAGAATACCTGCAGCTTGCAAGAAAGTAAAACAAGGAAAAGAAGATGGGTGAGAGTCTCCATCATCCCTTTCACTGCCAATGCTTGTTGCAATGAGGTCTTCATTGTATGATGGCCTAGCTTGAGAGGCTGTTCTTGAGGGCCTCTACCTCCTGGGTGCATCACTCTCAAATAGCTCTCCAAAAGTACGGCTGTTCATGCTTGGTAATCTGAAATTGAAACACCTATTAAACATGTGATTGCAAAGTAAATATAATGAAGGATTCTACTCATAGGGACTTGCAAGAGGCCTAAGCATGCATCAAAACTATATCTCTAAGCATCAAACAAGCTTACAAGCCCTCATAACCAGTCACCTACAGCAGCAAAATACTCAACATATAATCCACTAAACACAAATATACTTGGACAAGGGGAGGAGTCACATACCAGGGAACAAATGCTCCAAATTTCAGCAAGAAAGATGGGCTAAGCAAGGAGATCGAAGAAATCGAGAGCAAGCACAGAAAGAACACGATTTTGAGCTATGAACTGGAGCTTACTTGGGAGAGAGAAGAAAGTGGCAGGGGAGAGAGTTAGTGGAGGGCCAGGGGTGGCCCACACCAGGGCATGGCGCCACCTAGGGCTGGCCGCGCCACCACATGGTGTGCCTGCCTGGTGGGCCCCCTGGTACCTACCAGGTACTCCTCTGCCCCTTTTTTCACGTAAAAATTTAATATGAATTTTCTGGAATTTTTCGAGACACTTTATTTTTGGGCAATTTTCAGAAATAGAAGAATGATTTTTTCTGACAGACAGATTTTTTTTCTTTTTGAAACATGATGCAAGGACAGAACAAGGTAGAACTACAGAAGTTCTAACATGCAAGCAACTAACAACACAAAGAAAACTAAACGAAAGCAAAAACTAAAATGCAAAGGATAGAAATAAACAGAGATAATCATAGTGAAAACATTGTTTTGTTCAATGAAATCCTTTTGTTAGCAAGGTTGATCAAGTCTTGCTACCAAAACAATTGCATATGAGACAAAACTTTGTACTCCACTAATGATTATGTTACCTCAACCTTGATAGCAATGGTCCCAATCATAATAGTTTCAAAATTTTCTCTTGGTATGTGACAATATATTTCTCCAACTTGAATGGCTTGAACATGTTCAATTGAATTCAAGCCATAAGTACTTTCAATCTTCTTGGGGAAATAGACAGTATGTTCCTTGTCATTAACATTGAAGGTCACCTTTCCTTGATTACAATTAATAACAGCTCCTGCAGTATTAAGAAAAGGTCTCCCAAGAATAATAGACATATTATCATCTTCAGGCATTTCAAGCACAACAAAATCAGTTAATATCAAGCAATTGTGAGCCACCTGAATAGGTACATCCTCACATATACCCACATGAATAGTGTCAGATTTATCAGCATTCGCAACAATATATCAATTGGTATCAATTTTTCTAGTTGAAGCCTCTTATAGAGAGAGAAAGGCATAACACTAACTCCAGCTCCCAAATCACACAAAGCACCTCTAACATAAATGTTCTTAATAGAGAAAGGGATAGTTGGAATCCCTAGGTCTCCAAGTTTCTTAGGAACCTTACCATTGGAATAATTAGCAAGCAAAGTAGAAATTTCTTCATTAGGGATTTTCCTTTTATTCGAGACAATGTCCTTCATATACTTTGAGTAAGGAGGCAATTTAATAGCATCAGTCAAAGGAATTTGCAAGAATAAAGGCTTCATCCACTCGCAAAACTTATTGTAGTGTTCATCTTCCTTTGACTTGTGTTTCTTATCAGGGAAAGGCATAGGTGTTTGGACCCAAGGTTCTCTTTCACTACCATGTTTCTTAGCAATAAAATCTTCTTTAGTGTATTTAGTATTCTTAGTGTGGTTTTCAGGTTCTTGTTCAACTTTTTCTTCACTAGGAACTTCATTTTCTTCATTACCACTTTTAGTTTCAGCATCAGAGATAGATATACTATTAGGATCTATAGCAGGTTCAAAGGGTTCTACGACAATTTTATGTTTCTTTTTCCTTTTCTTACGAGTAGAACCACTATTTTCAGCTTGTTGAGAATCCTGCTCAATTCTTTTGGGATGCCCCTCAGGATATAGAGATCCTGGGTAGCAGCTCCACTTCTAGTTCTAATTTCATAAGCATGTTTTTCTTTAGCAGCATTAACTAGCAAGTCGTTTTGTACTTTAACGAGTTGATCTATTTGAGTTTGAACCATTTGAAAGTGTTTAACAATCATTTTAACATCATTATAGGTCCTTTCCACAATATCTTTCAACTCAACAATAGCTCTCGTGTTTTCCATTAGATGATTTTGCACCCTTTTATTAAAGTTATCTTGCTTAACAATAAAGATATCAAATTCTTCTAAGCATTGATCAGAAGGTTTCAAGTAAGGGATATCACCTTCATCAAAGTGTTGGAGAGAGTGTACCTCAATAGTGGGTGAGTAGGGAATAGGCTTACATAATTCTTCTATAGGAGGTAAATTCTTGACATCTGCAGCTTTAATTCCCTTCTCCTTAAGACATTGCTTAGCTTCCTTCATCACTTCATCATTTAATTCAATAACTCCCCTCTTCTTTGATGTTGGAATAGGCACAGGAATAGATGGTTTAGATACAATTACTACAGGTGTAACTTGTTTAGGAGGAGTCCAATCTTCATAATTCTTGCTTATGTTAGCCATTAATTCCTCAGCTTCCTTTGGAGTCCTATTCCTGAAAACACAATCAGCACAACTATCTAGGTATGTCCTAGATTCCTCGGTTAGTCCATTATAAAATATATCAAGAAGCTCATTCTTAGGTAATGGACTTCCAGCCTGTGCATGAACCAAAGCACAAAACCTTGCCCAAGATTCGGGCAATACCTCTTTTTCTCCCTGTTTAAAATCAAAAAGTTCCTGCAAAATAGCATGTGGAGCACTGGGAGGAAAATATTTCTGTAGAAAAGTACTAATCAAGCACTCAGGGCTATCAATAGATCCAGGAGGTAAATTATTAAACCATGTTTTAGCTTCTCCTTTCAGTGAAAAAGGAAAAATCTTAGCAACAAAATAAGTACGCATCTTAATATCATCAGAAAACAAGCCACTCATAGTAGAAAGTTCATTCATATGTGCCACCGCACTTTCATTCTTAGTCCCACAAAAAGGTTCTTTCTCGACAATAGCTATGTAAGATAGATCGAGAGAGAAATCATAATCTTCATCTATAATGTTTATGGAGAAGCAGCAAACTTAGCATCAAGAGATAATTTGGGTCTAATAGTACGCCTCTCAAGGAGACTCTTAGCAGCGCTCCTATCATGGGTGTTCTTACATTCTTCAATAAACTCATCGATCATCTCAACATAATCTTCTTCAGTATCATAACTCTCACTAGACTCATGTGAGCTAACGGGTGTGGTGGTGTTTTCATTAGGAGTTTCGGTATTTCCAGCTATAGTTCTAGCAATCGTAGCATCTAGGAAAGGACCTAATGAACCACTCTTATCAAGCACAGTAGAAGCAGCATCATAAGCATCAGAAGTTTTAGATTCAGCAGTAGTAGTAGCAGCGTGTGTAGCATGTGTATGTGGTGGTGTAACGAGCTTACTTATAACAGATGGTGAATCAAGAGCAGCAGAGGTGTTCAGAACCGTACCTCTTCTTGTAGTGGATGGTAAAATAGGAACCTTGCCATCACGAGACTTACCCATGATGGATGGATAGCAGCGAACAATAGAGAATCCAAGTGAACTTGATAAATAAAGCTATGCTCCCTGGCAACGGCGCCAGAAAATAGTCTTGATGACCCACAAGTATATGGGGTGTATCACAGTATTTTCGAGGGAAGTGAAACCCAATTTATTGATTCGACACAAGGGGAGCCAAAGAATATTTATAAGCCTTAACAACTGAGTTGTCAATTCAGCTGCACCTGGAAACAATCTTGCTCACAGCAGTTTATCAGTAGCAACAGTTTTGTAGTAGGAATAGTAAAGAAACAGCAGTAGCAAAACAAAGACAATAGTAACAAAAGCAGTAAACAGTGGGATTCGAGTGCGGTAGGCATAGGGATGGATGAACGGGCGTTGCATGGACAAGACAATTCACATAGCAATCAGAACATAGGGCAATTGTAGATAAATAAGATAAAGCACCCAAGTACTAGACAATCCTAGGCATGTGTTCCATATATAGTCATACGTGCTCGCAATGAGAACTTGCACAACATCTTTTGTCCTGCCATCCCGTTTGCAGTGGGGCCTCTAGGGAACTACTTGCAATTAAGGTGCTCCTTTTAATAGAGCACTAGAGCAAAGCATTAACACTCCATGAACACATGTGATCCTCACATCAAAGCCTTTCCCTTCTGGTTATCCCGATTTCTGTCACTTCGGGGCCATAGGTTCCGGACAACAACGTGTGTATACAACTTGTAGTACAATAAGACAAAAAACAATACTATCATAATGAATCAATAACATGTTCAGATCTGAAATCATGGCACTCGGGCCCTAGTGACAAGCATTAAGCACAACAAGTCGCAACAAAGTCGTAAAGCACTAATAAAAGATACTAGGCACCATGCCCTAACAATCTGATGCCATTACATGAACGATCTCATCCAATCCCTACCATCCCCATAGCCTACAGCGGGGGATTACTCACTCATAGATGGGGGAAACATGGATGGTCGATGGAGAAGCGATGGTGATGATGATGGCGATGATCTCCTCCAATTCCCCGTCCCGACAGGGTGCCAAAACAGAGTTTCTAGTACTGTTTCGTGGAATCTGGTGGTGGCGGCGAAGCGGAACTCCTTCTGGAAAAACGTCGAACCCCTCGAAGTTTTTAGGTCAGAAGGCTCCTTATAGACGAAGAGAGAGGCCGAGGGGGTGCCTGGGGGGCCCACACCACCCCCTGGCGCGGCCTGGCCTAGCCCGCGCCACTAGGTGGTGTGGCCACCCCAGGGCTCTTCTCCGCCTCGTATTCTGGCTCCTGGAGTCTTTGGGTGAAATAGGATTTTTGGCATATTTTCCGGATTTATTCCTGATAGTTGGTTTTCTGCACAAAAACTAGACACCAAGGCAATTCTGCTGAAAACAGCGTCAGTCCACATTAGTTGAATCCAAATCACACAAGTTTAGAGGAGAAACAATAGCAAAAGTGTTCGGGAAAGTAGATACGTTTTGGACGTATCAGTCGACTCCGACTCGTCCTCTTCATCCACTTCGCGAGGAATAACCCCTTCAGGAAGAGGGGACAAATTGGGAGACACCTTCCAATCCTGTATTCAGAAGATAATTTATTATACATCAAGAACTTAACGGCAATCGACAAAGAAAGCTACTTCGTAGTACAATTCTACCTCAGGAGGTGGGTTAGAGGCGTCGAAAGGAGGCACGACTGGTTCTCCTGGGAGAACCTCCTTGGCGATATACTTTGTCACCAATCGCAGCCTCTTATCTACTTCACCCGCAGAAATGCCATCGAGAGATAGGCGAGTGGCATCATTCGCACCAGCCCATCGGAACATGGGGTGGACTCTGGCCTGCAGAGGCTGGACACGACGGCGCAACCATGTGCGAATGAGGGCAGTGCCTCCCTCTTCTTTACCTATGTTACTCTCAAGGTCGCAGACACACTTGTACAGCACTTCTGTCTCCTCGGACTCGCCAGGCATCACTATGTTCATCCAAGAACGCCTCCTCTTGCACGGCGTCGCGGATCGAAGGGTGCGAGTCCGTAGTGCTCTCCATCGGCCTTCTGGTCGCGGATGTAGAACCACTTGTCTCTCCACCCTTGGACGGACGTCGTGAGTTTGATATCGAAATAAGTGGTGGAAGAGTCGACATGAATTCCGCAACCTCCTACGTCGTAGACTACAGAATCAGATGCTGACTGGCGCTTCAGCTTAAAAAGCCTCTTAAAGAGGCCAAAGTGTGGCTCGACTCTGAGCCAACACTCACAAAGGGTAATGAATCAGGAGATGTGGAGAATAGAATTTGGGGACAACTGATACAGCTAGAGCCCGTAGAAGCAAAGGAGGCCCCTGAAGAAAGGATGCAGGGGCAGAGAAAGACCTTGGATGATGAACGCAAGGAACATCACCCGGAAACCAGCAGGAGGGCAAGGAATTACCTCCACGCCGGGCACTCGCGAGTCGTCCTCCATGGAGGGAAGAACTCCATCTTGACGATGAAGATGAAGCTCAACAGGCTTGATGATAGACACATGCCAAGCACCATTGGTGACGCAGGTTCCCACGCCTTTCTTCTTCCCAGCGTCGGCGGCGTTGGTGCCCACAGTGGCGGAGCCGTCCTTCTTCTTGGCGGCGGCAGACCCAGCGGCAGCGCCTCCCTTCTTCTTGCCCATCTTCCGATGGTGATGAGAATGAAGGAAGTAGATTGGAAATATGCGGAGCTGGTCCAGTGCTGCAATAATCAAGTGCGCAGGAAAGCAGAGAAGCAGCAACAATAGCAATGGAGGGAAGAACAACGAAGACAGATGGGTAAATTACCGCAATTGTGCCACTACTTAACCTCCACGCAGAAACCATCCAACGGCCAGCAGAAACCCTACTACACGCGCGACGCACATCGCCATTGACACGTGGTGAAGCTAAGCACGAATCATCCCCCACTATTCCCATTACGTGTGGAAATCGAGGAGATGCAGTTAAAACAGAAGATTACGCATGCCCGGTCAAATCAAAGTAGAAAGTGGGACCCACCGCTCGTCACGTCCCGTCAAAGCCGCTCACACGGGCAACCAAGGTCATCACATCATCAGCACTGACGTCATTCCAGCAGCAGAAGATTTTGACTACTTTAGTCCTTGCTCGAGTCTTCGACTCAACCAAGCACTCGGGGGCTACTCCCATAGGGAGCACTGGTCGTGCACCCTATGCTTTATCTTTATGCAGGTATAAGAACATTCATGACATACTCACCACTCGAATCTATGATTCGATTGAGGATTATGGGTTACTCCCATAGGGAACGCCGGAAGCAAATTTGACTGAAACAAGCAACAAAAGACGACAACAGTCGCAAATTTTTTTTGGTCCCCCTCTGAGTCTTTGACTCAACCAGGCACTCGGGGGCTACTCCCATAGGGAGCGCTGGTCGCGCATCCTATGATTATTTGTACATCGTACTGTGTGTTGATAACATCCACACCTGAATGCTATGGCGACTCCGCCTCATAGTTTCCCTACAAGGAGACTACGTCTCCTGGGCCACCCGAATCATCTCCGCGATGACACAAAATTTGGATGGCACGCTTACAAAATGAATATAAGACCTGAACAAGGCCTGGCAACGCATCTACTACGCACTACCAGAAACATATCCGTGCCTACAGGTACGATGAACATGCCTTGATGAACGCGTCGAGTGCTTACACTTATACACTGGAATTCGACTCATGTAAGACCTTCGAGGCTTGAGTCGAATTACGCCAGCGCTTTTCTGAATTCGAGTCCGGGGACTCGAGTTTGAGTAGATTGCATTGTTTTTCCCTAAGGCAGTTAACTGATACCGATACATCGGATAAATCAGGCATGTATATCAACAATCCCTATGACACAAACAGAACACTCGAAAATATATTCAGTCATGCACTCGAAAAGACTCCATAAAGTCCCTAGTCGAATCTGCGATTCCACTGGATACTCGGGGGCTACTGACATGGGTATACCCTACGGGTACTCGAGTTTGGTATATACGGTCACGGCGGAAGCCCACGGTGTTGCCAAGGCCCAAATGGAGAATTCGAATGGCCCGCGGACTCTTGATTACTTGCGAGACAAGAAGAAGCTTAAAGATAGAAAGTTTAAAGGGAAAACCCTAATCTGTAACCGACTCGACCTGCTACCCGAGACCTAGCCTATCTATATAAAGGATAGGAGGGGCGGCGAGGAGGACACACAACCCTAGTTTCCACAACTCTTGCCAGATTGCATCTGCGCGCCCTGTAATCTTCGATTCTTTCATTAATTCCAAGAGCAGACAAGCAGGAGTAGGGACCTCTATGAGGCCTGAACCTGGGTAAAACTTGCGTCCCTGTGTGCTTGTTTGCTATCCGACTGATGCCTCCAGTGCTCCCTCCTTCTCCAAAACCCAAGTCCATAACAATGTGCATTGACGAGTTAAACCCTCGTCACAAGGAGTATGTCTATGAAGAATGCATGATGAGCCACCATGACTATGACTCTACAAGTATAGAGGACATGACAGAGCACTACACCGATAATGGCTCTGCATGCTTTGAGGACCCGGAGCACTACACATACAACGACTCCACATGCATGGAAGACATGGAGCACGGCATCAACTATGGCTCCTCAAGCATGGAAGACTTGGAGCTCTACATCGACAATGGCTCCTCATGCATGGAGGACATGGAGCACTACACCGACAATGGATACACATGCTTGGGTGATACGGAGTACTACAACAACAATGACTCCCCAAGTATGGATGACTCCAAATGCGACATCAACGTCACCTCGCCAAGCATGGAGGACATGGAGCATCGACCTTGATGGCTCTTCCATGAGCCATGAAGAATTCCTCCACTGCTTGGAGATGGAAGACTACTACGCCAAGCTAGCGGAGGGACATCATCAAGAAACCATGACCTTCAAGGCCAAGCATGCCACACTAAACGGAACCACCTACTCAGATGATCTACCTCCAATGCGTCAAGCACCACCACCTATAAGGCGTCAAGTGCCACCACCTCCAAGGCGTCAAGCGCCACCATCTCCAAGGTGTCTAGCACCACCTACTCCAAGAAGTGTGGCGTCCCAACATCATCTTCAACAAGAGGCACCACGAAACAAGAATCTACATCGACATATATCCTATCATGATCATCGCCAACATAAAGAGGATACGAGACATCATCAAAGGCATCTTCGTCATCAAGACGAAGAATTCGTGACGAGCACCATCCATAATGCTCAATCAAGCTTTTGAGGGAGATCCAAGTTCCACCATACAATGAACATGTTGGCAAGCACCCTCGATAAGTTTAAAAAGGACATGGACGATAGCTTCGCCAAGAACATGTTCATGCTCGCCAAACTTAACGAGTTAACCTCAAGAACGTGCCACAAGCATAAGAAGAGTGCCAAGGCAAATGATCATAGTCGTGAGCGCCATGTGGATGACCAAGTGCTTCACCAACATAAACCTTAGGCAAGGTCTGCCATTAACCTCCGTCGACACCATCACCATAAGGCACATTCAACTACTAGTGCCACCACCAAAATGGCACCAAGAGAAAGCCTTCATCCACGCCATCAAGCTCCAACGCCAAAACATAAAGTCCAAGATGAAGCATCCAACTATAAGAACTTTAATGCAACTTCTTCGTCAATCACTCCAAGAATGTCATACAAGCAAGAGATGGAACTCTACTTTTCCAAGTTGGATGAGGCCGTCAAAAATATGACATCCCCATTATATAGAAGAAAATAAGTTGCTTTGCCAACAATTGGATGCAATGGCGAAGATCGTGTCAAGGACCAATTCTTCCGCTACGAGTGCCACCACCACAATGGCACCCAAAGGACAAGACAACGACAATATTGAGGATGGTGAGCATAGGACTTTACCTTCACCAAAGGAGGCACATGGAGTGGAGAAAACCGAGCATATCCCTATATGCTCGAGTGATGATGTGGTACCAATCCTATGTGAGTATGAGAGCCACTTAGCCCACTCGAGTGAAAGAAAGAGTGAGATGAGTGACTCCACCATACGTGAGATTGAGTGCTTCCACTTGGAGGGCATTAGTGATACACCTAGTGAGTTGAGAGTGGTAGTTGATAGGTCATGTGAGACCATTTTGATTTCTAACGACTTACCCTCTACCTCTAGTGTGTTTTATCATGATGTGCTAGGTTATATGGATCAAGAATCCATAAGGTGGTTCACTAATCCATTAATTGGAGATGATGAACAAGCCGTCCATAAGGAAGCGTCGACTACCACACCACCCACTTCACATGAGAGGGACTACAAAGGTAAAAAATAAGGGTGTTGATCATGCGTGTCCCACTAGTGGACTTGCATAATTATGATGATATTGACATGGACTTTCCATGTCATAGACGTTTCATTTTTCCCATTGTTGCTTGCAATGATGATAAAATTGAGAAAGCTATGGGGGCAATGGTCATAAAATTGATTGTTGTCTTGAGACAAACTTTATGAACAATTTCTCTTTCCATATGTTTGTCAGCAACCATGCTATTGCTTCGGATATGATTTGTCACGATAGTTATTCAATTTCTCTCGTTGCTTGCAATAAGATGAATGCTTGCTATTTCACTTGTTTTGCTTGCAACAACACTTATTATATGATTTATAATGAGATTGCCCCATAGCTTTCTCAATTTGTGGAGATTTTGGTAAATTCCATGATAAGCATGTTCTCCACTTGCATATTCACCATGAATCTATTATACACTTGATTGACACTAATGCTGATGTGCACAAGAAAAAATACATCATGATGGATGATGTATTTATCTACCACGCACACACATTCTTCCTTTTATCTATGTTGTTTGTAGGTACCCACACTATAATGTCAACCTCGGTTGAGCACGTGTTGACAAAAGGAGCTCTTGGGAGCATTCCCCCATGTAAGTTCAAGACCAAACCTGGCTCTGATAACTTTTGCATGCTTTTCAACTTTCATGTTGACAAATTTCTCTTTCCTATGGTTTGGTTGCAAGCATGTTGATGGTATTCTTTCACCTTGTGATAATCATGTTTCTTTGCTATTGGATATTGATGCTTTGTATGTTGCAACAAAAAAGTTGAACAATTTATATATCTTTCTGATGTTTTGTGTGCAATCATAATGCCATTATGAGCATGTACTATCATGAGAGCTTCCAAGTTTTGCAACAAATACAAGGAACATTTGCTCTTTCCTATGGATTGTTTTCAAACATGTTATTTTTGCTTATACCTATGATACTCATATTTCTATGATCTTTGCGTTTGATGATTTGCGTGTGGCATCCAACATATTGAACAATTTCTGTTTCCAATGGTTGGTTTGCACACTTAATGATGTTGATCAAT
The DNA here is from genome assembly GCA_910589775.1 of Avena eriantha. NCBI lineage: Eukaryota > Viridiplantae > Streptophyta > Magnoliopsida > Poales > Poaceae > Avena > Avena eriantha. The sequence goes on from OU342741.1 coordinate 348,859,871, forward strand.
ATTTCAGTCATTTTCTTTGAGTGCCACACTAAGACGTTATATGGAGTTTTTGAGTTCACACATTTGGATGATGTCCAAACGAATCCCATGCACATTGACCTTGCATATGCATTATATTTGATATACTTGATTTGTGATAATGGTGTTGTGAAAAACAATGGACATGCCACAAATTACATGCTCCTCTATCATGCACGGAAATATTTTGCTTGGTCTTTGTTGTGCGAAGGTACAGTTACATACGCGTAAACCTCTATGGATCATGAGTTGACAAGAAAAACCATAGAGAGTTACCTATGGATGCCCTTGATCGAGCTATCTCTGCACCATAAGGTGACTTCTTCTACTTGACGACTCGTGTTATAATCTTCATGAATTGGATACTCTTTGAGTGTGGCTCCACTTTTGTTGTGAGCTTTGTAGGCTTCATGGAAAGTGAAGGAACATTGAAGTGTTGTCAAGACAATCTTCCCGAGGATGATTATATGGTGAACCCCGGGGTCAAGAATGTCTCTCGACCTCCACTACATGGTGATGAGCGTATAGAGTCGAGGACGACTCTTTTTGAAGGGGGGGGGGCTTATGTAGAATGACATATAGTCGTTACCACATCAAGGTCTCCAACATATGCCATGTCGTCATCGACTCCAAAGGTGAATCCTATCCTCTATGCGATCCCACTTCCTACCCTATTGAATGGTATACTACTTCATACTCCATCCTATGACCATGATAGGTTCACAACAACAAGTACATAGACGGGTAAGGAAGCCCAAGGACTCACGCTCGATAAGATGGTGGCCTAGAAGAGGATAAGGAAAAGGCAGAGCTAAATAGACGAAGATTCCGGTGCTAATGGATTCTACGTCGAACCAAACTAGCGACCACCGGATCAAACCGGCGTCCCAGCGAAACTGCCGTCAGCACGCCAATATGGTGAAGACCGGAATAAATTGGCGACCGCCGGAAACTTCCGACGCCAGATCGGGCGCCATTGGAGTTACCACCGGAACTCCCGTCTGGGCACGAATCTGGGTTTGATATCCTGGAATATTCCCTTTACCTACCCCTTCGCCATAAGTACTATAAATAGCCCCTATGGCTCCTCCTTTATTCCTTAGGAATAGATGATATATTAGAAGACACCCTAGTTGTGGAATCTCTAATTTTGCCTCATCCCCTTAACAGGGGGACCGACATCATCACCAACCTCGTTGGAGTATGCATGGTGCATCTATCGTCATACAAGGCCTTCATCTTGCGAGTGCATGAGTGAAGTTGTAAATACCCTCTCCAAGGTGTTCTTCCTTCTCCGCTTGGATTAATGGGAGCACGTTGACCGATATCTCCTTGCGAGGACTCTATCGACTAGTGGCCGCCAACGGGAGAAATTGTCCTTGTATAGTTTTGTGTTTGTCTGTGTTCATCGTGTTCTTCGTGAGGTGTGTGTTCGCTTCCGCTACCTTCCTCCTTTCCCCTCGATTTGACCACGAGATCCATGAAGATTGGTCCACCCTTGAGGTTGACCCTTATCAAATAAAGTGGTTATTATCTTATTCCATGTTTATAATAGATGTTTATTTCTCATGCTAGAATTGTATTAAATGGACACATTAATATATATATGTGTCTAATAAACAAACAATAGTTTCTAGTAAAGCCTCTCGTTTAACTAGCTCATTGATTAACTAATGATCAAGGTTTCATGATCATTAGATGTTGTTAATAATGGTATCACGTCATTAGGAGAATGATGTGATGAACACACACCAGAAGTAAGTATAGCACGATCAGGTCATTAAGTTTATATTGGTGTATCAAACACATACAAAATAACCCTATTTCTCAGACCATGAGATCATGTCAATCACTAACACCAAAGGAGTGCTTTGATGACATCAAACGTCACACCGTAACAGAGTGACTATAAATGTGTCGTTCAGTACTATGAAAGTATTAGTTGAGACTCATGGATCAAGAGTGGGATTTGTCCATCCATATGACAAAGAGATATACTATGGTCCCTCTCGGTGATATCACATCAACACCGCTTGCAAGCACATGACTAGGTCACAAGGATGTCATATAACAGAACGAGTAAAGAGTACTTGTCGATAATGAGATCGAACTAGGTATAGTTGATACCGACGATCGAATCTTGCACAAGTAAAATATCGCGAGACAAAAGGAATTGGTTACACCGTTAATGGTTCACACGATCACAAAATCCGTTGTTAAATGTGTGGGAGTCATTACGGATCTCCAGATCTTGATGTTGTGTATTGATCAGAGAGGCATTTCGATCATGTCTACATTATTCATGAACCATAGGGTGACAAACTTAAGATCGATAGACACTTTTGAGTAGATACAGAATATCGGTGAAAAGTTCAGGAAGCACCGAAATTGTTTCAGGGATATCAGAATAGTTCAGGGAGGTATATGTTAATGTTTGTTAATTAATGGAATTGAAAAATGTTAAAATAAAGAATTAAAAATATTATTTTATTCATTTAAATAGGAACCCTTTGGGTTTTTGAGTGGAGAGTCCACTCACTGAAAGAGAGTGAGTGGGAGCTCCACTCATTGAAAGTGGAAGAGGTGGGCCACCGCACCCCGCTATATATAGAGGGGTGGGAGCTCCCTCTCCACACACACACTACACCAGCCCCTCTCTCTCCCTCCTCTCGCTGCTCCACCTCTCGTGCTCCAGCTTAGAGAAGCCCTGCCCAATAGTTTTCTTCATCACCACCACCATACCGTCGTGCTGTTGGAGATTCCAGTGGATCTACTACTTCCGTTACCCCGCTGGATCAAGGGAACGGAGTTCGTCATTGAGTTGTATGTGTGATCGAGTGCAAAAGCACTGCCAGATTGCAGCTCTCATCTTCACGATCTTGAGATTGGTAAGTGTTCATCTACATCATCCACGAGATTCGATCTCGTTAAAACTTTCGTTCTTCGAGGGTGAGTTTTTATAGATGATGATCTACTTTTTGCATGCTTCTTCTTTATTAGATCTGGCCCCTTTGTTGTTCATACCTTAGGATTTTTTTTGTTTTCTATGATGCAAACCCTTCAGTGGTATCAGTACCAAACTCATGCATAGATATTTTTGTACAGGTAGAACACATATCGATGTGGGCGTTGATGACCATGTTATTTCTTTCGATCGTGTATTTTTGATCTTAGTGGCATAGTGGGATGAAGCGATCCAGATTAACTTTACATGTCCACGGATGCGAGACTTATTCGACGCTTGACATGCAACTTGTTTTGCATAAGTGGACTTGCAGGTTTCTATCTCTCCACTATAGTTAAGATCTAATTTACAACGAGTTGCATATAACTTGTTTATCACTGTTGTGGTTTCGTGTTTGTAGGTATAAATGGTTCTATATCCAAAAGCCCTAAACCACATAAAACATACAAAGATAAATTAGAGGCGTCTAACTTGTTTCTGCAGGGCATGTGATATGATATGGTCAGTGTTAAAAAATTATGTATGTGATGATCCTCTTTGTAAATTATGACAAATCGGCAGGAGCCTAAGTATCATGCTTGCCTCCATGATCCTTGATAGTCAAAAGTTGATTTAGCATCAAGGTTATCTAGGAGCTGAAAATTGTTTCAGAAACCATCATGTGTGGAAAATATTATATCTGAAACAATGCTTGGTTGCAATGTGATAATGTATAATACATGTTCATATATTTTATGAGAATTTGTGAAGGTTGGAGACGCTAGGCGTCCTGATCTCCCAAAAGGTTTTGGGAACTAACACTGTACTCACGGCCCGTCCTTCTAAGCTATAGTAGCTTAATCATGAAAGTTTTCATGATAGGATGGATAAAAGAAGTAGGTAAAATGTTTACTACACTAAAAGATTACTAAGGAATGGAATTCAGAAGAGCGTCAAACATTTGACAATGGTGATCCACCTCAAAGTGCAAATCCAAGGGTATTAGTGTGTGACTAACACACTTTGGACTATGCGTCATGTGTATGGCGCCACTATTGGTGGTGATAGATTCTCCTAAAAGGAAAGAAAATGCTGAAAGTGAATCCGAAAAATATTTGGTTGAAAAGAAAATGACTATAAATGCCAGTTTAGGTATATAGATGATATACATGTTGTGAGTGTATTCTTTGCTTATTAAACAATATAGTTCTTGGGTACTAGATACCATATTGGTTGGTGTGAAGTTTCACACAGAACAACACAATTCATGAATTGCACTGCCCTAAGTAAGTAGCAAGATAATATGTGATGATGTTCATAAAAATAAATAAAGTGTTTTTGTGTTTATCTTTGACATCAAACCTAGCCTTAAAGATTTGTTTTAATAATTGTTATTTTTTTCTAGTATTATGAGAACAATGGTTGTTCAAATAATTAATGTATTCCATAGAAGACGGATGTACTCTTACAAGTCTGGTTAGCTAAATCACATCCATCACTAATGCTAAAATGTCACAAGAAAAATGATTGAAAGATCACTTATGAGTAACATCACCGTTTAAATCATATTGGAAAGGAAACATGAAGAAACTCCATGTTTATGGATTTTTGGAGTCTTTGATTTTGATTAATTGATGATTGTGAGACTTTCCTGAAGATAATTAAAACTCCATTCATAGGCCAAAGAAGAATCAAAGGCTAACTTGTTGGACATTATACATCACTACAAGAAAAGTTGGCTTTTACAACGGACGATTTTTGTGGTTGAAGGCCCGTTTTTCATGGCCGAAAAGTCTTCTACGACGGATGCCCTTCATGGTAAAAGCTCTGTCACATAAGAATCTACCATGTTTTTTTTCTGACCGTGGCAGATCGCACCCTTCAGCCACGAAAACTTGTTCCGTCGTAGATCTGTCCGCCAACCGCGTTGATTGCTGACGTCATACAAAATGGCACGTGGCAAACACCATTAACGCCTAGTTACCGCCGTTAACGGCCACAAAAACTGTGGTAGAAGCCAGACCCAGCCAAGGCCTGCTAATAATTAAGTGGGCCGACCCATTAGGATAACACAATTAGACTATGTCCCGTTACTGTTTCGCCCGGCACTGTTTGAAATGGGCCCAAAGATGTGGCCAGCAGCGGCCCGCGAATGTCAGTCCCGTTACTGTTTAGGCCTACAGAAGCCGACATCGCTCGAATAGTGCGCGGACCGTTAACAGGCTGCGTCAAGTAGGCCCGATACTGTTAAGGCCCACGGTCATCCCGTCACTATTCTCACAGCTCGTTCTGGACCGCCTACGAATGACTCACTTTTGAGAATGTCCGATACTGTTCTGGCCTTTTATCGTACCGTCCGTCAACTTCTCGGGCCCACCAGCGGACTGCAACTGTTCTGATCTGGTACTGTTCTGGCCTGCTAATATGTTTGGCTTATTACTGTTCTTGTATGGTAATATTTTCGGCTTGCTATTGTTCTACCTCGTTACTATTCTGGCCATCTACTGTTCAGGTCCGTTACTGTTGTGGTCCTATACTGTTCTGGCCTGCCACTTTTCTGGTCTATTACTAATCTGGCCCATTACTGAGCTAGGTTGCCTCTGTTCTGGCTTGTTACGGCTTTGGCCTATTACCGCTTTGGCCTGTTACTATTTTGGCCTACTGTTTTGGTCTGTACTGTTTTGGCCAATTACTGTTCTAGCCTGTTACTGGTTGCCACCTGACGGTAGGCGTCGTGGACACCTACAGTTTCGGCCTTTTTGAAGCCCAGGCAAATATCATAAAAGGAGTACAATTAGCGAGCTCTTTTACTATTCATGGTAGGCCTAATACAATAAGGGCAAATAACAAAGACCTAAACTCTTACCTGATAGACCTGGCTGGCACAGTTATGATACCGCCTACCGCCATGCATGGACGGGGTCAACTAAATGCCTACATGGCCCAGCTCAAAAAAATGCCTACATGGCCTATGCGAGTTATCTAGATATTACCTCATCTGCAAAGTTCTTAAAAATATTACATAATATCAACGCACGGGAAAGAAAATCCAGCATTTCAGTTGAAAATCAAGTTGATTGCACTGTTCTCGATTTGCTTTCTCAATCAATCAACTGCATCTCCTTTTGAGTGTGACAGCTACATTGGAAAACTACCTTGAGACATGATCTTGTAGCCCCCTCTTTGGTGGGAATAGCAATAATTGCAGTCTGAAACTAAGTAATAACAAGTTAATACAACAAACATGACAAACTACTCATAGCTTAGAATGAACAAAATAGAAATTATAATCGCATCATACGAGAACTTGTATAGCAAGAATGAAAACGAGGAATGAACTATATATTGTAGAGGATAGTTATGTCGTTGCTTAAGACGAACCAAAACGAGGTGCAAGATATAGTAGCATCGCACGTGAACCTGTAGAACGAGACAAACAATCATTAGACAAGTGTGCCTACAATGAAATGAGCAATCAAACAAAGTGTTTTTTAGAGTTTCAGCAAATCTAAACTAGGCAGGTCATAGAAGCAATTATATATGGAAGTAGTGGTATTTCCTGGAATGCAAGAGATGTACTATGACTCAGAATTTACGGTGAGCTACACAATGTCATGTAGTTTCTGTCATAACTAAGAATCAACCATATAGAAATATGGCATCATAAGAGAACTTTTAGAGCAGGAATGCAAACCACGAGTGAACTACATAATAGAGGACAATTATGCCATTTATTAAGACGAACCAGCACCAGATAAGGAAATAATGGCATCACTTATGAACCTATAGAAGAGGCTATGCAAACCATCATGTTCATTGTTCCATTCTGGGCTCTATGCAAGAAAAATAAAATAGTTAGTGTTGCAACTTTTGAAGAACCAGATGGCGACAACAAAATTATAATCAAATTAGTATGAAGAGTCTAAACGGGTACTACCCGACAGCATAACGATTCCAAGGAGGAAACAATAACAGGAACTTATCTCAGGACGAACCAGATAGATTCAGTAACTGTGGAGCAGGGAATCCAAACTAATATTTTCCACTGATTTTACATTTTGCAAGAACTACACGATAGCAGGCAATTACTGTTGTTCGGAGTAGCTAAGAACACGTGCATGACTTCAAAATTTGTAGAGCAGCGAATGCAAACCAACATGCTAGTGACCTACTCCGTAGTATCTAGCACGAAGAACATGCGTGCGCTTTGACTGGGTGTACATGACGATTAGAAAAATGCAGTTCACTACGACAGGCTTGAACCTGCTGTACTACTGAAAAAACAAGAAAAAGTTGGTGATTTGGTTAACATGGTCAGGTAGGCTTCTAATCATCATTTGTACCGGCGCGGGTGACATCCTTGTCACCCATGGTGCTTCGGTTGTGTCGACTGTTTGCGTCGGGGAAGCAGATCTTGGGCGCTCGATGTCGACTTGACCGCGATGGACGAGGTTGAATTGGTGCACTGCACGATGGTTCAGGTAAGGTATGGGTGGGGAGGATGCCGGCGGTGTTGATGCAGATCTTCGGCAGTCGTTGACGGATTCGGCACCGTGGAGGGGAAAGTGGGAAAAGGAAATCAGGTGCGGTGGACGAGATGGACTCGGTGACCAAGGTCGGGTGCGGTAGACGTCGGTGAAGCGGCAATGATGCTTTGGATGAGACCGCAGCTGATGCAGCTCCGGTATAATGTTGGCTGAGGAGTGCATGGTGTCAAGTTCCGGCAGGCAAAGCTAGCCGCAGAGAAGTGCTGCGGGTGGTTCCGGGCGCGATAAATTTTGCAGTGTTTGAAATGGAGGGGCGTGAGGGAGTGGGGACCATGTGATTTTGGTATCCTTTGAAACGGAGGGGCGCCAGAAATTTCGCAGTGTTTGAAATGGAGGGACGCGAGGGAGTGGGGACCACATGATTTTGGTATCGTTTGAAACGGAGGGGCGCTAGAAATCTAGCAGTGTTTGAAATGGAGGGGCGCGAGGGAGTAGGGACCACGTGATTTTGGTATCATTTGAAACGGAGGGGCGCCAGAAATTTCATAGTGTTTGAAATGGAGGGGCGCGAGGGAGTGGGGACCACGTGATTTTGGTATCATTTGAAATGGAGGGGCGCCAGAAATATCACTGTGTTTGAAATGGAGGGGCGCGAGGGAGTGGGGACCACGTGATTTTGGTATCGTTTGAAACGGAGGGGCGCTAGAAATCTCGTAGTGTATGAAACGGAGGGGCGCGAGGGAGTGGGGACCACGTGATTTTGGTATCGTTTGAAACAAAGAGGCGCCAAAAAATTCACAGTGTTTGAAATGGAGGGGCGCGAGGGAGTGGGGACCACATGATTTTGGTATCATTTGAAACGAAGGGCGCCAGAAATTTCGCAGTGTTTGAAATGGAGGGGCGCGAGGGAGTTGGGACCACGTGATTTTGGTATCGTTTGAAACGGAGGGGCACCAGAAATCTCGCATTGTTTGAAATGGAGGGGCACGAGGGAGTGGGGACCACGTGATTTTGGTATCGTTTGAAAAGGAGGAGCGCCAGAAATCTCGCAGTGTTTGAAATGGAGGGGCGCGAGGTAATGGGGACCACGTGATTTCGATATCGTTTTAAACAGAGGGGTGCCAGAAATTTCGCAGTGTTTGAAATGGAGGGGTGCGAGGGAGTGCGGACCACGTGATTTTGGTATCATTTGAAACAGAGGGACGCCAGAAATTTCGTAGTGTTTGAAATGGAGGGGTGCGAGGGAGTTGGGACCACGTGATTTGGGTATCGTTTGAAATGAAAGGGCGCCAGAAATTTCGCAGTGTTTGAAATGGAGGGGCGCGAGGGAGTGGGGACCACATGATTTTGGCCGTCTAGCAATCTTGTCCGTCCATCTCAAATCAACGGGCCATAGGGGATACCTTCCCTTCGAAGGCTCTGGCGTGGACGCCTATGCAAGCAATCGCTGGGTGTCCTAGAGTAGACTATACAGGTAGATGTGTAGGTTACTGTAGTAGCAGATCAGTAATCGGGCTAGCTGGCGCGATGTCATTTTGGCGCTCCACGAGTTCAAACTTTTACTTATGGTGTTCAGGAGTGAATGCATGCAACTCAAAAAAAGGTACTGTACTTACGTGACTAGTAAACTGTACGTGCTTCGCACAACTATTTTATTGCATGCACTCCAATAACTTACCTTATTAAAGCATAATAATATTCTGCATAATTTAGAACTTTGGTGCAAGACTTGGTCGACTTAGAACTAAACATCTCTCGGGTATTTTAGAAGTACTCTCAAACATGTTTCTAGCTTACCAAGATATCGTGTATTTTTTAATGGATGCAGTACTATGGATGGTTTTGCATGACTTTCGACATGCACAATTTTGGTTTTGTATTGTTCACACTTAACGTCCAGGCAAACAATATACATATACCTCTCAATGAACAACGATAAGTTTCGTCGTTTTCCCTACTTTTTAAATGTTACATTAAACTACCATCATTTCCAATAATGCATGCAACGACCAAAAAAGAGTTGTGACCTTTTTTAGTATATAAAAATATTTTCATTGTTAATAATTATTTTTTTACCATTTTACAGAGCATTCCATAAAACAAAACAATGTTTTCACCTTCAGGGAAAATGTTTCCATTACATGACAAAAAATAATGTCTTCATCACCAAGAATATATAGCACAAGAAATGAATTCCAACGCAATAACCATATGCAATGACCTGATGTGTATAAACCTTAGTGACCATCTAATTTGTAATTAGAAGTGTCAAGGAGGGAGCATGCTAGATTCATTTATGGTGGCTAGGTGCAAATTTTTAATTCAATAAATGTACTACATTCTTGTGGACACTCACAAAGACAATTGACCTCTTGTCTTAGGAGACTTGTGATAAAGTAGTAGTTCGGAAATAAGTGACTTGGAATTTATTTAGATTCGTATGTATCACTAAAATACGTCTATATACTCGTGAATATGATCTATATACTCGTGAATCTAGACAAATCTAAGTTTCGTATTAAAGGAGTACGGCAATATTATAAATTTGCAATGTTTTCATGATAAATAATGATATTCGCTACACTCCATAAATGAAACCACTTCTTTTCTTCCATCACAATTTTATATTTTTGTACGGATGTATTTTTACTATAAAATAACGCACAAATTTAGTTACACGTTAGTGATTAAGTACTTCCGCTAATTTGTATTTACATAGGTAATAATACACACCCAATTAACATCATAAGTAATTTCTCTTTCTCTCTTTCTACAGGAGTTTTCTAGGTTGTCAGTTTGAAATATCATTTGTCAGATACAAAGAATTGAATACTTTAAATTATACAGCGAGTGATTAGATGGATGGACAATTAGTGCATAGAGGCAGTCGAGCTGGTAAAATGCTCACATTTAATGGTACATGTGAGCATAATTGATTGAGTAACAAATTTTTTTTATGTGGTCGAGGCCCCATACGCTGATGACTCTCGCTAATCAATGCAACTCACACATAAGTGTATTTTTACGTAGTAGTAGTAGACACATCATCCAGGGAGACAAAGTTCAGCATCTAGCAATCTTGACCGTCCAATCCAAAATCAACGGGTCAAAGCGGATACCTTCCCTGGAAAGGCTGTAGCGGGAATGCCTATGTAAGGAATCGTTGGCTGTCCGTGGGTAGAATATAGGGGTAGCTGTGCTTGTGACCCAAAGTACTCCAGAGTCCAGACAATAGCCGGGTGTCCCCGACGCTGATGGTGCATTTTCTTTTCTAGACACTGGATCCGGATTCCTACACATCTGACAAAGTAGAAAGTATGACCAAATTTAAAGATCACTCATTGACGATTTAATTATTTTTGATTTATCAGACATACTCTCCCTCCATCCTAATTTTTCTGAAAATGCCCTCCAACCTAATTAAAAAGGATGTCACATATTTCACTAAATTTGAATGTAATATGTACACTAAACAGTGACTACTATACGACAAGTATATCGTTACAAAAGCTCCACAGAGCGCATTCGAACGCTAAAGAGTGCAATATAATTATGCGAAGATGGATGGGAAAAAAACGATCCATGCACCCAAAAGAAAGAAAAAGGAGGGCCACATAGGCAAGTCCCCTCCTTCCTAGTTCCTACTCCAAGATTCGACGGTTGCAACACTGTTGTCGCCCTACGAAGGTAGGGCCTCGACGACCTCCACAATGGTCACAACCTCGACGGACAACATGAGATTGCTTCTCTCTTCCTACTTAGCGGGGCGTGACCTAGACGATCTCCGCAATGGTAGCTGATGGCTGCGGAGCACCGTGACTTCTTTCTTCAAATTTTCACACTCAGCGCGAAGCGTGGAGGAGTCACGCTCGTAAGATAATGCGAGCTTCATTTGAAAAGCCAAATCGGCTCGGAGGCGATCACACTCTAGGTTGAGCTCAAAGTTTTTCTGAAGAATATTGATGTTATGGCTGTAGATTTCATCTACTTTGGTCGAGATTCTCGCCCTGACTTCCTACATGGAAAATGCTTCATCAGTAAGAGAGCATGGAGTGCATGCAGAGAAGAACATAAAATGTCAATACATGTATAGTGACTATAGTACCTCTCTTCTTTGACCGAGAGCGGGCATGAGGGCATCATACGCGTCAGAGATATCCGTCGTGCTATTGACCCGTGGGGTGGAAAATTCGACGCTCGAGCCACCTGCCCTGGAAGATGTACAAAGACAGTTCAATAGTAGGAGCAGACAGCCTAGGAATCAACGGAAGTATAGACCTACCCGAACTCTTGGTCCCCATGATAACCGCTCTTCGGATACATGCGAGAAGACGAGCCATCGCCCATGGTTGGTCTCCTTTCTCGGTCCGAGCCTGCAGGTCACCCTACTGGCGGGATTTCTCCATGGCTCTAACCACCGCCATCTTGCTATTCTTCCGACGAGACATGATATTTTGTGACATCGCTGGATGAAGAAGTAGATAAGTAAGGGAGGAGCAGTGGAAGAAAATGGTTTCGGCGAAGCCGGAGCGAGGTAGTACTAGTAGGAGGAGAAATGAGAGTGAATAGTGGAAGCAAAACATCAAGTACTAGGTCTCGCTTGTTAAAAAAAAGTACTGGGTCTCGTCACCGGCCTACGACCAATCTCGTTGGTCCATAAAGCGATCAAGCTTACTAGCTGCAAATATTGTGCAGTGTGCTAAGGCTTGGGCATGAGCTAAGAAAATAACTTAGACGTGAGTCTAGCAAAATCAGAACTGCTCCACCGTTTATGTCTCTTGCATGGGTCCTATGTAGCAGCTTTTTTTCACTTTTTCTCTCCAAACTACTAGTGCTCTGGCCAATCAAAATGCCTCAAAGTATTATGCCAAATATTTTAATCAACTAGCCTCTAGGTCTTGTACTAGACACAAGTCCAAGAATATTTTCCTTAGGCCCATCTTCTCCACCGTTTAGACATAGGTGTAAGAGATGAAAAGTTTTCTTAGCCACCCCATTTCCTATACACTACACACGCTCACCGTTTAGACAGTGTCTAGCAATAAAGCTTGCCAACTCAACAATGGAGCTAGTAGAGTAAAAATGGCTTCACTGATTAGCCACCTCAGTAGGACCCACAAGCCTAGAAAAAGGTACCTTTTCTGCCCACTTTTCTGCCATCAGTGTCAGGATAATATGAGGCTAACAGTGGGCCTTTTCTGCCTTTTGTTTCCTTAGATGATGGGACTAGTACTAGACACGTGCCTAAGAATTTTTTGGTTAGACACAGGTACTCCACCATTTAGACTCGAGCTAAGAAACAAAAAGATTCTCTTAGCCACCGCAATTCTCATACGCTGCGCTTGCTCTTATGACCCACCCAAAGTTTATGGAGAAATTTGACTAGATACATAGTGGTGCAACCAACTGGCTTATGCTGTACTAAGTGGGTCCCATATTTAGGATTGGTTTTTGCCATCCAGTCTAGTAAATTTCTAGTAGATTCGGAAAAATAAGTCTAGTACGTACATTTCTTAGCCACGTTAGGAACGGCTCACGCTGTGCTTGCTCGTAGTAGTTGTCCTCCCTCCCATCCATATTTACTCATCGCTGAATTGAACGTATCTAGCAATGAACCGGAGGGAGTAGTAGTAGTAGTAACATTGAATATACTCAGGGCTTGACGCATAAGCATCACAAATGGTCACCAAAAGATCAAACAACAAACTTAAAGATAACTTTGGGCTTCTTTGGATAACATGATGTAAAAACACAGGAATTTGACTCGGTCACCGGTACAGAACAATGGATTGCAAAACAGAGGAAATAGCTTTATTTGGATCATAGAATTTCAAAACATAGGATAACAGGGTCGGAGGTACAAAACAAAGGAAATCTGTTGGCTTAAAGTCATTTCAATGGAACATAGTAAACGCGGAGGAAAATTGCCTCAATCCTACATGAATGAGTGTAAAAAAGTGGATGTTGAAATTCCTATGGGATTGGGGGTGTAGAAATGCAATCTATATGAATTTCGGAGATATGATTCCTTTCATCCAAAGTGCTTCCTTATGAAAAAATTTCCCATGGGTCGAATTCCTCCAAAATTCCTTTGAAAATCCTTCGATCCAAATTGGCACTTAAACAAGATGTGCATGCTCACGATAGACGAACACCTTCCGACAGGAGGTGATGCGGTCGTAGATTTTCATCTTGAACTCTTCTGCGGTGACCTTGAACATAAGGCAGTCACCCTCCTTCAACCCATGGAAAGTAGCAAAGGTAGCCCACTCTTTGTCCAGGACGATCTGGTCTGTATTGCGGTTGGCATGGACAACCCACTCGCATTCCTCGCATGCTTGGACCACCACTAGTTGTGGGTAGGGGCGTCCCTTCAAGTAAGGCTTGAAGTAAGTCATGATGATAAGCATATACAAGTCATGCTGGACAAACTAGATGTAGAAGCGCCCAGGACGATGCACCGTGGCATGGTGTCCAACCGACCTAGGGCGTCTTCTCGGTTTGGCAGAACTAGCGACCGACCTGACATCACCTGCCCTTGCCAAGGCCTCCACTCTCCTGCCCGGTAGCTTCAACTCCCTTGGTATGATGGGGAGAGCATCTTCATAGCCACCTGGAGCTGGAGTTGTTTGGTCAAGAATGTAGTCTAAGTTCGGCATTACAATTGGGCTGTCCTACATGAAAATTACCATTGCGTCAGTCCTTTGGAATTACCAAAACACCAAAATGCATTGTATAAATTGACTAAAGATCACAATGAGTCATTGGACCATCAAGATCACCTAAACAACACAAGGTATCAGGTAAATTAAATTGCCTACACAGCATAATGCATCATTAGAATGACCTAACCCGATGGGTCCTCAAAATTATTTGAACAGCTACTAGAAGGCATACCATTTAATTAGATTGATTAAACAATACAATGCATAATCTGAATGGCTAAAACAACACAATGCATTATCTGGATAGACAAAACAGCATATATGCAGTTCATCATCAAAAATACCAAAACAACAAAAGGTATCATGTAATTAAATTTAATAAACAGTGTCTGCACAATCAAAATTACCTAAACTGATGGGTCATTGAAATAATATGAACAACTAGAAGGCATATCATTTAATCCTAAATAGCAGAACGCAGATCAAAATGGACGAAACAACAGAGTGAGGAGACATGACACAATGCATCATACAAAAAAATACCAAAACAGCACAACGAGTCATGGAAAATTCCTAAACAACACAATGCATCATCTAAGTACCAAAACAGAACCCTGCATCATCGTCATCAAGAATATTCCATAACTAAACAGAACCACACAAAAGACAAATATAGATACATTCAAATCTAGGCAAAGTCAAGTCAGTTATTTCTGGACGGAGGGAGTATAAAGAACAGCACAAAAGACAATTATCAAGAATATGACATACAACTAAGCAGTTCAACAAAGGACCTGCAGCACACGTTGCAAAAATCTGACTAGATGCACATCGGATTTGGGTTAAAGCCCCAATCCTCCAGATCTAACCTCGTTGCAGTTGAGGGGCGTGGACTTGCACAGGGGTCGATGGGTTGAGCAGATGAACAAGGCGCCACTGACAAAGAACCAGCCACATACATCAAAGAAGCATAGACAATCGCTGATGAAGGGGGGCACCGATAGGGGTTTCACCGCGTACACTCTGAAATTTGGCACATTAGGAATGAGAGTCTAACCTACAGAGGAAAAGGACACGCCCACCGTCTACACGAGCATTCGTTCCCAACGCACGTGGAGTTAGAGGCTTGGACGACTGCTCGACGGGTGACGAGGGTTTCGGCGTGACCGGCCGAAACCCTAAGGGCGACGGACGCCTCACCTTAGGCACGACCCGCACAGACGCGAAAGGCGAAGGACGCTTTAGAGAGGGCGCTGAGGCTGTCGGAATCGAACAAGCCACCTGCAACTCTGAAGCAGAGCTTGATGAGGACCCCCATCTCAACCACAGACAAAGGTTTTGGCATTAGTTTCATCGAGGCAACGGCTGGGTTAACGACTGAGAGTTGTGAGGTGAGTGCGAGAATGTGATAGAGAGAGAGGGAATGGTGAGGGAGGAGTTAGAGAATGGGAGTGGGTAACCCTCTATCCGCTTTAGTAGTACCGTACTACAAAAAACTACATTTCACATATCATCACTTTTTGACAAACTAATTCATTTCTTTGAACCGACTAAAATAGTGGGTACCCTTTAGGTTTCAAACTTCTATCTGGTACTTGTTTTGCTAGTAGTAAGTACAGTACAATACTTTGTATTACCCTCCATCCCAAAATATAAGGCGCCTAGGGATTAGTAAAAGGTCAACATTTTTAAGTTTGGCTATGATTATACAAAAAATATAAAAATTTATAATACTAAATTAATATCAATAGATTCACCATAAAGTATATTTTCTTAATATGTCCATTCAATATTGTAGATGTAGATATTTTTTCCTAAATATTTGGTCAAAGTTAGTAAGGTTTGACTTTTGACCAATCCTTAGACGTCTTATATTTTGGGACGGAGGAAGTAGTATAAAATATTTTTTTAGATAGAGGAAATTGCACGATGCACCATCTTTTCATCGCACTTTTGCACAAAGCACTTGGTGGACATCATTTTTGCACTTTTTAACATTTTTTTAGCGTAATATGCACAAATTTGGCTAGTTAGTCATCTAATGACCGATTTAACCTTATTGGTAACAAGACTGACAAGTGGTGCCCGAATGCCATTGCTCCCATTCACACACAAAGATTTGAATGATGCTAAAAATTGGATACTAAACGATATTTATCACCCACAATACTTTTTTGATGCATGTAGCTGATATGTAAGAGACTTATTTCATATGAAACTTCAATGTTTATACAAAGGTACCAACATAACAGTCCGTCGCACGTTGAATTTGTGAAGGCTTTATTTGGTCATAATAAACTTGTTTTTGAACATAACTTGTTTGTACATAAGATTTGACGTTTCATTCACATATCCAAATGTCCATCGAAGAGTGTCTTTTAAAGTGTAGGACTAACTATATATGTCTGTTTATTACACCTCACACAAAAAACACCCTGATTTATCATTGACGAGGGTTTAACTTGCCAATGCCCATTATTATGGACTTGGGTTTTGGAGAAGGAGGGAGCGCTGGAGGCATCCGTCGACTAGCAAACAAGCACACATGGACGCAAGTTTTAACTAGGTTCAGGCCTCGTAGAGGTCCCTACTCCTGCTTGTCTGCTCTTGGAATTAATGAAGGAATCGAATATTACAGGGGTGCACAGATGCAATCTGGCGAGAGTTGTGGAAACTAGGGTTGCACGTGTGTCCTCCTCGCTGCCCCCTCATAGCCTTTATATAGATAGGCTAGGTCTCGGGTAGCAGATCGAGTCGGTTACAGATTAGGGTTTTCCCTTTGAACTTTCTATCTTAAGCTTCTTCTTGTCTCGCAAGCAATTAAGAGTCCGTGGGCCACTCGAATTCTCCCTTGGGCCTTGGCAACGCCGTGGGATTCCGCCGTATCTGGACCGTATATACCAAACTGGAGTACCTACAGGGTATACCCATGTCAGTAGACCCCGAGTGTCCAGTGGAATCGCATATTCGACTAGGGACTTTAGGAAGTCTTTCGAGTGCATGGCCGAGTGTATTTTCAAGTGTTCAGTTTGTGTCATAGGGATTGTTCATATACGTGCTTGATTTATCCGATGTATCGGTATCAGTTAACTGCCTTAGGGCAAAACAACGCAATCTACTCAAACTCGAGTCCCCGGACTCGAATTTGGAAAAGTGCTGGCATAATTCGACTCAGGCCGCGGAGGTCTTACATGAGTCGAATTCTAGTGTATAAGTGTAAGCACTCGACGCGTCCGTCAAGGCATGTTCATTATACCTAGATGCTCGGATATTTTTCTGGTAGTGCACAGCAAATGCGTTGCCAGGCCTTATTCAGGTCTTATCTTCATGCTGTAAGCGCGGCATCCGAATTTTTATCATTGCGGAGATGATTCGGGTGGCCCATGAGACGTAATCTCTTTGTAGGGAAAATGTGAGGCAGAGTCGCCATAGAATTCGAGTGTGGATGTTATCAACACATAGTACGATGTCCGAATAATCATAGGGTGCACGACCAGCGCTCCCTATGGGAGTAGCCCCCAAGTGCCTGGTTAAGTCGAATACTCAAGTGGGGATTAAAAGACCTTTTGCGACTGTTGTCGTCTTTCGCTGCTTGTTTTAGTTGAATTTGCTTCCAGCGCTCCCTATGGGAGTTACCCATAGTCCTCAATCGAATCGTAGATTCGAGTGGTCGGTATATCTTGAATGTTCATATACCTGCATTAAGATAATCATAGGGTGCGCGACCAGCGCTCCCTATGGGGGTAGCCCCCGAGTGCTCGGTTGAGTCGAAGACTCGAGCGAGGACTAAAGTAGTCAAAATCTTCTACTGCTGAAAATCAATGACGTCAGTGCTGACGATGTGATGACCTCGGTTGCCCATGTGAGCGGCTTTGACGGGACGTGACGAGTGGTGGGTCCCACTTTCTGACTTCGATTTGATCGGGCGTGCATAATCTTCTGTTTTAACTGCGTCTCCTCGATTTCCGCTTGTAATGTGAATAGTGGGGGGACGGTTCATGCTTCAGCCTTGCCACGTGTCAATGGCGATGTGCGCCACACATGCAGTATGGTTTCTGCTGGCCGTTGGATGGTTTATGCGAGGAGGTTAAGTAGCAGCACAACTGCGGTAATTTCCCCATCTGTCTTCTTTGTTCTTTCCTCCATTGCCATTGCTGCTGCTCTTTGCTTCCCGGTGCACTTTCTCGTTGCGGCGCTGGACCAGCTCCGTATTTTCCCCAGCTACTTCCTCCGTTCTCACCGCCATTGGAAGATGGGCAAGAAGAAGGGAGGCGCCGCTGCTAGGTATGCCGCCGCCATTGCCGCCACCAAGAAGAAGGGCGGCTCTGCCACTGTGGGCACCAGCGCTGCTGGCGCTGGGAAGAAGAAGGGCGCGGGTGCCCACGTCACCAACATCGCTTGGCGTGCGTCCATCATCAAGCCTGCCGAGTTGCATCTTCATCATCGAGATGGAGTTCTTCCCTCCGTGGAAGACGACTCGTGAGTGCCTGGCAAGGAGGTAATCCCTTGTCCTCCTCCTGGTTTCTGGGTGATGTTCCTTGCGTTCATCATCCGAGGTCTTTCTCTGCCCCTGCATCCTTTCTTCAGGGGCCTCCTTTGCTTCTACGGGCTCCAGCTGCATCAGCTGTCCCCAAATTCTATTCTCCACATCTCCTGCTTCATTACCCTTTGCGAGTGCTGGCTCGGAGTCGAGCCGCACTTTGGCTCTTTAAGAGGCTTTTTAAGCTGAAACGCCAGTCGGCGTCCGGTTCGGTAGTCTACGACGTAGGAGGCTGCGAAATCCACATTGACTCTTCCGCCACTTACTTCAATATCAAGATCACTGTGTCCGTCCAAGGGTGGAGAGACAAGTGGTTCTACATCCGCGACCATAAGGCCGATGGAGAGCACTACGGACTTGCGCCCTTCGATCCCGTGATGCCGTGCAAGAGGAGGTGCTCTTGGAAGAATATCGTGATGCGTGGCGAGTCTGAGGAAACGGAGGTGCTCTATAAGCACGCCTGCGACATCGAGAGTTGCATAGGCAAAGAAGAGGGAGGTGCTGCCCTCATTCGCACATGGTTGCACCGTCGTGTCCGGAATCTGTAGGCCAGAGTCCACCCCATGTTCCGCTGGGCTGGTGTGAACGATGTCACTCGCGTATCTGCCGATGGCATTTCTGCGGGTGAGGTTAATAAGAGGGTGCGACTGGTGACCAAATACACCACCAAGGAGGTTCTCCCAGGCGAACCAGTCATGCCTCCTTTCGATGCCTCAAACCCTCCTCCTAAGGTAGAATTGTATGACGAAGTAGGTTTCGTTTTTGGTTGCCTTTTATGATCCTGTGATATATAACAATGTATCTTCTGAATGCAGGACTGATATGTGTCTCCCAATTTGCCCCCTCGTCCTGAAGGGGTTATCCCTCGTGAGGTGGATGAAGAGGACGAGTCGGAGTCGACCGTCCCAATCAAAGAGGAGGAGGGTGCCTCCGAGTCCAGCGACCCGGACACTCGCAAGCGTTCCCGCAGCGAGGATTCGGATGCCTCATCGCTGATGACGCCATAAGACCCTTCTGTTGTTGCAGAGGAGCCGATCCCCGTCGTTCCTATGTGCTCCATGGCTCCTCCTTCCCGGAAGAAGCTGCGACTGTCAAAGGAGTTGTCGGAGTCGGAGGAGCAATCCTTCGACCTTGATAAATTTGACTGGTGAGTTCACGACTTCGCCTTGGTTTCTTTTTTGGAGTTGTGTTCCCTGAGGTTTTTGCTGGATGTGTTTTGTAGTCAAGCGACATCGTCGTCTTCTGGCGACATCCAATTTTTGAAGGATGAGTCGCGGACTCCAAGGCCAAGGAAGTGGCTGAATGATCTTCTTATCCTCCATTGGCGGCCCACTCCAGGCACAACTCATCGAGTTCCCCGCATGCTGGGGGACACCAGGTGGTTGCCCGGATGACTACGGGACAGTCATCCTCGGAGTCTCTAGAGGACCATGTAAGCATCTCTTTGCTATTTTGCGAGTCGAATATATACTTGGTGCTGTTGCTGAACCATGTTTTCTTCTAATGCAGCTCATCATGAAGGAAGCTGCTCGCCTAGCGGAGCAAGTCCTGGACATGGGTCAATAGCATGCGTGGCTGGACAATCGCCATCGCGTTGTTGAAGGTTAGTTTTTCCTTTGTCTTTGTCTTGGTGAAGTTTCTAGATTCGATAGATGATACATCCTGTTCTTTGTAGTTGAGCATAACGAACTTCTGCGTCATGCTGCTTCACTCGAAAAGACGCTTGCCACGGCGACAAAGAGTCATGATGAAGCAATCGCAGCCCTAGAGGAGTCGCGAAAGCGCGAGGAGGACTTGCGAAAGCGCGAGGAGGACTTGCGCTCGTCCAATGCCGAGAGGGAGAAGTTGCTCGAGGAGCAGTTTTTCTCGATTGCTAAGTCCCTCTCAGGTACTCTTTTCGGCTGAATTTTCATTGTTTCTTGCTTTGACATCGTGTTATTGTGCTAACACTTTGCTATATGTAGATGCCGACAGCCTGAGCTTTAATGCCTAGGCCCTTCGTCATGATGATGCATTGGCTGGTGCTATCGCCGCAGTCGAAGACCGCAACGCTTCCATTCAAGGGACGGTGACGGAGGCCAAGGGTGTGCTCAGTCGCATACGCAGGAATCTAACTCCCAAGGCTGAGCTGCTTGACAGCCTTAAGGACCTGGTGGAATCCCTTGCTGGGGGTATTCCTATGGACTTTAGGAACTCCCAGCGGTCTATCGGTGCCACCATGGCACTCGCGATGGTGCAAGCCCATGGCGTGGAGGTGGATCCCGCCATGATTTCTAAGGCGATGCCCGTTGGCGCAGATGGCCAACAGGTAGTGTTTGCTCCCTTCGCTATTGGCTGTGGTAAATATGGGCCGCAGCTCATCAATACAGTCGCCAAATACTCCGAGGAGCTACAACGAGTGAAGAATGCAGCAAAGGCTGCGGCATTAGGGGATGGCACTAGAAAGTCTGTGGCGTCAGAGACCGCCACGGATTCGACGAGGCCCCCGAAGTCCAAGTCGAAGTCGAAGAAGCAAGCTGCTCCTTAGTAGCTATTTTGTAATAGTTGTAGTTTTATTTTTGTGTTGAAACCATGCTTTTTGTGGGAGTATCCCTGTCGAGACTTCGATGTTTCTGAATGCATTCGAGCCTTTTATCAATGTACTCTTGGTCCCTTATTTTTCTCTTACTTGGCTTATGATAGGGTACGTCGAGTGGTCCCTCGTGTGATCCTCGTGATCCTCCACCCACCGATGAGACCTTGGTGCACCTGCGCTCAAAGGTGGATGAGTTGTCCCTGCTTTCGCGATTGCGCGATCGCATTAAGCAACTGGAGCGTGAGTTGCCCATCCTCCGTGGTAGCGCGGATGTATGGAAGTCGACGGCAGAGAAGGCTACCGCCCGCGAGCAGTATCTCTCGGAGGAGGTGACGCAGCTGAGCGAGGAGTTCAAATGTTAGCTTTCTGCCCTCTTATCTTTTCTTTTAGTCAGTCGCGGCGATGCCTTGTCTTCATATTTTGCCCTTTTGCTTAGTGTAGTTGTCAGTGCCCGTCATCCGCAGGATGAGAAGGACCGAATTGCCGTTCGAATGAATGATCTGACCTAGGAGCAACTACAGGCGAGTGGGTACTTTTGGGTGGACCATGATCGTGCGATCGCGCTTGCGACCCTGCAGGATCGTGCTTCTTGAGTACTTCACTTTTTGAAGAAGGCGCAACCGTGCCTTAGACATATCTATCAAACAATGTTTCCGTTGGACGTCGCCCTTCAAGCATGTTGGCTCTTCTAGCAAAGTTTCAGGATTTGAGTGTGGTTCACGAGTGTGTACGACATCAGTTAGTAGCGGGTGCTAAGGCTGCGTTGTCACTGGTGCGACTGCATAGGCTGGATGTAGATGTTGCGGCTGTTCCCGGTGGGCCTCCACCTCCGCCAGAGGGTATGACCTGGGATATGGTTCCGCACTACCAAGCGGTTGATCGCCTATCGGAAGAAATTCTCAACTTCTTCGAGGAACAAACGAATGTTCTCCTGTTGCAGCAATAGCATGATTTGTATCCTGCACATAGTTGTACAAGTGTTGTAAAGTTCATATGAATATGTTGGATGTAATTAATACTCATTGATATGTGAATAGCTTGCTAGCTTTTATGTTTTGCGAGTGTGTTTGCACTCTGCAGTTCCTTTTTGTTAGCCTGACTTATGTTATCTCAGCACCTTGCCAACCCGTTAGGTGCGATGCAACTGGGTTGGTGTTTATCAAGGGCTCGATTATTGTTGTGTCAGCTACTCGGGATACTGCGATATGTTCGTAGAACGAGAGTGTAAAGGGTGGCGTAGCCCCCGAGTGATCGATTTGCAGGAAAATAAGGAAAACACAGAATTTTGGGGCACTTAGCTTTATTTATTCACAGAATAGTACAAGGTACAATGTGTCGCTAAGTAGCCTGGCTGAATAGCCTTATTCATAAATGTAAAAACAACTAGGGGTAGAAGCGACGCAGCTGTGCGACGTTCCAGGGGTTGGAGTATGCGACTCCTGTCTTGAAATCTTTAAGGCAATAGGAGCCACCTGGAATTACTTCTATAATCATGTAAGGTCCCTCCTAAGGAGACTCGAGCTTGAGATGCCCTTGTTTCTTGAGTCACAGGACCAGGTTTCCTTCAACGAAGGATCTTGGCCATAGCCTTCTGCTGTGGTAGTTGCAGAGGCTTTGCTGGTAGATCGTTGATCTCTCTGCTGCGATTTCTTGCGCCTCGCCAAAGAAGGTCGACAGAGTCTTTGAGTGCAAGATTTGACTCCTGCTCGCTGTAGGCGACCACCCACAGGGCTTTGTAGCTACTCCTGCGGGTAACACCGCTTCAGCACCGTGCACCATGAAGAACAAGGTATATCCTGTGGCGCTATTTGGAGTTGTGCGCAAGCTCTAGAGTACGGATTATAGCTCGTCTGGCCAGCATCCAACAGCTTGTTCGAGTGGCCGGAGGTGTCGCTTCTTGATTCTGCCGTAGAAGAGACTGTTGGCCTTTTCGACTTGACCGTTGGTCTGTGGGTGAGCCACCGAGGCATAGCTTATGTTGATTCCCAGGTTTTCGCAGAATTCCTGGAACTCCTTGGAGATGAAGTTTGTCCCATTGTCCGTGATGATGTTGTGTGGTACTCCAAAGCGGTAGACAATGGAATCGAAGAACTTGATGTTGGGTTCGCAGCATAGAAAACAAAAAATTCCTACGATGAGAACTATACGCCAAGATCTATCTACTAGATACAGAGCAACGGGTGGATATACATCCATGGAGAACTTACCCTCGAAGACAACAAGTTTTGTTAACAAGTTGGAACTCGTGGATGATGTAGTCGTATGCTTGCCGATCTCAAGATCGTGATGAAGTCCAGCAGGTCCGGTTCTAGCACGTCCATCAGATCCAGCTCTAGCAAGTCTAGCACCACAAAGCAGCAGTGCATTCGTGATCGCACACACATCCGGTACCCCGACAACCTCCGTCCCTCGCTCCAGCAAACAGCGGAAGCAGCAACATCTTTCCAGATAAAGCCACCGGGAACATGTATCTCGCTTATCCGAGACCATGGGGGAAAAATACTAGAGGGGGAGAGATATCCTTCACGAGGAGGTGTGAGGAAGAAGGGGTGTGAGGGGGGCCTTTTATAGGAGGAGGGGAGGGTACCCCTGCCATGGCCGGCGCCCATGGAGGGTGTCCCTTCACCTCCCCCATTCACGTGGTGGTAACCCCCTCCACATTAAAATGCCCCTTCACATTCTCTTTTAAAGTCTCAACTTTAAATGCATTAAATTTCTCCAAATTTAATGCTCTCTCATTTAATAAAACTCTTTTATTAATTTTATTCAGAATTTTGTTAATTACTTTAGTTAACAAACATATTTGCTCCAAATGGTCACCCTATGGTTCGCGAATAATGCAAACATGATCAAGACCCCTCTCAGATCAATAATCAGAAGCGGGACCTGGAGATCCTTACTGACTCCTACACATTCAACGATGACTTCTGTGATCGTGAGAACCTTTAACGCTAGTAACTAAATCATCGGTATCCAAATACATTGTTTCATGATATAATACATGTCCGAGATTCGATCATCGGTATCCAAATACATTGTTTGATCTCGTTACCGACATGCACTCTTTTCTCGTTCCCGTGATATAACATTCTAGTGATCACATCACTTGCTTGCAAGCTATCTTAATGTGATATCACCGAGAGGGCCTAGAGTATATCTATCCGTCATCAGGATTGACAAATTCCACTCTTGATCCATGAGCCTCAACATAACACCTTCGTAGTACTGAACCCACCTTTATAGTCACCCTGTTATGGTGTGACGTTTGATGTTATCAAGATACTCTTTCGGTGTTAGCAATTAACATGATCTCATGGTCTAAGGACTAAGATTACTTCGTATGATGTTATAGCAATATAAACATAATGACTTTGATCGTAATGCTATACTTCGGATGAATGTCCATCACATCATTCCACCAATGTTGTGACCTCGTTATTAACAACATCCAAT
Source organism: Avena eriantha (assembly GCA_910589775.1). Lineage (NCBI taxonomy): Eukaryota > Viridiplantae > Streptophyta > Magnoliopsida > Poales > Poaceae > Avena > Avena eriantha. The sequence goes on from OU342741.1 coordinate 348,884,553, forward strand.
GTCCATGATCAGGAAACCTTGATCATCTTGTTAATCAAGGAGCTAGTTTATATGAGATGCATTACTAGGAACTTTGTATTTTGTTTATTAAACACACATGTATTAACGTTTCCAATTAATACAATTATAGCATGCAAATAAACATTTATCATAAACATGGAATAAGATAATAACCACTTTATTATTGCCTCTCGGGCATATTCCCTTCACTTGACAGCGCTGGCTCCTGATTGATTTGTCACCGGCATGCCTCGATCCACTTGGTGAATTTTTCGACTACGACCAGGAGGTAGACGTAGCCTCCTCGCGAGGATTTCGGGAGCTTGCCGACCATGTCGAGTCCCCATTGCGCGAAGGGCCAAGCCAATGGTATTGGCTGGAGTTCCACGCCAGGTGCGTGCGGTTTGTCCGCGAATTGCTAGCAAGCGTTGCAGCGCTAGACGATGTCCTTGGCGTCGCGCATGGTCGTGGGCCAGTAGAATCCGGCTCGTAGAGCTTTGGAGATGAGGGCGCGACTGCCAGCATGGTGCCCACAGGTCCCTTCGTGGATTTCAAGGAGGACGACCCTTCCATCCCCGTTGGAGACGAACCGTTGGAGCACTCCTGTGATGTTGCGCTTGCACATTTCGCCGTTGATGACAGCGAATGCCTTGGATCGTCGCGCAATGTGTCGCGCCTCAGTCGGATCATCTGGCAGCCTCTTGTTGGGTAGATATGTGATGTAGGGTTGTGTCCAAGATGGCTCGATCATCATGACGCCCATTGGTCCTTCGAGTCATGTATCAAGCTCCAGGTCGTCGAGTGCCATTGGCTCATTGGGTGGCGTAGCCCCCAAGTCTGTTGACACGTTTGCTTTCTTCTCTAGAGCCTTTGGTTTGATGGAGTGTTCGCAGATGCGCTCGAGAAATACCCCAGGTGGTATGGGGGCGCAGGTGGAGCCAATGTTGGCGAGTGTGTCCACGTCTTCGTTGCTTTCATGGCCTACGTGTCACAGCTCATAGCCATCGAAGTCCCCTTCGAGTGTGTCGTAGAGATCGCGATAGGCGATCATGTTGTCGCTCAGTGCGTCGCTCTTGTGCATCATTTGGTTGACCACCAGTTTGGAGTCGCCGTAGATGATGAGCATCTTGGCGCCACAGGCTTTCGCCGTCCGCATCCCATGGATTAGAGCTTCATACTCAACTACATTGTTGGAGGCGGTGAACTGCATTCGCAGAATGTATTTTAGCTTGTCTCGACGATATCATTATGACACCTGCGCTAGTGCCGACCTTTTGTTTGGACCCATCGAAGTGCATCGTCTAGAGATAGGACATATCTGGCCTTTTTGGGAGCTGGTTCTCCATCCAATGCACGAGGAAATCAGGGAGGACTTGCGACTTGATCGCGTCGCACTTTTCGTATGTGATGTCTCGTGGAGACAGTTCGATTCCCCAAAGCGCGACTCGCCCGGTGGCATGAGGGTTATTGAGGATGTGCCCGAGCGGGGCGTCGTTGACCACCACGATTGGGTGCTCCTGGAAGTTCTGGCGCAGTCGGCTGGCTATTATGAAGACGCCGTACACCAGCTTCTGGTAGTGCGGGTACCGCTGTTTTGTTAGCGTGAGCACCTCGCTGAGGTAGTAGACTGGGCGCTGGACTCCGTGGACCTTGTTTTCTTCGGCTCGTTCCACCACAAGCACCATGCTGACCACTTGGTTGGTGGTGGATATGTAGAGCAACATCGGCTCTTTTTCTTGTGGAGCCACTAGTACTGGCGAGGTGGATAGTAGATGTTTGAGGTCTTCGAAGGCTTCTTGCGCCTCGTCTGTCCACTCGAACTTGTCATTTTTGCGGAGAAGTTGGTAGAAGGGCAGTGCCTTTTCGCCCATTCGACTGATGAATCGACTGAGCCGTGATTCGTCCGGCCAGCTGCTGGACGCCTCTTAAGTTCTTTGGCTTCCCCATGGCCAGTATGGCCTTTACTTTCTTCAGGATTGCTTCGATCCCCCTCGTGGAGATGAGCTACCCGAGTAATTGCCCAGATGGTACGGCGAAGGCGCATTTGTCTGGATTGAGCTTGATTCGGTAGCGGTCGAGGTTTGCCAAGGTCTCGCGTAGATCGTCGATTAGCGAGGCTTCCTCTTTTGTTTTGATGACGATGTCATCACTGTAGACTTGGATGTTGCGACCAAGTTGGTTCTTGTCAACACCCGGATTTTTAATTCTAGATGCCTGTTATGCCATACATCGCAATCCCAGGATTACCATTTTTGCGAGACATAACAGATTGGATATCACAGTACATCATCCATTACAAACCATAATAAGGTCTTACACAAATAAGGATCTCATGATCCAGTCTTAGTACAAACAAGTAGCAGAATAAATAGCGTAGCAGTGGGCTCCATCTTCAGTGTCACAGGCAATGCTGACGATGGGAGATGATCCTAGTTGTCGTAACCGTCCCGCTGTCCTCCTTCAGGGTAGTCCTCCTCATAGTCTGGCCACGGGAATAACCAGGGACAAAGCCATGAGTACTCTTTAAGTACTCGCAAAATATCAAGTAAAGTAGTTCTAGTAGGAACGCTAAATGCTAAGTTTATTTGCAAAGTTAAGTTTCAAACCTAAGCTGAGTTCAGAAACAAAGAAAGATAAAATAAAGTTGAAAATCACCTAACTGGGAACTTAGTTGTCATAGTCACAACTCTGTTGTGGTTAATTCATGTCACAATTCATTTCATAAGCCATTTTGAAAACATCTGACAACGGAATAGTATGGCCACTCCAACTGTCCATAACCGCAGACGCGGCTATTCGAATAGTTTGACACTCTGCAAAGGTGGTACACTTTCACCACAAAATTCGATACATCTGTCAAGGATAACTCTAAACCATCATACTTAGTATGCAGATAATCAAACATAACCTTTCCTTTACACACTCTAGTATAAGCACTTCTCCTATGAGCTTGGCCTCCCAGCCATGGCCATCTGCCATCCTGGGCACTCCATAGGTGGAAAACATTGAGAGGTAGACTCAGCTCAAACCTCTCCCACGAGGGAACTAATACTAATGCATATAACTTCCGGCTAAGCCTTACCCAATTCAGGTATTGTGGTTGTACGGTAAAATTGGAATGGTATCGCATCCGAACCCAACCATCAGTATTTATAAAAGGGCTAAGCTCATGTCTCAACATTTTCATCATCATAAACCATTTGTGTTTATTAACACATGTCAAAACATCTCAATGGAATGACTCATCATTCCAAGGTTTTCACAAGTCATTTTCACCAAGTATTCCCATCTAAAGTGATCAAGTTTTTGGTTTGGCTCTAAACTACTAAGTTAAGAGTGTTCACTAATGTGGAAAGCTAATATCAATCTCATGCCATAGAATGACATCTAAGTCTAACTAGATAGGCCAAGTTGTATACACTTTATGCTATCTATAAACAAAGTAAAGAACTTTGGTAAAGTAAAAGAAAGTAAACCTTGTAAATAAAACTTGGAGTAGGTATAAGTCAAAAGGTATAACCAAAGCATGCCTATTGCATCTTTCTTAGGTCATCTTGTATCTAGTGAGGGCTTTCAAGTAGTAGCTTGCCAATAATAGCTTGCATTGTTAATAATGGCTTGCCTTGGTTGGTGTAGTGGTTGAAATGCTCTTCTTCTTCCTCGGGGTAGAACTCCTCCTCCTCGGAGACTTGGTCGGTACTATCGTCTATAAATACATACGGAATACACAATCACCAAACAATACTTAACTAGTCTATTTAGCACTCTAAGGCACACATTTGATGATCTAGTATCATCACAAGCATCACAAGATTTAATGAATTAGTTTATTTTATTTTATTTGAGAAAAGTAATTTCTACTCATTGAAATTAACTAAGATTTAATATTCTCCATTTAAAATATGGGATCATGTGGACACATGTCATCACCACATATTCTAATGCATGAGAATGTGATTTAAATGTTGGATCACATTTTAATAAGTTTAAGTTTAATATTTAATGATTTAAAGTGACTAGAAATGCCTATATAGCATTATTTTGGTACTAGTCCAAAGTCACTGCATGCAAACCTTAATATTATTACATATTCAGATAGGTATGGTCAAATGTAATTTTTGAGAGTTGGAATCAACTCCAAAGCTATTATGGTTGATTTTAGAAAAATGTTTGAATGTGAAAAAGCTTCTGTCTTGCTATTTTTGCTAGGAGATATCTCTAACTCTAATTGATTAAATCCAACAGGCTTGGATAGAGATTTAAATTATCTTTCCAACAAAATTGGAATCATTCAATTTGGATTTGTAAAACTTCCTGAATTGATTTTTAAACTAAAGGACAAAATTAAGTTTAAGCTAAATTGGAAAAAGGTTTATTTGAATCTATTGGGTCGCGCGGGAAATAAATGGGTCGGCCCACTGTATTCCGCGCAGTGCCCGGGCTGACTTATGTGATGGCCCCACCTGTCAGTGCGATAGGGGCTGCCGAACGGGTATGGGAGGATGGAGGGCGTAGGATTAGATCCTGGATCAATGGCTTACAGCCATCGTCCACACTGGAATAGTGCATGATGGGGACAAACCCTAGCACGGTCGGTGAGGGTCTGGGGTGGATTACCGGAGCTCCGGCGAGGGCTGGTGAGGTGGGCAACTGGACGAGGCGACGACGGCAGTTCTCCTGGTACCGGCGGCGTCCCGGGAGATTGCGTGGATCAGTGGCGTCCTTCTCATCCTTCCGCGGCTATCTCCAGCGAAATTGGGGCTCTACGGGCGGAGGCTTGCTCCGGTGGGGCTCGGGGAGGTTTCTGAGGTGGAGTGGATGGAGGTGGTGTGAAGAATTGGTGCCGGGAGAGTCTCTATTTATAGCGGGACGAGGGGCACATCTCGGCATGGGCGGACCTCGACGGGGGCAGCGACACAATGAGCTAGAGGCATGGGCGGTGGGCTAGGACGATGGGCGGTGCCCTGGCGGTCGTCACTGAGGTGCGCGTGCAGTGCAAGGTGGTTGGGAGAAGCGAGTGTGGCTGCGCGCACGCTGCCTCGGTCAATGGCGAGTTTCGCGGCGGCCGGCGGTTACGGGGCACAGTCGAGGAAACGGGCATGTCCATTAGCCTCCTGGGACACTGATGATCGTGTGGGATAGCGGCGGGAGCGAGGCAAGGTCGGGGTGAGTGGGGACAGTGCGTGAACTGCGGGGCAGCGTCGGCACGGCAGCCACGGTCCGGGCGCGGCGGTCCTGGCTCTTCCTGTCTTCGATCTAGGGCTGGCCTGGAGGGGGAAGTGGACCACGGGCGACGCGCTAGACAAGGTGGGCAAGGCTGGCGGCACTAGGGGTTGCACTGTCAACGGTGGGGGTGATCAATGTGCTCGACATTAGTGGCCATGACCATTTGGTCGTGTGCATAGTGGGTAGCCGTGCTAGCAAAGGGTAGGGGGTGCACTGGGGTAGCTCTGGTTGCAAAATGGGATACCACATTAGCCAGAACACTGCTGACAATAATGTTTGTGATTTTTGTCTGATTTGTGCACACAAGGTGTTTAACAAAATGGCCGAAAGAAATAAACTTTGAAATTTTTGAATGAATTTTTTTGAGTGATCTCCACTGTTGCTTGGTAGTCTGTGGTTGCTGGGGATTGTCAACATGAATTCATTTGCATGGTTTTTGAAAAAGTGTGATCTAGGTACATACACTTGATTCCATTTTCAAATGTCATTTAAAATTAGAGTTTGAATGTTTCTGTAAGACCACAAGGTGGGCCTTGGTACATCTTTACTTGTAGTATCAAGGGGTGCAAAGATCCATAATTGTTTCTATTTGAATTTGAGTGCTAGGAACACCTAAAGTGACCTAGTTGATTAAAATGGCAAAGGTGACCATTTCCATTTATTAATTCTATTTGATTTATTTTTCTTTGGATTTTCTTGGGAATGATCTAGATGATGTGGCATTCATCTTAGAATCATTTTAAAACCATTAGAACAAACAAACATGGCAATTCACATCAATTCCATATTAATGCAACACACATATGCATTCTTATTTCTTTTAATGATAAAAAGTTTTTGTTAACCCTAAATTGGGTGATTTGGATCTTAATAACCTTGATTAAATATTTGGGATGTTACAAAATTTCCCCCCTTAAAAAAAATCTCGTCCTGAGATTTAAGAAAGAAAACTAGGAACTAAAGAGATCTGGGAACTCAGTCCTAATGTAATCTTCTCGCTCCCAAGTGGCTTCTTCTTCGGTGTGGTTGCTCCATTGAATCTTGAGAAATTTGATACTCTAGGTCCTGGTGGTTCTATAAGCTTCCTCCAAGATATAGATGGGCACTTCACGATACGTCAGATCCTTGTTGATATCAACGGCTCGGCGATCGATGTTCTTGAAAACTTTGGTCTTCTCCGGCACTTCTAGGCATTTGCGAAGTAACGCGATATGGAACACATTGTGGATGGCTGGCATCTCCTCTGGTAGCTCCAGCTGATATGATACTTCTCTTCGATGATTCAGAATCTTGAAGGGTCCGATATATCTGGGGGCTAACATTCCTTTCAGACTAAAACATTGCATTCCCTTCAATGGAGAAACCTTGAGATACACAAAATCTACGACATTGAAAGTCAGGTCTCTCCTTCTCTTGTCAGCATAACTCTTCTATTTGGATTGGGCGGTCTTGAGGTGCTCACGGACTTTGTGAACCTTCTCTTCGGCTTCTTGTAGGATGTCAGGTCCAAAAATCTGACTCTCTCCTACTTGCGACCTATTCAAAGGGGTGCGCCACTTTCTTCCGTATAGGAACTCAAATGAGCCATTTGCAAACTGGCTTGATAACTGTTGTTGTATGAGAATTCTGCAAAAGGTAGACAATCTTCCCATTTTGATCCATACTCTAACACACAAGCTCTCAACATATCCTCTAGGATTTGGTTGACTCTTTTAGTCTGTCCATCGGTTTGAGGGTGATAAGCGGTGCTGAAATTCAACTTGGTTCCCAATCCTTCTTGGACTTTCTGCCAAAATCTCGAGGTAAATTGGGTTCCTCGATCCGATACTATGGTCTTGGGGGTTCCATGCAAACTGGCGATTCTAGCAACGTACAACTCTGCGAGCTTCAAACTCTGGTAGGTTGTCTTGACAGGTATAAAATGAGCTACCTTGGTCAGTCTATCAACGATGACCCAGATTGAGTCATTTCCCCTAATAGAAGTAGGCAAACCGGCGATAAAGTTCATTCTGATGGAATCCCATTTCCATTCCGGAATCTGCAATGGTTGCAACAATCCTGGAGGTCTCTGATGTTCCGCTTTGACTCTCTGACAGATATCACACTTGGCGACGTAGCTTCTGATTTCTCTTTTCATCTTGTGCCACCAAAATTGCTCCTTCAAATCCTGATACATCTTTGTTCCTTCGGGGTGGATAGAATAAAGAGTATCATGAGCTTCTTGCATGATAACTTGCTCCAGCTCCGAATTTGCTGGCACACAGATACGTCCCTTATACCATAAAACTCCTTCTTCGTCTTCGGTGAATCCAGGTACCTTTCCTGTAGCAATACGACGTTCGATTCCATCGATACATGCATTTCCCTTCTGGGCTTCCTTGATTTGGCTAATCAAAGTGGGTTGATGTTCAATGCTAGCTAAGAATCCTTTGCTAACTAGCTCAGTTTTAAACTGCTCCAACTCTTCATGCAAACTTGGTTGCTTCTCCTTGATCATGGTGTTTAACCTACATGGCAATCTACTAAGAGCATCCGCTACCACATTGGCTTTGCCGGGGTGATAGTGAATGTCAAGGTCATAATCCTTGATTAACTCTATCCATCTCCTTTGCCTCATATTCAGTTCCTTCTGAGTGAAAATATACTTCAAGCTTTTGTGATATGAGTAAATCTCACAGCGGTTACCCATAAGGTAATGACGCCATGTCTTCAAGGCTAACACGACAGCTGCTAACTCAAGATCATGGGTGGGGTAGTTCTAATCATGCTGCTTCAATTGTTTGGACAAATATGCTATGACTTTGCCTTCTTGCATCAATACACATCCGAGACCGATCTTGGATGCATCACAATACACATCAAACAGCTTCTTGATATCTGGCATAATCAATATTGGGGCTGAAATCAATCTCTTCTTGAGCTCTTGGAAACTTGCTTCGCATTTGTCGGTCCATTCAAACTTCTTGTCTTTCTTCAATAGTTGGGTCATTGGTCTTGCGATGCTCGAAAATACTTCTACGAACTTGCAGTAATATCCCGCTAACCCGAGAAATGCACGGACTTGGGTTTAAGTGGTTGGGGATTCCCATTCTTCGACATATTTGATCTTGGCAGGATCAACAGCGACTCCTCCGGCAGACACAATATGTCAGAGGAATCCTACTTCTTTCAGCCAAAACTCACATTTGCTGAACTTGGCATACAACTGATGCTCTCTAAGGGTTTCAAGGATGATTCTCAGATGTTTCTCATGCTCTTCTTCTAACTAGGAGTAGATAAGGATATCGTTTTTAAACACAACGACAAACTTATCTAGAAAGTTCATAAAGATCTTATTCATGAGATTCATGAAATAAGCGGGGGAATTGGTTAATCCAAAAGACATGATCGTATACTCATATAATCCATATCTGGTGGTAAAGGCGGTATTTGAAATATCCGTTGCACGAATCTTAAGTTGGTGATAACCAGTCCTAAGATCAATCTTAGAGAACACTCTGGCACCAGTCAACTGATCAAACAGATCCTCTATCTTGGGCAATGGGTACTTGTTTTTGATGGTGACGTCATTCAACTTCCTGTAATCTGTGCACAAACGGTTGCCTCCATCTTTCTTGTCGACGAACAACACGGGCGATGCGCTTGGTTGAATCAAGCTTGTTGCCAACATAGCATCCAATTGCTTCTTCAACTCTACTAAGTCTGATGGGTTCATGCTATAGGGTCTCTCAGCTATGGGTCCGGTTTCGGGGATTAGTTCAATAATGAACTCAATATCCCTATCCGGGGGCATACCGGGCAATTCATCTAGGAATACATCGGGGTATTCACAGACTACTCTGACTTGGTCTATGGTGGGTAGGGCTAGACTCTTGTTGCACTTGAATTGATGGGGCAAGGTTTCAGATATATGCTCTACTGATACTCCAGAGCTACTGGTCATGGTGACGGCTTTCTTGGCACAGTCTATCAATCCTTTATGCTTCGACATCCAATCCATTCCTAGTACTACTTCCAAACCTTTGGTTCCAAGTACTATTAGATTGGCATAAAAATCTATCCCATGTATTCTGATAGGCACAACTTTGCAAATTTTTCTAGCTTTTGTAGTTGAACCAGGTATTTGAACTATCATGACATGCTTCAAGTTGGTTGGGTGAATCTTACTAGTGCATGCAAATTCTTCGTTGACAAATGAGTGCGATGCTCCACAATCAAACAACACTCTTGCTAAAACTGAGTTAACAGAAAACATACCCAGCACGACATCTGGTGCTTCTTGGGCTTCTTCGGCGTTCATGTGGAAGAGACGGCCGTTGCGGTTGTGAGGGTTCCCCGGGGTGAATCTTCTTCCGGGTTGAACATGACGCTGCTGTTGAGCTGGGGCATTCACATTGGCAGTGGTGGCAATCTTCTTGGGACACTCATTGGAGTAGTGACCCTTCACTCCACACTCAAAACAAGTAATCTGAGACTTGTCTTCTGCTGCCACGGGCACAACATTGTTTCCAGTTCTAGGTGCAGTGTTGTTGTTGTTGTTGGACTTGGGTGGTGGACGGTTGAAATTGTTGGAGTTGCCAGGGTGGTTGTTGTTTCCTCCGGACTTCAAATTTCCTCCGCTATGGTTGGGGTAGCTTGGGCGAGACATTGGGGGTCGATTGTTCCGCAGCGCATATCCGGCAGATGGGTTGGGATGATACTTCTAGTGACTGTTGGATCCATCCTTGTGCATCATCCAACGTTTGCGGTTGTCGTTTGCTTGATTAATCTTCCCTTCCATTTGAATGGCAGAGTCGACTAGCTCTTCGAGATCCTCGAAATGGATGTTGACGAGTACAGTCTGCATCTCATCATGCAGTCCGTTCAGGAATCTCTCCTTCTTGGCCTCCGTGTTGATCTCATCAGGTGCATACCTGGCGAGGGACAAGAATCTGTCACGGTACTGTACTACAGTCATTCTGCCTTGCTTTAGCTCTCTGAATTCATCTCTCATTCTGGTGACTAGACCCTGCGACACATGGGTGTGGCTGAACTTGACTTTGAAGGCTTCCCACGTCATCACTTGACCATGGTTCATTGTGCGAGTGTTGTTCCACCATGATCTTGCATCTCCTGCCAGATAGTGGGTGGCAAACAGAACTCTCTCGTTGGCATCCACTCCTGCGAGTTCTAAGTTGTTCTCCATGGTCTGTAACCAATCATCAGCATCCAGCGGGTCTTCAGACTTGCTAAAGATTGGGGAATTGGTATTCTGAAAGTTTTTGAGTTTGGATCCATGATGATCCTGATTTCCATGGTTCTGATTGTTTTGAGCCATCTGGGCGATCTGCTGCAGGGTGGCTAGATTTGCTTGGCGCTCTGCCCTACTAGCTTCACGGTCTGCAATGAGCATCTGTAGAATCTGCAGCATTGGGTCCTGTGATGAGCTGCTCCCTCCTTGGTTTCCACGAGTCATCTGAAGATTGAGATAGATAATGGGGTAAGAGGGAAAGTTCTAAGGTTCATGGTTTTGGTTTCAAAGCTAAAACTTTGGGTTTGACTCAGGTTTTGCAACTAACTTCTTTTCATTCATTCAAGCAAAGCACATGATACAAACACACACCACAACAAAAGCAAAACAGATGGTTTTAAGAACCATTATGTAAGCTAAGATACAATGGGACCGATACTTCTCACTCCTACGATAGTGCTCTAGTACATCTACTAATCATCGATGAAGTCAGAGTCATCATCGTCGGTGTAGAAGTCCATGGCATCATCCTCCAGGTAGTCATCATCATTGCTGAGGCATGAGTCAATATCCCCTTGGATGTCTTCACCTTCCTCCTCTTCTTCTTTTGCTGCAAGCTGAGCTTCTTGCTCCTTGATGGTCTTCTCGAGGTCGGCCACCTTCTTGCGAAGGCGATCGATGGTGTGATCCTTCTTTGTGTGTTGATGGTGAAGTGACTGACGATCCTTGACTAGCAATGAGAAAGTCTGGGCCTTCTGGGCGGCAATGGCGAGGTTGTGGTTGGTGAACTCTCTAGCATTGTCCAATTCCTTATGTCTGTCGTACAATAGGAAGTCGAGGTTCTCCACTTGACGCTTCAACTCCGGATCACTTGGCATCTCCAGAGGCATTCCCATAGAATCACGCCTTGCATAGTGAGCAAAGCGGGTTCCTTGGATCAAGTTGACATTCTGTGCGCAAAGATGAGCGAGAGCTTCATGCATTGCCCTGGCTAATCCATCTAGCCAGTTGTTCTCTATCACGGTGAACTGAATCCTCTCGGACATTGGTGGTTCTAACTTGCCTCGAAGATCAACAACTACTAGCCATTGTAAATCTCCTCCTAGGGGTCCATTGAGTTGAGCTCCAAGGAATTCCGGATGTGGGCGCTCCAAGTACTCAAACAATGCATCAAGATCCATCTCGAAGATCAGTTGGCCTCCGTTGCCCAGCTGGTAGAACTTGTTGTACTAAACTTCCATCTATAAGAATTTAGGATGAGAAAGTTAGTGAAGTGATCAAGTGTGTCTAAATTTTATGTAGTAATGTAAGAGTTTTTGAGGAACATGCATTTTTTTGAGAGAAAGAATCCCAAGGGTAAGAGAGGAAATAGGTTTTTATAAAAAATCACTTCTTTGTTTTGGAAACTAAGTTTTTGTTCGGACGTCCATTCTAACTAGGGTCTCCTATGGTCAGGATGGCTCTGATACCAACTTGTCAATACCCGGATTTTTAATCCCAGATGCCAGTTATGCCATACATCGCAATCCCAGGATTACCATTTTTGCGAGACATAACATATTGGATATCACAGTACATCATCCATTACAAACCATAATAAGGTCTTACACAAATAAGGATCTCATGATCCAGTCTTAGTACAAACAAGTAGCGGAATAAATAGCGTAGCGGTGGGCTCCATCTTCAATGTCACAGGCAATGCTGACGATGAGAGATGATCCTAGTTGTCGTAACCGTCCTGCTGTCCTCCTTCTGGGTAGTCCTCCTCATAGTCTGACCACGAGAATAGCTAGGGGCAAAGCCATGAGTACTCTTTAAGTACTCGCAAACTATCACTAACAAGTAAAGTAGTTCTAGTAGGAACGCTAAATGCTAAGTTTATTTGCAAAGTTAAGTTTGAAACCTAAGGCAAGTTCAGAAACAAAGAAAGATAAAATAAAGTTGAAAATCACCTAAGTGGGAACTTAGTTGTCATATTCACAACTCTGTTGTGGTCAAGTCATGTCACAATTCATTTCATAAGTCATTTTGAAAACATCTGACAACAGAATAGTATGGCCACTCCAACTGTCCATAACCGCGGACGCGGCTATTCAAATAGTTTGACACTTTGCAGAGGTGGTACACTTTCACCACAAAATTCGATACATCTGTCAGGGATAACCCTAAATCATCATACTTAGTATGCAGATAATCAAACATAACCTTTCCTTTACACACTCTAGTATAAGCACCTCTCCTATGAGCTTGGCCTCCCAGCCATGGCCATCTGCCATCCTGGGCACTGCATAGGTGGAAAACATTGAGAGGTAGCGTCAGCTCAAACCTCTCACAATAGGGAACTAATACTAATGCATATAAACTTCTAGCTAAGCCTTACCCAATTCAGGTATTGTGGTTGTACGGTAAAATTGGAATGGTATCGCATCCGAACCCAACCATCAGTTTTTATAAAAGGGCTAAGGCTCATGCCTCAACATTTTCATCATCATAAACCATTTGTGTTTCTCAACACATCTTAAAACATCTCGATAGAATGACTCATCATTCCAAGGTTTTCACAAGTCATTTTCACCAAGTATTCCCATCTAAAGTGATCAAGTTTTTGGTTTGGCTCTAAAATACTAAGTTAAGAGTGTTCACTAATGTGGAAAGCTAATATCAATCTCATACCACATAATGACATCTAAGTCTAACTAGATAGGCCAAGTTTTATACTCTTTATGCTATCTATAAACAAAGTAAAGAACTTTGATAAAGTAAAAGAAAGTAAAACTTGTAAATAAAACTTGGAGTAGGTATAAGTCAAAAGGTATAACCAGAGCATGCCTATTGCATCTTGCTTAGGTCATCTTGTATCTAGTGAGGTCTTGCAAGTATTAGCTTGCCAATAATAGCTTGCATTTTTAATGATTGCTTGCCTTGGTTGGTGTAGTGGTTGAAATTCTCTTCTTCTTCCTCGGGGTAGAACTCCTCCTCCTCAAAGACTTGGTCGATACTATCGTCTATAAATACATACGGAATACACAATCACCAAACAATACATGGCTAGTCTATTTAGCACTCTAAGGCACACATTTGATGATCTAGTATCATCACAAACATCACAAGATTTAATGAATTAGTTTATTTTATTTTATTTGAGAAAAGTAATTTCTACTCATTGAAATTAACTAAGATTTAATATTCTTCATTTAAAATATGGGATCATGTGGACACATGTCATCACCACATATTCTAATGCATGGGAGTGTGATTTAAATGTTGGATCACATTTTAATAAGTTTAAGTTTAATATTTAATGATTTAAAGTGACTATAAATGCCTATATAGCATTATTTTGGTACTAGTCCAAAGTCAGTGCATGCAAACCTTAATATTATTACATATTCATATATGTATGGTCAAATGTGATTTTTGAGAGTTGGAATCAACTCCAAAGCTATTATGGTTGATTTTAGAAAAATGTTTGAATGTGAAAAAGCTTCTGTCTTGTTATTTTTTCTATGAGAGATCTCTAACTCTAATTGATTTAAATCCAACAGGCTTGGATAGAGATTTAAATTATCTTTCCAACAAAATTGGAATCATTCAATTTGGATTTGTAAAACTTCCTGACTTGATTTTTAAACTAAAGGACAAAATTAAGTTTAAGCTAAAATGGAAAAAGGTTTATTTGAATCTATTGGGTCGCGCGGGAAAAAAATGGGCCAGCCCACTGTATTCCGCGCAACGCCCAGGCTGGCTTAAGTGATGGCCCCACCTGTCAGTGGGACATGGGCTGCCGAACGGGTATGGGAGGATGGGGGCGTAGGATTAGATCCTGGATCAACGGCTCATAGCCATCGTCCACACTGGAACAGTGCACGATGGGGACGAACCCCCTAGCACGGTCGGTGAGGGTCTGGGGCGGCTTACCAGAGCTCCGGTGAGGGCTGGTGAGGCGGGCAACTGGACGAGGCGACGACGACGGTTCTCCTGGTACCGGCGGCGTGCCGGGAGATGGCGTGGATCAGTGGCGCCCTTCTCCTCCTTCTGCGACTGTCTTCTGCGAAATTGGGGCACTACGGGCAGCGACTTGCTCTGGTGGGGCTCGGGGAGGTTTCTGAGGTGGAGTGGATGGAGGTTGTGTGAAGAATTGGTGCTGGGAGGCTCTCTATTTATAGCAGGGCGAGGGGCACATCTCGACATGGGCGGAGCTCAACGGGGGCAGCGACACAGCGAGCTAGAGGCGTGGGCGGTGGGCTAGGCCGGTGGGTGGTGCCCTGGCGGTTGTCACTGAGGTGCGCGTGCAGTGCAAGGTGGTCGGGAGAAGCGAGCGTGCCTGCGCGCACGCTGCCTCGGTCGACGGGGAGTTTCATGGCGGCCGGCGGTTACGGGGCACAGTCAAGGAAACATGCATGTACGTTAGCCTCCTGGGACACTGGTGATCGTGTGGGCTAGCGGTAGGAGCGAGGCGAGGTCGGGGTGAGCACGGAAAGTGCGTGAACTGTGGGGCGGCGTCGGCATGGCAGACACGGACTAGGCACGGCGATCCTGGCTCTTCCTCTCTTTGTCTTCGAGCTAGGCTGGCCTGGAGGGGAAGTGGACCATGGGCGACACGCTAGACAAGGTGGGCGAGGCTGGCGGTGCTAGGGGCGCGCTGTTAACGGTGGGGGTGATCAATGTGCCCGGCATTAGTGGCCATGACCATTTGGTCATGTGCATAGTGGGTGGCCGTGCTAGCAAAGGGTAGGGGGTGCACTGGGTAGCTCTGGTTGCAAAATGGGAGACCACATTTGCCAGAACACTTCTCACAATAGTGTTTGTGATTTTTGTCTGATTTGTGCACAGAAGGTGTTTGACAAAATGGCCGAAAGAAATAAACTTTGAATTTTTGAATGAAATTTTTTGAGTGATCTCCGCTGTTTCTTAGTAGTCTGTGGTTGCTGGGGATTGTCAACTTGAATTCATTTGCATGGTTTTTGAAAAAGTGTGATCTAGGTACATACACTTGATTCCATTTTCAAATGTCATTTAAAATTAGAGTTTGAATGTTTTTGTAAGACCACAAGGTGGGCCTTGGTACATATTTACTTGTACTATCAAGGGGTGCAAAGATCAGTAATTGTTTTTGTCTGAATTTGAGTGCTAGGAACACCTAAAGTGACCTAGTTGATTAAAATTATTAATTCTATTTGATTTCTTTTTCTTTGGATTTTGCCTAGGAATGATCTAGATGATGTGGCATTCATCTTAGAATCATTTTACAACCATTAGAACAAACAAACATGGCAATTCACATCAATTCCATATTAATGCAACACACATATGCATTCTTATTTCTTTTAATGATAAAAAGTTTTTGTTAACCCTAAATTGGGTGATTTGGATCTTAATAACCTTGATTAAAGATTTGGGATGTTACAGTTCTTCAGGTAAGCCTGCATGCACCGCTGATAGGTGGCTCCTACGTTTTTAGCCCGAAAGGCATTGTGTTGTAGCAGAACACACCAAAGGGCATCGTAAACGCCGTTTTCTCCTGGTCCTCCTCTTTCATTCGAATCTGATTGTAGCCTGAGTAGGCATCGAGGAAGCAGAGACACTCACATCCTGCGGTGGAGTCGATGATTTGGTTGATTCGCGGCAGCAAGAAGTGATCCTTTGGACAATGCTTATTCAAGGAGGTGAAGTCCACGCACATCCGCAGGATATCCGTGTCTTTTTTGTGCACAAGCACCGTGTTGGCGAGCCAAGTGGTTTCCTTGATCTCGCGTATGAATGTTGCGTCGAGGAGTCTATTGATCTCCATTCTGACTGCTTTTGCTCTTGGTTCAGACAGTCGCCAAATTGTCTGCTTGACTGGCGTTGCGTTTGGATTTACGCTGAGTGAGTGCTCGGCGAATTCCCTGGGAACTCCT
The DNA here is from genome assembly GCA_910589775.1 of Avena eriantha. Taxonomy (NCBI): domain Eukaryota; kingdom Viridiplantae; phylum Streptophyta; class Magnoliopsida; order Poales; family Poaceae; genus Avena; species Avena eriantha. Next base: position 348,900,909 of record OU342741.1, read on the forward strand.
GGCATGTCCGTTGGACACCAGGCGAAGATCTCCCAGTGCTCATGGAGGAATTCGACGAGCGCGAGTTCCTATGCGGAACTCAAGTCGTTGGCGATGAGGGCCGTCTTTGTCGGGTTCGTTGGGTGGACCTGGACTTTCTTCGTGTGCACCAACGAGTCGAAGGACAGGTTGGGTGAACTTGGCCTGCTCAGGGGAGGCAGACTGTTGTCTGTCGACTCCTTCAATCTTGCGACTTCCTCCTGCATGCCGAAGGACTGGGAGATTCTGTTGAATTCCCTGTCGCAGCTGTCGGACCTCTCGAAGTTGCCATTGATTGTGATTACGCCGTTTGGACCCGGCATCTTCATCTGCAGGTAGGCGTAGTGTGGCACTGCCATGAACCTCGCAAACACGACACGTCCGAGTATGCAGTGATATTGTGAAGGCCAGTCGACGACCTCAAATTCGATGCGCTCTTGCCGAAAGTTTTGTAGCGTGCCGAAGATGGCGTCGAGGTTGATTTTGCGCAGGGGATATATGCCTTTCCCTGGGACGATGCCGTGGAACGTCATGTCTATAAATTCTAGACACGTTAGAGGGATCCTCATCGCCCGCAAGGTACTCGCGAACATGAGGTTAATGCCACTATCGCTATCCATGAAGATGTGACTCATGTCAAAACCCCCAATCTGCGCCTCGAGTACGAGGGGATAGTGGCCTGGATGAGGAACTTGGCGCGGGTGGTCACGCATGTCAAAGGTGATGCAGGAGTCGCTTCCACTAAGGTACTCAGTGGTGGAAGGTGGAGAGTTGATTGCCAAGTTGACCTGGCGAGTGATGGCCTTCTGCATTCGATTTGAGGGATGCCCTTTTTGGATCATCCCCATGTTTCCCACGACTTGTGGGTATGGTTCGCCTCCATGATGCTGGACCGGTGCGGCCGCGGGTGGTGGTGGTCCGGGCGGTGGTGGAGGAGCTCCATGTGACACAACTCCTGGGGCGGCTCCATAGCCCCTATTGACCGCGTCGTGATTCATCTGGGCCAGGCCTTCGTGGAGTTTGAGGAACTCGCGGCAGTCCTTGAGAAGGTGGCTGGATTTCTTCTTGCCATCGTGCTTATCGATGTAGAAGTGCACGTTGCATGGCCCGGACAGTTTGTCCACGATATATGTTGTGGGTGCCTCTTTGCGAGTGCGGCGCTGCCACATCTGCGTGGTTTTTCCGTTGTCGCGGTATCCACCATTGTGGTATCCACTGTTGCGGTTATCGTCGCATTTGTCGGCGTAGACGACTGCGACCATGTTGACCTCGTCACGGTCATCGTAGATGCGCATTCGACGTTTGCTTCGGCGGTCACGCCTACGCCCAAGGTCGTTGTCGTCGTTGGAGTAGGTACGGTTTTCATCGAGTCTTCTCTGTCAGCCCACCGATTCGCGATTTCCATCAGGTGGTCGATCATTTTGGGCTTCGAGCAGCCCAGCTCCTCCCTGAGATCTATACGGCGAACGCTTCCGTTGAATGCGTTGATTGCGTGGTCCTCCGAGATGTTTTCTATGGAGTTCTTGATGATGGACCACCTCTGGATATACGAGCGTAGCGATTCGCCCAACCTTTGCTGGCATCTTCTCAGCTCTTCGATTGACGCGAGCCTTTTGTAGGTGCCCTTGAAATTGCGCACGAAGCGGTATACCAGCTCTTCCCAGCTGCGAATGGATCCGCGCGGGAGATTGTTGAGCCATGCGCGAGCGGAGCCCTGCAGATATAGCTGCAGGCATTGCATGGCCATGCTTCGACTCCCGCCATATAGTCTGACGGAGGAGATGTGGTCCTCCAACCAGATTTTCGGGTCCTGTAGACCGTCAAAATTTGGGTTCTCTGACGGTAGTTTGAACCCTTTAGGCATTCGCTTCTGCTTGATGGCCCTGCTGAAGCATTTGGCGCCGCAGAGCTCAGTCTTGTCCTCTTCTGAGTTAGTCAAACAAGCGCGTCTTGCCCTTGATTTGTCGATTTTGTGTTGCGTGAGGTCATCACGCGCATCATAGTCGTGATTGTGCCGCCGTGAGCAGCAAAGCCGAGACAGATCGTGGCTACCGTCGCTGGACGAAGGCGAGGAGTAGTGTTTTGCCAGAGCTTTGCTTTTCTTTGGCTCCGGTGAAGGCTCTTTGTCGAGGGCTGCTCGACTAGCCCCAAGCCCGTGATCGTAGATCGGTGCATGGCAGCTCGTGGATCTCCAGTTGGCGGCTGGTTGTTAAGGAGGTACATGGTGGCCGCTGTTACCGCGGCTTGCGGCGTCTTTGGGAGCATGTTGCCCCGTGTATCCACCGTCATGGAGCCGAAGTCAGGACTTTCGCGGCTTCCACGCGCTCCTCCTCGGTGAGATGGGTCAGTCGAGATCTTCTCTTGTTGGCCAGGTACTCGTTGCCTTTGGAGGAGGATCCTCCATGGGAGGAGAGCTCGGCTCGCCGATGGCTTGATTTGCCAGCCGCCTTTTTACGCGCTTCGAGTTGCGCGATTGCATGTAGTTGGCATCTATATTCCTCCTTCAGTAGCCAATGGTAACCCATCAGCATGTCTTGCGGGAAGTTGAGGGGCAGAGGATTTCCTCGCAGAGCTTCTCGATAGTGGGCCCACTCGTTGTCGTTGAGCTTGATCACCACACACTCTCTAGTGTGTTCATTCACTATGGTCGACGGTTCTCCTGCCGCTCCATTGTTGACGGGTGCGCCGTTGCCACTGTTGGTGTGGCCGCTGTTGGGCATGCTGCCGTTGGGTGGTCTGGTGCCGTTGGGCGTGCTATCGTTGGGCGGTCCGGTGCCATATCCGGTGCCAACGTTTTCGCGATTGGCGATAGTATCGCCTGCGTTGATGACGGTGCACATGAAGTGGTTGGGGAAGTTGTTGCTCCCGCAACTTTCAGATCCAGAGCCGTAGGCTCCGTCTTTAGTGGCTAGATCACCCAGATCGGATTCGTGACTGCTGTCGCTGTCTGTGCTCCCAGTTGTTGCTGAGGCGTTGAGTTTGCTGAGGGTGCCGATTGGTGGCGGGAACCCCGATGCTGGAGCAATCGCGGGTGCCGTCGGCTGGTCAGGCATGCGAAGCGTGCCAAGTTGACCAACTTGGAAGCGGAAGCTCCCAATTCGCCAGGCTGATTCCATCGCCCACGGACTCGAAAGCTGGGCGAGTGGCCGACGTGTGTACGGTGAAGTCAAATGCACCGAAGAGCTGGCGAATCTCCACTGTTGTGGAGTTGTAGATCACGGTTGATGGGGCCGAAGAAGCCGCGACATCAACACTCCCAATTCCCACAGACGGCACCAATTGACGATGGTTTAACTCGCCAATGCCCATTGTTATGGACTTGGGTTCTGGAGAGGGAGCACTGGAGGCATCAATCGGCTAGAAAACAAGCACACAGGGACGCAACTTTTACCTAGGTTCAGGCCTCGTAGAGGTCCCTACTCCTGCTTGTCTGCTCTTGGAATTAACGAAGGAATCGAAGATTACAGGGGTGCGCAGATGTAATATGGCGAGAGTTGTGGAAACTAGGGTTGCACGTGTGTCCTCCTCGCTGCCCCCTCCCAGCCTTTATATAGATATGCTAGGTCTCGGGTAGCAGATCGAGTCGGTTACAAATTAGGGTTTTCCCTTTGAACTTTCTATCTTAAGCTTCTTCTTGTCTCGCAAGCAATTGAGAGTCCGTGGGCCACTCGAATTCTCCATTGGGCCTTGGCAACACCGTGGGCTTCCGCCGTATCTGGACCGTATGTACTAAACTCGAGTACCTGCAGAGTATACCCATGTCAATCATAAACTTTAAGAAAATTATTATTTTCCTGGGATTTATTTTCCTGAGAGAAAGCACGGTGAACATGCCTTGGAATGCCATAAGCCTAGTTTCCAGACAAAGTTTATACATGTTTCACTTATGATTACAAACTTTTTTGAGTTCTCAAGGTTTCCTGACATGTATGATTTAAGCTAATTTAAGCTGATTTATCAATGTTAGATAAAATGTGAACTATGAGTAAGTAGTAGATTGCTCTTAAAGTTATACAAGTATATTTTGAAGGTACCCACACCCAGACTGTCAATATATTGGAAACCAATGAATTTGTTGGATTCAACTTCTTGCTAAGCATTTTTGCATGTACAAAATTTGTCTTTTATTTGGGAACAATAAAAAAAATTGCACGGTGACCTCTGACTTGTCCTACTTGCTATGAAAAATGATTATTATCAAGAGAGTTCGCATATAAAAAGCAATGTAATTGAAAATATGGCCTGCCATAGATGAACATATCCTTAGGCTTCAGGCCGAAAGACAAACTAAATGGTCTTACATATATGTACAACATACTTTATGGCAATGTTCCCATATTTAGTAGATGAGTGCATCTTGGCATGGTGAACAATAATGCTACAAGTACTAGGAGTTTCCAAAATTTAGGAATAAAAAATCATTTTCAAATTTGAACTCCAAGTAAACATGATAGAATGCTCTTAAAAAGTTACAAACATCCTTTGAGTCTTTATGGCACCGAGGCAGCCGATACTTCAAAAACCAATGAGAGTTCTGTAGGATTAAAATTCTTGCTACGAATATGCATGTTGACAATTTGATCCTCACTAGCTATGGATAAAAATAATGAAAACCCTAAAAATGAAGCCGTCTTCATGGCGGCCTCTTGCGTGTACTACTATTTGCACTGAAAAATAATTAATAACCGTGAGTCATCATAAATTACAAAAAATAGTTACATAATATATATGGCCCACGGTGTATGAACACTCTTGGGTTTCAAGCCGAACGACAAAAGTAACAACCATATGCACATCGTATTGTATTGTAATGTTCCCATATTTGGTAGATGTGTGCATCTTAGCAAGGTGAAAAATGCTGGCAACCACAGGTTCCAACTTATAGGAACAATGAAACTAAAAGCGACAAGATTTTTTCTGTTAGCAAGTACAAAGAAAAATAGCTAAGAGTACCACAACAACAACCCTAGTTTTAGACAAAGTGTGGACCTTGATACACTTAAGATTGACTACCAAGTTTTATGAGTTCTCAAGCTTCCTAGCCAACTGTTTTCCTTGCTTAATTTTAGGGTGCTTCGTGCTAAATGTATGGACATTGATGTAATTTACCTTTTTTAGGTCCTTGCTGTAAAATGTACTTCCACCGTCCGTGTAAAATTTGAACCTAGAAGCAAGTGGTAAAATTTAAACGTATTTAAGATTATTAGTTGTTTATGAGTATGAACATTCTTGAAGTTTTAAGCCGAATGACCAAGGTCATGGCTATATCAACATCACACTTTATGCTGATGATGATCCCATATCCAAGAACTTGCATGCCACCAAATTTGGCCATATATTTTGAAAACAAATGAATAGGAAGTAGCGGTATGAATAGTATGGCTCGATCAGGTGCTCTCTCGAGAATGAGCTGAACCCGGCTGTTTTATTTCTTTCCTTAATTTTGGGGTAGTTCATGCTAAATGTAAGGATCTCGATGTAATTTTCCCCTTTTAAGGTCCTTGATGTAAACTATACTCCCACCGTCTGTGTAAAATTCAAACCTAAAAGCAAGTGGTAAAATTTTAAACATATTTAAGATTATTAGTTGTTGATGAGTATGAAAATTCTTGGGTTTCAAGACGAATGACCAAGGTCATGGCCATATCCACATCATACTTTATGTTGATGATTCGTGATCTCATATCAAAGAATTTGCATGCCGCCAAATTTGGCCATATTTTTGAAAACAAACAAAGAGGAAGTAGTATGAAGATTATGGCTTGATCAGCTTCTCTCACGAGAAGGAGCAAAACATGATTGTTTCCCTGCTAAATTTTAGGGTTCTTCGTGCTAAATGTATGGACCTCGTTGTAATTTTACCTTTTTTAAATGTATTTAAGATTATTTGTTGTCGATGGGTATGAACATTCTTGGATTTCAAGACGAACGACCAAGGTCATGGCCATATCTACATCATACTTTATGCTGATGATGATCACATATCCTACAATTTTCATGCCACCAAATTTGGCCATATTTTGAAAACAAACCAAGAGGAAGTAGTATGAAGAGTATGACTCGATTAACTTCTCTCTCGAGAAGGAGACAAACATGATTGTTTTCCCTGCTTAGTTTTAGAGTGCTTTGTGATAAAAGTATGGACCTCGATGTAATTTTACACCTTTTTAGGTCCTTGCTGTAAAATGTACTCCCACGAACCATGTAAAATTCGAAGATAAAAGCAAGTGCTAAAATTTAAACATATTTAGGCTTAATAGTGTGAATGAGTATGAACAATCATAGATTAGAAGCCGAACCACCAAGGTCATGGCCATATCCATCTACATCATACTTTATATCGATGATGTTGGGTTCGCAGCATAGAAAACAAAAAAATCCTACGATGGGAACTATACACCAAGATCTATCTACTAGATACAAGCAACGGGTGGATATACATCCATAGAGAACTTACCCTCGAAGACAACAAAGCTTTGTTAACGAGTTGGAACTCGTGGATGATGTAGTCATGCACTTGCCGATCTCAAGATCGTGATGAAGTCCAGCAGGTCCGGCTCCAGCACGTCCATCAGATCCAGCTCCAGCAAGTCTAGCACCACCAAGTCCAGCACCGCAAAGCAGCGGTGCATCCGTTATCGCACACACGTCCGGTACCCCGACAACCTCTGTCCCTCGCTCTAGCAAAGCAGCGGAAGCAACAACTCCTTTCCAGATAAAGCCACCGGGAACGTGTATCTCGCTAATCCGAGACCATGAGGGAATAATACTAGAGGGGGAGAGAGATCCTTCACGAGGAGGTGTGAGGAAGAAGGGGTGTGAGGGGGGCCTCTTATAGGAGGAGGGGAGGGTACCCCTGCCATGGCCGGCGCCCATGGAGGGTGTCCCTTCACCTCCCCCATTCATGTGGTGGTAACCCCCTCCACATTAAAATGCCCCTTCACATTCTCTTTTAAAGTCTCAACTATAAATGCATTAAATTTCTCCAAATTTAATGCTCTCTCATTTAATAAAACTCTTTTATTAATTTTATTCAGAATTTTGTTAATTACTTTAATTAACAAACATTCACATAAAACCCCCTGCAACATTTCAATATTACATGCAGAACCAATTTCAGCAATTTCACCCGAAATAGTTTCGGTTTCTATTGAAATAATTCCAGCACTTTCTTAAATCTCTATCTGAAACATATTTGCTCCAAATGGTGTCGGTATCCCTTAAGTGTGTCACCCTACGGTTCGCGAATAATGCAGACATGATCGAGACCCCTCTCAGATCAATAATCAGAAGCGGGACCTGGAGATCCTTACTGACTCCTACACATTCAACGATGACTTCTGTGATCGTGAGAACCTTTAACACTAGTAACTAAATACCTTTGTCTCGCAATATATTACATGTACGAGATTCAATCATTGTCATCCAAATACCTAGTTTGATCCGACATGCACTCTTTTCTCGTTCCCGTGATATAACATTCTAGTGATCTCATCACTTGCTTGCAAGTTATCTTAATGTGATATCACCAAGAGGGTCCAGAGTATATCTATCCGTCATCAGGATGGAAAAATCCCACTCTTGATCCATGAGCCTCAACATAACACCTTCGTAGCACTGAACCCACCTTTATAGTCACCCTGTTACGGTGTGACGTTTGATGTTATCAAGATACTCTTTCGGTGTTAGCAATTAACATGATCTCATGGTCTAAGGACTAAGATTACTTCGTATGATGTTATAGCAATATAAACATAATGACTTTGATTGTAATGCTATACTTCGGATGAATGTTCATCACATCATTCCACCAATGTTGTGACCTCGTTATTAACAACATCCAATGTCCATGATCAGGAAACCTTGATCATCTTGTTAATCAACGAGCTAGTTTATATGAGAGGCATTACTAGGAACTTTGTATTTTGTTTATTAAACACACATGTATTAACATTTCCAATTAATACAATTATAGCATGCAAAATAAACATTTATCATAAACATGGAATAAGATAATAACCACTTTATTATTGCCTCTCAGGCATATTCCCTTTAGTCTCCCACTTGCACTAGAGTCAATAATCTAGTTTGAAAAACTTTGCGTATTGAACACCTATGGCTTTATGGTGTTGCATATACGCGATTGCTAGTGGTTACCATAATCTCCGGATCTGACAGTTTCAGGTCCGTGTGTATTTGCATGTCTTTGCGTCTCTACGCATCACTCATTCTCAAATGAGATGGCATTGTATAAATTTGGTCCTTTGGTGAGACCTTTAGTTCGTTCGGGTTAAAATATGTTGATATTATTGTCATAAAATATATCTTCATAGTATTAGCCCACTTTGAACCACACCTAGTTTGATAACAAACTACTTAACACAAATGCCCTCCTTTGCTGCTATTATAGCAGTCATATACTTAGCCTTTTGTTGTAGTATCCGTCACAATATTTTAACTTTGGAACTTATACAAATCCATCATGGAAGACTTTCCATTACATTGTGCCACCCATACTCTAATTTGAGATAAATTTAATTTGTATCTTGTGACAAAACTAGTATCAATGTAACACTTTACAATGAACTACATTTAACTATTTGTCACTTATACATGACATATTCTTAGTTCTTCCAAAGATCATAAGAATATCTTTATTATTGTCCAATGATCATCTTATGAATCATTCTGGTATGTGCTCATAACATTTAGAGCATAGGACATTCTGGATATATACATATCATGGTATAATCGATCAAAATCTTCATGTGATTTTACTCACCAAGTGTTGAAACACTTGAATCTTGATACAATCCTTTCCATGCAGCAAGAACCTTTCTTGTTGTTTCCATATTTAACCCTTTCAATATCTCATATATGTATGTCTGGCACAGCCATATTAGCGACTCAATCTATCCATATAGACATTGATGCCAAATATTCCGATTTTGCCCAAGTCTTTCATCAATATGAAATTCTTAACCGTGTCAATAAAAGATACATCATTTTCAATCACCAATATGTACTCTACATAATGTATTGGAAATTTATCTCAGTGCTCCCACTTAATTTCTTGCAAATGCAAGAATCTTCATCATCTCCGATGAAATTAAACTCCTTTAACATTTTCATCATGGTGAAGATTCCAACTCCGCTATGCTCACTTCAACTATTGAAGTTTGCATGCCCTTTTTAGCACCCATTGAATTAACAAAAACCCTCTGGACCATGTCATGTACATGTCCTAGGTAACCATTCTATTAGAAGAACCTTGTTTTGTTTATTCAACTACCATATACCAAATTATATGTAGTGGTTGCTACATTAAACCGTCAAGACTAAATATCGCTATGATAGATCAAATCTTGTCATAGTCAACTCCTCGAACATTTCCGTAAACTTCTTTCCAACATGTCGACTATTCATAGATGTTAAACATCCATGTCTATTTCTTTATAGATCCAAACACGACCGATAGGCTTCACGCCTTTCCAAAGGGTCTTCTAAGTTCAAAAACTTGATTCCTCATGTATGGATACTATCACGACTTCTATGACTTCATAGTCATTTTATGGAGTCAGGGCCCATCATCGCTTCTTTGCATGCAGTCGGTTCATCATTGTCAAAACAATAACGACTTCTGTTTCAAATCTTACTATTTGATTCTTACCGACCCACATGGTTCAATAAGAACTATAATCTCCAAGATCACACCTTTTGTAATCACGGGAGCCATGAGCATTGTGGCCGCCACCGGGACACTTTCCGGCGTTGTGCTACTTAGCACATATAGCTAAGGTTCAACAACCTTATCAAAGTTCTATTGTCCTCCCACTTAACTTTTCGCAAAAAAATACTTCTCAAGAAACTTGACGTTCCAAGTAACAAACTCTTTTGTCCTCGGTGTTATGGAGAAATTCCCAACAAATTCTTTGGGATAACCTACAAAGACGTGCTTATCTGACTTTGGTTGTAAACATTTTACTTACGCATAGCATACCAAAATTTTAAAAAAGACAATTCAGGTTTTATCCCTAACCATAACTTATATGGTGTCATTTCAACGGATCACGATGGTGCTCTTTTCAGTGTAAAAGCGGTAGTCTCTAAAGCTTCAATCCTTAAAACATAATGGCAATTTTATAAATGACACCTTCGACCTTACCATGTCAAAAATGGTTTGATTTCATCTCTCGAATATGCCATACTCCTATGGTTTATCGGGAAACACAAATCATGGAACAATTTCCTCAAATCTTAAGTGTTTTGCTAAACATGTAACTCAAATATCTTCCTTTATGATCAAATCATAAACTATTTTATTTACAATGATTTTTCACTTCATCTTGAAAGTCTTTGAACAATTTTCAAATGTTTCATACTTGTTCCTTATTAAGTAAATATATAGATATATTCACTCAAATTTTTCGAGAAAGCATATTGTAGCACCCCGATAAAACCACTACTAGAAAATCGCTTGTTATTTTTATCTTTGTGCATCATCATGACTGCATGCTTATGTTATCTTGTCACGTTAAATTTGAGCATCATCATGACACCATATATATTTTGCCTAAAACTATTTTCCAAAAGCCTACCTTTGTTTTCTATTTGCCTCCCTCTTAATTTCAAACTAAAACCCCGGCCTTCCGGATATTTTTGTTTGTCTAAAACCTACTTACTAAAATGTTTTGTCTTAAAAATAAATTAGAAAAATATTTTAAAAACTAGGGGAGGCAGCCGACCAGGGAAAAGGCCCAGCCAGCCAGCCTACTACCCATTTATGAAACCATAATCCCCATCTACCCTAAACCTAGACCACATCCAACCCCGCTGCCAGGAGCCATCCCAGCCGCCTCCACGCACCCAGACCCACAACTACACGACGCGCGCTGCCATGACATGCTCCTAGCGACGCGAATCCCTGCCCCGCCGCCATGCTCATAGCGTTGCTCGCACGGAACCCCCGCAGCCGGCCCCACTCCTTCACTACGAACAACGCAACGCACGCCTAGGCGCTCCCTCTTGTCTGGTCCACCAACCGCAGCCGCTCTCCCACCTGGCCCCACCTGCGTAAACGGGATACCCGCGTGCCCCGACTCCACCTTCGATCCCCAACCACTATCGCCGAGCGCATCGCTCCCTCCTATGGTCGCGCTCCTCCGCGCGAGCCCTGCACCGCCGCCGCTTGGTCCTCATGGTCCCCACCGCTCCGGACTCCGCGCATCGCTGCTGAGCCGCCGTCGTACGCGCCTCGCCCAGTCCCACGCGAGCCTGCCACCACACCGAAGCTCCGCCTCTGCCTCACCTTCCAGGCCGCCTCTGCCCCGCTGCCCAGCGTCGTCGCGGCCCTCTCCTCATCACCTATCCCGCGCGACCGCGTCAATGTCTCCTCGTCGCCAAGCTATGGCCATCGCCCCCTCTGCTCTGCCTCACCGAGCGCCACGCCCGCCGCCCGCTCAAGGTCGCTTGCTTCTGCCTCCATCTCGCCAGCCTCGCCTCTGGCTGCCGTCCTCCTCTGCGCCACGCATCCTCTGTCCCCGGGCCCCTCTGCGCCTTCCCGTGACCGTGCCGCTGGCGACCTCGCCTTCCTTAGCGTCATTTTTTTCCTGTCGCATCTCTGCTTGTTGACCCGGTGAGTCCCTGCAGTGTCATCTGCTAGCTGTAGGTGGTAGTATGCCGCGTGTTGGAGCATTCTATTTTCATCTGGTGTTACAGTGGCTCGTTTTGATCTAGATCCCTATTGTTTCCTTACCAATAACAAGGCGTACGGCGTCTGCGAAACCCCGACATATTGAGATGTTGATGCGGTGATGATGTTGGTTCCTCCAAAAAGCCCTCAATGATCTTGACCCGACCCTGTTCACCGTCAAGGCCTTCTACACGGATGCCAAGACCCCGGATCCGAAGTCTCTTCCCGGCGCACCCGAAGCCCTGACCTGAAGATCGAACCCCGACGCGCCAAGTTCTTCCTCTTGGTTTCGAAGACCGAACCTTGAAGACCGAGCCCGTCGAACCCTCGAGACCCGGAGCCGAACCCCAATGTGTGACCCCTTTAACCGAGACCCCTATTTTTATAATATGACATATATACTTGTTGCATATAAATTGTCATGCTTGCATACATGTTTATTTGTTTGGGGTTATTTTATCGAATTCACCTCATAATTAAACATGGAATCTATATGCAGGCTATTCTAGTCTTATATATATTGCCTCCATCTAAACTTGTGTAGCGAACCAATGCCATGTTGTTCCTTGTTAATACAACATTTAAATTGCAGGTACCTAAATAACTTGAACCTTCTATTAATTGTCGGGACCCCGGTTCCGCTTAATATTGCCTAATTGCACCGCATCCTTGCCATGCCATGCATCATACCATAATCATGCCGGATCTTCTGCTGTAGTATTAAATAGTGCATCCGGTATTTCTTTTAGTGCTTTGCTTCTTCGCGGATTAGGCTGTTGAGTGGATGCGAGTATCGACAAGTTCTTCGGATAATGTATCTTTGGCAGTGCTTCCCAGGCGAGCATTCTCCCCCTTTCTACCTATTTTGCATTTATTGTCTTTATTTCCTCCCGTTGATCTATTGCTATTCGTGTCGCGATGCTTTAGTGTTCTATACCAGATATATTCCGTGCAGCCTTTATATTGCCTTGGACACCTCCCATAACCTGTTGTTTGGTAGATAGATGGTCTTGTGAGTCGTAGTCGCTTTCTCAGGTGCGATCCCGTGTCGTGAAGTACCACACAGTTGTTGGAATGTTGTCATATGCTTTATGGTGGAGATGATCATGGCTTTAGTTACAACTTGACATTAATTTGTTGGGATAACTAATGAAAGAGGCACCGGTGGTGAATATATGCTATTTGGTTTTTCATGTCCACTTGTGTCCCATAGGCCACGAGTACTTGATACCTGTTCCTTGATTATTCGCACTATCCACATCCGGGAGACTCTATGGATCCCCCTTAGCCAGAGCTTGATTCATTTCTTATTTCTTGGGGCCACAAACTAGTTTGGGGATTTAATACTATCATGTACTTATGCCATGCTTTACTGCTTTATTTACGATTGTGCCTGGAGCACCTATTTGGAACGTGGAATGTTTTCGTGGTATCGACAAGCCCAGTCACACTTTCGGGTTCCCAGTCATTTACATCCATTGACACAAACCCTGGGTCCGTCTCGGAGCCGGCCAACTTCGTTGCGGGTAGCTTAGTGGGGTGCCCCCCTGAAATATTTTATGAATCCTGTGAATGCTTTGTCGTGAAAGCCTCGTTGGTTTTGATTTGGTTTTTCCGAGGTTGATCGTGTGTGTGTTGCTATTTGTGCACCCCTGCAGGGTAAATCTTTCTGAAAGCCGTGTCCGCGGTTATGGACGACTTGGAGCACAGTATCTCGATCATAGACAAGCATAACTAAAGTAGTGCTATAAATTTGACTTAATATCTGACTAGTAATCAGCTTCACTACAATGGAATGGATAATAAAAGTGCCAACAACTAGTGGAATTGGGGTGTATCGTGTCATGTTATACCTACCTAGTAAGTATCGCAACTCTAATGGAATGAAATAAAAGTGCCAACAACTGCTGGGTTGGGATATCACATGCTAATTGTATCTGAGTAGTAAGTACTGCAACTACAACTGAATGATCAACTAAAACTGCCCACTACTTATGCTATCAGGATGACTCATGCTATCTATATCTGACTAGTTAGTGCTTCAACTATAATGGAATGAATAAAACTGCCAACTGTGTGAGTTCCTCGGTTTGACTTCCTCGTTTGGTCTCGAGGGGAAATACCAGGATGGGTATGATTGGTGTTAGTATAAGGTTGGTTCCAAATAGGTCTTTCTTATCTTTCTCTAATAGCTGACAGTTTATCGAGTCTCTATAGGTTGTTTAGTGCATGCTGCGCTACCGCTTTAGTCCACTATACCTATGTAGGCGAGAGCCGCCGAATTCTAGCCTCGCCGTGTACTGGCATCAATACTGACGCTCCTCTTTTTCCCTTCGCCCTTTGTCGTCTCCCCTTTGGTTTAGTAGGTACGAGTTCGACATCGTTAGCAGGGTTACCCTTCCGGCTTGGCCTGGGCAGGGTTATGGACGCCATTGGTTATTCTTCAGGGCTCTTAGCCCCATTTGCATCTTGTTCGTAGTTGGACGCTCTATCGTTTTCAAGGTGATTCGGATCTTTGTATAGTATATCTGTATTCTTGACTCATGGAGTCGTTGTTGTATATATATGTTCTGTGGGTTCCATCGTGGACTAATGTGTAATGGTATTACTTTGTTCTCCACCCGCACGCAAGTGCCTGGTGGGCGTCCTTGAATCGTTTCTATGCGGGTTTGGCGGGAAGCGCTAAAACTTGCATATGGCCGATTCGAGGGTGTTACACATATGAAGCAAAAAGATCCATCGCATATGGCTACATATAATGGACTATATACATCAATATGTATAATAACCAATAAGTTAGTCATCTGTTCCTCTTTGGCCTATGAACGGAGTTTCAATTATCTCGAGGAAAGTCTCACAAGCGTCAATTGATCAAAATCAATAGTGGTGTCATTCACATGACACATAGTACAAAGTGTATATAATCAAATACTAATACCTTTGAACTTGCACTTTGAAGTGGATCACCATCATCAAATGTTTGGTGTTCTTTCAAAAATCCATTCTTTAGTAATCTATTAGTGTAGTAAATTTTTTACTTACATCTTCTATTCATCCTTATCATGACAACTTTCATGATCAAGCTACTATAGCCTATAAGGAAGAATCGCGAGTATAATGTTAGTTCCCAAAACCTTTTTGGGAGATCCGGATGCTTAGCATCTCCATCCTTCACAAATTCTCATACAATATGAGAACATGTATTTTGCTAAATTATACTCTATCATAATGCAACCAAAAAACATTGTTTCAGATATCACAATATCTTTCACACATGATGGTTTCTGAAGCAATTTTCAGCTCCTATATAATCTTGATATTAAAACAACTTTTGAATATCAATAATCATGGAGGCAAACATGATACTTTAGATACTAACATTGGAATTCTTACTCTTGATTTAATACTACTTATTAAACTTCATGGATTAAATAGAGTTTGCTGAAAGTTTGCAATAGGACTTATAAACTTTAAATTGACATTCAAAACAATACGATACCAGTTCGTAAAGTAAATATCCATAATTCTATAGTTCTATTATCTCAATTAAAACTAAGCATAAGGTAGTGAACAGACGCCAATGACTACAACAAATTATGCAAATTCACTTCGATTTAGTTTATGACAAATTGAGTTCAACTAATCCAAATTAGAAATGAACTCCCACTCAAAAACGACACCCCTCGTGCCTTTTTGGTGATTACATGAACCAAATCCACTACACCAAGTCCGATCATCACGTGAGTCGGTGTAGCTTCAAAGACGAGCATCAATATGGGCATCACATCAACTATATGACTCATGCTTAACCTTTCGATCCGTGTTCCGAGGACATGTCTGTACATTCTAGGCTCGCCAAGTAAGAACCTTATTATTCGCGTGTGTAAAACTATCTTACACCCGTTATATGAAGCGTAGAGTCGAGTACACCCGATCATCACGTGATGTATCGAAACACGATCCACAAAACGGTGCATACTTAAGGAAGAACACATTTTATCTTGATATCCAAATGAGGGATCATCTTAAAATGCTACTAAAACACCAAACTAGCAATATAAGATGCGAACATCTAATATGTAAAGTGAGATGATATGGTCCATGCATTTGATCTCTATCATATGCATCATGGTATGATCTCTATCATTCCTTTGTGTGTAAGGCCAAGGTCTATGGAACTTACACGTTAAGTGTGTTGTAAGAGTATCTATCATACATCTACTTACAACAATACCATATCAAGACACTAGCCCAACAACAATCTAAACTAGACTCCTCTAATTTATCCATTGCAAGTTTTATGTGGGTTAGGGCTTTCGGAGATAGAACCGTTCTTACCTATGAACATGGAACCACAACGAGGATAACCAAGTTATTAGCAACTCGTTGTAAATCAGATATTGACTATAGTAGGAGAGACAGACACCCGCCAACCACTTATGCAAAACTAGTTGCATGTCAGTCGTGGAACCGGTCTCATGTGCGATGACATGTAAGGTTGGTCCGGCCGCTTCATCCCACTATGCCACCAATATTCAAAATACATTGAAGATGCAATAACATGATCATCATCACCCACATATAAACATATGTGTACTACCTGTGCAAAGCACCTACGCATAGATCAGGCTCTGATACCACTGTTGGGTTCGCAGCATAGAAAACAAAATTTTTCCTACGATGGGAACTATACGCCAAGATCTATCTACTAGATACAAGCAATGGGTGGATAGACATCCATAGAGAACTTACCCTCAAAGACAACAAAGCTTTGTTAACGAGTTGGAACTCGTGGATGATGTAGTCGTACACTTGCCGATCTCAAGATCGTGATGAAGTCCAGCAGGTCCGGCTCCAGCACGTCCATCAGATCCAGCTCCAGCAAGTCCAGCACCACCAAGTCCAGCACCACAAAGCAGCGGTGCTTCCGTGATCGCACATACGTCCGGTACCCCGAAAACCTCCATCCCTCGCTCCAGAAATGCAGCAGAAGCAACAACTCCTTTCCAGATAAAGCCACCGGGAACATGTATCTCGCTAATCCGAGACCATGGGGGAATAATACTAGAGGGGGAGAGAGATCCTTCACGAGGAGGTGTGAGGAAGAAAGGGTGTGAGGGGGCCTTTTATAGGAGGAGGGGAGGGTACCCCTCCCATGGCCGGCGCCCATGGAGGGTGTTCATGTGGTGGTAACCACCTCCACATTAAAATGCCCCTTCACATTCTCTTTTAAAGTCTCAACTTTAAATGCATTAAATTTCTCCAAATTTAATGCTCTCTCATTTAATAAAATTCTTTTATTAATTTTATTCAGAATTTTGTTAATTACTTTAATTAACAAACATTCACATAAAACCCCTGCAACATTTCAATATTACATGCAGAACCAATTTCAACAATTTTACCCAAAACAGTTTCGATGTCTATTGAAATAATTCCAGCGCTTTCTTAAATCTTTATCTGAAACATATTTGCTCCAAATGGTGTCGATATCCCTTAGGTGTGTCACCCTATGGTTCGCGAATAATGCAGACATGATCGAGACCCCTCTCAGATCAATAATCAGAAGCGGGACCTGGAGATCCTTACTGACTCCTACACATTCGACGATGACTTCTGTGATCGTGAGAACCTTTAACTCTAGTAACTAAATCCCTTTGTCTCACGATATATTACATGTCCGAGATTTGATCATTGGCATCCAAATACCTAGTTTGATCTCGTTACCGACATGCACTCTTTTCTCATTCCCGTGATATAACATTCTAGTGATCTCATCACTTGCTTGCAAGCTATCTTAATGTGATATCACCGAGAGGGCCCAGAGTATATGTATCCGTCATCGGGATGGACAAATTCCACTCTTGATCCATGAGCCTCAACATAACACCTTCGTTGCACTAAACCCACCTTTATAGTCACCCTGTTACGGTGTGACGTTTGATGTTATCAAGATACTCTTCCGGTGTTAGCAATTAACATGATCTCATGGTCTAAGGACTAAGATTACTTCGTATGATGTTATAGCAATATAAACATAATGACTTTGATCGTAATGCTATACTTCAGATGAATGTTCATCACATCATTCCACCAATGTTGTGACCTCGTTATTAACAACATCTAATGTCCATGATCAGGAAACCTTGATCATCTTGTTAATCAACGAGCTAGTTTATATGAGAGGCATTACTAGGAACTTTGTATTTTGTTTATTAAACACACATGTATTAACGTTTCCAATTAATACAATTATAGCATGCAAAATAAAAATTTATCATTAACATGGAATAAGATAATAACCACTTTATTATTGCCTCTCGGGCATATTCCCTTCAGATGATTCATGATCCCATATCCAAGAATTTGCATGTCGCCAAATTGGTCCATATTTTGAAAACAAATGAAGAGGGAGTAGTATGAAGAGTATGGCTCGACCAGCTGCTCTCTCTCGAGAAGGAGCCGAACCCGACTATTTTCCCTGCTTAATTTTTGAAGGGTTCTATCTACTCGAACACTAATACCAGGATCTATACTATGTAGACATAAGTAATGGAGAAGGAATAGATTATTCATACCTTTGGAGACAGAGGCATGCCTTACGCATGAAGGCGTATATTGATGAAGACGAGCATCACCCCAAGTGTGGTGCCTCCAAAGTTCATCACATGTCCGGTGTAGGAGACGTCAACCAGACTCCGATCCAGCCAAGCAGCGGAAGAAGTAGATGCCGGATCACAGATCACACAACGGTAGTGTGAAGGTGGAGAACTCACCCACGAGGTCCTCCCCAATATTACGGAGAAGTCCTTAGTGGATGAGAGAGAGAATGAGAGAGAATGGGATGATTCCAAAGGGGGAGGGGAGACCCCTATATATAGTGGGAGGGGGGCGCACCACCCAGGGTCTAGGCAGTGTGGGACTAATCCCCATACCCGCCGGCCACCAAGGGGTAGCCGCCGGCCCTAGGTGGGCCCCATTGGGGCGGCCCACCAAGCCTAGGCCGACTGGCCCCCACTCCCTAGGCGCCTTGCCCTATTGGGCCTCCCTTCGGGTGAGGCCCATTAGCAATATGGAGCCTTTAAAAATAAAATAAAATATATATTTAATATTAATTCTCCAATTAACATGCAAATACATATACTATATTATTTCTTCACTCCGGAACACCTTCCGGACCCCTTCCGATCTCCACCGGATGTTACCGAAACTATTCCGGTTTCTCTCTCTCTATTTCTCACACGATACCTCATCTACCCTAAGCGTCCCTACCCTTAAGCGTGACATCCTTCAGTTCGGAAACACTCCGCACATGATTGAGACCATTCTCACATCAATGATCAACAGAGGGACCTGGATGGCCATGTGACCCCCGTGCGTTTCACGAATACAACCGCTCGAACTGTGAGATAGTCGTTCCCTGTTCCCTTTGTCATTCGATACCTAATTCATCAGAGATTTGATCTTAGGTATCTCCATACCTTAGTTCGATCTCGTTACCGATGAACTTGTTTTCTCGTTCTCATGTCGTTGCATTCCATGACCTAGTCACATGCTTGCAAGTCATTAATGCAATGCCACCGAGATGGCCACATGTATCTGTCCGTTACATGGACTAGACAAATCTTGGTCTTGATATGTACTCCTCAACACACCCTTTCGGAAAACCTGAGTGGCATCTTTTTGATCACCCTTTTACGAGATGATTCTTGACAACCATCAAAGCTTCTTCCGGAAATGGTGATTTGCATTACCTCATAGTCAAAGGATCAGGTTGCGAGGTTCTCTGTGTTTTATCATCAATGGTGAACTTTGTAACTAGATCTTATTAAGATATAACGGTCGGATGTTTCTCTATCATGTTATTCGACTAATAACACGACCTCATTGTCAGTTGGCATAAATTCCCATGATCTTGAAACACAGACCATCCTCATGACCAATGAACTAGTTCACTAGAGGTAACTAGAGACACGGTTTGTTTACATACCACCCGTGTATTAATGTTTCGTATTAACACAGTTGTAGCATAGTATGAAATGTATTATGAACATATAGGAGATATATCAAATAATATAGTTTATTATTTGCCTCTAAGGCATAACTCCTTCAGTCTCCCACTTGCACTAGAGTATAAACAAAACTAGTTTATAATAGGCAGGAACCTAACACCAATGGAATCTCGGTGTTGTTCGTGCTTTTCCAGATGGAGAGCTTTAGTCAAAGGATCTGCCACATTCAGATCCGTATCTACTTTGCAAATCTTGACTTCACCTTCGTCAACGTTCTGCCGGATGACGTGAAATCTTAGATTTATGTGTTTGGCTGTGGAATGAGTTCTTGGTTCCCTTGCGTTTGCAATAGCACCCGTGTTATCACAATAAATCATCACGGGGTCTTGCGCATTGGGAAAAACTCCTAGTTCGATGACGAAATTCCTCAGCCAAACAACTTCATTTGCTGCATCAGCCGCAACAATATATTCAGACTCCATTGAAGATTGTGCCACCATCGACTGCTTCTTGCTCTTCCAGCTTACCGCCCCACCATTCACTAGGAACACAAATCCTGTTTGAGACTTTGAGTTATCATGATCTGAGTTCCAGCTCGCATCCACGTAACCCGTTACGTTTAGAGCTTCATCACTTCCTCCATAGATTAGGAACATATCCTTTGTTCTTTTCAGATACTTCAGGATATTCTTGACAGCTGTCCAATGATCCGGTCCTGGATTACTTTGGTATTGACTCGTCAAACTAAGAGCCAATGCCACATCAGGTCGCGTACTTAACATTGCATACATGATAGACCCTATGGCTGAGGCATAGGGTGTGAAAGCCATCTTCTTTCTATCATCATCCGTTACAAGACATTGAGTCATACTCAATTTGCAATTCTTCATCATGGGTGTAAAACCCTTTTTGGTGTTCTCCATTTGAACCTCTTCAAAATCTTTTCGATGTAAGTACTTTGACTCAATGTTATTAGGTGCCTTGATCTATCTCTATAGATCTTGATTCCTAATATGTATGCAGCTTCACCTAGATCCTTCATGGAAAATTGATTACTCAAATATGCTTTCATGCTTTTCATAAGATCCACATCGTTTCCCATGAGTAATATGTCATCCACATATACTACCAAGAAAACAACTGAGCTCCCACTCGCTTTCTTGTAAACACGGAACTCTTGTTGGTTTTGGACAAATCCAAAACTCTTGATCACTTGATCAAAACATTGGTTCCAGCTCCAAGATGCTTGCTTCAATCCATAAATGGACCGTTGAAGCTTGCATACCTTTCCAGCATCCTTAGGATTAACAAAACCTTATGGTTGCATCATATACAACTCTTCATCAATGTGACCATTGAGGAATGCGGTCTTGACATCCATCTGCCAAATTTCATAGTCGAAATGTGCAGCAATTGCTATTAAAATCCTGACAGCCTTAAGCATCACT
The DNA here is from genome assembly GCA_910589775.1 of Avena eriantha. Taxonomy (NCBI): domain Eukaryota; kingdom Viridiplantae; phylum Streptophyta; class Magnoliopsida; order Poales; family Poaceae; genus Avena; species Avena eriantha. The sequence continues at coordinate 348,922,079 of OU342741.1, forward strand.
ACGGGAGAGTAAGTCTCGTCGTAGTCAACTCCTTGAATTTGTCGAAACCCCTTTGCGACAAGTCGAGCTTTGTGAATGGTCATGTTACCATTCACATATGTCTTCTTCTTAAAGATCCATTTATTTTCCACGGCATTGCGGCCTTCTGGAAGATCCACCAAGGTCCAAACTTGGTTTTCATGCATGGATCCTATTTTGGATTTCATGGCTTCTAGCCATTTCTCGGAGTCAGCACTATCCATAGCTTCTTTGTAGTTTGCAGGTTCTTCCTGTTCATCTAGGATGACAGACATTACAAGACTACTGTACCAATCAGGAGTGGCACAAACTCTTATAGACCTGCGAACCTCAGGAGTCTCGACGTCATTGTTTTGATCATCATCAATGGGTTCTTCCTCCATGTTGGAGAGCGGTTTCGGAACAGCTTCTGTCGCGCTACTCGGAATTTGGAGAGAAGGGTCAACAATTTCATCTAACTCAATTTTCCTTCCACTCACTCCTTTTGCAAGAAACTCTTTCTCGAGAAAGGTGCCGGTTTTTGCGACAAGCGTCTTGCCTTTGGCTTGATTGTAGAAGGTGTATCCAATGGTTTCCCTTGGATATCCTACAAAGATACATTTTTTCGATTTGGGTTTGAGTTTGTCAGGCTGCAGTTTCTTGACGTAAACCTCACATCCCTAAACTTTCAGAAATGACAACATTGGCTTCTTGCCATGCCATATCTCATATGGGGTTGTCTCCACGGATTTGGATGGTGCTCGGTTTAAAATAAAAGTGGAGGTTTCTAACGCGTATCCCCAAAAAGACATAGACAAATCAGTTAAAGACATCATGGACCGTACACTATCCAATAGGGTTCGGTTACGATATTCCGACACACCATTACGTTGTGGTGTTCCGGCTGGCGTAAGCTGTGGGATAATCCCACAGTCCTTCAAGCACATGTTAAACTCATAACTCAAATACTTGCCTCCTCAATCCGATCGAAGGTGCTTGATTTTCTTGTTAAGTTGATTCTCTACCTCTTTCTGAAATTCCTTGAACTTTTCAAAGGTTTCAGACTTGTGCTTCATCAAGTAAATATATCCATATCTGCTTAAGTCGTCAGTAAAGGTAACAAATTAACGATAACCATTGCGTGTTGAGACACTCATTGGTCCACATACATCCGTATGTATGATCCCAAGTTGGTCTACAACTCTCTCCACTATACCGGAGAATGGTGCCCTAGTCATCTTGCCCATAAGGCACGGCTCACATGTATCAAGGGATTTGAAATCCAATGATCCAAAATCCCTTCTGAATGAAGCTTCTTCATGCGCTTCACGCCAATGTGACCAAGACGGCAATGCCACATGAACATGGAATTATCATCACTATGTTTACATCATTTAACATCAACACTATGGATGTGTGTATTGCAATCAAGATCAAGTAAGAATAAGCCATCACACACAGGAGCATGAACATAGAAAACATCATTCATATAAATTGAACAACCATTTGTTCCTGATTTAAACGAATAACGGTCTTGCAACAAGCAAGACCCACTCATAATATTCATACTCAGTGCGGGTACATAATAGAATTTATTCAACACCAATAATAATCTTGACGGTAGACGGAGATGCAGGGTGCCGACGACCATCACTTCGACTCTCGAACCATTGCTGACGTGCATCGTCACCTCGTCCTTCCTCATGCGCCTCCTACTCTGCAGATCCCGCCGAGATTTACAAATATGAGCAACAGATCCGGTATCAAATACCCAGGTGTTACTCCTGGCGCTTGTAAGGAATACATCAATAACATGTATATCATATATACCTTTGTCTGGAGTGGCTATCTTGCCAGCTCGCTTGTCTTCAAGGTACTTGGGGCAGTTACGTTTCCAGTGCCCATCCCCTTTGCAGTAGAAGCACGAAGTGCCGGGCTTAGGGCCAGGCTTGACAATCTTTGAGGTGCTGGGAACAAACCTGCCATCCCGTTTAGACTTCTTACCCTTGCCTTTCCCTGTTTGCCCCGGTTTCTTAAAATTGGTGGTTTTGTTGACCATCAACACCGTGTGCTCCTTCTTGATTTCAACCTCAGCAGTTTTGAGCATGGCGAACACCTCAGCAAGGGTCTTAGTCATCCCTTGCATGTGGTAGTTCATCACAAAGCTCTTGTAGCTAGGGGGCAGCGAGTGTAGTACCCTATCAATTGCGAGCTCCTCTGAGATTTTGCAATCCAGGGCGTTTAAGTGCTTAACGCAGCTAGACATTTTGACCACGTGCTCACTAATACTGTTGTGCTCTTCCATTTTAGCAGAGAAGAAGAGATCAGAAGCATCATACCTCTCTACACGAGCCTGTCGAGCAAAGACAGCCCTGAGATCCTCAATGATCTCAAAGGCATTCATCTTCTCAAAACGCTTTTGAAGCTCCGGCTCCATGGCATAGAGCATTCCACTCTGGATGAGGGAGAAATCGTCCGCCTTGGACTGCCAGACATTCTTTTCGTCCTGGGAGGTGGAATCAGCAGGCTTAGCGGGAAGCTCAGCCTCGATGACATAGGTCAACTTGTAGGGGACTAGGAGGATCCTAAGATTGCGGAACCATGCGGTGAAGTTGGCATTAGTTTTCAGCTTGTCCTTCTTGAGGAAAGTGCTAAGGTTGAAGGTGGGTGGGCGAGACATCTACACAGGATTTGCAAAGTGTTTAGACTATGTTCATAATAATGAGTTCAAGTAGTATTTAAAAGAAGTCCCACTTAAACGAACATCCCTCTACTCGTTTAGTGATCACATGATCCCAATCCCCTGCACCTCCCCCGATCGTCACGGCCATCAGTGCAGTATCAAAGGTGGACATTCCCTAATGTTGATCACATCAACCATGTGATTCATGCTCGACCATTCAGTCTCTTGTATTCCGAGGCCATGTCTGCACATGCTAGGCTTGCCAGTTCTAACTCATGTGTATTTGTAGTGCAACATGGCTTGCACCCACTGTATGCGAACATAGATATGTCTGACCCCTACTCACCGCATGCCGCCTCATACCGAAGAACTTTCTTGGTGGTGCACACATGAGGGGAATACGATAACTGGAATACTACTAGGGATTATCTTATTACGCTACTGTCTAGTAAGTATACTAGCATAATAAGTAATACTTCAAAAGTAAAGTGTTATGACATGGTTATAGCTTTATGATCATCATCAACAACCTTAATGAGAGTTTCACAAACTTTGTCATTGCCATGTTATAACACTTGCCCCTATGCAATAATGAAAATAGACGCTTCTATATTAACTATTGCATGTTTTACACGGCTTTAGGGCTTTCGCCGTAGAACCCCTTCCCACCTACGAATGTCGAGCCATAACATGGATTCAATGATTGCCGTTCTTCTTCCCTTTTTAGGGCCCTCCAGTGTTAGTGCCATATCAACTACTATAGAGAGACAGACACGCCCTAAGCCACTTTGATTTGTGGACCAGACTCGTGAATCACCACGTGAGGTCGGTTGGGGGCCGCTTCATCAAACAGTGCCGCGATATGAACAATAACATTAAAGAGGGTAGCAACTAGAGAATCAATGCCCACATATTGCTATGTGTTCAATCCGTATGATATGTCTACCCATAGACCCGCTCTGATACCACTAAAGGGTTCCGTAGAAGAAAACAAAAAAATTATATCTACTCGAACACTAATACCATGGTCTATATTATGTAGACATAAGTAAAGGAGAAGGAATACAATATTCATACCTTTGGAGACAGAGGCACGCCTTATGCAAGAAGGCGTATATTGATGAAGACGAGCAGCACCCCAAGTGTGGTGCCTCCGAAGTTCGTCACACGTCCGGTGTAGGAGACGTCAACCGGACTCCGATCTAGCCGAGCAGCGGAAGAAGTAGACGCCGGATCGCAGATCACACGATGGAGTGTGAAGGTGGAGAACTCACCCACGTGGTCCTCCCCAATATTACGAAGAAGTCCTCAATGGATGAGAGAGAGAGAATGAGAGGGAATGGGATGATTCCAAAGGGGGAGGGGAGACCCCTATATATAGTGGGAGGGGGCGCACCACCCAGGGGCCAGGCGGTGTGGGACTAATCCCCACACCCGCCAGTTACCTAGGGCAGCCGCCAGCCCTAGGTGGGCCCCATTGGGGTAGCACACCAAGCCTAGCCGACTGGCCCCCACTCCCTAGGCACCTTGCCCTATTGGGCCTCCCTTTGGGTGAGGCCCATTGGCAATATGGAGCCTTTAAAAAATTAATATTAATTCTCCAATTAACATTCAAATACACATATTATATTATTTCTTCACTCCGGAACACCTTACAGACCCCTTCCGATCTCCATCGGATGTTACCGAAACTATTCCGGTTTCTCTCCCTCTATTTCTCATATGATACCTCATCTACCCTAAGCGTCCCTACCCTTAAGCGTGACATCCTTTGGTTCGGAAACACTCCGGACATGATTGAGACCACTCTCACATCAATGATCAACAGAGGGACCTGGATGGCCATGTGACCCCCATGCGTTTCACGAATACAATCGCTCGAACCGTGAGATAGTCGTTCCCCGTTCCCTTTGTCATTCGATACCTAATTCATCCTAGATTTGATCTTCGGTATCTCCATACCTTAGTTCGATCTCGTTACCGATGAACTTTTTTTCTCGTTCTCATGTCGTTGCATTCAATGACCTAGTCACAGGCTTGCAAGCTTCATTAATGCAACGCCACCGAGATGGCCACATGTATCTGTCCGTTACATGGACTAGACAAATCCTGGTCTTGATATGTACTCCTCAACACATCCCTTCAGAAAACCCGAGTGGCATCTTTTTGATCACCCTTTTACGAGATGATTCTTGATAACCATCAAAGCTTCTTCCAGAAATGGTGATTTGCATTACCTCACAGTCAAAGGATTAGGTTGCGAGGTTCTATGTGTTTTATCATCAATGGTGAACTTTATAACTAGATCTTATTAAGATATAATGGTCGGATGTTTGTCTATCATGTTATTCGACTAATAACATGACCTCATTGTCAGTTGGCATAAATGCCCATGATCTTGAAACACAGACAATCCTCATGACCAATGAACTAGTTCACTAAAGGTAACTAGAGACGCGGTTTGTTTACATACCACACATGTATTAACGTTTCGTATTAACACTGTTGTAGCACAATATGAAATGTATTATGAACATATAGGAGATATATCAAATAATATACTTTATTACTTGCCTCTAGGGCATAACTCCTTCAATTTTAGGGTACTTCGTGCTAAATATATGGACCTTGATGTAATTTTACCTTTTTTAAACGTATTTAATATTATCAGTTGTCTATGAGTATGCACATTCTCGGATTTCAAGACGAATGACCAAGGTCATGGCCATATCTACATCATATTTTATGCTGATAATGATCACATATCCAAGAATTTTCCATGCCGCCAAATTTGGCCATATTTTGAAAACAAACGAAGAGGAAGTAGTTTGAAGAGTACGGCTGGATCAGCTTCTCTCTTAAGAAGGAGCCAAACATGACTGTTTTCCCTGCTTAATTTTAATATGCTTCATGCTAAAATTATGGACCTCGATGTAATTTTACCTCCTTTTAGGTCCTTGTTGTAAAATGTACTCCCACCGTCCGTGTAAAATTCAAAGATAAAGGCAAGTGGTAAAATTCAGCAGATTTTTTAAAAAATAATACGTTTTTTAATAATCTCCACGAATAATACATGAATTGAAATATTTTCAATTCTAGCGTGGTGTCTACAATTGAATAGCCGACTAGTCCTTATCGACTTTTGAATAGCTGACTAGTCCCTATCAGCTTTTGAAAAGCTGTCTTTGAATTCATGTATTATTCATGAAAATTATTAAAAAATGTATTATTTAAAAAACATTAGCTAAAATTCAAACGTATTTAAGCTTAGTTGTGAATGAGTATGAACAATCTTGGATTTCAAGCTGAACGACCAAGGTCATGGCCATATCTACATCATACTTTATATCGATGATTCATGATCCCATATCCAAGAATTTGCATGCCGCCAAATTGGGTCATATTTGGAAAACAAACAAAGAGGGAATAGTATGAAGAGTATGGCTTGATTAGCTTTTCTCTCGAGAAGGAGCAAAACATGACTTTTCCCTGTTTAATTTTAGGGTGGTTCATGCTAAATGTATGGACCTCAATGTAATTTTACCTTTTTTAGGTCCTTGATGTAGAATATACCTCCATCGTCCGTACGTGTAAAATTCATACCTAAAATCAAGTGATAAAATTTAAACGTATTTAAGCTTATTAGTTGCCAATGAATATGAACATTCTTGCATTTCAAGCCGAACGAGCAGGGTCATGGACATATCTACATCATACTTTATGATGATGATTCATGATCCCATATCGAAGAATTTGCATGCTACCAAATTTGGCCATATATTTCGAAAACAAATGAAGAGAAAGTATTATGAAGAGTATGACTCGATCAGCTGCTCTCTCGAGAAGGATCCACACCCGACTATTTCCATTGCTTAATTTTAGGGGGCTTCGTGCTAAATGTAAGGACCTTTATATAATTATTTTCATTTTTAGGTCCTTGATGTAAATTGTACACCCACAGTCCATGATGGTCCCATATTTGGGCATAAAATGGGTGTGAATCATGGCATGGTAACAATGTTGCCACTCGGAGTTTCCAACCATGAGGAAAGGAAAAAAATCAATTTTCCAAGTGAGAGGAGTGTATTTTCCATAAAGTAAGTACTCCCTCCGACCCAAATTAATTGACTCAAGTTTATCTTGATTCAGATGTATCTAGTACTAAAATATGTCTAGATACATCCGAATCTCGACAAATCTGAGACAATTAATTTGGGTCGGAGGGAGGAAGAATATGTATTTCTATAGAAAAGAAACAAAGAGACAGAAGAGAAACTTTGGGCACATAGGAAACATCTCGAGACAGCAGCGAAGAGGAGTTGAAGGCGGTGCGATATGAGAGCAAAGCTGTGATGGCTTCCTGACACGAGGTACATGGTACAATCACCTAGTAGTACTAGCAGTACGGAACTAGTACTAGTAACTTTCATGACCTTTACTATATACTACTGTATGCATGCAAAACAAATTGTGTTTTCTCTCTCCTTCAGTGCCTCATCACCATCCCCACACCCCTGCTAGGTGATCTCTCCCTCATCCAAAACATGGCACTGCACACGTGTGTCGACCTGCCCTTTCATCGGCTCCGTGTCAGTATCAGGCGTGCTGCGTAGAAGGAACCATTTTGGGGCTTGGCGACAAAAGGGACAGTACTCGTACTATTATTCGAAGTTCAAACTTTCGTAGTTTTGAAATTTTCACTTCCTTCCCAAACATCTGGAGGGAAGGTTATTCAAAATATTCAAAAGATAGTGGTGCACAAGGGATTGTTTATACTGCCTGGTGTCTGCAGTACGTCCCATCGCATTCGATGCACTTCATTATGATCTGACCAGCTTTACCACTACTCCGTAGTACTCCATTGTCAATCCATTTCACACCCTGCGAAGAGGAAGCCACCAAGAACACCCACAACACGCTGGATCGAAAGTATAGTAGGAGTAGTACGAAGGGTATGGCTCGGCCGCTCGCTCAAGAAGGACCCGCACCAGACTGTTTTTCATTGCTTCATTTTAGCGCCCTTTGTGCTAAATGTATGGACCTCTATGCAATTTCCTATTTTTTGAGGTATTCGATGTAAACTGTACTCCCACCGACCTTCTCAAATTTTAACTAAACATAAGCGTGATAGGTTGCTCTTAAAATTTTCCAACAACCTTTTGAAGCTAAGCAGGAATTCGGTACATCGAAAAACCACCGAAAGTTCTGAAAAATTCATGTTCTTGCTATGTATCCGCATCCCGTAAAAGTTGACACGGTTTTCATAACATTTCAAAAAATAATAAGAAGTATAATATTTTTTTGTGGCATCATATTACATGTATCCGGAAAAACGAGTTATAAATGTATAATACAAACATTATTAATTATTCTTTGGTTTCGATAATACTTTATGTTAATGAAATTAGGTCAAACTTGAACTACAAGTAATAAATTGTAGGTTTCTTTGAAAGTTTTATGAAAAAAGCTTTTGGAGGTACTCATCGAGTGGTTAATTAATATATCAGAAACCATAGAGAGTTTTGACGAGTGTTTGACTTCTAGCTAAGATTTTGCATCATGAAAATTTTGAACACCTTTTGAAAACGATCACATGAAACAGGGAGAGAGGGGAAATGATTTTTCTATTCTCTATGGGAAACCCACAAGCTTGAGGTGCACCTTATTAGGCTTAAAGATACAAACTCTATTTTCTCCACAATGTATATATGGTGAACCATAGTGGATGCCACATACTAGGCCTTAAGGTGTGCTTTTGTACACATTGTTGATGCCCTTATTAGGGAAAAAGCAAATAGTACTCCCTCGATCCAAATTAGTGTTCTCACATTGTCTATATTCGAATGTATCTAGTCATGTTTTAGTGCTAGATACTGTTGGGTTCGCAGCATAGAAAACAAAAAAATTCCTACGATGGGAACTATACGCCAAGATCTATCTACTAGATACAAGCAACGGGTGGATATGCATCCATAAAGAACTTACCCTCGAAGACAACAAACCTTTGGTAACGAGTTGGAACTCATGGATGATGTAGTTGTACACGTGCTGATCTCAAGATCGGGATGAAGTCCAATAGGTCCGGCTCCAGCACGTCCATCAGATCCAGCTCCAGCAAGTCCAGCACCACCAAGTCTAGCAGCGCAAAGCAGCGGTGCATCCGTGATCGCACACACATCCGGTACCCCGACAACCTCCATCCCTCGCTCCAGCAAAGCAGTGGAAGCAGCAACTCCTTTCCAGATAAAGCCACCGGGAACATGTATCTCGCTAATCCCTGCACTTTGCAATTCTTTCGTCTGAAACATATGTGCTCAAAAAATGGTGTCCGGTAACTCTTAAGTGTGTCACCCTACGGTTTGCGAATAATGCAGACATGATCGAGACCCCTCTCCAATCAATAATCAGCAGCGGGACCTGGAGATCCATACTGTCTCCTACACGTTCAACGATGACTTCTGTGATCGTGAGAACCTTTAACACTAGTAACTAAATCCCTTTGTCTCGCGATATATTACATGTCCGAGATTTGATCATTGGCATCCAAATACCTAGTTTGATCTCGTTACCGACATGCACTCTTTTCTCATTCCCGTGATATAACATTCTAGTGATCTCATCAGTTGCTTGCAAGCTATCTTAATGTGATATCACCGAGAGGGCCCAGAGTATATCTATCCGTCATCGGGATGGAAAAATCCCACTCTTGATCCATGAGCCTCAACATAACACCTTCGTAGCACTGAACCCACCTTTATAGTCACCATGTTATGGTGTGACGTTTGATGTTATCAAGATAATCGTCCAGTGTTAGCAATTAACATGATCTCATGGTCCAAGGACTAAGATTACTTCGTATGATGTTATAGCAATATAAACATAATGACTTTGATCGTAATGCTATACTTCGGATGAATGTTCATCACATCATTCCACCAATGTTGTGACCTTGTTATTAACAACATCCAATGTCCATGATCGGGAAACCTTGATCATCTTGTTAATCAACAAGCTAGTTTATATGAGAGGCATTAGTAGGAACTTTGTATTTTGTTTATTAAACACACATGTATTAACGTTTCCAATTAATACAATTATAGCATGCAAAATAAACATTTATCATAAACATGGAATAAGATAATAAGCACTTTATTATTGCCTCTCAGGCATATTCCCTTTAGTCTCCCACTTGCACTAGAGTCAATAATCTAGTTTGAAAATTTTGCGTATTGAACACTTATGGCTTTCTGGTGTTGCATATACGCTATTCCTAGTGGTTAACATAATCTCCGGATCTGACAGTTTCAGGTCCGTGTGTATTTGCATGTCTTTGCGTCTCTACGCATCACTCATTCTCAAATGAGATGGCATTGTATAAATTTGGTCCTTTGGTGAGACCTTTTAGTTCGTTCAGGTTAAAATATGTTGATATTATTGTTATACAATATATCTTCATAGTACTAGCCCACTTTGAACCACACCTAGTTTGATAACAAACTACTTAACACAAATGCCCTCCTTTGCTGCTATTATAGCAGTCATATCCTTAGCCTTTTGTTGTAGTATCTGTCACAATGTTTCAACTTTGGAACTTATCCAAATCCATCATGGAACATCCTTTCCATTACATTGTGCCACCCATAGTCTAATTTGAGATAAATTTAATTTGTATCTTGTGACAAAACTATTATCAATGTAACACTTTACAATGAACTACCTTTAACTATTTGTCACTTATACATGATATATTCTTAGTTCTTCCAAAGCTCATAAGAATATCTTTACTATTGTCCAATGATCATCTTATAAATCATTCTGGTATGTGCTCATAACATTTAGAGCACAGGAAATTTTGGATATATACATATCATGGTATAATCGATCAAAATCTTCATGTGATTTTACTCACCAAGTGTTGAAACACTTGAATCTTGATACAATCCTTTCCATGCAGCAAGAACCTTTCTTATTGTTTCCATATTGAACCCTTTCAATATCTCATATATGTATGTCTGGCACAACCATATTAGCGCCTCAATCTATCCATATAGATATTGATGCCAAATATTCTGGTTTTGCCCAAGTCCTTCATCGAAATCTTGTTTTAATGAAATTCTTAACTTGTGTCAATACAAGATACATCATTTCCAATCAACAATATGTCCTCTACATAATGTATTAGAAACATGTCTCAGCGCTCCCACTTAATTTCTTGCAAATGCAAGCATCTTCATCATCTCCGATGAATTTAAACTCTTTTAACAGTTTCATCATGGTGAAGATTCCAACTCCGCTATGCTTACTTCAACTATTGAAGTTTGCATGCCCTTTTAGCACCCTTTGAATTAACAAAACCCTTCAGACCGTGTCTTGTACACGTCCTAGGTAACCATTCTATTAGAAGAACCTTGTTTAATCCGTCAAGTAACCAAATTATATGTAGTGGTTGCTACATTAATCCGTCAAGACTAAATATCGTTATGAAAGATCAAATCTTGTCATAGTCAACTCCTTGAACACTACCGTAAACTTCTTTCCGACATATCTGCTATTTCATAAATGTTAAACATCCATGTCTATTTCTTTATAGATCCAAACACGACCGATAGGCTTTACGCCTTTTCAGAGGGTATTCCAAGTTCAGAAACTTGATTCTCGTGTATGGATACTATCACGGATTCTATGACTTCTAGTCATTTTATGGAGTTAGGGCCCATCATCGCTTCTTTGCATGTAGTTGGTTCATCATTGTCAAAACAATAACGACTTGCTTATCAAATCACACTATTTGATTCTTACCGACCCACACAGTTCAATAGGAACTCTAATCTCCGAGATCACACCCTTTGTAATCACGGGAGCCATGAGCATTGTGGCCGCCACCGGGACACTTTCTGGCGCTATGCTGCTTAGCACATATAGCTAAGGTTCAACAACCTTATCAAAGTTCTATTGTCCTCCCACTTAACTTTTCACGAAAAATTCCTTCTCAAGAAACTTGACGTTCCAAGTAACAAACTCTTTTGTCCTCGGTGTTATGGAGAAATTCCCAAAAAATTCTTTGGGATAACCTACAAATACGTGCTTATCCGACTTTGGTTGTAAACATTTTACTTATACATAGCATACCAAAATTTAAGAAAAGACAATTCGGGTTTTATCCCAAACCATAACTTATATGGTGTCATTTCAACGGATCATGATGGTGCTCTTTTCAGTTTAAAAGCGGTAGTCTCTAAAGCTTCAATCCTTAAAACATAATGGCAGTTTTATAAATGACACCTTTGATCTTACCATGTCAAACATGGTTTGATTTCATCTCTCGAATATGCCATACTCCTATGGTTTATCGGGAAACACAAATCATGGAACAATTCCTCAAATATTAGGTGTTTTGCTAAACATGTAACTCAAATATCTTCCTTTATGATCAAATCATAAACTCTTTATTTTCTTGTTACAATGATTTTCCACTTCATCTTGAAAGTCTTTGAACATTTTTCAAATGTTTCATACTTCTTCCTTATTAAGTAAATATATAGATATATTCACTTAAATTTCCCGAGAAAGCATATGAAGCAAAAAGATCCATCGCATATGGCTACATATAATGGCCTATATACATCAATATGTGTAATATCCAATAAGTTAGTCATTCATTCCTCTTTGGCCTATGGACGGAGTTTCAATTATCTCGAGGAAAGTATCACAAGCATCAATTGATCAAAATCAAAGACTCCAAAATTCCATCAATATGGAGTTTCTTCATGCTTTCTTTCCAATATAATTTAAAACAGCGATGTCACTTCATAAGTGATCTTTTAATCATTTGTCTTGCGACATTTTAGCAATAATGTTTATGGATGTAATTTCTCCAACTAGACTTGTAAAAGTTCATCCATCCTTTATGGAATACGGTAATTATGTGAACAACCATTGGTCTCGTAATACCGGAACAAAATAACAATTATTAAAACAAATCTTGAAGGCTAAGTTTAACGACAACGAAAAACACAATAACACTTTATTTGTTTTCGGTGAACATAATCACTTATTCTTTTGCCAGTTACTTAGGCCATTGCAGTTCATGAATTGTGTTATTCTGTATGACACTTCACACCAACCAATTCGGTATCCAATACCGGTATCCAATACCTTAGAACCACATTGTTTAACAAGCAAGGAATACAACCATAACATGTATATCTTCTATATACCTAAGTTGGACATCTCCAACCTTTTCTTTTTTGCCAAATATTTTATAGATTCTCTTTCAACAATTCCTTTTCTTTTAAAAGAATCTATCAACATCAATAGTGGTGTCATTCACATGACACATAGTACAAAGCGTATATAGTCAAAAACTAATACCTTTGGACTTGCACTTTGAAGTGGATCACCATCATCAAATGTTTGGCATTCTTTCAAAAATCCATTCTTTAGTAATATTTTAGTGTACTAAACAGTTTACTTACATCTTCTATTCATCCTTATCATGACAACTTTCATGATCAATCTACTGTAGCCTATAAGGAAGAATCGCGAGTATAATATCAGTTCCCAAGACCTTTTTGGTAGATCTGGATGCTTAGCATCTCGATCCTTCACAAATTCTCATACAATATGAGAACGTGTATTTTGTCAAATTATACTCTATCATATTGCAACCATAAACATTGTTTCAGATATCACAATATCTTCCACACATGATGGTTTCTGAAACAATTATTTCAGCTCCTAGATAACCTCGATATTAAAACAACTTTTGAATATCAAGAATCATGGAGGTAAACATGATACTTTAGATACTAACATTGGAATTCTTACTCTTCATTTAATACTACTTATTTAAAAAGAGTTTTCTGAAAGTTTGCAATAGGACTTCTAAACTTTAAATTGACATTCAAAACAATACGATACCAGCTCGTAAAGTAAATATCCAGAATTCTATAGTTCTATTATCTCAATTAAAACTAAGCATAAGGTAGTGAACAAACGCTAATGACTACAATAAATTATGCAAAATCACTTCGATTTAGTTTATGACAATTTGAGTTCGACTAATCCAAATTATAAATGAACTCCCACTCAAAAACGACATCCCTCATGCCTTTTTGGTGATTACATGAACCAAATCCACTACACCAAGTCCGATCATCATGTGAGTCGGTGTAGCTTCAAAAGCGAGCATCAATATGGGCATCATATCAATTATATGACTCATGCTTAACCTTTCGGTCCATGTTTCGAGGCCATGTCTATACATGCTAGGATCGCCAAGTAAGAACCTTAGTATTCGCGTGTGTAAAACTGTCTTACACCCGTTATATGAAAGCGTAGAGTCGAGTACACCCGATCATCACGTGATGTCTCGAAACACGATCCATAGAACGGTGCATACTTAAGGAAGAACACATTTTTATCTTGATATCTAAATGAGGGATCATCTTAAAATGCTACTAAAACACCTAACTAGCAATATAAGATGCGAACATCATATGTGTAAAGTGGAATGATTTGGTCCATGCATTTGATCACCATCATATGCATCGTGGTATGATCTCTATCATTCCTTTGTGTGTAAGGCCAAAGTCTATGGAACTTACACGTTAGGTGTGTTGTAAGAGTATCAACTATACATCAACTTACAACATTACCATATCATGATACTAGCCCAGCAACGATCTAAACTAGACGCCTCTAATTTATCAATTGCAAGTTTTTACGTGGCTTAGGGCTTTCGAAGATAGAACCGGTCTTACCTACGAACATGGAACCATAAAGATGATAACTAAGTTATCAGCAACTCGTTGTAAATCGGATATTGACTATAGTAGGAGAGACAGACACCCGTCAGCCACTTATACAAAACTAGTTGCATGTCAGTCGTGGAACTGGTCTCATGTGAGATGAAATGTAAGGTTGGTCCGGGCCGCTTCATCCCACTATGCCACCAATATCCAAAATACATGAAAGAAGCAATAACATGATCATCATCGCCCACATAATCTTATGTGTTCTACCCGTGCAAAGCACATACGCATAGATCAGGCTCTGATACCACTGCTGGGTTCGCAGCATAGAAAACAAAAAATTTCCTACGATGGGAACTATACGCCAAGATCTATCTACTAGATACAAGCAACGGGTGGATATGCATCCATAGAGAACTTACCCTCGAAGACAACAAAGCTTTGTTAACGAGTTAGAACTCGTGGATGATGTAGTCGTACACTTGCCGATCTCAAGATCGTGATGAAGTCCAACAGGTCTCGCTCCAACACGTCCATCAGATCCAGATCCAGCAAGTCCAGCACCACCAACTCTTGCACCACAAAGCAGCGGTGCATCCGTGATTGCACACACGTCTGGTACTCCGACAACCTCCGTCCCTTGCTCCAGCAAAGCAGCGGAAGCAGGAACTCCTTTCCAGATAAAGCCACTGGGAACATGTATCTCGCTAATCCGAGACCATGGGGGAATAATACTAGAGGGGGAGAGAGATCCTTCATGAGGAGGTGTCAGTATGAAGGTGTGAGAGGGGGGCCTTTTATAGGAGGAGGGGGGTGCCCCTCCCCATGGCCGATGCCTCATGGGGGGTGACCCCTCACCTCCCCCATTCATGTGGTGGTAACTCCTCCACATTAAAATGCCCCTTCACATTCTCTTTTAAAGTCTCCACTTTAAATGCATTAAATTTCTCCAAATTTAATGCTCTCTCTCATTTAATAAAACTCTTTTATTAAATTTATTCAGAATTTTTTTAATTACTTTAATTAAAAAACATTCACATAAAACCCCCTGCAACATTTCAATATCACATGCAGAACCAATTTTAGCAATTTCACCCGAAACAGTTTTTGTGTCTATTGAAATAATTCCAGCGCTTTCTTAAATCTTTATCTGAAACATATTTGCTCCAAATGGTGTCAGTATCTCTTAAGTGTGTCACCCTACGGTTCGCGAATAATGCAGACATGATCGAGACCCCTCTTCGATCAATAATCAGCAGCGGGACCTGGAGATCCATACTGACTCCTACACATTCAACGATGACTTCTGTGATCGTGAGAACCTTTAACGCTAGTAACTAAATCCCTTTGTCTCGCGATATATTACATGTTCGAGATTCGATCATTGACATCCAAATACCTAGTTTGATCTCGTTACCGACATGCACTCTTTTCTCATTCCCGTGATAAAACATTCTACTGATCTCATCAGTTGCTTGCAAGCTATCTTAATGTGATATCACCGAGAGGGCCCAGAGTATATCTATCCGTCATCGGGATGGAAAAATCCCACTCTTGATCCATGAGCCTCAACATAACACCTTCGTAGCACTGAACCCACCTTTATAGTCACCATGTTATGGTGTGACGTTTGATGTTATCAAGATAATCGTCCAGTGTTAGCAATTAACATGATCTCATGGTCCAAGGACTAAGATTACTTCGTATGATGTTATAGCAATATAAACATAATGACTTTGATCGTAATGCTATACTTCAGATGAATGTTCATCACATCATTCCACCAATGTTGTGACCTCGGTATTAACAACATCCAATGTCCATGATTAGGAAACCTTGATCATCTTGTTAATCAACGAGCTAGTTTATATGAGAGGCATTACTAGGAACTTTGTATTTTGTTTATTAAACACACATGTATTAACGTTTGCAATTAATACAATTATAGAATGCAAAATAAACATTTATTATAAACATGGAATAAGATAATAACCACTTTATTATTGCCTCTCGGGCATATTCCCTTCAGATACATCCGAATCTATACAATCTGAGAACATTAATTTGGATCGGAGGGAGTAGTATATTAGTACCTTTTTTGAGGAAAGTATATTAGTACTAGTACTCATTTCTTTGCTTAGACATATGTTCACCTCTATCCACGCGATGTACACGCTGGGAGAATAAAACATAGGCAGGGTAAAAGAGGGCAGCAGCGAAGAGGAGTTGAAGGCGGTTCGATGTCAGAGGAAAGGTATGATGGGTTCCTGACACGAGGTACTCCTGCGGCCACTCTACTAGTAGTAAATTTCAGGACCTATGCACGCAAAATAATTTTTGTGTTTTCTCTCTCCTTCGCTGTCTCTCACCATCCATCTTCCCTCTCTCCTATCCTTTCCCCTAGTACACGAGCCCGGCTGATCTCTCCCTGGTCCACGGCGTGGTGCTGCGCACGTGTGCCTTGGTATGGCGGCTCCGTGTCTCTGGCGTGTTAGGCATCCACGTTGGTGTGGAGTATGGACGAGGAGTACATAGGAAGGTAACCACTTTGGTCCTTGGTGGCAAAAAAATTTCATACTTTTCTAGTTTTCGAAATTTTCACTTGCTTCCCAAACATCGAGAGGGAAGGTTACTGAAAAGATCGGCTATTCGCAGTACTTCTTATCTTATCTTTATCTTTTCTTATCTCTTACAATACCATACCATACCACTATATAGTGTACGGATAACTTCGAACATTGACTATTGGATCAAGACCGGCAAATCCAAACAGTGTCATCGGTGTGATTTTCCAACTATATCAGGAAAGAACATTCAATTATTCTCAATTCTCCAAGTGGATGACAAGCGAGGTTGTGCTTTTCCGTTTAGGAATGTCCGAAGAATATTGGATCTGAATGCCAGAAGCCAAGTTTACCAACATGTTGTACCAACGATTCCCATGTTTTATTATGAGTTTCCAAACTTCCTAGCTAACTTTGCCTATTTGACCTAATGACTTTATGTCAATTTATCAAAATTAGGTCAAATTTGAAACTACAAGTAAATTGTAGGTTTCTTTGAAAGTTTTATGAAAAATCTTTTGGAGGTACCCATCGAGGGGTCACAATTAATATATCATAATACACCGAGAGTTTTGACGATAGGTTCAACTTCTTGCTAAGATTTTGCATCTTGACAATTTAACGAAATTAGGTCAAACTTGAGCTACAAGTAAGCACGGTAGATTGCTCTTGAATTAAATGTATTTTTGGAGGTAGATGGGTGCATCTCCTTGTAGTAAACAATGTCGACAGTGTTAGTTTCCAACTATCTGGAAATTAAATTCTCAGTTTTTTGAGTGATGACATGGCGTGCTATTAAATGAGGAAAGAGATGGATGTAGTAACCAGCTAAGTTACCATAACATCACACTTTTCAAGTGAAAATGAGTCTACAAGATAATTAATATAGTCTTCTATGGCACTACCTATTAGTTACTATGCACTATGAAGGTGGTAACTTAGACTAGTGTTAGGTGCATGACACTAGTTGAAGTTACTCCCCACTATGACGAGCCTTAGCATCTACACAGGTAAGGGCAATTGATTGCTATTGAATTAAATGTATTTCCACAGGTAGATGGGTGCATCTTCATGTAGTAAACAGTGTCCTCGGTGTTAGTTTCCAACTATCACGAAAGAATATTTAATTCTCAATTTTTCGAGTGATGACAAGATTATTCTTTTATGTAAAGAAACACCAAAGAATATGGATCTGAATACCACAAGAAAAGTTTTTAGACATAAATGTCTAGACGTCGATGTAATTTTACCCTTTTTAGGTCCTTGATGTAAAATGTACTCGCACGTCCTTGTAAAATTCAAACCTAAAAGCAAGTGGTAACATTTAAACATATTTAAGATTATTAGTTGTTGATGAGTATGAACGTTCCTAGATTTCAAGCCGAGCGAACAAGGGCATGGCCATATCTACATCATACTTTATGCTGATGATGATCCCATGTCCACGAATTTTCATGCCACCAACTCTGGCCATATATTTTGAAAACAAACGAAGAGAAAGTAGTATGAAGAGTATTGCTCGATGAGCTTATCTCTTGAGAAGGATCCAAACATGACTATTTTCCGTGCTTAATTTTAGGGTGCTTCGTGCTAAATGTATGGACCCTCGATGTAATTTTACCCATTTTTAGGTCCTTGATGTAAAATCTACTCCCACTGTCCCTATAAAATTTGAACACAAAAGCAAGTGGTAAAATTTAAACGTATTTAAGCTTATTAGTTGTCAATGAGTAAAATTTAAAAGTAAAATTTGAACATTCTTGCATTTCAAGCTGAACGACCAGGGTCATGGACATATGTACATCATACTTTATGCTGATGATTCATGATCCCATATCGAAGAATTTGCATGACGCAAAATTTGGCCATGTATTTTGAAAACAAACGAAGAGAAAGTAGTACTACGAAGAGTATGGCTTGGTTAGGTTCTTTCTCGAGAAGGAGCCGAACCTGACTATTTTCCTTTGCTTAATTTTCAGGCGCGCTTCATGCTAAATTTTTGTACCTTGATGTAACTTTCCCCTTTTAGGTCCTTGATGAAAACAAATGAAGAGGAAGAAGTACTATGAAGAGTACGGCTCAATTAGGTGCTCTCTCGAGAAGGAGCCAAACCAGACTATTTTATTTGCTTAATTTTAGGATACTTCACGCCAAATGAGTGGACCTCGATGTAATTTCCCCCTTTTTAGGTCCTTGATGTAAAATGTACTCCTATCGTCCGTGTAAAATTCAAACCTACAAGTTAGTGGTAAAATTTAAATGAATTTAAGGTTAGTTGTGAATGAGTATGAACAATCTTGGATTTCAAGCCGAACTGCCAAGTTCATGGCCATATCTACATCATAATTTACATCGATAATTCACGATCCCATATCCAAGAATTTCATGTTGCCAGATTGGCCATATTTTGAAAACAAACAAAGAGGGAAGTAGTACGAAGAGTATGGCTCGATCAGCTGCTGTCTCGAGAAGGAGCCGAACCCGACTGTTTTCCTGCTTAATTTTAGGGTGCTTCGTGGTAATTAAATGTATAGACCTTGATGTAGTTTTACCTTTTTTTAGGTCTTTACTGTAAAATGTACTCCCACCGTCCGTGTAAATTTTGAACATAAATGCAAGTGGTAAAATTTAAACGTAATTAAGCTTATCAGTTGTCAATGAATATGAAAATTCTTGCATTTCAAGCCGAAAGACCAGGGTCATACATATTTACATCATACTTTATATGCTGATGATTCATGATCCCATGGCGAAGAATTTGCATGCCACCAAATTTGGCAATATTTTGAAAACAAACAAAGAGGAAGTAGTATGAAGAGTATGGCTCGATCAGCTTCTCTCTCTAGAAGGAGCAAAACATGACGGTTTTCCCTGCTTAATTTTAGGATGCTTCGTGCTAAATGTATGGACCTCGATGTAATTTTACCTTTTTAGGTCCTTGGTGTAAAATGTACTCCGACTGTCCGTGTAAAAAAATTTGATCCTAAAAGCAAGTTGTAAAATTTAAACATATTTAAGATTATTATATGTCGATGAGTATGAACATTCTTGGATTTCAAGACAAACAACCAAGTTCATGGCCATATCTAAATCATACTTTATGCCGATGATTCGTGATCCCATATCCAAGAATTTGCATGCCCCCCAATTTGGCCATATTTTGAAAACAAACAAAGAGGAAGTGGTATGAAGAGTATGGCTTGATCAACTTCTATCATGAGAAGGAGTAAAACATGACTATTTTCCCTGCTTAATTTTAGGGCGCTTTGTGCTAAATATATGGACCTCAATGTAATTTTACCTTTTTAGGTCCTTGGTGTAAAATGTACTCCCACCATCCGTACGTGGAAAATTTGAACCTAAAAGCAAGTGGTAAAATTTAAACATATTTAAGATTATCAGTTATCGATGAGTATGAACATTCTTGGATTTTAAGACGAACGACCAAGGTCATGGATGATGGCTCAGTGTTGATGTAGAGCTCGTTGGGAACCCCAAGAGGAAGGTATGATGAGCACAACACCAAATTTCCCTAAGTTATGAAACCAAGGTTTAATCGAACTAGTAGGAGCAAGGAAACACCCCAAAGGTGTTGGGTAGCTGAGGCTTGGCAGGGCGCACTACCGGTGCTAGTAAAAACGTGGAGACCTGCACAACACAACCACAGAACTCTGTCCCCAACTTGCGATGAGGTTGTCAATCTCACCGTGTTTTGCTGAAAACAAAGGATTAAACGTATCGAATGGAAGGAAGTAAAAGTTTGTAGAAAGTAAACACAAAGCAGTAAGAAATTTATAGATTGTATGTAAAGAAAAGGATCGGGATCCATAGTTCACTAGAGGTAGCTCTCCTTAAGATAGATAACATGCTAGGTGAACAAATTACAGCGGGGCAATTGACAAACATTGAGAAAGTAATACATGCATATACTAATCATCTTGACTCCTTTGAGACTTGATTGGGCATTACAACATTATACATAGACCGCCATCCAACTGCATCTATGACTAATAATTGACCTCCAGGTTATCATCCGAACCCCCTCCAGTATTAAGTTGCAAGCAACAGATTATTGCTTTACGAATTGCGTGTAATGTAAACAATACGATTGTTCTATGAACAAAGGATTGTTGTTTTCTCCCTAGTAGCAACAGCACATCTAGTACCTTAGAGATTTCTGTCACTTCCCCAGATTACCAGAGGCATGAACCCATCATCGAGCATAAATACTAACTCTTGGAATTTCTAGCATCTACTTGGCCAAGATAGCTACTAACAACTGAAAGCATGCAAGATCACAAATAACAAAGACATGATAGAATCAATAATCAATCTGAAATAGCATCTAAATATCCATCGGATCCCCACAAACACAACATGAAGAATTACAAATAGATGATCTTGATCATGAACATATCTCAGAAGATCTAAACATGAAAGCAAAAAGGAGGAGAACCAACCATCTAGCTACTACATGGATCCGTAGTCCAAGGATGAACTACTCACGCATCATACCGGAGGCTTGCATGGTGATGAAGAAGGCCTCCAGGGTGAATTCCCCTCTGTTGGGGGGATACCCCCGGGTAGGGTCACTCCGGGGTATAATGGCCGAGTTAGCCGAGGTACGACAAGGTCAAAGCAAGTGCTGGCTGAGTCACCTCAAGGCAGGCCGAATCACAGGGTAACCCAGACCGGAGGATGTCCGCCTAACTGAGTCCCGACCGACTTATGTCGTATGTCGGTAAGATATATCTAAGTTGTATGCAGGTACAGGTGTGGCCGGATTAACCAGGGATGATCCGAGTTATATCTGGCTTGCAAGAGAAGGAAGGTATCTCGCTGGTCAAAAGGTGGCCACTGTACGCAGAGCGTGAGCGAAGCGGACAGAGGCCAGGACCACCAAGGCTTGGCCGACAAGGGTGACAATGCCTGTGTCGGATGACGCTGGCGCCGTAGAGGCTCACGTAGCTTCTGCATGGCTTACGTTGGGGAAAAGTAACCCGGTCGGTTTGCTATTTTTGGAAGAAGCATATTCCTTGGAATATGCCTCCACGTATGCCCTAATTGGAGACCTAGCCACCCCTATATAAGGAGGGCTAGGGCCTCTGTAGAAAGGGTTGGTCTTTACTTGTTCAATTCTAGTTTCCTGAGAGCTAGCTAGTGGTGAGAGTAAGAGAGTTCCTTCTTCCTCCTCTCCCCAAGACAGCTCAAGGAGCACTTGTAACCTTGGAATCTCATTGAATACAAAGCAACTGTGTGTGGAATCACCACACTATCCCTCCCTGGATTCCTCTAGTGCATCTTGTCCCCACCTTTAGCCTATCCATGGCATCTGCCGTGACACCACCACGACAGTTGGCGCCCACCGTGGGGCTAGCAGCGCTAGCAGGCGTGAAGATCCGGACGGGAAACTTCATCGGCACCGGAAAACGCGTCGTTTCCGGGCTCGTTCAATGCTTTGGAGCGCTAAACTTTGTCAGCAACAACGCTGGCTGCTTCGGCAAGCGTCCTCTTTCGCTCAACGGTCTCTTCGTCAAGCTTGGCGCGCACAAGATCTACGTTGCTGTCGATGTGTCGTGCGTTCACCCGCGGCACGTCATCGAAGGAGGCGAGCCACCCCTTAGCGCGGCTCGTGGAGCACGTATCACTCGCTCCCCGGACCACACTGAGGTGATGATGACTGTGCCAGGCACTGGCGCGAGCAAGGATCTAGCACCAGATCCAGAGGTAACGCCCAAGGCACCGAGGAAAAGTAGAGGTCCTCCTCTAGAGAGGCCAGAGAATGTGCTACAGCAGGCGATGGATAGCTTGGCAAACCCAGTAGCAGCAGTAGTAGATCCGGCTCAGGCACAGGCCGACCTAGAGGAGACTAGGCAAAAAGTACTAGAGGGTGCGAAAAAGATAGCCACGGCTCAGCAGTCGTTCAACATGACACTGCATGAGTACGCGAAGGCGAATAAGGTTGATGCTGTAAAAGTGAAGGGGAGAAACCTCATGAGTGAAATGAACAAAGAGGGTGATACTAGGATTGAGGAATCAGAGAATTGTCTGTCCGTGGGGCTGCCAAAGTATAGTACCCCGGCAAAAATCCTCAAAGCAGCAGATGCAGCTGCATCCGAGTTAGAGGGTTTGACGGGTGAAGCCCGTCAGAGACAACATGATAGGGTCAATGAGTTAGTTCGGATCGCAAACATACAGAATGAGGAATTGCTCAGGGCTAACCCGGAGAGAGCTGGGGCCTCCAAGATCGTTCATTCGGCGGTGGGTAACCCAGAGAAATCCGCTGGAGCTGCATCGTCTCCTCATGGTGGTCGTAGGAGAGAAGAGGTAGTAACCTCGGCCAGGGGGAACAAACAAATAGTCCTGTATGATCCGACAAGGGCAGGGAAAGGAAAATAAGTGCAGAGAAATGAGGATCGACGAAGTGTGAGCCGAGGTGAAGCTGGCCGAGGTAACCGCGACCAAGGCAATGCCGGTCAGGGGAGCGTTGTGAACGGAAATGCCGGACAGCGCAACTCGGCGGGTGTAGGGCAACCGCAGTAGCGGAATATACCACGGCAAGAGCGCAGTGCCGGCCAAGGTATGCAATAGAGAGCAGATCCATAAGAGCAAGATAGAGACAATGATGGTGATTCGAAAATGGTGAACGCTGGGTATCCTAGGCCGGACTATCACGTGATAGGGTCAAGATTGGGAAGCAGGAACTTGATTATTGATGACACTAGGTTAAAACTGGATCGGCTTTATAGGTCGGAGCAGATTGAGTGTCAATGTCCTCCGGGTCCAGCGTGTTTTGGGCCCCGGATCATGAAGAGAACACATTTGCTTCATATGATGTAAATATTCTCAGCAATATGATCAACTACTTGGACAATTCATAATAAAGAGTATGCAACCAAGTCTACTTAATAGTCATTGCAAGCTATGAAGAGATCCCATGTAACACCCTCGAATCGGCCCTATGCAAGTTTTAGCGCTTCCCGCCAAACTCGCATAGAAACAATTCAAGGACGCCCACCAGGCACTTGCGTGCGGGTGGAGAACAAAGTAATACCATTACACATTAGTCCACGATGGAACCCACAGAACATATATATACAAAAATGACTCCATGAGTCAAGAATACAGATATACAATACAAAAATCCAAATCACCTTGAAAACGAATCATCATCCGAGTACGGATAAGATGCAAATGGGGCTAAGAGCCCTGAAGAATAACCAATGGTGTCCATAACCCTGCCCAGGCCAAGCCAGAAGGGTAACCCTGCTAACGACATCGATCGCAAACCTGCTAAAACAAAAGGGGGTGCCAACAAAGGGCGAAGGAAAAAGAGGAGCGTCAGTACTGAGGCCAGTACACGGCGAGGCTTGAATTCGGCGGCTCTCGCCTACATAAGTATGGTGGACTGAAGCGGCAGCGCAGCATGCATTAAACAACCTATAGAGACTCGATTGACTGTCGGCTATTAGAGAGAGATAAGAAAGACCTATTCGGAACCAACGTATACTAACACCAATCATACCCATCCTGGTATTCCCCCTCAAGACCAAACGAGGAAGTGAATGCAAGGAACTCACACAGTTGGCAGTTTTATTCATTCCATTATAGTTGAAGCACTTACTAGTCAGATATAGATAGCATGAGTCATCCTGATAGCATAAGTAGTGGGCAGTTTTAGTTAACCATTCAGTGGTAGTTGCAGTACTTACTAGTCAGATACAATTAGCATGTGACAACACAAACCCAGCAGTTGTTGGCACTTTTATTTCATTCCATTGGAGTTGTGGTACTTACTAGGCAGGTATAACATGACACGATACACCCCAGTTCCACCAGTTGTTGGCACTTTTATTTACTCATTCCATTATAGTGAAGCTGATTACTAGTCACATATTAAGTCAAATTTATAGCACTACTTTAGTTATACTTGTCTATGATCGAGATACTGTGCTCCAAGTCGTCCATAACCGCGGACACGACTTTTAGAAAGATTTACCCTGCAGGGGTGCACAAATAGCAGTACACACACGATCAAACCTCGGAAAAACCAAATCAAAACCCAACGAGGCTTTCACGAAAAAGCAATCACAGGATTCATAAAATATTTCACGGGGCCACCCCACTAAGCTACCCGCAACGAAGTTGGCCGGCTCCGAGACGGACCCAGGGTTTGTGTTAATGGCTGTAACGACTGGGAACCCGAAAGTGTGACTGGGCTTATCGATACCGCGAAAACATTCCACATTTGTTCCTAAACAGTATAGGTGCTCCACGCACAATCATAAATAAAGCAGTAAAGCATGCAATGAGTA
Source organism: Avena eriantha (assembly GCA_910589775.1). NCBI lineage: Eukaryota > Viridiplantae > Streptophyta > Magnoliopsida > Poales > Poaceae > Avena > Avena eriantha. The sequence continues at coordinate 348,947,391 of OU342741.1, forward strand.
CAGGATAGTAATAAAGCCCCAAACTAGTTTGTGGCCCCAAGAAATAAGAAATGAATCAAGCTCTGGCTAAGGGGGATCCATAGAGTCTCCCGGATGTGGATAGTGCGAATAATCAAGGAACAGGTATCAAGTACTCGGGGCCTACGGGACACAAGTGTATATGAAAAACCAAATAGCATATATTGCCCACCGGTGCCTCTTTCATTAGTTATACCAACAGTTTAATAGTTGTATTTAAAGTCTTGATCCTCTCCGCTATAAAGCATATGATAACATTCCAACAACTGCGTGGTACTTCACGACACGGGATCGCACCTGAGCAAGCGACTACGACTCTATCTACCAAACAACGGGTAATAGGAGGTGTCCAAGGCAATATAAAGGCTGCAGGGAATATATCTGGTACAGAACACTAAAGCATCGCGACACGGATATCAATAGATCAACAGGAGGAAATAAAGACTATAAATGCAAAATAGGTAGAAAGGGGGAGATGCTCGCCTGAGAAACATTGCCGAAGATACATATCCGAAGAACTTGTCGATACTCGCATCCACTGAACGGCCTAAGCCGTGAAGAAGCAAAACACTAAAAGAAACAAACGGTGCAATAATTATGACTAATGTGGAAGAACCGGCATGATCATGATATGGTGCATGACATGACAAGAAACAATGCAACTTAGCAATATTCAGTGGAACCAAAATCCCGACAAATTAAACTGAAGGTTCAAGTTATTTTCTAACCACTCACTTAAATGGTATTAGCATGGCAACACATGACATATGGGAGCTACACAAATTAAATGGAATATGGACAATATATGAATTAATCTCTCATATATTCCATATGTTATTAAATAGGTGTCATGCAAACTACTAACAACCCACATGTGAAAGATGCAAACAAATATATGGATGCTATATTAATGTTCAGTGTAATTTTCTGGTAAAGGTTGACATATAATTTATGTTTAGATTTATAAACTGAGAGATATGGAATAAAAAGGATTTGTAAAATATCAAAATAGATAAAATATTTGGACACAGATTTAAATGGGCTAGGGGCGACAAATACAGGAACTGGATCGATCATGTAAAAAGGTTTCAGCGAACTGACGAAACGACCACCATGCTCCCAGGTAGAAGAGCAAGGTTCCAGCCGGTGAGTCTCATACGTGATGTTGTATGTACTAGGATTCAAATGTTTTTTACAGAGAGTAAATAAGATGATTTTTCATAGCAACATCAATACACCACTACAAAACAGGCTAGCTGACTCACTTTCCATCGGATGATTGCGAGCGCCTCGGGTCACCGTTTTGATCCTCGATTGTTTCTACGCGTAGATGGAAGGATGGAGAATAATTA